>CAVNZK010000356.1:0-643969 GCA_963693345.1 Pieris melete | reverse complement strand
TTGCCCGCAAAGCACACATGCCGGCGGCTCAGCGTACGGGAGTGTCCGCTTACAGTCCGAGGTGCCATGGTCGCCTAAACACTTGACGCACCGCGCCCTCGCAAAGCAGTTTCGGGCTGCGTGCCCGTAGAGTTGACAGCGATGACACTGCCGTGTAAAAGAGTGTTTGAGGGGAGTTTCAACCCTCAACCCCGAGAGCTTACAGCACTCCCGAAGGTTAAAAATCTTTTTCCCGCTCGGAGTAGGGTCTAAGACTACGAGTACCATATCGTACTCTTCTTTAGTGGTGCGGTTTAACATGCGGAATACATCCCTTACGGGGTATCCCTGCTCGGTCAGATCAATTTGGACGACCCCGGAGTCTATTTCCTTCGGGATGCCCTTGATGACTACCCTAAGGACGCGCTCCTCGGGTAGGGGGAAAGTGTGACCTCCGATACCTTCGGAACGAAGGTAAGAGGTGAGAAATCGGTGGTGCTCAGGTGTGGACACCTGTATACAAATGTTATCCCTCAAAGTTCGGGCTTTATAATTTATCGACTTAGTGTCGAGAAGCTTCGAAAGGGTGGGCCATACGCCCTTGTCCCTAACATAGACGGGCGGGGGGGTCTTGATGCGATCCGCGGGGGCGGGGGGCGCAGGTTTGTCCGGTTTGACCGATAACAAGGAACTTAAATCCCTCTTCGGAGGGTTTGTCGGCTGCGTGGGCCTTTTCGCGGGTGGGCCGCCGTTGGCCGAACGTTTTTTCTTACGTCCGACGGTTTGGAAACCGTCGGATTCCGAGGATGACGAAAGAACGGCTTCGTCAACCGTTTCCGCCGGAGCGGATTGGGCCGACATTGCCGACAAAGGACGCGCTAGATCCGTCTCCCCATCGCTTGCGCTTCCCACTTCAGGGAGTGGTGAGCGCGAGCGCGAGCGAGCGCGGGATTGGTCGGTTGAGTTTAAACTATTTTTACGCGATGCCTTCGCGGAGGCATTTTTCTTCGTCTTACGCGGCGACGGAGACGGCGAACGGGGCGAGTCAGTGCACTCTGACTCGTAAAAGGCTTTAATAGCGTCGGGAAAGCGCTCTTTTAAAAAAGAAAGTATTTTATTTAAATCGGGCGGTTGAACCTCGGACGCCATCCTGTATGCGGGAAGCACGACAGTTTGGCGGCGAGTGTGTACCTATAAGCCTACGTGTGTGAGTACCTAAGCTATGGTTTTCCCTAAGGTGTATGTGTCTCCGCTGGTGATAGCGGAGGTGAGGTTTGTCACAGACCTAACCAGCCCGCAGGGGTTTGGGTAAATAGAGCCCCCACGGAAGTGACAGGATCCGTCCAACAGTGGACCTGATTGAAGCCGGTTTCAAGAGAGTAGTTGGCGTGCCTACTCCCTAATAAGTGCCTACTAAGAGGCCCGGCTGCGCACAGGACTTGGAGGAAGCGGAGGGGCTGATTCGCGCCTTGAAAAAGGCACGGTGTATGCACCCCGGACAAAACACCCGCACAAGGCGTTAACCGTTCGATAACCGTTTGGCACCGTTAGGCCGGGTTCCCACTACGCCGGACCGGCAGATCTGCCGAAAACCGGACACCGGACAGAGTGTTCACATTACATCGGATCCCGGAAGAAATTCAGACAGTCCTCAGTTGAATTTGGACCTGCGCGCACAATGGACGACGAAATTGTTGTGTTGTGGTGGTATCTTAATAGAAGGCAAAATAAAAGAAAACATTGGGTACACCCTATTTTACGGGAAAGATTTTCACTTGGAACATTTGAAACATTAATGGGTGAACTTAGAAGAGACGAATCAAAGTTCTTCAATTATTTTCGAATGACAGCAACCACTTTTGACGATTTACTGGGACGACTAGACATAAGAGTACGAGATACAAGTTTCAGAGAATGTATTTGCCCAGAACAAAGATTAGCCATATGTCTAAGGTAAGATTATTTTATGCACTAGATTGCGTAATAATAGTTTTGACGTAGGTACCTACTTAAGACTGTATGAATGAATGAATGTTTGCTATGTATGTTTGTTTCATGAATGTGAATATATATAATGTGTGTGTGTGGGAGGGTGTATGTATTTGATAATCATTATGAATTAAAAATGCAAACAATTATTTAAGTATTTATTTGTACTCAAACTTAAATCCCTTCAAAATCTAAGTAATCTGAGTCTTGGGAATGTATGGAACGATTACTAGATGCTGATGGCGAAGCTGGAATCGGATTCGATGTCTGAGATGAAGTTGATGGTATAGATGTTGTTGCCTGTTGATTGCTACTATTATATTGCGTAGAGTATCCAGGGTAGTGTTGATCTTGCGTAGGTATTGGCTGTTGATTGACGCTATTATGTGTGTAGTATCCAGAATACTGATCTGGTCCGGTTATCTGATTATATGAATCACGCCAATGTCCGTAATTTGGTCTCTCATAATTCCTACTTTTAATTTTTTGCAACATTGTCATGACGCTAGCTTGAAATTCTAAAGTCTCTTCGATAGTTAAAGTGTTCAAGATTGGTATAATGCCTTTGAAGAAAGATAGATGATGGTTTTCCTTTTCTGGGTTTATTCTGGAGTCCAAAAACTTTACCATCCTGTCATTTACCTCTTTATTATCAATTTTTTTTTATCTTTAATTAAAGGTGAACGAAAATCTGATTCCATGCCTACTTCAGTCTCGGTTCTTGCTTTTTTTGAAACTGACTCATGTGGTGGTCGAGGTTCGGAGACTTTTTTCAAAAACATTAATTGCTCGTGATATAAATAATTTCGTGTCTTTTTGGTCGAAGATCCAGATTTAGACTCATCTTTTTGTTTCTTTACTGTCTTAAGCCACGAATCTCGTATATTATTCCATTAAGTTGAAACCTGTTTTCCTGAAATCAATAAAAAAATATCATAAAACAATACAATTTGTTTCTTGGTGACGTATAAAGTAATAATGTATTAACAAAAAATACTTTTTTTTCAGATATTTAGCTTCAGGATGTTCATTCAAAGAAATACATTACTCATACAGAGTAGGCGTTTCGACAATAAGTAAACTAATAAAAGAAATGACCCACGTCATTTGGGAAAACCTAAAGACAGATTTCCTTAAGCTGCCTGATACTGAGAGAGAATGGGAGGACATCGCTTCAGGATTCGAAAGAAAAGCCAACTTTCCTCACTGTCTTGGAGCAGTAGATGGCAAACATATCAGAATTTTGAAACCAGCCAAGAGTGGTTCTATGTTCTTTAATTACAAGGAGTATTATTCTTTTGTATTAATGGCAGTTGTCGATTCAGAGTACCGATTTATTTTTATTAGTGTGGGCTCATTTGGCAAGGAATGCGATTCTAGTATATTAAAGGATAGTACATTTTGGCAAAAGATCAATGATGGTACTTTAAATGTACCAAAGCCTAGACCGCTTCATGAAAACTTGCACGAAGAATTACCGTTTATACTTGTTGGCGATGAAGGCTTTGCTTTAACACCTAATCTCCTACGTCCATATGGAGGTACACATTTGAATACTGATAAAAAGATTTTTAACTATAGACTAAGTCGAGCAAGAAGGTATGTTGAGTGCGCTTTTGGTATTCTGGCAAATAAGTGGCGAATAATCCATCGAGCTATAGATCTCAACGTAGACACAGCAATTCAAGTAATTAAAGCTTGTGCAGTCTTACATAATTTTGTAAGAGAAAAAGATGGTATAAATTTTGAAAGTTACCAAAATATAGAACATAGACAAGAACAAGAAACTACACCCATGAATCGAAATGTGTCGAGTCGAGGTGGCCCTAATGCCAACGCTATACGGACATCATTTACTAATTATTTTGTTTCAGATATTGGTTCCGTTCCGTGGCAGGCAGCAGCTATAAAATAAAATTTATCAATGCATTTACATTTTATCAATAAAACATTAAAAACTCACCGTACTGTTTTCTTTCTTTTTCATCCAGTTCATCGAAGTTTGGTTTCAGTATTAAACATACTTCACGCCATGCTGCTAACTTTAAATTTTTGTCTTTATAAACGTCTTCGGTCTTATCCCACAGAACAGGTCTCTCTTGGACAAGCGTAATTAAAGTTTCTGCTTGAATATCCATGCTAAACGTCTACTTTTACCAGAACATGCGAGCCGAATGACGTGAGTGGAACACGGGCGGGGCGAGGGGAGCACGAGCAGGGCGAGCGGGGGACAGATACCGGCACAAACTCGTTCACATTACTCCGGGCCCGGTCGTTCTACCGGCAATTCGTAGTGACAAAACGTTCGGTAGAAATGCCGGGCTCGGCAAAAATGCCGGACCCGGGATAATGTGAATAGCTTCATATAAATTGTACAGCCACTAGCTCTTCCGGCAGATTTACCGGCGCGGCAGATCTGCCGGTCCGGCGTAGTGGGAACCCGGCCTTAGGTGGCTATCGGACGGCCGCAGGTAAACCCGCGCTCATAAATTGCAGCCTTCAACGCGATGTCCAATCACCGAAGACGCGAAGCGACCAATGAGAGGGCAGCGGGCGGCAAGGGCAGCGGTCGGACAGCGCGTGCGCACTGTACAGCGGCAAGCGGCGATGACTCACAGCGAGTGAGCGAGATGGCAGCAGGATGGCGCGATGGCAGGAGCAGACGTCCGCACAGGTCGGCAGTTGGGCGCAGAGTCGAATGATTTATTTACAAAACTGTGTACAATTATACTTAAAAATTATCCTACACTTACAACTAGTGTTGACATGTGGTGCCAAGATGCGGAGCGTTGATTGGTCGCGCAGGTACCAGAGTAGGCGATAAAAATGCGGCGCGGCAAAAAGTTGGCCTTTTTCTGCACGCAGTCGCCTAAGCGTACGAACGTGTTCTTCTCAGAACACTTCGATATCGTAGCCTTGCGATAACGCTAATAACTGTCCTTTTCAGGACAAATTATCGTATCACGACTAAACGTCTAACAACTGTCCTTTTCAGGACATATTATTCTAGTTTCACGATGAAAACGTTTAACAACTGCCCTTGTCAGGACATATTACCGTGTCTTACGACACGATGACACTGTTCTTTTCAGAACACACGACCGTAACTATTCTGATATGTTCTTGTCAGAACACATCACTGTTTCAATACGACACGTTAATCAATCACCTACAGGATTCCCCCTCTAGCGAAGCGTACCGGCAGGCGTATAACGCGGCCTCGGCGAGTTGTCCTTGTAGGTATTGAGTTGTTCCCAATGTCTTGTTGTTTCAGGTCGTTGTCATTTTGATGTTTCAGGTTGTTATCGTTTTGATGTTTCAGGTTGTTGTCGTTTTGATGTTTCAGGCTGTTATAATATTGATGTTTGATGCTATTAGATGGTTTATGTAGTTCGCTCGCACTTGATGTGATTTGCTTGTTGCAGGTACTCGGTATTGTATCAGTGGGCACATCTGGCTCGGCGATAGTGTAGGCGGGTTTGAGTCTGTCAATAGAGATGTTTGTTTCACGGTTAGGTAACTGCAGCGTGAATATCTTGCTGTCTCGTTTCAGCACGCGATAGGGTCCGTCGTAGGGTGCTTGTAATGGCTTCCTTACGGCGTCTATGCGTACGAATACGTATTCACATGTCTGCAGGTCGCGGTGTACGAATATAGGTTTTGTGTTGCCGTGTGGTTGGTTAGGCATTGGTTGCAAGTTACGAATTGCGTCGCGCAGCTGATCGATGTAGGCAGAGTCCATAATGACGTCATCGCGGGTCGTTGATAAGAAATCACCGGGTAAGCGTATGTTGCATCCATAGGTAAGTTGGGCAGCGCTTACGCCGGTGTCACTTCGCATAGCGGCGCGTAATCCGAGTAGGACAGTTGGTAGCTCGTTAATCCAGCTTCTTGCGGTCTGTAGTCTTGCCTTTAATGCGGCCTTAAGGACACAGTGCCATCTTTCGATGATACCGTTACACTGTGCATGGTATGATGTTGTACGTGTTTTGTCAATTCCAAGTAAGCGAGAAAGGGATGCAAATACTCTGCTTTCGAATTGGCGTCCTTGGTCCGTTGTTATTGTAGCAGGGCAACCGAAACGGGAAATCCAACCGTCGTACACTGCTTTGGCGACGTCTTCAGCTGTTATTTCGCATAATGGGTATGCTTCGGGCCATCTCGTCGCTCTGTCGATCATTGTCACTAGGTATCGATGACCGGTGGCCGCGGTAGGTAGCGGACCAACATATCGATGTGCATGTGGGCGCAAATTCATATCATTTATTTATGTTTAAGGAATGGTGGTGATCAGCTGCTATTGTCATTCATCATCATTTGGTAATATCGGGGTAAAGCCGTAGTATGGTTTATTTTATTTACCAATATTAATGGATCTGCAAATTAAGGACTATTTGATAGTCTGTAGTCTTTATTATTTATATTGAAGAAATGGTTTAGTGTCAGCTGTCATTGTCATTTATTAATGTCAAAGTCAAATTACGAAGCCGTTAATACGAATGGTCTATTTGTCAATGTTGCTAGATCTATAAATTACCGACTATTCAATGGTCGATAATAATAATGACTCCAGTCATTATTATTATTATTATTAATTAAAGTCAATAATTAATATGAATTATCATATCACTTTAAACATTTAAAACTTATTGATAATAAATATTAAAGTAATCTTTGACTCTTGTTTCTATGACTGCCGTTTGACTCTGTGGTCGATTCGGGTTCGGTCGTGGAACGAGTACACGAAATGTCACGAAACCTCTTTATTACAAATTCTGGTTGCTATATAAAGGGTTTTTCAACAAGAACTTTGTTTTCTAAAACAAAATAAAACAAAGAATTTAGAGGAAAATGAATAAAATTTTTATTGTATTACAAAGAGAAAAGTTTGGCAATTATGAATAAAAAATGATATCTGGCAAATGTCCACCACGACCACGCTGACAGATGTTGATTCTTTCATCAAAATTTTTAATCACTTTTTGGCAAAATGGAGGGTCTATTTCGTTAATGACATCACGGATTTTGAGTTTTAAGGCTGCAATCGATTCGATTGGCTCCGTATAGACTCTGTCTTTAACATAGCCCCACAAAAAATAATCCAGTGGTGTTAAATCACACGATCTGGCTGGCCACTTAACAGCTGAATTTCGCGAAATTATGCGCTCGGGAAATTTGGTTTGCAATAAATTGATCGTTTCATTGGCTGTGTGACATGTGGCACCGTCCTGTTGAAACCACATTTCAGTGATATCCATGTCATCAATAATAGGCCAAAATTTAGTGGTTAACATCTCGCGATACCGTGATCCATTGACTGTTACCGCATTTCCAGCCTCATCTTCGAAAAAAAACGGCCCAATCACGCCTCCAGACCACATAGTGCACCACACAGTAACACGTTGAGTATGCAAAGCCTTCTCAATAATTGCTTTAGGATTTTCAGAAGCCCAAATGCGACAATTTTGCTTGTTGACGTACCCTGACAAATGAAAATGGGCTTCGTCTGAAAAAATGATTTTTTCAGAAAAACCAGCAGGTTGTTCCTGAATGAACTGAGCGAATCTGCGGCGATTTGAATGGTCGATCAGCTTTAATTCCTGCACCAGTTGAATCTTGTAAGGCTTCAAAGCCAAATCCTTTCGCAAAATTCGCCATGTTGTGCTTTTGGATAACCCCAATTGTTGAGAACGTCGTGAAATTGACAAATTTTGATCTTCTTCAACACTGTGGCTCACGGCGGCGATGTTTTCTGTTGAACGACCCGGTCGAACACGTGTTGGTGTTGGCACATTTTGTACCGAGCCTGTCGACTCAAATTTCGCGATCAAATTCTTAACAGCGGTCTCAGAAGGACGATTATGCTGGCCGAAAATATCACGAATTTTACGAAATGTAACTTTAACAGAACCACCATTTTTATAGTGGATTTGAATTATTTTAATGCGATTTTCGAGCGAAATTGAATTCATTGTAATAATTGCCAAAGCACCTGCTACGAATACCGCCAAAAACTAAATGTCAAAACTATCACGTTCTCGGTGTTGCCACAATTGAAAAACAAACTTCTTGTTGAAATACCCTTTATATGGGAACTGGTTGGTGAAGCGCTTAGTTCTATTGAGCGGCCGAACCAATCAGAAGCTTAAGTGGACTTTAATGTCGAAAGTAAATGGCTGATGCCAACAAACCAATTTATGACGTCATAATCTTCAACAATTCATCGTGGTGTCCGGACACAATTATTATGGCGTGTTCAAAACGCCGACAGCAGCGGTGGGATAACTGCCCCAGAAGCCTTCCGAATCTTTGAATGGCACAACCTTCACTTTGGAACAGGGATTGGTGTTGGAACAACGAGTTTCGGTATGTGAATGACGTGCAGAAATGGTGACTAGAAGCTACCGAAGGCGAGGTAATGGTAATGGCGATGATCACAGGTATTTACTCTTGAGTTTATTCGATCTGAGTTGCTGAGTATTACCCTTGATTCACTAACTAAATTAGTTTTTGAAACGTTTCGTAAACGTAAAATCAAAAATAGTTCACGTGAGTCACGTGTTATGGTATCTTAAAGGAACAAGTCGTTTGTTTCACTTGCAATGAACCGTCATTTGTCTCGGTACTGCATAGAGAGAAATCCCTCTATGGCTAAATTTATTTCGTCCACTATTCAGTAAGAATAATTCCAGTTTTTGTGGCACTTTTAATAGTACTGAGGTTATTGAATGATTACTGCCATCGTAAGAATCATTTATAGAAAAATTGCTACCGCCGTCAAAATGACGAACGTGACGCCCTAAATAAATGTAATAACTATTGTTCACCTGTTGAGGGTAGTACGAAAACTGTAATTATTGGTAACAAACATTATTACTGACTTTTTATACTGGTGCAGATCGTTTCTTAATTCAAGAAAGCATTGCTGGTTTTAATAGTTAATTCTTGGTAAACGTAAACAAGTTGACGTACAGTTTATGGGCATTGAGGGTCAAACGTTTGTCTCAAAGCAAAGCGTTACAGCTATGGTAGAAATCGATAGTGTCATTTTAGAGTTAGCGTTTTATGTAGTAGGTGACAACTAAACTCAATTTGATATTTTAATACGGTTTAATCTTCTTTAAAAACAAACCCGGCCTTAGCGTTACTCTCAGCGAAAACGATATGTCTATTAATCGTTAGTTTATTGAGTGTTCAAATTTGACGCCCCCGATTAAAGTAAATACCGATTAATGAAATTTACAATATCATCAATGTCGTCCGGGTAACAATCGGTGAGCTAAAAATTAGATTTAAAAAAAAAATATACCCGATAAAATTGTACAGGGGAAATGTAGAAATTATTCTTAATTATTGTCGGATGGACCGACATTGCGTTTATTTTCGCCAGTAAAATTCAAATACGGTTAGAGATAATTTATCGTTTACCTTTAATTGCAGACCAAATTAATAGATTAGGCAAAGCCCGTTATTACAGCTGCCTAGATATGGCAACTAGCTTTCACGGAATTCCTATATTTATTTATTACATTTTAGGAAGATTTACAGTATTTTAAAGAAAAATTAAAGTTTGTAAATTATGCTTACAAGAAAAAAACAATTAATAACAAATATCTGCCTAGGGATATTCCATAATATCTTAGGGACAATAGGAAGAATTAAATTAAAATTAATAATTATGAATTTATAAAAACTACGAAACAGTTAAAACATTTCAATTAAGTATGAAAAAGCAGCAGATTTAAATTTATAACTATTCTAACGGAAATTGCCGGTGTGTGTGTGTGTGTCACACAGTCATTTTATGAACAGAAAAGATAGATGTCAAACTGGGTTGAATATTTGTTATAGGTCTGTACATTTCGAATCATGAATGTACTTATCAGAAGACTTTTGAAAAACTGCTTTCGTGACACCAGATGGACAGTTTGAATATTTAGATATGCCTTTCGGTCAATTAATGTATTTTTATTTTTGATTTTCCTCATCGCGAAAAGCGAAGAGAGCATTTCATAATGATCATGATAAACATTCCATATGTTACAGATATGGCGAAGTAAGATTTAAATCAAAGTTGTCAATATAAATTTGAACCATCCAATATTTTTAGACGTTTACTGTTCACACATAAAATTTAATTTGATTAGTCATAAATTCATAATAGTGTAATGACAAATATAAATTTTGTATTAATACTCAATACGAAATGCTTTCTCTTCAGCTCAGTTACATTCTAAACATCAAAATAGGGTGATGTTTGTCTACCGTACGTTGCGATTTCTTTCTTTCCACTTTTCGGTCTTATTCTATTTTGTTTGGTATTACTCATCACTAAAAACTAAGCGAGCATTTTATATCGATCATCATAATGAAGGATCGATGGGTAACTGAGATTTGAATCACAGTTGTAAATATAAATTTAAAATTGAACCTTCTAATGTTTTTGACGTTTATTTGTTGAACATCAGGAATGTAATTTGATTTTAAGCCCCTAAAGTCGTAACAGTGTGACGACAAATATCATGGTTTTTGTGATACCATTTTACCGTAGGTTTTAATTTTTATTCATTTTTTTTAAAGAGAGATCGATTTGCCGTATATTCTTATATTCTGTCATTTATACAGATTATAAGAACTGTTTCATAATCCTTAACCTAGTTGTCAGCAGGCCGAGGCGGTTTTGTTGTCGTTGGATGAATAACCAATTGAGGCAATTGTTTGAACGTCATGGTAAGTTAACAGTTCAGTCGAATGGACCGTATGGGCGGAACATTTGTCAGACCGATTTACGTGAGGAGGCTTCTACTTCCTGCTAACCTGACGTTGTTGGACCTAGGTAATTGCATTATATTTTTATAACTTTCATGACGAAAGATGATGTTTATTTTATGTATGCGCATTGATGCGTTTATACAAAATATTATATTTTTCCTATCCAAAAAATCCTTCCTAAAACGCTGGCTGGCCACCATGCGTATCCTTGATCCTGGTCTGGTTGGCTAGATCTCGAAATGCGTGATGCCTTATGTGTTGGCTAGATCTCGAAATGAGTGATGCCTTATGTGTTGGCTAGATCTCGAAATGAGTGATGCCTTGTGTTGGCTAGATCTCGAAATGAGTGATGCCTTGTGTTGGCTAGATCTCGAAATGAGTGATGCCTTGTGTTGGCTAGATCTCGAAATGAGTGATGCCTTGTGTTGGCTAGATCTCGAAGTGAGTGATGCCTTATGTGTGTTGGCTAGATCTCGTAATGAGTGATGCCTTGTGTTGGCTAGATCTCGAAATGAGTGATGCCTTATGACTTATGTGTTGGCTAGATCTCGTAATGAGTGATGCCTTATGACTTACGTGTTGGCTAGATCTCGTAATGAGTGATGCCTTATGACTTACGTGTTGGCTAGATCTCGTAATGAGTGATGCCTTATGACTTATGTGTTGGCTAGATCTTGTTATGAGTGAAGCCTTGTGTTGACTAGATCATATTATGAGTGATGTCTTGTTTAAAGTTGTAGCAATCTAAGACAGCGCAAGGGACGCGCTGGAGTCAGTATGGCCGTGTGGGCGCAAATTCATATCATTTATTTATGTTTAAGGAATGGTGGTGATCAGCTGCTATTGTCATTCATCATCATTTGGTAATATCGGGGTAAAGCCGTAGTATGGTTTATTTTATTTACCAATATTAATGGATCTGCAAATTAAGGACTATTTGATAGTCTGTAGTCTTTATTATTTATATTGAAGAAATGGTTTAGTGTCAGCTGTCATTGTCATTTATTAATGACAAAGTCAAATTACGAAGCCGTTAATACGAATGGTCTATTTGTCAATGTTGCTAGATCTATAAATTACCGACTATTCAATGGTCGATAATAATAATGACTCCATAGTCATTATTATTATTATTATTAATTAAAGTCAATAATTAATATGAATTATCATATCACTTTAAACATTTAAAACTTATTGATAATAAATATTAAAGTAATCTTTGACTCTTGTTTCTATGACTGCCGTTTGACTCTGTGGTCGATTCGGGTTCGGTCGTGGAACGAGTACACGAAATGTCACGAAACCTCTTTATTACAAATTCTGGTTGCTATATATATGGGAACTGGTTGGTGAAGCGCTTAGTTCTATTGAGCGGCCGAACCAATCAGAAGCTTTTAAAAAGTGGACTTTAATGTCGAAAGTAAATGGCTGATGCCAACAAACCAATTTATGACGTCATAATCTTCAACAATTCATCGTGGTGTCCGGACACAATTATTATGGCGTGTTTAAAACGCCGACATGCACGTGTTCGAATCGTTCGGTTGGTGAAAAAATTGACAATGGACTTGTTGTGTGGCGTTGTATTTTGGCGCGCTGACACTGTAGGCATACTTTTGCCCACTTGCCGACATCTGCGTTCATTGAGGGCCAAAAGTAGCGTTGCGTAACTAATGTCTTCGTGGTCTTTATTCCAGGGTGGCTAACTTTATGTACTGCGTCGAATGCGGTACGTCGATATTCTTCAGGTAGGTACGGACGTATGTATGAGGTTGAAGTTTCGCAGAGTAATTTGATGTTTGACGCGGGCAGGTTTACTTCCTTGAAAGATAAGTTGCTCTGTAAACCGAGTGCTTGAATTGTATCGCTATCGCGCTCTTGAGCTATTGCAAGATGATTGTAGTCGATCGGCGATGGACATGTGATTGCGTCGATGCGTGATAATGCATCTGCGGCTGCATTTTGAGACCCACTGACGTGTCGAATATCAGTGGTAAATTCGCTGATATAAAGTAGCTGTCGGGTGCGTCTCGGTGATTCGCTGTTTGTATTTAATTTTGTGTAAGCGAATGTTAGCGGCTTGTGGTCCGTAAATATTATGATTTCTCGTCCCTCGAACATTTTTCGGAAATGTTTGACAGCCATGTAGATGGCGAGTAGCTCTCGATCGTAGGTACTATAGCGAGTCTGTGCGTCGCTGAATTTCTTAGAGAAATAGCCGAGTGGTTGCCACGAGTCGTTGATAAACTGGTTGAGTGCGGCACCAGCTGTTTTGTCGCTTGCGTCGCTGAATATAGCAAGTGTCGCATGGTGAGACGGATGAGCGAGTAAAGCGGCGTTTTTAATGCTCTCTTTACATGCCTCGTAAGCTTGCGTTGATTCAGCGGTCCAGTCGATCTTAGTTTTGTCACGCTTCTTGATGTTGTGCAGGTAGGTATTTAGCGGCGCTTGTATGGTGGCGGCGTCTTTGATATTTTCGCGGTAAAAATTGATCATACCGAGAAAACGTCGCAGTTCCTCTACGGTTTGTGGCTTAAGAAAGTCTGTGATAGCCTGAACCTTCTCTTGGGGTGGCTGTATTCCTTCCGCCGTGACTTTATGACCGAGGAATTTGACAGTTGGCTGGCAGAAAACACATTTTGATGGGTAATGCCGTATTCTTCGAGTCGCAATACGGTGCGTAGATGTTTTCGGTGCTGTTCCTCGTCGATTGACGCTATCAGTAGATCATCAACGAAAGGGAATACGAAGTCGAGTTCGCGCAGTACTTGAATAAAACGTTGGAAGGTCAGTCCGGCGTTCTTTAGACCAGGACACATGCGCGGGAACTCGAAAAGGCCGAATGGTGTGATGATAGCTGTTTTCTCCACGTCTTGCTCGCTGACTGGCAGTTGTTGGTAGGCCCGGTTGAGGTCGAGTGTGGAGAAAATTTTCTTCCCTGCGAGTTGGTAAGTGAAATCACGTATGCGTGGTATGGGATACCGATCGGGCTTTCCTCTTTTTTACCAAGACGTTGCACTTTATTTATTTCGCTATTTTCGAGTGACACTTCCAAATCCGTGATTGTTTTTATTACCGAAGCGTTTAGTTCCTCGTATCTTTTGGTGGTAGGTTCTACGATGCCATGTAGAATGATGTTATTTTTCCTTGCGTTTATGTCTAAGCAGACCTTAAGCAGAGCTTTTTGTTCAGTGTTTCGACTTTTCCGCTACTATTGGCTGTATCTTCTCGTCCACCGGCTTCAGTACTGTTTTTGTAACATTTTCTGTAATTTGTATTGTTTGTTTATTTAGTTCTTCTTTCATCATATCTAGGAGCAAAATCTTCATATTCTTCATCCTCACATACTTTGTTTTAATTTCTTGGTAATTCTGGAGATTTCTCTTGCCTTTGTTTGGATTTTGGATTAAATTCTTCGTTAATATCAGAAACAGTGTAATTATTTAAAAACAATATAGTATATATGTGAGTTTAAGAACGAAAACCGAGTTACCATGGATGTCTCACTAGCTTTGAAACGCATGTATAGTGCTCTTGCGCTCATACTCATAGTTGAGTAATTTTTGTGTTTAGGGGAAGTTTGGTCATTACAATTCGTCTGACTGATTAAATATAACTTTGTAATATTTACTTGAATAACATATAAAAATCAGACATTTAAAAATAAATTAAGTTCATTTATTTTTTGTAGCTTTAAAGCGTCTGACAAAAGTTCTGGCGCATGGAAGGCGTCTGACTGTTTTGATATTACTTCAGAGTAATATTCTAACTTCAAAATATACATATATAAAAATCAGTCATTAAAATTTAACTTAAATAACTCTGATTTTTACCTTTCTCACCTGGTATCTGCGCAGGTGTCACCGAGCCAACTCCACAAGCGTACAGGTATTAAAAAGTACACGAGAGACTACTTAGAACCGAAAGTTCTATGCTTTAGAAAATAAGTTGTGTTTTATCGCTCTGGGATCTTACTCTATTACATTTCTAAATCTGTCCTTCTCTTCTTTTCCAAAATTTACCAAACGTTCTATTGATAGTCAATGAGTCACGTAAATGATTACACTTCTAACTATCGTCTCAATATAATATACATACTTTGCGCATATATAATTCATGCAATATAATAATAAACTAATAGCTTTATACTTTGGCGAAAAGGTTTCCATTATTTATATTAAAATTAAACACTTTTTAAAATTAGCCTTTCGAACAAAACAATAAACATCCAATGTCAAACTTGACAGAATGTTTCAAATGACATTGTTTTTATTAATATTGTTATTACTAAAAAAAATCCCATAAAACATTACATCAAAATAGCGTTACTCAAACAGGCAACCCCATTAACAATGACGAACTCATTTTTGAACAATGAAGCAACGCTAACAAGTTAACAGACGTTAAAGTTCATACGTGTCTGTAAAATTTTAACGAACGTAAGTTACGATAGCAAATGGTTTGAAACAACCTGATCTTAGGCACCGAGTGTTGCTGTACTGGTAGACGTTATTCTTTATAAAATTCATTAAATTTGCGCAGGCTTTCTGTTTTATTCTGCTGCCCCCATAATGTTATATCAAAAGTTGGAGCTTTGTGTCTTGGGTTTAGAATTAAAGTGGTACAGTAAATCCAGTTGCTCTTCTTATAATGTTTAAGCATTTTATTTCGAGCTGCTTGGACACCTAAAATTAGCCTTTCATCCACTTCAGTTCGATTAGGTTTCTCATCTAATTGTTTTACCATGGATTCAATTTTATCAAGCAATATATTGAATGATACAATGACTACCGGTAATGTAACATTATTTTCTCCACCAAGTTTCGTTGATAAAAGTTTAAAGTTTATTAAAAACTTAGGTATTTTTTCGAGTATTTGCCATTCAGTTTCTGTGATTTGAAAATCATACAATTCGGTAACTGAAACGCATAATATGTCAAAGTCAAAGTCAAATCATTTATTTCAATTAGACCATTTAAAATGGCACATTTGAACGTCAAAAAAAAATATAAAGAAGATTCTAGTTGCCCCTTCCAAAAGGTAGTATCGTGTGGAGAAGAATGGGCAAGAAACTCCACACTTACTATTTTAAAATAGGTTTTCAATATTTTGTTACATTTGTTAAATAATTATATGTGAAGACAATGTACTCTTAGAATAAACTACTGTACTAAAAAAGTTAGTATACATGTTCCTCACATATTTACAAATATCGAAACCGTAGAATATTAACATTAAAGAGTAATAAAAATATTAAAAAACACAACAAAACACTGTGTGAGATACAAAAAAAAATTATTACATTTGTAGCATTTATAAATAAAAAAAAAATAAAAAATAGTGATAATAATATGTGAATGACAGTTCTCACTTTTAAACCAAATCCAATTATATCATGTGTGGAATTCCATTTTGTTGTACAGTCGAGTATTTCGTCGATTCAGATTTGATGGCACGCCAACTACTTCACAAGCAGACTGGAACTTCCTCTTTAATATCTCGCTTCTTTTTATTTTACTGGAAATACTGCGTAATTTTGTAATACCTGTACGTGAGTCAGCAATATTTGGCGCATATTCTTCATCTTCCTCAGTTTGGTCTTCATAGTCTTCATACTGCTGTTCTTGTTCTGTATTGTCAGTTTCACTGTGTAATGCTAACTTCTTTAGTAAATCTTGTACACCAAGGTTCAAAATGTGAGCAAAGCATCGGAAATGTTAATTGTCTGAATCAAAATGCAGCAGTTGTTTGCCAAGTTCATACATAAATTTGGTAATTGCAGTTGCGTGCGTTGTCCATCGTGATACCCTGTATCAATTATGCCATATTCCAATAAACACTCGTTAAATATCGTTGCAATATCTAACCCATACTGGGTCGACCGCACGATGGTATAAAATCAAGGACTACACAGATACATGAATATTGTTGTAGTCGATTTTTAACATTCGATTGTACTTCTTCAAATCGCTCTTTGACTTTCCTTCTTAGTGTCGACCTTTTAGGAAATATCGTATTCGGGCAAATCGATCGAAAATATTCCTGGGTATCTTCATCATCGAAAAAATGAGAAAGGAAGATATTTTTTTACAATCCAATCAACTGTAGCTGTTATGAAGTTGTCACTGCGGTTTAGAAACTAATATTTTTATTTTATACGAGTATAGTTTATTTTCAAATAATTTCATAACACGATGTACATAACTAAATAACTCAAAATTTTCTCGCTAAGTGAAAGTAATTCTTTGAGAAATAAAGTATCTTTGAACCGAACGTGTAAAGATTTGATAACTTACCCATTTTTTAACTTCTTTGTAGGATTTCACAAACAAAACACATTGAAATGGTAAACGTACGTCGACAGCGCAAGAGAGCCGAAACTGAATATTTTTAAATGGTGTTTACATGAATAAGTATAGTTTTAGTAGACTGGCAATCATATGAGTGAATAGGTTGTTTCTTTCTCATTCATTTGACATACGACACAAACCATTCTGATATTAGTTGTTTAAATTATCAGGTCTAAACAAGAACAACATAGTTTTGTCGTGCCGGTCCGCTACCGACAGCCGGCGTTGACGAAGACATTTTTTGTTGCACCGGTACGACAGCCGGAACTAAGTGGTTAAAGGTCGATTCACACATATCAGTGAACCCACAGTTCCGGCACAGTACCGTTACAGTTCCGTATCCGTGCTACAGTGGTGCGTCAGTGCTTCAATTCACACATATCAGTACAGATCTCTGCGGGTCTTCGTGCACGACGTTCCCTTCAGACTAGCGTTGACGTCGATTGTTTTGATAGCACTCTTCAATAACACACAATTAGCTATGATAGGCATTGCTTTAGACGAAGAAGAGAATCGAGGAAAAAAAAGAAAATGGGTACATAAAGCATGGAAGTTAAGAGAATCAGAAGGAGAATTCGTGACATTATACAAAGAATTAATTAAAGACGAATGAAAGTATTTTGAATATTTTAGAATGTCGGAAAGCTGTTTTAATATTCTCCTTCAAAAGCTAGGAAATAATTTAGTAAAGAAAGATACTCGTTGGAGGAAGGCTATATCTCCTAGAGAGCGGCTAGCAATTTGTCTAAGGTAGGTAAATCAGATTTTATTAACTGTATTTTTACATTTTTGGAGGTAGGAACAGTCGACAACATATCAGTGAACACATTTTTTGCAGTGCAGATGTATCCATCCACTGACTGGTATGTTAAGGATAACTTTTTAATTAAAATTCTGAAAATATGTATTTAAATCAGTTTTATTACTTCGTATGTGGCACATAAACACATTATACTTTTAACACTTTGTTAAGTTCTAGAGCATTATCATTCGTTAACTGTATAGTTCATAACAAATTGCTGCACATCAATAGGTTGAAGGTATGATTTTGTGGGATCTACTATTTTAGCCAATCCAGTAGAGTCAAGAATAGATTGCGATGTGAGATTTGTATTTGTTGGTTCAGTTGCAATATCTCTTGGATAGATGATCCCAAGTAACACGTAATCTGTATATTCACTGAAGTAAAGACTGATTTACGTTTTAAAGTCAGACTATCACTTTAAATCAGTTTTGACTTAGTTTAAATGCTTTTCAGTAGAATGTGGTAAAATTTATAATGCATGAAGCTATTGTATGGTCTAAAAAATAAGGTTAATTGGCTTATAATCATACTAAAACATTAATTACTTTTAATATACAGCACCTTAAACAGCATTTACACTAACACAAAGGTTAAGACCTTATATTAGTAAATAAGAAAACCTAATACATTAAATAAACGTTGTCGAAATACTTTATAGTGAACTTAGATTTATTAACACATTTTTAAGATTAAACGCATTTTTATAATCTTTTCTTATGCTTATTTACAGCTAAGCATTAGCCAAACATTTACTAAAGTTTTAGCTCTGTTATCTTCTTACTTTATTGTTACTTTAAAGCTTTCAGCACTATTTAGATAAATAAAAATTTAATTTTATTACTATAGGTCATAATTTGGCCATAAAACCATGAGTAGTATGATTATTTTCATTTGTGCGTTAGTATATATATATACTCATTAGTAATTTTATGTCGCACGTGTCACCTTGTTGTCATGAATAAACAGTGGAAAAAGACTAAGAGAACAGGTGGAGTAAAGAGAAAGATAAAATTGGAATACTCAAATTTTATATCTGGTTTAAGTAATGAAAAGCGTGTTCCAAACAATGATACTCTTGATACACAAAATACAGAACAATCGGTAGTTGTGTATGAGCCAAGCACCGTTCAAGAAGTTCTAGCAAGTGGTTCCGTAGTACATTCAAGTTATTGAAATCTGGTAATCCTGACATTGCGAGCTTGGTTTCTCTTTGGGCTTCATAAATAGTGGGGCCGGTATCTGTGTCGCTATGCTGCATCATAATTGACAATTTCTCGTCAGCATCTTCATAGGTTAAAAAACCCGTCCGTTTGACTTAACAAGGCAACACTGACCAATGTGCGCGAGGCTTGGAATTTTCATTCCTTACTAATGCAGACTCATTAGGTCTTTTTGGATATCGCCGTTGACGCTGACTTTCCCACCCGCTTGGAACAATAAACAGTTTAGTTGATCCCCTTTCGGTCGTTTGCACAATTTTAAAAGGCATCTGAAAAAAACAATTGAGCTTATTTAGGACTTAATAGAGAAGGTACTTTACCTTAAAACTAAATAAGTACCCGTATAACGCGTGCCCTTAAAACGTATTTACAAAAAGTTCCTTTAATTACAATGTGCGAAAAATAAGATTATAATATCGTGTTTCAATTCACTAGGTACTTTTATGTAGTGGCCACGCTTAGCGTAGGAGTATACCTACCTTAGTAGGTAATCTACCTTATTATTCCTTTCCTATACACACTACAACTAAATTGGTACCTGTAAGGGATCGTGATCACGCCGGTGTTTAAATTAATTCAAAAATAAAATACACAATATTTAGCAAATGAGCGCGCGTCGTCACAGGGACAGGAATCAAGTACTACTAATGATTAATGAATAGAGGTCGTTTTCTTGGTGCAAGTGACGTCACGTTTTGTAGGGATTGTTGTTTTATCGACTTTAAGTCGCACGTCCCGTTCGTTCTATTCGGGCACATGATTCAGGGAATTCCCCAACTCATTTATTGTGATAATGATTTTATACTTACACTTGGCAAATTATCTAACTGGAGACAGATAAAATATGAAAGACGTGGAGTAGGGTATCATGTAATTAAGGGATTCTAAATTATTATTTCGGTACCCTGATCAACACTATAGCAATCCATTTTTATGACGTATAAGGGTAATAAACATTATAACATGCCTAAAAAGTGTTACTATAATGCTAAAGATATCACTTAGATATTTTTTATGTAGGTTGAATGACTTAAGCTATTTTTTTATACTGTAATAAGACTGACAACATTAAAAGACACTAGTTGAAAGTTTAGAACATTAATATTACATGACGCCATTTGCT
The DNA here is from genome assembly GCA_963693345.1 of Pieris melete. NCBI lineage: Eukaryota > Metazoa > Arthropoda > Insecta > Lepidoptera > Pieridae > Pieris > Pieris melete. The sequence goes on along the minus strand of CAVNZK010000356.1, from coordinate 623,731 downwards.
TTCTGTTTTCTCGAACATAAAAAATAAAATTATAACACACATATGAATTAAATACTACTTATTATGTTTTTCTTATAAGCGAAGTATCGATAGAAACAATTTTATACGTTAAAATTAATGAAATCGTTAAAAAATTACAAAAGGTCAGCTGATGTCGATTCTAAATTTGTCCCTATTTTTTATTAAAAAGCATTTCTGTGACGGCGCGTGAATTATAAGCCACAAACATATATATATTTTCACATAAGACTAATACCCCCAACTCATTTGCATTCAAAACAAAATAAAATTGATGTTTGTCTTACCTTATGATAAATTATTTTCAATGAAGACACATTAAAACGTCTCCGCACAACACCAATGCACTAAACTAAAATATATAATCAATTCGGACATATATAAGTTTCGATAAGTTTTTTCAAATATTTTTATACAAAGAAAATAAAACGTTCAGCCTAGAATAAAACGTAACTTTGGCATTGTAATTCAAAAAGCTGTATAAAGCGGTCTACACACCAAAGCCGCTGACCCGGCGGCACGGATCGCCGGCCCAACCCGCCGGCCTTATTTTATACAATCATGCCGCCGGCTTGCGCCCGCGCGGGCAAGCCGGCGGGGCAGCATGCCGATGCCGACGGCATCCCTCTCTACTCACTCAGTCAGTTGCCCGCCGGCTTTCATAGAGTAGTGACGTATCACTTATACATTCTCTGTTGTTGTGAAGTGTCGGCACTTTATTTTTCAACTAACCAATATGGAGTGGGACGATGCAACAGTTATAAAACTAATAGACCTCTATCATTTAAAAGAAATATTATGGAACCCAAAAAACCGTGACTACAAAAGCCGGCCAAAGCGTTACGACGCATTTAATGAAATTGCCAGTGAATTTGCTACCGATGTTCCGGAAATCGAGAGAAAGATAAAAAATTTAACTAGTCATTATTACCGAGAGAAAAAAAAAGAAGATAATTCAAATAAGTCTGGTGCGGGTACTGATGATATTTATCATAGTAAATGGTTTGCCTACAAATCACTAAATTTTCTGCAGAACAAAAATGTGCCTACTGGAACCACCGATACTGTAATTAAAGATTTAATTTTTTTTTATTTATAATCAGGCAACTAGGGCCCCATAGACATATAATTATATTAGTTTATTTATTAGTGTATCTTTGTATTTACATTTTAACCCTTTCCCGGGCATTGGCAAAAAAGTTGCCACTCAGGTAAAAAAAAATGTGTTTGAAAAAAAATTAATTGAAATGTTGAAGACTTATTCAGTGCCTTTAATAAAATCCATAATAAAAAAATACACAATAAATTTTGATTTTGACTAGATATACTTATTTATTTTTTATTAAATAAAAGTAAAACGGCTAAACGGGCAGTCTTTTTCGTCTTTTTTCGCAGGACACACCGTCGACGAGCCACGATTCACAACGAGATTCACAATCAAATCAAAATGATTTACCACAGATGTCGCCAGAAAATACAACTTGCCAACGAAATAAACGTCCTAAAATCAACCCTAATAAAGAGTTGATATCCGAAGCATTGAATATTATGAAGAATGTCTCCCAACGACCAAATGTGACAAAAGATGAGGATGGTTTATTTGGAGACTATATTGCGGGTCAGTTAAGACAAATGGATCGACAAATGAAAGCTATTGTGAGACATCGGATCAACAATATTATATTTGAAGCCGAAACTGGATATAGATCCGATACATTTACGGATTTTGCAAGACCAAGTAGTGTTTCTAGTTCACACAGTCATCCAGGATACTATACAGCATCTTCACTTCAACAGACGGTAGTAAGCCCTTCTACAAATAACTTAACTTCTTCTGAATACTCTGCCCAAACAAACCCAGATCCACAAACAATTCAACCTTCGTCACTAGAAACATTTGCTGAAGAATACCTAGCTCTAAATTCTTCTGATAGTGTTATAAAGTAATCTTCAAAATATGTACTAAATATTTAATTTTCTTTTTGGTATAATAAAGGTAGCTATAGGTTTAAAGTTAAAGTTATTTACCCCATTAAAGTTAAATTTAAAATTAGTGTTGACTATTCCCTTCACACGAGTAGAGCTTGACATATGTGCGAAAGGAATAGCAAGGTTTTAATTTTAGTTTAGTGACACTTCTACTGTTACCAATAGTTAATATCATGTTATTGGTTTACAAAAACACATTTCTTATTTTGTTTAAAACTTTATTATACGAATCACAATAAAAGTGTATCCCACTATGTGTAATTTACGATTTTAGATTTAATGGATAATACATGGAACTACTTAATGATTAAAAATAATATTGATTATATGAGTTGAGTTATTGGTTATATTGCCATTCTAATCCTCCGACACTAGAAAGAAAATAATGAGTCAACTCCACTCTTGTATCCTCAGCGGTCACTGTAGTATCCGAGGTTTGATTGTCTTCTCCTGACATATTATCTAAGCAACTGTCGTTTTCAAGATGTCTACGCCATTCACCGGGAAAGACTTCTCCTTGATTATTTTCAGTATCGTATTCGTTTTGCTGAGTTGCAGCGGTTCGTTTGATATAATTAAATAAATGTATACACGCCAAAGTTACAGTAGTAGCTTTTTCTGGGATTAGCTGAATAGGTCTATGAAAAATCTTAAATTTGTGTGTTAACTGCCCAAACACGTTTTCAACTACTCTTCGCCCTCGACATACTCGATAGTTAAAAACCCTCTTAGATGATCCCATTGTGTGATTACCATCATAAGCCTTTATAATATGGGGTTGCAGAGGAAACGCGTCATCACCCAAAAAAAAATACGGTATTGGTAGATTCCTTCCGGGTAAAGGGGTTTTATGTGGTATATTCAATTCATTATCATTTAACAATCGACGTAATGCTGAATTATTAAAAACCCCACCATCTGAAATCCGACCCTGACATCCCACATTAGCATACAAAAAGTTGTAATCAGCATCTACTAAAGCAAAGAGTACAATACTGAAATATTTTTTATAGTTTATATAATCACTTCCACTTTTTGGGGGACATTGAAGTTTTATATGTTTCCCATCCATTGACCCAAGACAATTGGGTATTTGCCATCTTTTTAAATATTCATCTGCAATTTCTCTCCATCCTTCCTGACTCCTTGGAATTTTCACATAATGTGGAAGTCCTTCAACTAAAGCATCACATACTTCAGGAATAATGCTTGAAATTAGTTGAGGAGATACTTTAAAGACGTCGCACAGGCTACTAAAAGAATTTCCTGAACTTAGGTATTTTAACGTTATTGACAATCTTTCCACTGGTGAAACTGCTTTTCTGTAATTTGTGTCTTGTTTAGCTATTTTGTGTCCAACAATATTCAGTAAATATTCAAAGTCGGTACTGGTTAATGACAGGAAAGTCTTAAAAGAAATGGGTTTGTATAGAACCAAGTCGTCTTCCTTTAAATCACTTAATCTTTGACAAGTACTGTATTTATTGCGACTCATTAAACTTGGCCTAACCCAACACTTTCGTGTGTTGAGGGATCCACCGATAATAACTCCACAAACTGCTATTATTAAATCACTGTTATCGTCCTCCTCCATGTCAATCTGAAAATACTACTTCTGAATTATTCGAAACACACACGTCCAATCTCTACGACTATTTGGCAATTACTAGAACACCACATGCCGCGGCTGTCGTGCCGCCGGCTTTGCCGCCGGCAAAGTCGTTCGGCTTAGACATTCTGAAGCCGCCGTGTTAACCCGCCGGCACTAAGCCGCCGGGCTGTGCCGCCGGGTCAGCGGCTTTGGTCTGTAGACCGCTTTAAAGCTGTACTAACATCTAAAAAAATGCTTTTTACATTAGTATATGCTGTCTCACAACTTTACTAATGTCTGTCTTCAATAACATTATAAGCGCTGGTTAGCAGCACTAATAATATTTAAAAATGCTCAAAGCCATATTATTTGGGGCCCAAATTGAGCTTATATGACACTTATAAACTTATAAACGGCTGATATAGTGCTACATATGCTGCTCATATACTGTTTTGCACGTAAGTCCATGCTGTTGTACGCTTCTTATAATGTTGTTTTGTGTTACTTGGGATGGATGACAGAGCAAAATGTACCATCATTTTGCTCTGTCATCATCTTCATCTCATATTTTTGCACAATAGTAAATATTTCAGTCTTAGCCAAATTTAAGTAATATTGATTCAAATTCTTCAGTGTGGGTGCAATACCATTTAAAAAAGCATCAACTGAGTGCTCGATGCGTTCAGATTTTTCTTGATTTTTTTGAAGAACATATTCCATTCATGAAGATGCTGAGGATGGTTTTGGTGTGCCGAACCTTTTCTCTTTCTTAACCCTAGAAAGATAACGTTATTTTTTTGTACTGAAAAGATAAACATGCGCCTGAGAGGCGCACTGTTTTAATACCAGATTTTTTTTATGAATGTCAATTATTTTTATTTCATTCACTACTGTAAATTGTTGAATTATTAATAAGTAAATAAAATACATAAGTATTATCATAAATTTTTATTCAAAATATGAAAATTTGTAGGTATTTATAAACCATTAACAAAAAATTTAAGTCTTCTGTACTTAGGTAGAAATTTTTAAAAGTAGGTAACTTTTATAGTGTTTTTTCTTATTAATTAATTAATTATAATATAATCAGTCTCAATTTTAAAAAAATACTGGAAAAATCAACGGCTAAAGACAATTGTTGCAAACATCTTTTTTATGTTCTCCGCACACTGTCTTTTTACATTTTGTGCAACTCATCTTGGACATTCTCTTCTTTTTTTTTGTATATAAGCTACAGTACCGTCGAATTTTAGCTGAAGGTTCCTCATCAGCTTCTTCAGATATCTCTCGGTTAGTCTGTGGGAGGATATTCTCAATACTTTCTCTTGAATAATCTCGTCAGTTATAAATAACTCAAAGCATAGAAGTGGTTCAAAATATTTCGAGACATGCGACTAGGCCCTCTATTGGAATGAAGTATATTGATCGCAGACGTTCTTCTGTTATTTTGTCCTTTAGCAGTAGCCCAAACATGCATATTCTTGCCCCTGATCACATCATTAGGCGGCGTTGGTCATGTCCAGTATTTTCAGTGACATTCTGCGATGAAGGATCATTCGAATTTTCATAAATCATAGCTTCAACTACGTAATCATCATCGGTATCGCTTTGCACATTGTCTTCACTTACATGGTCCTCGATCTCACTGTCACTGCCGACATCTGCGCCTTCATCTTCTTCATTCAATAAATAAACAATTTCTCTTTTATCCAACACTCTTTTGCTCGCCATGATGCGAAAACGCTCTTAAAAACAATGAATTACAATAAGTATTAACCAATAAAAAAAACCTACCTTTAAACTTACCGTACATTGGTAAAAAATTATAAAAACAAAATCACTATGAAAGTGGCGAAAGTTACACAAAAGATAAACATGCGCCTCCCGAGCGCAACGCATTGCTCTAACAGCAAACCTGTGGTACTTACCGAACAGATGCAGTCGTCTCTCGGAAGTGATGACCAAGGACTGAATTGGCGGTAATAAAATGGCAGCGAAATATATATTTCGCGGGCGCCTCTGAGGCGCACGTTATCTTTCTAGGGTTAAAGTAGATGTAGTAGATGGAGACGACAGTGATGGTGGTGATGGAGTGGATACATGGCTTTCAAACTCAAACTCAAAATATCTTTATTCAAGTGGGTAACCAAGTACACTTTTGAATCGTCAAGCTTGGTGATGGTGTGGGAGTGCGGACGCACTGTGGTGATGGAGTGGATAAGTAGCTTGGTGATGGAATGGATGCTTCGTTACTAGCGACAATGGGTATATCAGGTGAAATGGATACGGTATTTCGAGGCTCGTTGGTTTCGGAGTAAGAATTTTCTTTTTCTGGTTCTACACTTTGTACTGTCGGTCGTTCATTGAAATATTTTTTCAAAAAATGTAATTGTTCATAGTACTTGTATACTGTATAATTTAACATTGGTCTTCTTTTGTCCACTTTTAGTTTCCGTCTTCTTCAACGATTTTCTATAGTTGTCTCTTATGTTATTCTACCGTGTTTTGCATGTTGAACCTGCAATGAAAATAATATTATACATAGATTTATTTGTTCCAGGTATCTAACAATTTTCGCAAGGTGCTGAGAAGGCAAATGTTGGAGGCTTGTGATCAGTTAGTATAAAAAATGTTCTTCTAGCTTCAACCATAAATCTAAAATACCGGATTGCTTCATAGATAGCCAGTAGCTTCTTATCATAGGGACTATACTTCTGCGATGTGCTCAGCTTCTTAGAAAAGAATGCCAATGGATGCCAGGTTCCTCCTTTCTATTGCTGTAAGACAGCTCTAATCGCCGTGTCTGAGGCATCAGTCCGTATGGCTAACTTTGCTTGCGGATCTGGATGCACCAGCAGTGTGGCCTGTAATAAACTTTGCTTAAATTTATTAAAACCGTCAAGTAGTTCCGGCGTCATTACAATTGGCTGTGAACCCTTAGTTTTTGGACCTCTCAACATTTCATTTAGTGGTGCCTGTATAGAAGCAGCTGAAGGAATAAAGCGGCGATAAAAATTCAACATTCCGAGAAACCTTCTTAATTCCTTAATGTTCTTGGGTACTGGAAAATCTTGGATGGCCTCAACTTTGAAAAATAGTGGTTTGATGCCGGCAGACGAGACTTGGTAACCAAGATATTCTACTTCCGACTCACCAAATTTACACTTGTTTGTGTTTATCACCATAGTCCGTCAATCTCTGTAAAAGCTGCCTTAAATGTTGTTGGTGCTCGTCTGTACTGCTGCTGAAAACTAAAATGTCATACAGATAGCAATAGAAAAAATCTAACCCTCGGAGAAATACCACCAAATGTTTTAGGGATGTTTTTGAATGTAGTAAAAAGAATCCATCAAAAATGACAACATCAAAACGTCTTGGTACCTCTTCACTGTTGACGTTTGACCTTTAAAACTTCAACCATTGCTGATTTCTGAGTTTTATGTATTGTACCATCTTCATGACACAATGACAATGGAACAGTTGTAATGGGGTATGATAACGTCTTCTCTAAATCGATGTTATGTTGTATTGACAGAGCTAACAGGCGACCAAAGAAATCACGTTGCACACGGATTTCATGAACCTTATCACCGACTTTGATTTTTTCTTTTTTTTTTCAGAGGCAAAATTCATAATTTTCACTTGTGCAATTCTTTCTTCAAATCTTTTTCCATTCTGTGAACATTCAGTTATAAAATTTTCTCTTTCAATCTTTCTCCTGATTCTATAAAATTCAATAAGTAAGCCTGTACTGCGATTGAAGCAACTGTACCATTACCGATGTTATACAGACAATCTTTGTTTAGATTCAACATAAATGGATTTAGAAATTTCTCAAAAGTATTTATAAACTTCCTTAACTGTGCTGAATCTCTTTTTATTGAATGTTCTTCCAGGTCTGCTGATATATCATTTTTTCTTCGTAAACCAGTAATGTCCAGAGTGTGAGATATGACAGTTGTTCTTATGTCGTGACTTCTAGCCCATCGCTGACGACGGAAATAGAATGTGTGAACTGGATTACACCAGTTACTATTTTTCCCGCGTCGGCATTAATATTAGTATAAATTTTTGCTATAGATAGATCATATGTTACATTAATGCAAGGTTGTCCAATTTCTGCAGCAATACTTTGACTTTGTTTCATAGTTTCTATTACTACTGGTATATTTGTCGGTGATTCGTTTATTGGTGTAAGATAACATTTTTTTTCTTTGTTATTATGAGAATCTTTGTTTAAATTATGATGGAACCCAACCCACATCGATGTTTTTTTTAATTTTTAGAGCATGGCAAAGCATCCACAGAAACTTTTGCTGATAAATTATTTCTAGTGAAACTGGTGTTGCTTCATTTCTTAAATTGTCAGATAAAGACAATAATTCATCATTCATCTTGTTTTTTTTTGAATATGGGACTAACTCTGGGATGATAGCATCAAGAGTCCTTCTTCTTTTATGTCCTGCATGAACACATGAAACGGATAGCTCGCCTGTGCACTCACCATGTTCAGAAGGATTTTGGAGTTGCTCAGAAGTTCCCTGTTGATTCCTCATTTTCTAGAACTGTTTGATAGATTATGCCTACCGTATCATGTAGGGTATCTTTACCAGTAGCAGTATCAACATAACGATCGAAGGCTACTCCTGTGAATAAATCTTGTCTTTTACAAATTTCATTTGGAAAATTTTTAGAACGATTCAATAACGTAGTTGTTGCTGCAGTTTCCAATTCTTTAATAACATGATAACTACAACAATGACCATATTTATTTATAATTTCTACGATCTTTCTGCTGCTCGCCAAACTCTTCAATGTCATCCTCAGAGTGATGTGTTTGTGTTGTTTGGTTTTGACAGACCCATTAGTGACATTATAAATCAAATCTTCTGCCAACGAATTAGTTTCCCTTATACAACCTTCACTAATTCTCCGACGTCGTTTATAACCACCCAGAAGAAAACAATAAAAATTAAGTAATTGCTTAGGTATTTCACATTCGCCATTTAACAAATCAGCAGTTGTTATGTTTTCTGGTAATTCTTTCTTTGTCATTTTTAAAATAGTTTTTCTTAAAATTGATGCTGCTCTTTGCAATATCTCCGCATCTTCCAACAGTTCACATAATTTTGCATCAACAACAGAATCTTTTAATGTTATGTGCTTTTAATGTTGGAAAAAAATTTAGTGTAACATTTTTCGGTTACGCGTCACATGTTTCGGTTACGCTTCACATTTGACCGTTACGCGCGTCTTTTTCTCGTCCCTACCACGGTTGATTCGAAGAGATTCTAAACCATTAATAACAAAAATTTATAATAACTGTAACAATGATACTAAAAATTATATTATAATTTATGAAATTCTGTAATAATTTTAGTGGTAATAAGGTAAAATGAAATAATTGTATTATTTGTATTCAAGTCTGTGATATTAAAAGCCTTTTGTTAAACTTTATCTAATTTAACTTTATTTAACCAATTTCTGTAAAGTTAGTTGCATATAGATAATTTTTCGAAAAATAAGGTCATAAAGAAGTTTCACTTCTAACGTGTGTTTTACACGCACCTTTTTTTTGTTTATTATTTCCTCGCTGATAAATATTTGCATTTTATCAAAAGCCAGTTTGTGAAAATATTTCCAAGTCTTCTTCGGTGGTGATTTTGTCTTCGCTTGTTCTTGTAAAGTATATATGGCAATTGTTCGACAGCTATTATGATAAAAAATCAATGGGCTTAAATCTGCGCTAACTTTTTCATAAAATTCATTATTTTCGCCAAATTCTTTCAAAACTTGCATCAAACTTGGTCTTTCTGACTAGTGAAGAGGTTGGCACCGCCCTTTCACTCGTTTATATTTATTTTGACAAAACACACATAGCATATCAGCATGGCTAGTTTTAGTAACGGGCACTTCAGCAGATGTTGATGCTCCGCTTTCTTCAGTAGCTATTGGAGGGGCTACTGTCACTGTTTCTACGTTCGTCGATGACATTTCTATAAAAAAAAGCCATTGAGATATTCATATTTAATAAATAATAATAATTTTAATTTTTACGTTATTATTTTTATTTCCGTCAATAATAATTAATAAATCGTGATTTGCACATTAATATAATTATTGTTACAGTACCATTATTATGAATAATTTCCATTTAATATATATTTAATAATGCTAAAATTTGTACCACGTAATTAAATCAAAAATATAGTTACAATTAAAGAATAAACCCTAGTAAAAAATATAGAAGTTCATAAAAAATACCTGATGATGATGCTGGTAGATTTGAAGAAGTTGATGATTCACTTGTGCGATATTTTTTCATCACAGCAAGAAAGTTTTTATAACATTTTACATGGTAACCAGTATTTGCGTTAATTTCCTCTGGCAAAGAAATATCTTTAAATTTTAAATTATTGTCTTTTCTTATTTTCAATATTGATTTACTTTTATTCAACGTAGTCTCTGTAAATCGTACAGTTTTTTCGTCAGTGTCTTCGTTACAAATCACACAAACCACGTGTTCCAATTCCATCTTGCACACTATTTACTGAAATGTTAATATTAAGTACAACAATACACAATATCACTGCACAATTGATAATAATATAAAGTTTGATTTTTTAAAAATTCGAAATCACTCAACATAAGAAATGTTATAGCTCAAAGCATCTTCACAAGTAAAAATCATTGGCACAACTGACGAAATTCTTCTCTGTACTTTGTTGAGAGCAGGTATACGTCCCTTCGTATTAGATAAACGGTCTCACTCGCACTATAAACATTCACGCAACACCTCTCACTCGCACGCCCTTAGCTGCTGTCCCCTCGCCTGTCAAGGTCTTATGCTGTTCAAAACCGCCTGGCATTGTACATATTTACTCTGAGACGTTTACTTGAAAACATATAAAAATTTTAAGTATACAGGATAAAGTTTATTTTACCTCATCAACTGTACGTTTTCTAATTGATCTGTCATATACTTCTGCTTATTGTAATCGCCTGTCAATTTTTTTTTAAGATTTACAATAAATAAACTTTATCCTATTAAATTTTCAAATTTACAGAAACAAGTTTTGAAACTCAATTTACTTAACAGTCCAAAAAATAAAGGGGCTGATGACGTGCAGGGCTGACGCCTGCCAGGTCATGGCTATTGCTCTTAGCATGTCATAAATCGTAAGTATACAAATTTCTAACCTTACAGGGAGACCGTTACTCCCAGGGTTCACTAGCTCTCCAGCTATATGGGGAGTGTACGGGCTCTCCCTCTCCTGAGTGACGGAAGGAGGATACCGTGACGACTCTGACCGGGATGTCCTGCACGACAGTATAAGTAGTATTACCAGCGACAAAGGGAGGAGGAGTACTAGCGGAGGTAGGTGGCGTGTCAGCTGAAGCAGTCTTTTTAGATCCGTCAGTAGACATCGCTCTGGTTGTAACAGAGGGCAGGCGGGGCGCAACACTAGAGGGTCTGGCGACAGGTTCATCGCGGTCATCAGGGCTGGCCGCGTCGTCATCGATTGACCGTTTCTGTCTTGGGTTAATACGCACCAGCTTGCGTGTTGTTGTGTCGTATCCGAACTTACCGTCATACACTTTCCGGACGGAGATGGGACCGAGGGCGGCGACAGAAGGGTGTTTTGGGTCAGTGATGACATCTGGGGCGACCCGAGTAGTGGCCTGTGCGGCATGGTCACGGGTTGGGTAACTAATACCCGGTATGAAACACTTGCCTACAGTGTTCCAGGTGGTATAAGGCTTAGATGTACAGCCTACAAAGATATGACGTCTATTCCCTTGGGAGCTTGGTTCAGGGGGCAATCTCCGGAACCGACCTCTATGAGAGGTGAAGTTGTCCAAAAATATATATTCTGTTGGGTCTGTTCGTCAGTCGGACGAGCTGTCGGAGGGCCCGACAGCAGAGTCAGACATGGCAGATCAGGTGTGTACTCAAGATCGAAGGTGATCACGTTACAAGAGGTTCACCAATCAAAAAATTACCTGGGGTTAATGGGAGAGGGTCATCTGCTACGTCACTAAGCAATGAAATCGGTCTTGAATTTAAGCAAGCCTCAACCTGTGATGGAACAGTAACCAGTTCTTCATATGACATTAAATTATCACCTATTGCCTTGTTCAAATGTTTTTTAACAGATCGCACTCCGGCTTCCCAAATGCCTCCAAAATATGGTGCTTGAGGTGGAATAAAATGCCACGTTAATTCAGATGTGAGTCATTTTGCAATCTCATCAGGTATGTTTGATTTAGACCGATCAAACATGTCTCTCAATTGTTTATTGGCACCAACAAATTTGTGCCATTGTCGCTATACAGATCTCGACAATAACCACGCCTAGCGATAAATCTTCGAAAAGCTGCAATAAAAGCCTTAGAAGTCAAATCGGTGACTAATTCAATATGTATAGCTCGTGTTACCATACATACGAAGAGACAAATATAACTCTTGTAGGTCTTAGCTCCTCGTCTTGGAGAAAATTTTATATGATGTAAAAAATGTTTACTCGGCTTAAGTCGTGCATCAGGAAGTTGGCCCATAAGCTGTACTCTCGCTGCTTTGGAATACCTTAAACAGGTTATACATTTCCGATAATACTTCTTAACCTGATCTCGAACTCGTACAATGCAATACTTGGAACGAAGAAAGTTTAGCATGATTTGAGGACCGCCATGCAAAGTCTTTTCGTGTGCATCCGAAATTAATAAATTAGTAAAGTGAGACTTAGCAGGTATAATAATGGGATGTCTTGCATCATAGCTTTCGTTGGCCATGCTTATTCGACCGCTTACCCTTAAAATCCCATTATTGTCTAAAATGGGACAAAGAGTGCGTAACACGCCCTTTTTAGGTACTTCTTTTCCATTTGCTATAACTGTTATTTCTTCGCCAAATGCAAATTGTTGCACTTGCTTTATGCAAACTTCTAGTGTTTTATTGATTTCTGGCCGAGCGAGTACTTAATAATGAAAGAAAATGTTTTAATATCAGATTGTCTACCGCTAGACAAACAATCGAATGCGCATTTGGCATTTTAACTTGTAAATGGAGAATACTACTTAAACCTATCGAAACAAACATAAAAAATGCCTTGTCTATAATAAAAGCTGCGTGTATACTGCACAATGTAATAATGGATTTAAACGGCGATCTCGATCTGGATGTCCAACGTGTGTTAGCTAATTCGCCATTATATGAAAATCATCAAAGAAACCGCGGAGTCAATAATAATCCATCACGGAGAGCAAAAAATGTTCGTATAAAATTCACAAACTATTTCTGGGAACAATACCAAAGAATGTAATAACTATAGGTATATTATATTAAACTTACCTTCACTTTCAGGTAATTGTTCTTTTATTTCACTCCATAACTTTCTTGTTATTATGCGATTATTGTGGTGTGGATGTTTGATTTGCCATATAGGTGGTTTAGATTGAATCGCACTTATAAACAGTTCAGTATTTACCGCCATTTTACGACAAACAAATAGCTGCTTTGCATGAATAACCGCATAATCCAAAAACACACAATTTTACAGGGTAGCTATTTGTAAATTAAACAAAATTGTTACTGTCATAACTTTTCATGTATTTAATCAATAGAAGAATAGAATGTATAAATCGAAAGGGCATTAATCAAGGTTTAATTAGAATCTAAATATATAGGTTTTGAGCTGCTAATACCTTAATTAATAATTAAAAACTATGCTTTATTCGACTTGTTACAAAATGAGTTTTGGCATATTATCATGAATATGAATCAAAATAATATACTTGAGTAGTTCTCAATTTTACTTTTATAATAGTATAACTGGTAATATGATCTACAAGATATTCAGAAATATCTGTAATAGTAACGTAATAACGATTAAGATAATATTAAAGAAAAGTATGTTCAAACACAAATCAATTTATTAGTTTTATGTAAAGCCATCGAAACAATTTTTTCTGTAGAATAACACATTTCTGTTTATTATATTAGTGCATTATGCTAATTAACATGAAATTCAGAGATTAAACAAACCTGTGGAAAAGTATTTTTAGAAGAAAATGCCGTCATACAAAATATATAACATAAGTCCACATTTTGTTATAACTTGCAGTATGACTATAACCCAGATACCTACCAGTATGCACATTAAAATGATCACCCTTAACATTAAACATATTAGGAACCACAAACATAAAACAAATCTAACAGACAATATCTATTATACTTCTTAAAAGTAATTAGGAAAAATAACATTATGAACTAAAACGTATAACAAATATATAACAAAGATTTGCTATTTAGAAATATTTAGGAACATTATGAATCATAAACATACAGAAATATCAACAAACTAAAACTAATTAGGAACATTATGCCATACTTAAACATACAACATCTAAAAAAAAATTGTTTTCTTCAAAAGAATTAGGTTCATTAGAAACCATGAACATAAAAAAATCTAACAAATAATTAGGCTTCTTCTTAAAACTATTTGGATCGTTGGGCGGGGCGTAGACTGCAAAAAAGCCTGTGGGGCGACCCGCGAGCTGCAGCTCCACACCCAGGGCAGAGCACTCGGTGACAGCCACGTCGGGCAGCAACCGGTGTGGTATGCGGCGCCTGACCATGACTGCTAGGCCACGGTAGGCGCGACCGATGGCGTCGACGTGGTGTTGGCGATAGGTTTCATACCCCGGGATGCGCAGCCTGGCTGATTCGGAGAGGTGCGTCTCGTTAATTAGGGCGACGTCGATATCCTGAGAGTTTAAAAGATGTTTAAGATAGGTGGCCTTGTTGGCGAGGCCGCGCGCGTTCCAGTGTAGGAGCCGAAGGCCCCCCATTATCTGCGGCTGCGACCTCGGGTAGGGCCCTTGAGGGCCGATGCCTTGAAGAGCGGGGCTGGGTTATCCCCGGCTTGCACAGCCTGGAGAATGTTGGCGATCGCCGCCAGTGCCTCCTCCATTTGGGGTCGGCGCGCGCGGGACCTGGTGCGCGAGCGCGGAGGCGGTGCTGGTGCTGGGGCTGTGGCTGCGGCGGCGGCGCGGTTGGCGACGTCCGCAGAAACCGCATGAAGTGCGGCAGCGCGGCTCGCCTCCTGCGCGGCAAGCGAAGGCGCGGCGGGACCCCGCTTACGGCCGCCTCGTCTCGTGCGGCGTCGCACCGTGACGAAGCCCTCTTCGTCGGCGACAGGCGCGGCGCCGGACGCCAAAGGAGCGGCCGCAGGCGGTGCGCCCATGGGCGGGTGTTGAGCGTGTATTTGAACGTTCCGGCGTTGTTGGCGCAAGGGGCGAGACGGCGCCGTTCGGGCGAACGTGCCCGCGCGCCGGTTCTGCTCCTCCTCCTTGCGCACCGGGCAAGTCGAATGGCATGCGGGGTAAGGCCCCCCGCAGTTGGCACAGGTCGCCGGCACTTCGCTCGGCCTGGTGCAGTCAGCCGCGCGATGCTCCCCCGCGCAGCGGACGCACGCCATACGCCTATGGCAATTGACCGACGAGTGCCTAAACGATTGGCATCGATGGCATTGCGCGGGACCCTTTTTCCCGCGCCAGGCTTCAATGGTGACCCCCGTCATATATAACAGCTCGGTTATGCTATATATGGCAGGGGTGATGTCCGGTGTGCGCCGCATGACCGCTAGAAAAATACAGCCGGGACGGCCCTTCCTAGCCCGAATTGGGCGTATATATTCGGGCTCGTACCCGCGGTCGCGAAGCGCCTGGGCCAGCTCCTCGGGGTCGGTGGTGACTGGGATACCCCGAATCACCACCTTGAGATCCTGCTCAGCAGGCAGGGAATATGAAAACCATGAGACCCGGCGGTCCTCCTTCTCCAGGTCCGTGAGGTACCGCTGGACCACCCGGTACTCGTCGCCAGATTCGGGGGTGATACGGTATCCCTTTCCGTACGCCCTGGCGTTGGCCGTCCGACCTAATAGTTGACTAATCCTCCCCAAATGATGAACGTAATTGGGGAGGCATTCTATGACTATCGGAGGGTAATCCGACCTCTTTGGGGCCGCAGGAGCCCTAGGGGGCTGCGCCTGGACCGTCGGCACAGTCACCATCCTTGCGTAGGAGGGTGCAACCGGTCCTGAGGCGGCGCCGTCGTCAACGTGGGCGACGGGAGCGGCAGCGGGTCCCGGTTGTGAGACGTCAATTTTAATAACAGTGTCAGATGGTACAGCGGGCGGTGGGACGGCGCCAGGCGGCTGTGCCGATGGCCCTCCCATATCGAGGCGGCGACCTGGCGCCAGCCGAGGGTCGCCAGGGAAGCCTGACGCACCTTTAGTGTTAAAGGATGCGCATGGGCGCTTTGCCGCAGACTCACCCTCCGAGCCAGGGTCCACGGCTGAGAAAGGGCGGCGCACGGGGGTGACCGGGGTGCGCGCTGGCAGACGACACTCTTCGCGGACCAGCGCCAACTCCCGCTGTTCGGCGTCCGTCAGTGGAGACTCCAAAACTCCGCTGTTACGCAGCGCCTCTTCACGTGACTTGGCGTAACGGGCCATAGCGCGCAGCATCCCCCGCGACGCGAACGAACATGCGGCCGACTGAGCCAGAAAGATCAGGTCGGACTCGAATGCCGTCCGCGGCGAAGACGCGGCACTAGGACCCGGGTCGCTGTCTAACATGTTCAGAAGTTCATCTACACTGTTACACTCGCGGACATAAGGCTGCCAGTCCACCAGAGCGGAGCGAGGCAGCGGAGCCGAGAAACGGACTAATGCGGAGTGGAGTTGCGTACTGTGACTGTCCACCGGAGCGGAGCGAGGCTGCGGAGCGGAGTGAGGAAGTAATGCGGAGCGGAGTTGCTGTGTTTTTCAATATGCGGAGCTAGGCAGCAAGTACGCGACGAGTGATTTCGAGCTCCCGGCGTGGGGCGATTGGTTTAATTCTA
This sequence comes from Pieris melete, assembly GCA_963693345.1. NCBI lineage: Eukaryota > Metazoa > Arthropoda > Insecta > Lepidoptera > Pieridae > Pieris > Pieris melete. Next base: position 607,223 of record CAVNZK010000356.1, on the reverse strand, counting down.
CGCGAAATGTCAGTGATAGCAGACATGCCATCGAAAAAGTTGATACATTATTACCTTACATTGCTTGAGGAAGAAGAGTTGGAGTCAGAAGAAGCCGAAATACTTACCATATACCATTTGAACAATTCTATGAGGAAACATAGATTTTGGTTAAGAAATCATATCAAACATCGTTCAGAACACAGTGAATATTTTACTTTTTTCCAAACAGCTGATGAAGAAACTTTCGAAAATTCTTATAGAGTTTCAAGATGTACTTTTTATGAACTTCACTCCCTGATTGAACCATATATTCGGAAACAAGACACAAATTACAGAAATTCAATTAGTAGCCGTGAAAGATTAGCGGTGTGTTTAAAGTAAGTACACATTTTAAATCAAAGTAACTTTTATTTTTGCATACAGTTATAGAAGCCATGTTATATTAATTTAAAAATCGTAATCTGTCTCAAAATTGACCGCATTTTCATTGGGTTCTGTTGGCTCTGCTGCAGATGTTTCAATATCCTGGGTTGTTGGAATTTGTAAAGCGCTAGGATTAATGATACTAGTGTTAATATTATCTGAAGCACTAGGAATATTGACACTAGTGTTGGTATTATCTGAAGCACTAGGAATATTAAGACTAGTGTTGATATTATCTGAAGCACTAGGAATATTGATACTAGTGTTGATATTATCTGAAGCACTAGGAGTATCGATACTAGTGTTGATGTTATCTGATGTAGGTGTTGAGCCTGTAGAATAACCATAATTATTCGGAGAATACCAACTATGTTGAAGATTACTTTCTTCAGCTGACATTACCGCATTAAAGCAGGTTTTTTTAATTTGAAGTTGAAAATAATACGGCAGCTTTTTTGTCGATGCAGCCAAATTTAAAAAAAATAAGTCTATTTCATCGTATTTATCACTGGCTGACATCATGTTTTTAAGTTCTATCCGTTCTCGTTCCAACACTTCGCGGCGTTCTTGATTTTTTTTTAAATAATCTAGAATTTCATCGTTCTTTCTTTTTTTGGATGTTGATGGAAGAGATTCCGAAGCTGTTGGATTCTTAGGATCATCGGCAGAAGGAAGATTATTTGAATTTGATGGCAAAAAATTGCATGATTCCCGTGAACTCTCTTCAATGGTATTTGGCGGATTTGAAGTTTCGCTTACTGAGTGGTCCAGGGGCGTAAAATTTGTTGACCGGTCTCTGTTACTCATGTAAGGCAATAAAAATGACATGGCTTTTTGATATTTCCATTCTTTTCGTTGTTTTCTAGCCTGTCCACTCCTTGTTGCATTTTGTCTTTTTAAGGCATCCCGATGGTTATCTCTCAGTTGTTTCCATCGCGACTTGGCAGTTGTAACTGAAACAATCAACAAACACAAAAATGTATTACATGGTCTATTTATGACAAAAATATTACATCACTTACGCGAAGTACAATTAAATACGTTTTTTTTTAGGTATTTAGCAACCGGCCAGTCATTTACAACGATGGGAGAGAATTTTAGAATTGGATTGAAAAGTGTATCAAGAATTGTTGAGGAGGTTTGTGATGCTTTATGGAATATATTGCAACCTCTTGTCATGTCACAACCAACAGAAAACGACTGGAAAGAAATCGCAAAAGATTTTGATGAACTATGGCAATTTAAAAATTGTATAGGTGCTCTTGATGGCAAGCACGTATATATCAAGGCTCCCTCGAAAACCGGGTCCTCGTTTTTCAACTACAAAAAGAGATTTTCTGTAGTATTGATGTGTTTAGCTGATGCCAAAAGGAAAATCATAATGGCTGATGTGGGATCTATGGGAAGATTTTCTGATGCAGGAATTTTTGATAACAGCATTTTCGGAAAGAGTCTAAAAGAAAAGAGATTGAATTTACCTCAGCCGGTACCATTTTATCAAGGTGGAGCAAAAATGCCGTTCGTATTTATAGGAGACGAAGCTTTTCCATTAATGGAAAATTTTATGAGGCCTTACCCACGTGATGGACTTAACGCAGAAAAAAAAATTTTTAATTACCGATTATCAAGAGCACGTCGTATTGTTGAGGCAACTTTCGGTGTATTGACGAGAAAGTGGTACGTGTATCATAAAGATTTTGAATGCAAAATAGAAACAGTTGACAAGGTAATAAAAGCAACATGTGTTTTGCACAATTATTTAATTCAAAGACAACCTAATTATATAAACAATATTGAAAATAACATGGAGCAATCATTATTATCAGTTGGTGATATTATAGAAACACAACATTCTAGTAACGATGGTTATCAAGTTCGTGAAATGTATTGTTCATACTTTAATAATCAGGGGAAGGTACCATGGCAAGATACTCGAATTTTGAAAAGAATCTATAATAGTCAGTGATGTGAGACAGATATAGATAATTTGGCCAGCTGCGGACATTATTTAACTATTTAGGCTATTACATTATATAGGCTATTTTGTTAAATAAAAAAAAAGATATCAATATGTACCTACTAGAAGGTATTATAGAATAAAGATACATATTATTTACCATCCGATATGTTTGTTTCAATGATAATTTGGTCCCACGCAGCATCTTTTGTTTCGTTGCATTTGTAAAATTCTGAAGATGTGTTCCAAATGCACGGAAACTTTTTCACACTTTCAATAAGTTTTTCATCCATTATCTTCGGTCACATACGCACTGGTCGGAATACGGCGGCACACTGCCGGCGCAAAGTGCGCCCGCGCCCGCACTCGCTTCCCCGCTCCGCATCCCCGCTCCGTTTCCCCGCTCCGCATACCGGTTTTATATGAAATTTTAAACTAGCTCGCAAGTCCCTGTCCACTTAAGAGGAGCGGAGATTTTGTGCAATCCTATTGGTTAATATTTCTCCGTTTCTCGGCTCCGCTGCCTCGCTCCGCTCTGGTGGACTGGCAGCCTAAGGCTTCGGGCCTGTAAACACAGCTCTCGAATTTTCATTGTCAATAATATTAAAACGCGTCGAACTTGCACTGGGTAATGAGGTCACGTTCACTAGGTCAGCAGGTGCGCATTCCAATGACGTCATATTGAACGCGCGACCGGATAGTGAGGCCTCATTCAACGAAACGACGGGCGCGTTACGAATGAAGAAGGGAGGCGGGGCGGACGGATGAATGGCGACGTCGCATTCCGATGACGTCACACTTGACGCGCGATGCGGAAATGGAGGCGCGGCGGACGGATCTCGCACGGTATTGGTTGGCTCGCGCTGTTCATTAGCCGCGTACTGACTGAGCGAGCAGCCTCGCGAAGCAGCCTCGGACGTTTGCTTCGCAACGTTTGCCGCGCGAGGCAGCCTCGGTCTGTAAGTTTTCTAATCCGAGGCTGCCTCGCGCGGCAAGTCCGAGCCATCGTGAGCATCGACGCTCAGTTTAACTTGAAGTCGAATAGAGACCGCGCGTGCCCGTATAGTTTGCCCGAGACCACCATGAGGCCGCACATTCGGAAAGCTGTCGCTACCACTGCCTTTTTAATAATTCTAAGGCTTGCAAAAAAAAGAAAACAGAAAACTAAACGTTTTTGGATTAAACTCTTATACAAAAATAGATTACAGGCTGGGAACAGATTATTTGAAGAGTTGTGCTTCGATGACGAAGAAAAAAATTTCACTCGAATGAGTAAAATCGAATTTGACAATGTGTATTCTCTCATAAACGCCAAAATAAGCAAGAAGGACACAAATTTTCGAGAAGCAATATCCGCTAGGGAAAGATTATTAGTGACGTTGAGATTTTTGGCCACAGGAGATTCTTATACCAGTCTACAGTATCTATTTCGTATATCAAAACAAAGGATATCGGTTATAGTTCCTGAAGTCTGTGATGCTATAATTGAGGTGTTAAAGGATTATGTTAAGGTAAAATAAAATTACATATTTTTATTATTTTTTTATTAATCTGATTAGAAAATTGGACAAATAATATAAGAAAATTAAACAAACAAATATTTAATGATGAGGAGCTGGAGAAGGAGGAGGGGGAGGCATCGAAATTGGTGAGATAGGAGGCATTGGTGAGGCAGCAGGCATCGGTGAAGTAGAAGGCATCGATGAGGCAGGAGGCATCGGTGAAGTAGGAGGCATCGGTGAAGTAGGAGGCATCGGTGAGGGAGGCATAGAGAGGCATTGGTGAGGCAGCAGGCATCGAATATGTAGATGGCGTCGATGAGGAAGAGGGATGAGACATATATCTTAAATTATCGTGTTCACCATATGATTGAGTATAATAACTATAACCACTGTATGCTCCCATGTCTGCATCAAAGATAATTTTATTTATTGCATTTTTTACGTATGCTAATGTAATTTTATCATACTTTCTCAACTCATTTCCTATATATTGGCCATACACATTATAGGGATCATTTTTTTCTGATATATTATCGCTTGCACACTGTTGTAAGAGTGTTAATGCTTCAGATATGGCGTTATCAGTAAGATCATCACTTTCGTTCATTTTGGATCTCTTTTTAGGTCTAGTTGACTTTTGTTTAGGTCCTTCCGTTGTCGTCGAGTTTGAAGTTTCATTTTTTTCTTCGTTATAACCGTCATCATTTCGAGTATTATCCAGACTTGCATTCTGTAAAGATAGAAATTATTACTTAATTTTATTTACAGATACCATCATCCGAAGAAGAGTGGCTTACCATAGCGAAAGAGTTTGAGAGCAAATGGAATTTCCCACATGTCATAGGAGCAATGGATGGGAAGCATGTTATATTACAGTCGCCGATAAATAGTAGCAATGATTATGACTGTTACAAAATGTTTCCAAGTATAGTGCTGTTTGCTTTAGTTGACGCTAACTATAAATTTCTGTACGTAGACGTTGGCAGCAAAGGACGTATATCAGATGGCGGTGTGTTTAAAAATACCAATTTATATAAAAAGGTCGAAAAGAAGGAATTGAACATTCCTTCACCAGAAATATTACAAATACCGTATAAAATTGCAGTGCCCTATTTTATTCTAGGCGATAAAGCTTTTGCTCTCAATGATTACACATTGAAACCTTATGAAGGTACTCCAGAAAGAGGTTCAATGGAAAGGATTTTCAATTACAGGCTGTCCAGAGCAAGAAGAGTTGTGGAGAATGCCTTTGGCATTTTAAGCTCCGTTTTTAGAGTACTGAGGAAGCCGCTACTATTAGAACCAGAAAAAGCTACGAAAGTCGTATTGACTACCATATGCTTATATAACTACTTGCGTAGAGATTTAGCTTCCTCACAAAGGTTCACTCCCCCAGGATCATTCGATGCCGAAGTTGAAGGGACAGTAATACCCGGCCGATGGCGACAGGATACAGAAATGTCATCAATGCTATCTATTCAAGCCATACCACGGCGAGGATCAACAAATATAAAAGAAATACGTTCACATTTAGGGAGACATTTCATAACAAACGGAGCAATTTCTTGGCAGAATAATTATCAGTAAATAATAGGTACTCACTTCTTCACCTAAAGTATCTTGTGTATTTCCTGGGTGATTTCTATCTCCTAGAAAACTGAAGGCTTCATAGGCATACCAATTCGAAACATATATTTCACCACGACCTGCAGTATAAAATAAAAAAAAAAAATATTAGAAATAATATTAGAAATAATATAAAAACCGATGTAACTTTGAATATAATAAAATGAATGTTGTTAACCCTAATCATAAACATTAAATAATAAATACCTGATCCTGTGATTCGGCTTTTTTTTTCTCTCGACTTTTCCCTCCTGTAAGACCCTAGTAAAGAGTCCATTTTTTTCTTTAATTCAGCTATTGGAAGGTTCATTTCCTGGCTTATTTTTCTCCATGCATCTTCCCTTAGTCCTCTATTTGTGTAATCAGGACATTGCGCATCCCAAAGTCGTCTATATTCACCATATAGTCGTATTAATTTAAGACACTGTTCTTTATCCATGACGCACAACTAACACGCAACGAATAAGCGAGGCAAAACACTACCGTCTTGAGTGAGCGCGGCAAACGTACTGAGGCGCCTTTGAACATCGACAAAAACCGACAACGTTCGGCTCGGGCCGCGGCACGCTCGGGCGAGGCAGCACATGCGTTTGCCTCGGGCGAGGCACGTCTTGACCGACCGAGGATTTGCCTCGCGAGGCAGCCTCGCGAGGCTGCTCGCTCAGTCAGTACGCGGCTATTGAAAGATAGCGGCATCGGGGGCGTGGCCTGCTGAAGTCACACGCTCGGCTTTCGGCTCGGTCTCAGGACGCGATGTCTCGATGGCAAGCGGGCGAGCTACGTCATCGGTGGCGTGATGTTTTGCGAGTGACTCACCGGCCTGAAATGTAGTTTCGACTGATGAGGGCGAGTTCTTTGATGTTAACTTTTAAGTTGGTAGTAGGCTTCGCCTCTGGTGAGGGCTGAGGCGTGTCCTGGTCACGGCTCGGCTGAAGCGGAGCTGGCTCCACAAAGCTGGAACAGCTTGGCGCAGCCTGGTGCTTGGCTGTGGCCGAGCTGGGCGCTATTTTGCGCTCGATATTTGACGGTCCGGGGTTGGCGGCGGCCTCGGCACCCGCAGGGGGCCTCGCTCGACCTGAACGGGAGCGTGGGCGCTGCGGGCGGGGCGGCTGCTTCTCCTCCTGGCCGACCTGAGGATTGCGCTTCATTATAATAAAAATTAAAATAAAGCTTGAAGGCTGTCACGCACGACCCGAAACTAACGGTTCATAGCGCACTCCACCGCTTCTCCCGAATCCCGAAGGCTTAGGGATAGGCGGCGAGTGAACGTCACCGAGAGTAGACTCAGTTGATTGTGGCAGCACCTCCTGGCAACTATGACGAACTTTTATACAAAAAAGCAGTGATAGTTATTAAAAAGAAAAACACGGGTCCGGATGCGCGCAACGAAAAACACGTCCGATGCGTACGACAGCCGGGCAGTCCTGTGTTCGTTTGAGAACACCCGTGCAGTTACTAAAGTACCTCGGTGCGGATTTGTATACCGGTGGGGTTTGACTTCGTACGTTTTTTAAGACGGTTCGACGTATTGCTTGCACCGCCTCTCCCCAGGCATCCCTGCTAGTGCGTAATTGTAGATGTTGTCTTGAAATTATACTGCGCCTTGTTCTTGTTTCTTGCTTCGTCGCTTATTTGTGGGTCCCAGTTCGTTGTCAGAGGAAAGAGGATTTTGCGTAGATCTCGCCGAGCTTTAGTGCTACAACAGTATACCGCGACGAGAGCTGCGCTTACAGGCATCTGCGCCCGTATACCGCGACGAGAGCTACGCGACCCTTCTATTCGGCGAAGCATTTTATTCATTTATTTTCCCTTCAGTTATGTACATATTTTTATCTAACCTATTTATATATACTTAATTTCTACTTATGAGCTACTAACAATATTCTTATCTTACTTATAGCTCATACTAAATTTATATTTATAGATTCACCAACACTAACATATTATAATATACAGGAAAATATACTTTAAGGTAGCTCATGCTCGTACATGTAAGAATGTACACTTACCGATCGTAAATATATTCCAAGTTACGTTCAATTTTCGATAGCAGAAACAAAGTGGCTTCTTTACTCAAACGAAACCTTATCACAAAATCATGGTCATCATAATATTCAAATAAGTATTTTCTTTCTTTTAACCATCTTGGACGTCTCGGTATAATTTCCTCATCACTATCACTATCATCAATCAAATTGTTTAAACGTTGCATTATACAATGCCAGACTATTAATTTAGTACGATGCGTTGACTTGAAATTAAATTTTTCACAGAATAAATATTTGTGAAATGACAGAAATCAGATGATTGGACTGACTGACGCCATTAAATAATTCTAGGAATAGCTGTTATTCCGTGCGAAACGGCGGTATAGTAATAATCCCCGAATAGGCCCACTATTCTTAGAATTTGTAGATGGTAAAACGTAAAATTGATTTACTCTCGATTAACTGACGATTTATTCTAAGATTAAGATTTACTCTTGTTTGTTCGAATCCACCCTTAGTGTGGTTGGACGAAGGCTCGACAGACCATATATTTTTTAACTGTTCTTTAATTCATGACCATCTTTCTCCAAAATTCCTTGGTCCATGTAAGCTTAACTCCCAACTTTCCCTCCCATTCAGCCTTATCGTCAAAATTTTAGGGAAATTTATTTCTGTTAATAAATGTTGACTTAGAACGTGACATTGACGGAGTTCTGATTTATACAGAAGTCGCCATTAAATTCACTCGAGTCACTCGGTACTGGTAACATCGCAACCAAACTTTTAAAACTAATAAAACAACATTATTTTTACATATAAAAGCTACTAGAAAAAATCTAAAGAAAATGTAAAAAAATTGAATTATCCTTCAAACTGTCATACATAATCAAGAAACCTCTTGTATCTGTCGTGGGCTTATCGTTAGATTGGCCAGATCGAGATATGCCCAGGCAGAACGTGATACTCCGGCACATCATGATCTGGCCATCCAACACAGGGCATATCGTTCAACACTTAACGTTTGGCGATTTGGCCAGAGATACTTTAGGCATATCGATTATGTAGGGTGTCCAAGGTTTTAGCAAATAAAAATAAAGTTAAGAATTAAAATGTTTATTAAAATTGAAAATAATTATTGTTATGAAGCTCTAACTTAACATTATTTTTTAAAATTCCAAATGTGGCACATAGAATCACAGTTCTTTGGAGAGAAAATAACAAAACGCCTATTTGAGGCAAATAAAATATGTAAATAAACAGTAAGGTTTAATAAAATGTTAACACAGCCATCACGTAGAAAACGGCACGTACGAGCAACAGCTAGAATTAAATGAAAATGTTAAAAAATAATGAATAACATTAAAAATGAGTTATTTAAATAATAAAGTGTTACTAAATAATCAGACTCATTAATCAGTTGAAAACAAACTTATATTAATAGGAACGTCAAATAGTTTTTCAAAGAATAGTTACCTATTATTTGTTATTAAATATGACAAACATTAATAACATCGTCAAAAAATTCTAAAAATGGCACATTCAATCACAGCCCTTTGGTAATAAAATAAGATAACAAACCAAACGTTCGTAACATTTAAATACCTAAAAAATCTTTAGAAATAGGTAATACAACCCGACAACCGCCATGCTGAAAGAGAAATTAAATTAAAAAATGTTTATAAACATTAAATAGGTACCTACTTAAAAAATGTTCCTCAATCAGACTAACAACAGACTTAATCAGTTGAAAATAAACTTTGTATTGAATATTAAAGGAAAGTCAAATATTTTTTGAGATATCTATCATTTGTTGATGCATGATATACTTTGATGACATTTTGAAGTGCAGAGAACATTATTCTTATAACATGCACACCTTTTGGTGTGACATTGATTTCTGGCAGGCCTGCAGGAGCATTTCTGGAAACCTTGACCTCCAAACATGGACTGACATGTGACTGCATGACTCAATGTTATAAATGATTCAGAAATGTCTCCATTATAATCATTGGCTGAAATTTGTAATTCTTGTCTCGGGAACCAGTTTTTTATTGTTCCAGAAGTAGTACCAATTTTAAATACACCATTCCTAATGTCAACAATTTTACCTGCGATGTTCTTGGTATCAAGTGGTCCACGATCAAATTTTGGAACATTTATCAAGACGCTATTACCAACTTCTAATAACGGAAGCTTTTTGACTGTTTGGTCAATCATTTTTTCTGCAGCCCGTTTGGTACCTTTAAGAGTTTGTGCTCTTTCTTTTGCAATGTCTTGTTCTCTTTTGCATATGAAACATAAAATCTGAGACCCGTAACCTTCTTCACCGTCAGTGAGACCACATATAACGTGAACTGGTTTAAAGCACGATCTACAACTATGAGCTCCAGTTGTTTCTTTGGTACAAACCAAACAAATCTGCGTATTGCAGTCAGCTTTCTTAGTCGTTAGTGACGTGTCGCTACTGGCTGAAACCCCTTGAATTGAAACGACAAAAACATCTTTGCTAGTAGAAGCTCTGTTAACAGTTTGCAAAGCTAAATCTTCTATACAGGACGTATCATTTCTGGGTGAACAATTAGTTGCTTCAAGTTTTTGTTCGGCGGTTTCAATATTTTCTATTTTCAGATCTTGATTGGCAAGCGCCGTTGCCGAATTTACACTTGTTAGGACGTTCTGTACACTTAATGCTTTAGGAACATTTATTTCGGCCGAAACCATCTCAACATCAAGCGTTAGTGCTTTACTACTTAAGCCATCAACATTTGTCCCTTCAGGCAAGATTATCTCCATCGAGGTTGTCGTAATATTCTTCTTTTCAGTTTCAATAGATGAAATAACACTGTCCGGGATATTAGTACCTTTCAGTAATGTTTTGGGGTCAGAACCGAACAAGGCACGATAGGGTGATCTACCAATTATACGATGAAAAGATGAATTTTTATAATACTGTACGAAGTAGCAACCCACAGACCAATTAGCAGAATCATTATCTTTCATCCAACAACGCAACATGTTTTCTACGTCTTGGTTGCTACGTTCGACGCTTCCTTGCGTTTGAGGACGTCTAGGGCCTCCATGAACGATCTTGCATTCTGGCCACAACTGCACAAGTTCTTCAATGACATGAGCTGTAAACTCTTTCCCATTATCAGATTGTAAAATTAATGGTGCACCAAACTCCAAAAATATTTTAAATAGTTCAAACGCCACCTCCACAGCCCTCTTAGATTTCAATGGCCTCAAGTGTAGAAACTTGGTAGCATGGTCCTGATAATTCATTAACCACTTGTATTCCCCGTCCGGAGCTGATTGTAAATCAATAAGGTCTACCTGACCTCGTGAGTTGAAATCTGGTGATATAATTGGTTTTGTCACTATACCTTTTTTTGGCATGGAACGTTTCATTTCACACACTGCACACAATTTAATGTATATTTCTATAGCTTTTTTCGGTATGTGAAATTTGTTTTTAATACTATATATCATTTTTTCTCTGCCACCATGCCCAACAGCTTTGTGAACTTCTGTTAATATATCAAAATATTCATCTACGGCGACTATGCGCACTGTAGGATCATCGGCAGTTTTTCTTTTGAAAATTAAGTAATCTTTGTCAGAAGTTTCCATGACATCATACTTTGCACTCCAATAATAGTCCGAAGAGACCCGCTGCATGGTCACCCTACTTCTTTTTATTTGTTCAATAACCTAAAAAATAAAATGGAACTTTAGCGTACAAACATTAGTTACTTAATCAATCTAAGAATTTTAATACATAATGACATGAGAGAAACGCATCACCTACACATTATTATGCAAAAATAAACACTTGTTTATCAACTAAATACTAACCTCTAAAATACGTTGAGAAGTCCATGGTTTTTTTACATTGTGCGAAGAATCTTTATGTCCCTCATAGAAATCAAGTAACTGATGGTAATATTGTTCTTTAAATGCACTTTTTGTTTCGTTTTCACTGTTCATTTTGATAATATCAACACCACATTCACTTGTTTGTAACGCCGCCATCTTCCGCTCGCGTAAACAAAGCCGAGCGCGCGAAGACAGCGCCACTATCGGCGCGAAATGCAACTATTTCACGATCCGCCGTGTTGTTAGCTCGGAATATCGACAAATACGTTATTCTCGTCGATCTGCCCAACCTTTTACTTGGCGCATCGCGATATGCCCGGCCGAATCATGATGTGCCGGCGTTTCAAGAAGTGCCCGGGCATATCTCGATCTGGCCAATCTAACGATAAGCCCACGACATATCAACTATCAGCCAAATTGAAGTACGAGTATTATAATCTACTACTAATAAGTTATAATCCCATTTAATATATTCTAACAAGGAACTTTCATGAGATCCAAATATGAACAGTTTTATTATGTTCTTACACAATTTAGTTAATAATAAACATGGTTTAAAATTAACTTAAATGAACCGTAAATAAACTCAACTAAAGGACATAAATAATGTATTTAACTGAAATTGCTGTAATAACTACTTAAGAAAAATAATTTGATCTATTATCAATTTCATCTTCCAAACGAACAACCAGGGATAGGGTTGTTGCGAATGAAACCGTCCCTAACTTCTCTTGGTGTATGGACATCACTAAGGGCGGTGACGACTCGTCTAAGATTAGACAGTATTACTGTCTGTGGTTGAGGAATGAACGTTCCATCTTCACCTACTTCATCTTTGGCCATTACTGGCAAGTAGATTTCATCTCCAAACTTCAGAATACCTAAAGATGTGATTATACTGTAAAACGGCTCAGGTACTATAGTAGCCGTGTTCATAACCTCTATCCACTCCGGGGACAGTAAGAAGTCTTGGCAGTCTTTAGAAAGAATGTTAACCGCTGAGAAGCGGACTTTCGATCTGCTCATCTTAGCTTCGAAAATACCGAGAAAACTGCGATAGATGGCGTAAACGGTTGGCATCTCAAAGCCACGATAATTGGCTATAGCTTTAGCAAATGCACAAGCGGCAAAGCCAACCCCCCTAGATGTTATTGGGATGGGTACTGCTTGATGGGTGGAGACGGTGCCTAAGTGACCAACGGCTCCTGTCGCGTCAGTTACCCCTGCAAACAGCTTTGATCTGATGCCATTAGGGCCGACGCCAAGACCCTCCATTTTCGCTCTCGTACGCTCTTCAGAAAACTCAATGCCCTTAACTTTACGATAGGCACTGGCCCGGTCTTTCTGATGTTTCTTTCGGTTTTGTCTCTTCGAAGAGGTTTTTATTAGAGGAAACTCTTTGGTAATTTGCATACATATTATATCGTCATAGTTCGTTATTTAAAGTTGGCGTTGCTATGGTCTTGTTATGTTTTTTATTGTCACTAATTAATAAACTGGACTGCTGCACGCGACTACCGCTGCACACCCATAACCCAACAAAGGTTATGGGCCCAGTCATAGTCCAGTAAATTAATAAAAGAAAGGGGGAACTAGAGTGCTTAACCTAGTAACGATGGCGAGTGTGCGGATAGAATTACTAAGCCGTGATAATTACGACTCATGGCGAATCCAGGCCCATGCTCTATTGATCAAGAGCGATGTGTGGGGCTATGTGGATGGTAGCATTAAGAAGCCAGCTGAGTCAGCAGAGGCGTTGCTTTGGGAAGCGGCGGATGCAAAGGCGAGAGCGGAGATTATTCTCTCAATAAGTCCAGGTGAGCTACGACACATTAAGGGGACGAGCACGTCGCGAGAATGCTGGTTAAAATTAGAAAGCATCTTCGCGTCTTCGGGTCCCGCTAAGAAAGCGACGTTGTTAAAACAGCTCATTTTACACAAGATGTGTGAGGAGGACGACATGCGTGAATATCTGTTAAGCTTCTTTGAAGCCAAAGAAAAGTTACTAGACATGGACATAAATATAAATAATGATCTTGCATCTATTATTTTACTCTATAGTTTGCCCCCAAGTTATGAGAACTTTAGATGTGCGATGGAGACTAGAGATTCATTGCCAGACCCGAATTCTTTAAAAGTTAAAATTCTTGAAGAAGATGCCTCTAGGCGACAGCAAAGGAAGGAGACAGAGAGGGGGTCGTCAGCAATGTTCGCTAGGAGAAAAACCACGCTAGGAGCTAGGAGTTCTACATCTAAAAATCCGCAGAATTATAAACCGGATCAAGCGTTTAAATTTAAATGTTACAGATGTCATAAACAAGGGCATAAAGCTTCGGACTGCCCGTGTAAAGGAACAAGGCAGGACTCAAAATGTGTTAGTGAGTTAGGTGCTAGTGAGAATTTTAACTCATGTGTTCTATCTGTTTCAGAGTGTAACGGAGTGATTGGTTCGGGATGTGGAGGAAACTGGCTCATAGATAGTGGGTGTACATCGCACCTTTGTAGATCGAAAGGAAAATTTGACACCTTGACAAATTGCAGTAGTAAGTTAAGTTTGGCCACCAATGTGAGTACATTTGCAAAAGGTAAAGGAACTGTGAGTTTGAATGGGGAGGTTCCGATAAAACTATCAGACACTTTATATGTTCCCGATTTGCGATGCAACTTAATTTCCGTATCTAAAATTACAAGCAAAGGTTTTAATGTAACTTTTAAGAAAGATTCAGCTTATGTAACCGATTCTGAAGGGAATATTAAGTTCATAGCAGATCGAAAAAACAACCTTTATTATATGCGGGAGGGCCATGCTTCTGTTTCTGCGATTTCCGAAACTAAGAACGATTTACTATCCTGGCACGAACGTTTAGGTCACTTAAATGTGAAGGATTTAATAAAAGTATTAGGTCATGTGGGCATTAAAGTTGATATGTCAAATATAAATATTTTATACGACTGTAAGTATTGTGTGCAGGGTAAGATGACTTCTTTCCCATTTTCCAAGTCGAGTGGACCATGTGACGAAAAACTGTCCATCATCCATTCCGATGTAGTTGGGCCAATTCGAAATGAAACTGTCGGTGGTGCAAAATATTTTGTCACGTTTATTGACGATTGTACTAGATGGTGCGAAGTTTACTTACTGAAGAGTAAGAGTGGTGTTCTGGAATGTTTCAAAGAATACAAGAGCTATGTTGAGAACCTTACCGATAAGAGAATAAAGTATTTACAAACTGATAACGGTGGAGAATACTGTAATAATAAGTTTGATCAATTCCTGAAACAAGAGGGGATAATAAGAAGACTGACTATACCTCAAACCCCACAGCAGAATGGCGTAGCAGAACGAATGAACAGGACATTAGTTGAAATGGCTAGGTGTATGTTACTTTCATCTAATCTCTCAGCAGGTTTTTGGGGAGATGCTGTATTGGTGGCATGTCATAATAGGAATCGTTGTCCCACGAGTAGTTTGGGTGGTACAATTCCGTACGAGAAGTGGTTTGGCTCTCCAGTGAAGATTGAGTATCTTCAGAAGTTTGGAGCTGAAGTTTATGTTCTAGACAAGAGTCCAACCAAGGACAAATTTGCTGCCAGAAGTGTCAATGGAATATTTATTGGATATCCAATGAACCAAAAGGGATATAAGGTATGGATACCAGTAGACCATAAAACCATTATAGCTAGGGATGTGAAATTCTGCAAGACGAGGCTCGATACTAATGATGACAGGAAATCGGCAATTGCTCATGATCCTTTTCAGCTAGATCAATTTTCTGCTGATGTTGATACACCGAAGCCGAAATATGTAGAGGTGGACGTAATACCAAGTACATCTTATTCAGGAACTCGAGAAATGATCGTGGAGACGACTGATTCATCCCTTGGTTCACCTTCTCTATATCATGAGGAAGATAGTGAAATAGCGCAAGCTGATACAGAGGTAACGTATAAGAGAGGTCCCGGAAGACCAAAACTTCAGAAAGGCCAAGTTGGCCGACCTAAGAAGGT
This sequence comes from Pieris melete, assembly GCA_963693345.1. Lineage (NCBI taxonomy): Eukaryota > Metazoa > Arthropoda > Insecta > Lepidoptera > Pieridae > Pieris > Pieris melete. The sequence goes on along the minus strand of CAVNZK010000356.1, from coordinate 591,861 downwards.
CTATAAAATGATACCCAATGATAATAATGGCCGTGCAAAAGAAACTTTACCTGAGGATGTTGCGTTGACTGTGGAAACTTCCTTAGGGGATGCCCTAAGTAGCGCTGAACGTGCTCTATGGGAGGAAGCAATATTGTCTGAGGTCAAAAGTCTTGTAAAAAATGAAACATGGGAAATTGTTCAAAAGCCGAGAAATCGAAAAGCGGTAGGATGCCGATATGTATTGACAACGAAGCTTAACGTTGACAAAACCGAGAAGAAGAAAGCACGGTTGGTAGCCAAGGGCTACAGTCAACGATATGGCATCGATTACCGAAACACTTTTTCACCTGTCGTCCGACTAGACACGGTAAGACTGCTTACAGCGCTCGCGGTTGAATTAGACATGGAGATACACCAGTTGGATATCAATACTGCATATCTGAATGGATATCTTGACGAGGAAATTTATATGGAGGTTCCAGAATTGTTGACAGAGTGCTTAGGTAGAATTATTAAAGAAGAAAGAGACGAAAGCTTAAAAGAGCAGGCTCGTAAGATGTTAAATGATCTGAAGACAGGTGGAGATGTATGTCGATTGAAGAAATCACTGTATGGCTTGAAACAAGCTGGACGTCAATGGAACAAAAGACTTGACAATAAATTGAAGTCAATGCATTTTAAACAGTCTTTGAAGGAACCGTGTCTCTACTATTTGGACGGTAACTCCATTGATACGTCTATATACTTAGCGGTTTATGTTGATGATTTACTAATAGTTTCACGCAATAAAGGTCTCATACAATCTTTCAAAGATGAACTTTCCAAAGAGTTTGATTTAAAAGACTATGGACTGGCGAAATATATTTTAGGCATTGACATTGTCAAAAATGAGTATGCCACGAAACTGTCACAACAAAAATATATTAATGATTTGATGATAAAATTCGGCATGGAGAATTGTAAAGAAACAGTGACCACGCCGATGGAGGTGAATTTTAGACCCGATGGTTCACAAATTCCGCTGGAGAAGGAATGTTCATATAGAGAATTAATCGGAAGCTTGATTTATCTTTCAGCAGGAACTCGTCCGGATATCACACACGCCGTGACAAGATTAGCAGCGTTTTGTGATAATCCTGGACAGATACAGTGGAATGCGGTGAAAAGATTACTTCGTTATCTTAAGAGGACAGCCGATTATGGACTGATTTATCGAAAAACAGGTAAGAGCTTAATTGGTTATTCGGATGCTGACTGGGCAAATTGTCCTATAGATAGGAAGTCATACTCCGGGTATGTTTTTTTGTTAGGAGGGGCTGCGATTTCATGGAAATCCCAGAAACAGAAATGCGTAGCAACTTCAACGTGCGAAGCCGAATATATTAGTTTAAATTTGGCGATAAAAGAGGCAGTTTACCTGAATAGTCTTATGAAAGAGATAGGGTTGCGCGATTTCGGGAACATAGTGTTGTACTGCGATAATCAAGGTGCCTTATTTCTATCGGAGGATCCAGTCTTCCACGCCCGAACTAAACATTTCGATATTCAATATTATTTTATAAGAAGTGTTTTAAGGGAGAATACTGACATACAATTATCGTATGTGTCTACCGAGGAGATGGCGGCGGATGTGCTAACAAAAGCTTTACAAAGACAGAAACATTACCGCTGCTCAATGTTAGGTGTAGATTAAGATTGCATGTCTGTATATTTTTGTAATGACTATTTAGTACATATTTGTTGTTAAATGTGTATGCAAATCAAGGGGGTGTATTAGAGGAAACTCTTTGGTAATTTGCATACATATTATATCGTCATAGTTCGTTATTTAAAGTTGGCGTTGCTATGGTCTTGTTATGTTTTTTATTGTCACTAATTAATAAACTGGACTGCTGCACGCGACTACCGCTGCACACCCATAACCCAACAGTTTTGTGGGTGGAGGCTGGTGCCCCCTGCCCATTCGGTATGCTCGCTGATTCCATTTTAAGTGGCTTCAGTAGGTCTGGACAACATAAACCTAAAAAGCCAAACGGGGAAGGTCTGGTCTGAGATCAAAGCGGGAGAAGAATTTCACCGAAACCGAACTTAGAATTGGCTTAGTAGTGCCTCCAATCCCTTTAACCACTGAACATGAGGGTTTCTGGTTTGTCTCTAAACCCAACCGCTGGCATAAGCTGCGACTGGCGAAATTACTTTGCGAGGCACTGTCCAATAAAGCGCGCACGTTATGTTCCCTACCTTGCGAATCGAAAACAACAACGCGTGCGGTAGCGAGTAACAACGTAGTAGGTGCGCGGGAAGCATTACAATGAGATAAGGAACACAATGTGACGTCATGGGGTTGCGTGGGTATCACCGAAGTTCGCCCTTTATTAGCTGTACTGCTGTCAATCGGAGGCAAATAGGGCTTAAGCCTCCGCGGCGTATCCTTATCAGTTTTATTTGCACTACAGCTGTACCGTGAAACTGAGCTCTTCACGCGGCTGTAAAGCCGCTCGAATGCAATTAAACTTTTAAATTCCGGAGTCGCCTTATGATTTAAAGATAACAAGCGATTATTATAATCATCTAAGATTTTAATAAAGTCTGAGCGTAACGTTTCAATATTACTACTCGCGTCGAGAAAGTTTTCCCTCATCAAAGGGTCACAATCCGCATCTTTAGATAGGTCAAATACCTCTTGTAAATAAATGAATATTGTATTCCGTTTTTGTTCTAATAATACGAGTTGTATATCTACAGCTAGATCTGTAGATTCCGAAAGCTTATCACTCTTCGGCATTTTGAATTTAAAAATAGCGGTAAAATTATAGTTATTCAATATAATAGAATAGAAAAGCAATTAAGAATAATTAGGTACAAAGTTTACTGAAGTGCAAATATGTTGCAGTGACCGACAAACTATGCCAAGGTCACGCGTACGTTTAACAAAGCGATGCAAGTAATGATCGAAATGTTATAAGCATAACATTACAATTGCTTAGCTAAATTATTATACTAAGCGAAAATAAGCGGAGCGTAGGTAAAACTATAAGCTAAGAAATATATCTCGGCTCGTTTGGACCAACTTTTGATGGCGGCGCGGGTTGTTATAATATATAAAACTTTATACCTATAAGCTAAATCTTTGAAGTGGTTATATAGTGGACTGTAATTTTTCTTATTGATACCTAATATGATTGCTCAATAATGGACAATGGGAAAAAGAAAGAAAGGATGTCGGCACAGTACCTTCAACCTCGTGGCTTCTTCTAGTGGCTTCTTTCCTTTGTTGTACACCAATGAACAATCACTTTCACAAATTATACTTAATCAAGTTAAAGTTAATTGAATTTAAGTATAGTTAAAGTTTATAATAAAAAACACTAGCACTCCGGGAGTGCCGGCAGAAGTGAAAACTTCAATATTAACGTTGTGTTTAATTATAAGTAGAAAAGTACTATCATGTATGAGGTAGAATACAATGTTTATTTATTGCGCTATCGTACACAAATATGACAATTTATATGTTGTTATTTATAATATTATATCGTTATTTAAAAAACAAAAAATTATATAAATTATTATTATTATTATTAGTTACCTTTGTTTATTAAAGCCAAGTAAGAGTTTTTCATCTAGTAATTTATAAAGTACTTACTCATTTTCTTTTACTACTTCATCATCACTTTTTTCATTAATAGATTCACTTTGTTCGATTTCCATAATTTAAACAATTCACATTTACGAATAAACAACAGTGTATTTACTACACAACAGTCAAGCAATCAGCTGTCACCATCCTTGGATACGCGTGGGACGCTGTACATAAACACACACGGTCATTCGCGCAAGCGCCCTGTGCCGCCTAAACAAAGCAGCACACTCAGGCACGGTAGAAAGAGTGGGATATACTAGTTCCTCTCCCTTCCCCTCGATCTTACGCTTTTTCGATCAGCATCACGTGACCCTGACGCAAGTTTGAAAGTTTTTACCCATACAAAAAAGTGCTCAGCGCCGCTAAAGAAGTTTTCACTTCAAAAATTAAATGTTTAAAAGAAAAAGGAAGCGTTGCGAGCGTGCGGCGAATAATCAACCATATCGCGGGTCATCAAAATTGTCACTAATTAATTCTTATTAGAGACTTTAGTTTTTTCCCTTTTCTGCTCTACATTTTCTATTTTTGTTGATGGTTTCTCCCTTTCTCTTTGTACTGATTTCAGTTTTATTTTTTTTCTCTAAGCGTTTCTTCTCTTTCTCTTCAAATACTGCTTTCATTGGCGTGCTAGACACAATTACTGAATGTTGTTTTTGTCTAGAAGTCTTATTTTTGTTAGTTATCTTAGGTAGTGGACGTATAACTGATAGAACTTTAGCAAAATCATTCGATCTAGTTAGATCTGTATCGAGTGACTATTCTTCTGAAAAAACAGCAGGATTCATGGGAAAAATTCCTGTTGCTTTGAAGCCCTGCGAAAGATCCCTTTTTCTAAGCTTGCTACTCTGGCATAAGCTTCAGCTTTATTCAGCTTCAGCTTTATTGAACCCAAGTATCCGATTGATGCTTGTCGCTTCTGGCTTTCTAATACTTAGATCAGGATGTTGTTGAAAAAAGCCAGTTAGAAAGTCTCTGCCCGCAGACTTCTTGATTTCATTAAATCGATCTGCGACACCAAATCTTTCAGCCATGGCGTAGCATACTTTACAAAACTGAGCCCTCGTCAGTCCGTAATTTTTTTTATGACATTGTATGTAGATGATTAGCCAGAATTAATTCTTGTTCCTCAGTGAACACAGATGGCCTTCCTAGTTTAGGAGGACGCCTGTAGCTAGCATCGTTGACTTTAGCCAATCTGAATCTTTTTTTCAAGGTGCTGTAGGGTATTCCTGTCTATATTGATACCTTGTATACTGATGTACCGTCACGCTGAAGTTTTTTGACCGCATTTTCTAACGTTTCTACGGTCCAAGATGCTTTCGTAGTGGTTCTCTTTTTCTTGGCATTTTGATATCTAAAAAATAAAAATAATTTTGATAAGAATGTTGGGGTAATCAGAGCCTAATAAGCTCTAATTACCCGACTACCACCATCTTTTTTTTTTTTTTAATCTTATTTATTTTATAAGCCATACATCTAATGATTAAGGCGGCTTAAAAATATATAAACGTTGACAAAATTATTACTCTAAGAGCTAGTTCAGACATGGCGGAATCCGTGCGGATGCAAATCGCGCGGTTCTAAACGCAAGTGTTCAGACAGACGCGGATGTAAATGCGGAGTGCCGTAATCCGCATAGAGTGACAGCGTTCTAGTCCAATCATGGAAGTCGAAGAAGCAATATGTGTGTACTTGTTGCTCCGTAAAAAAGAAAGAAAGAAGAAACGGCAGTATTGGGTGCATCCAATATTACGTGATCGGCTCACCCATGGTCAGTTTCTGACTTTATATCCAAAATTAAGAAGTTTTGAACCAAAATTCTTTAATTATTTGAGAATGTCGATAAATTCATTTGATGAATTATTAGAAATGATCAGTGAACAAATTGCATCTAATGATACCCATATGAGGTCAAGCGTGGCCCCAGAAGAAAAACTCGTGATTACATTAAGGTAAGATATTTATTTTATACATCAGAATATATGTTTTGTACTATAGAAGACTGTGAGTCGTCAGTGCTATTGCATGATAAAGGCGATGGAGACTCTCCTGGTACGATTGTAGAATATCCTGTAAAATATCCTTGTGGGTTTGAATATTGTTGGTTTTGCCAAAATACTTCATTAGGCGTGTTCTGCTGGCTCGTGATATGAATAGGCGCTGGTAATTTCTGCCATTTCTGTATTACCTGGAGTAATTCAATTTTAGTAGCCAAACGCTTATTTTCTGGAACTTTTTTTAACTCTTTATACAATGACATACAAAAAAGCTTATCATCATCATCTTGCTTTGACATACTTTCTTGTAATTGTCTCTGTATTTTATCCCTTGATTCAATGCTATTTTCTAATATGTCAGCCAATCGCTCTTCTGAAGTAATTTTAGTCTTCTTCCTTTTATTGGGTACTGGTTGTATTTCACGTGCATTAACAAAATTATCTTGGTTTTGGTCAATGTTTTGAATTCCTTCATTTTTGGCTTCATGTATGTTTGATGTCGTTTCTTTGTTTTCTACTGTCTTCTGAAGAAAAGAAAGCCGGTCAAAATACATGTATTTTGAACCTTTACATGCACCAGAACCAGAAGGAATTGATTTGCCTTTCTTGAATTCCTTATTATAAGCATCCCGTATATTCTTCCACTTTTTTTGTAAAGTTACACCTGGAACAGAAATCAGTATTTTTAACAAAATTGTAGACTTATAAATACAGGAGCGGTCAAATATTTGAAGACACTCAAAAATTTGAAAAATTTAAAATAAAATAATTGACACTCATTATTTTAAACTAGCTGGTGCCCGCGACTTATAATTAATAAATGAAAAGTTTGCAACTTTGTTAACAAAACGATACAGATCAAGATTATATTGTTTCAGATATCTGGGTACTGGTTGTTCCTTTGGAGAACTGCATTACAACTTTCGTCTTGGCAAATCTACAATTACAGGAATTGTCCGTGAAGTATGTGAAGCTCTGTGGGAAAAAGTCGCAAAAAATGTCATGCCTGAACCCAGCGAAGATATATGGAAGAAAATAGCTACAGATTTTGAAAAATATGCAAATTTCCCCAATTGCATTGGCGCCATAGATGGCAAGCATATAAGGATTACAAAACCCAATGATTCTGGATCTTTGTATTATAATTACAAAACTTTTTTTTCCATAGTGCTGTTGGCACTTTGTGATAGTAACTATTGTTTTTCTTTCATAGATATTGGATCATATGGAAAAAGTAGTGATTCTGCAATTTTTAAAAATTCGGTATTTTATAAAAGATTAATAGAAAAGTCATTACACATACCAAAACCTAAACCAATATCTAACACAGATCCTACGCCATTGCCATACGTCATAGTTGGCGATGAAGCGTTTGGTTTATCCGAAACTGTAATGCGACCCTATGCAGGTAGAGGGCTATCATACGAAAAAAATATATTTAATTACAGGTTATCAAGAGCTCGACGTTATATTGAATGCACTTTTGGAATTCTGGCAAACAAGTGGCGCATTTTTCATAGGCCTATAAACGTTAATATAGACTTTGCCGAAGACATAATAAAGGCCTGTTGTGTGCTACACAATTTTGTTAGAACTAGAGATGGTATACAGTTTGAAGATACTTTATATACTGGGCCAATGAGTAATCTTAATACATTACATGCAGGAAGGGGTACACCGTCATCATTAAATATTAGAGACAAATATGCTAATTACTTTGTAAATGAGGGTCGTGTAGAATGGCAAGACACAAAAATATAAAAACTTGAGAGGTGTCAAGGGACACCCGGATAGAACGAAGTTGACCTCACTGGAGGCGAGTACTAGAGGCGAGTAGCGAGGCGTGGTGTTTGCGTGCGTGAGAATCGTGAGATTTTTCCCGCGCCCGATACTTACCTCCAATCACAATAACAACATTTTTATATAGTTTAGTTATTTGGGGTGGACTGTCAATTACAAAATATGTAAACTACCCTGATAAATGTAAAATTAAATACATACTGACCAAAAAGAACCTTTTTTTCCAAAGAATCCTCATTTTCTCCAAAAATATCCACCAGCTCCTGCCAAGCTCCGTTTCTAATAATTTTATTGGAATATTCTGCACATTGGATGTCCCACAAAGCAGGTCTCTTTTCCACCTCATCGATGAATAGCTCGGTGTCGAAGCGATCCATTGTCACCGTCCGATACGCGCGGCTTCCGCAGAGCAACTGAACGCGCTCCTAGTACGTCAAGTAAATAGATCCGAGCGGCAACCGCGCGAATTCATTTTCTAGCGGTTGAGTGGCGGTAGCCGCGCGGTTTGTCAATCCGCGCGGACAGGTATGAACGAATTTATAGGCGCTAATGTAAATAAGATCCGCGCGGTCTAACCGCGCGATTTGCATCCGCACGGATTCCGCCATGTCTGAACTAGCTCTAACAGTTTACTAGTTAACGAGCATTTCTATAGTATTCAGATCTAAGGTTCAATGAGTCTATAATATAACTAATAAATCTATCACTAAATTCGGCAGTGAACCCTGAACTTAAAATTTGATGAAGAAAGAAGAGAAAGTCGCCAGTAGAACATCGAGTTTCCTTTAGAAAATCCAACCTAGCTTTTTCGTTTATTTTACACTCGAGAACTAAATGAAGGAGGTCCTCTTCTCTCTCACATCGTGTACAATTTGGATCGTCTCTTTTTTTTATAATAAAATTAAACTTGTTAAGTGGCATATGGTAAGTACGGGTTCGGAAGCAAATAACTAAATCATTTCTATTGAGAAGTCTTGAGTAAAACCAAGGCTCGCGTGGAGGTTCATCAACAATGGTCCTGTACCAGATGCCTTTGTCCTGAGAGCATTTAATAAAATAAGATTTAAATTTCATAAAATTGTCATTTTTAATTTTTGGGAGATGATCAATGTAGTGCGGTACTATGTCGAGAGGTATGCCGCTCTGTAGAGCTTTGGACGCAAGAGAGTCCACAAACTCGTTACCCCTGACACCCACATGTGAAGGAATCCATTGTAGACGAACTTCAACCCCGTTACGTATCAATTTATGGATACATTTAATAATAAGGTAAGCTTCGTTTCTACCGACACTACCGCCCTTAGCACATCCCAACAAATGTTGTAAGCTGCTCCTTGAGTCTGTAAAAATAACAATTTTATGGTATGGTGTCGACTCTATGTAATGTACTGCTTCATTAATTGCAGTCAGTTCAACTCCCATTACAGGTACGTAAAGATACTCAAAATGAATAACATTAATTATAAAATAAAAAAGGTTTGATTGTACAACAAACAAATATCTTCATACATACCTGGCAATTTGACATTTCGTATTTTTTATAAGCGCGGACTACAAAATTGACAAGCGTCCGGAGTCACATAACACGTGGCAGTGGCGAGTCGAGCGGCGCGGGGGGGACACAAACGCAGTGTGCCGAAAGGGCCTAAGTGGCAACTGAGTAAATATGAGCTGTAGTTTAGTCTTTAGGCGCACCGCTCCCATTACCCTCTGGCTCCCATTACCCTCGGTTCCCCTAACACTTTAAAACATTTAGTAGGTATACTAGTTTATAAAATCAGTGTGACTAAAGCCCCGTATTCATGGTAAACATTTGTTTAGCAACAGTTGCTAAACATTGTTGGTGAGCGGCGAGAATGTTGCTAGCAACTATGTTTAAATCAATACAGGTTGTCCAAACGCCAGTCTGCGTTAAAATGTTGCCCGAGGAGGTAGTGTTGTTGTGTTCTCTGTATCAGATGTATAGAATCTCTAATAAAAAAAAGAGAAAAAGATGGTGGATTCGAAATTATCTTTTGCAAAGAGAAAATTTGATGAGTGACCTCAGAATGACAGATGGATCATTTTGTAACTTTACGAGAATGTCGAAAAGTGATTTCGAACATCTTCTAGAAATGATTGGTCCATCAATAGCCAAAAGGGAAACAAATATTCGTCAGCCAGTTTCACCTCAAACGAGGCTGGCTATTACATTACGGTATCTTGCAACTGGAGATTCATACAGTTCTCTTTCATACACATTCAGAGTATCAAAACAATTGATTAGCAAAATTATACCAGATGTATGTCAAGAACTAATTAACTCACTAGCAGGATATGTCAAGGTACAAGAACACTATTTGTGTAATCAAGTATTTTATTAATTAAAAAACACAAAAAAAAACAGTGTATGCTATTGCGTTGATTCATCACTGAGATAGTTAACTAAGTTTAGTATAGCCGAATCTTCTGTTTCGTCTCGTAATGCATCTAGTCTATTTGTTTCGTGTCTCTCAATTTCCCTTATTTCAGTTTCCTGAACATTATTTGGTGTTGATGATGGATGAGAAGATGCCGTTTGATATCCATATGTATTATATCGTCCCATTTTTAATTCATACAGTATATTATTAATATGGTACTTTGCCTGTGTCACGGCTTGGTCATCTTTAACACTTCTTAATTCAGCAGCAATATATTCACCATATATATCAAATGGATCCTTCTTCTCCCTTTCATCCATCTTTTTTTTAGCACTTTTCAAAACCTCTAATATTTCATTTGATTCATCTGTCTTATTTCTTTTCCTCGAAGATGTAGATGTTGTAGCATTCGGCCTTGGTGATTGAGATGGCCCTGACTCCATACCACTTTCAAGTGCATTGTTTTCATCTACCTGTAAATTATTATCTTATTATATATTTATTTATTTTTTAGGTTCCAAGTTCGGAACAAGAATGGAAACAAATAAGTCGTGAATTCGAAATACGATGGAATTTTCCACATTGCATTGGGGCCATTGATGGGAAACACGTTATGATTGTGGCGCCAAATAATTCTGGAAGTGAATACTACAATTATAAAAATCAGTTCAGCATGGTACTTATGGCAATTGCAGATGGCAATTACAACTTTATTTACGCAAATTATGGAGCTAAGGGTCGGTCGTCCGACAGTGGAATATTTCAAGAAACACCGTTTTATAATGCATTGTTAGAAAACTCACTTAAACTGCCACGGCCTGAACCAATAACACAAGGCGGAACAGAAATGCCGTATGTAATTGTAGGTGACAGTGCTTTCGCGCTAACGGAGAACATCATGAAACCATATCCTGGCATTCATGAACGTGGGAACAAAAAGCGTATATTCAATTACAGACTATCAAGAGCTAGGAGGATTATAGAAAATGTTTTTGGCATTTTATGTGTGGTGTTCCGTGTATTCACTAAACCTATTCCGTTAAAACCAGCCAATTGTGAACTCGTGGTAATTGCTTGTGTATATTTACATAACTTCTTAAGACGTAACTCAGTTTCCAGATCCATATATACACCTCCACAAACTTTTGATTTTGAAGACTCTGAAGGTAACCTATTAGAAGGTTCTTGGCGAAGGGAACTAAGTTCGTTTCCTATGATTGATTTGCAAAGACGGGGCAGGCCTGCATCACAATCAGCTCTTTGTATTAGAGAACAGTTTGCCGATTACTTTATAACTCCAGAGGGAAGAGTTCCATGGCAAAATAATGTAGCGTAATTGTAATAATTTTACAGACAATAGTATAAAACAATTATATACAAAAACAACTTACTGTTTTATTCATAGTATCCGTTTCACCAGAAGTAGTTGCTGTTAATGTTCAATTCTACAATAATTGATTGTATTTTTTTTTGTAAGGCAACACTGTCTTGTCAAGAGGAGAGTTTGAGTTTGTTCTGTGCTGTTATTGTGTGCTCTCGCCAATGTATCACTAACTTTGTGCTTTTGTGATAATAAACATTTTCTTTATTTTGTACCAATGCTGCTTAATTATTTAACCCTAATTTAATAGGTTATGGGCCCAGCAGTGAAATGTTTATTCTTTCGTTGTGAAAGTTTCGGGATGTGATTCTGGTTGTGGTTAGAGAGCACACGTGTTTATGAGTTTGGTTTGGACTATTGTAAACTAAATATGACTTCACCAGCTTCAAATGTTTTACCGGTCGGTGTGTTTGTTGTTAAACCATTTGATGGACAAAATTTTGCAAATTGGTTTTTTCGGATAAAATTGGTGTTGGAACAGAACGAAGTACTTTATGTAATTACAGAGGACCCTCCTGCAGATACCAAAGAGTTAAAAACTTTCAAAACCGCTGATGTTAAGGCAAGGTCTATTTTGATTGGTTGCATGTCTGATAACATCCTGATTTTAATAAAAGATAAAACTTCAGCAAAAGAAATCATGGACACTCTGACAAAAACTTACGAGAAAACCGGAATGAAAAGTGTTGTGATGGCACAGAAATCATGGAGAAAAATGGAATATAAGCTCGAGAAACCTCTTCAGGAATTTCTTCAAGAATTCGAGACTAGGGCAGCTGAACTAAGGATGGCTGGTGGTAAATTAGAAAATGAAGATGTCATACATCAGTTATTGGGCGCCATGCCACCCGAATTTGATTCAGTGGTTTCCGCTCTTGATATTTTATGTGGCAGTAAGCAGACTGAGATAACTTTGGATTACGTAAGAAATACTCTTTTAGCTGAAGAAGAGAGAATATTGAAAAAGGAAGGGTCTCAGCCTCACAACGCATTTTCTTCTAATAGAAACCAAGGTAATCCATTCTCAAATTCAAAAAACGTTTTCATATGTTATTATTGCAAGGCTCAGGGTCATACGAAAAAATATTGCCCCAAGTTAATGAATCGAAACAAAGAGAAGGCAGCTGCTGTAGAGGAGGATTTTTCATTTTTTACTTCTGAAAATTCCAAAGTAAACAGAGAAATGTCGCTGTGTTCTGAACAGTTGACGGACATTGTTTTTGTTATTGATAGTGGAGCTAGCTGCCATCTTATACAAAATTGTTTTAAAAAATTTGTTACTAACTTAATTGATTTGGACATGGAAATTAGTGTAGCCAAGGCAGGGGAAACTATAAAAGCTGTAAACAAGGGTACTATTTCGTGCTTATCTGACTTTGGTGACACCATACGGATTAATGATGTTTTGGTATGTAATAATCTTTCGTTTAATCTATTATCAGTTCGAAAATTAGAAGAAAAAGGATGTAAGATCATTTTCGAGGAGTCAAGTGTAAAAATTATTTTTAGAAACAAAATTTTGAAAGGTCAAGTATTTGGACGTTTATATGTTATTAAGCTCAAATTATTATTAGAAAATGCCAATGTTTCAACTATGAATAATGAATTGATGCACCGGAGAATGGGGCATTCTTCTAAGTATCCAGTTACTATGTGTGACATATGCATTAAAGGGAAACAGACCAAGCTTCCTTATTGTAATACACCAGAAGAAAGAAAGCCTTCTAGACCTCTCCAAATTGTTTCATCGGATGTATGTGGTAAAATATCACCCCAAACGTATGATGGCTATAATTACTTTGTCACGTTTATTGATCATTATAGCAATTTTTGTTGTACATATCTGTTAAGGAATAAATCTGAAGTTTTTCAAAAATTCAAATCATTCAAGGCTATGGCGGAAGTTAAATTTGGACTATCAATTGAAAACCTACGTTGTGACAGAGGTGGTGAATATGTGTCTAATGAGTTTGTGTGTTTTTGTGATTCAGAGGGTATTAGAATAAGCTACACCATGCCCAGGAATCCTTCACAAAACGGAAAAGCAGAACGGATGAATAGAACCATATTGGAAAAGGCGAGATGTCTTTTATTTGACAGTGATTTTAAGAAGGATATGTGGGGTGAGTCAATTATGACAGCTATCTACTTAATCAACAGATTACCTACTTCTACACTACCAAATGGTGTAACGCCTGCAGAAAGATGGTATGGCTTTAAACCTGATTTAGGTAAAATTAAAATATTTGGTTGTCCCGTTTATTCATTGATTCATGAAGAAGATAGGAATGGAAAATTGTGTGAGCGTTCTAAGAGACTATTTATGGCAGGGTACTGTGACAATGGTTACCGATTATGGAATCCAAATAAGAGGAAAATTGAATTTGCTAGGAATGTAATATTCGATGAATCTAGGACAACCGATTTGACAAATGAAGGCCAATTTACTAATCCCGATACTGTCCAAATTCCTTGCGTTGACCACGAGACCAAATCTGAAGTCTTTCAGTCTTCAGATGTTGAGCAAGTTTTGCAGCCTATGTTGGAGGATGAAGATTTGCCTATTTTAGAGGATGAAGATTTTCAATCAGACAAGAATATTGACACTGTTAAGAAGACCTCAAGAATTAGAAAGCCTCCAAAGTATTTGGAAGATTTTGTAACCAATTTTGCCTTTGATGCATTAGCTCTATCTGCATCATCAGATCTAGATGTTCCCAATAATTATACTGATGCAGTTCAGGATGCGGGTTGGAGACAAGCAATTGATGAAGAATTAAAGTCATTGGAAGACAACGGTACTTGGGAGGTGGTGGATTGTCCCAGAGATGCCACAGTAATCGACAGTCGGTGGGTTTTCACTACAAAGATCGTCGATGGAGCATGGAATGATTTTGTCAATGATATATTTATAAAAATCGGGTTTTCTAGATCTCAAAAAGATCCTTGTTTATATGTTAAGGGATCAACATTTATTTTAGTATGGGTTGATGATTTCCTTTTAGTATCTGAGTCATTAAATGATCTTCAAAGTATTAAATCTCATTTAATTGCTATTATTGATGTTAGGGATCTAACTTCATCGGAAGAATTGCAATTCTTGGGTATAAAAATTCTTAGGAATGAAAATGGAAGTATTATGCTTAGTCAAACCGCTCTTATTCAGAAAATTATTACAAGATTTAATATGACCGACTGTAAGCCTAGTAAGATACCAATTCAACCTAAACTCAATTTGATCAAATCTAATAACATTGATGTAAATTTTAAAGTCCCTTATAAAGAATTAGTTGGTAGTTTGATGTATCTTATGTTATGCACCCGCCCTGATTTATGTTTTTGTGTTTCTTATTTTGGAAGATTCCAAAACTGTTATGATGTAAGCCATTGGAAGCATTTGAAACATATAATTAGATACTTGAAATATACTTTATGTATAGGTTTAAATTTTAAAAAATCTGAGAATAACACTTTTGATATTTATGTTTTTGTAGATGCTGATTATGCATTTGATGTTAACGATAGGAAAAGCACTTCAGGTTATGTAATTAAAATTAATGATAATGCAATTTGTTGGTGTTCTAAGAAGCAATCCTTGGTTGCTCTTAGTTCTTGTGAAGCAGAATATTATGCTCTTGCTTTCAGTTTATTGGAATCTATTTTTCTGGAAGAGTTGATATTTGAATTGTTTAATATTAGAAATTCTATTACAGTTTTTGAAGACAATCAAGGAACCATAAAGATTGCCCAAACTATGGAAACTAAAAGATCTAAACATTTTGATGTTAGATTTCATTTTGTTAAAGATTTAATTTCTAAGGGTAGAATAAAATTAATCTATATAGAGTCTTGTGAACAGTTGGGAGACTTAATGACTAAGGCATTGTCTTTAAATAAGCTTGTTTATTTTTGTAATAAATTGAACCTAATAAATGTTTAATTTTGTATATGGTTTGTAGAATTGGGAGTGGGTGTTAATGTTCAATTCTACAATAATTGATTGTATTTTTTTGTAAGGCAACACTGTCTTGTCAAGAGGAGAGTTTGAGTTTGTTCTGTGCTGTTATTGTGTGCTCTCGCCAATGTATCACTAACTTTGTGCTTTTGTGATAATAAACATTTTCTTTATTTTGTACCAATGCTGCTTAATTATTTAACCTTAATTTAATAGTTGCACCACATAACAAAAATTTTTAATGGCTCGTAATAAATCCATTTACATTTTTCTATTGCGCCGCTGCCTGTAGTTTTTTTTGCCGACATCTTTTTTTTCTCTCTAGTAAATTGAGTACGCAGTACATGTATTTTAGTTTCTACGTCTTTTTTGGGTATATTTAGGACTTGAGAAATTTCTTCGAATGCATCGTTCTTTTTGTTTCTATCTTTGTATTGTTTTATAGAACAATCCCATAATAATGGTTTTGATTGAAATAATTCTATTAATTGCATTATTTTATCATTGCTCCACACTACTGCCATGTTTATAAACTGTTGCAAACTCGTCCACACACGTCAACAATTGTCGCTAAACTGATGTTTACGCTTGTCGGGCGAGAGCTTGTCAACATGATGCTGTCAACTCTGCAACACGCAGTGTTGCCAGCAACATGTTGACAGCAACTCCGCAACAAGTTGATTCAACTTTGTTGCTCAACAAATGTTTCCCATGAATACGGGGCATTAATCATTTAAGGGTGGATTCGACCAAACAAGAGTAAATCTTAATCTTAGAATAAATCGTCAGTTAATCGAGAGTAAATCAATTTTACGTTTTATCAACTACAAATTCTAAGAATACTGGGCCTATTCGGGAATTGCTACTATACCGCCGTTTCGCACGGAATAACAGCTATTCCTAGAATAATTTAATGACGTCAATCAGTCCAATCATCTGATTTCTGTCATTTCACAAATATGTATTCTGTGTTTTAATTTCAAGTCAAGCCAATGTACTAAATTAATAGTCTGTTCATATTTGCCATATTCTTAACTCTATGTTTGTGTTCTATTTGAAGCCGCTCATTTTCCAGAGCCCGAAAGCTATCCATATCTCGATACGAGGCTTCTCCAAAACTAAAACTACTTGCTTTCTGCAACAAATAAGAGAATATCAATTTAAGCTCTGTCCATGCAAAACTTTAAAAAAATAAAATTCATATTATACAAATCCTTCCTGGAAGAACAGTCTATATATTAGTCAGATCAAAATCCGTTGTGTAGTTTATAAAAACAAATTGCACATGCTACAGACCTGAATAGCACCTTTCTTTTATTCTATTTAGAGATAGAGATAATTTAAATATAATACCGGTGTCTTCATTGTAGGTTTCTTTGGAGTTGTTTGGGGATTCTTGTTGTTCAGTTCGACATGATTTTCTTTAACCTTTGTATTATAATCCTACAAAATAATGAAATTGTTAAGTTATGTTGTCACTGTTGTGCACCTTTAGGCTGCCAGTCCACCAGAGCGGAGCGAGGCAGCGGAGCCGAGAAACGGACTAATGCGGAGTGGAGTTGCGTACTGTGACTGTCCACCGGAGCGGAGTGAGGAAGTAATGCGGAGCGGAGTTGCTGTGTTTTTCAATATGCGGAGCTAGGCAGCAAGTACGCGACGAGTGATTTCGAGCTCCCGGCGTGGGGCGATTGGTTTAATTCTACGCGAAATGTCAGTGATAGCAGACATGCCATCGAAAAAGTTGATACATTATTACCTTACATTGCTTGAGGAAGAAGAGTTGGAGTCAGAAGAAGCCGAAATACTTACCATATACCATTTGAACAATTCTATGAGGAAACATAGATTTTGGTTAAGAAATCATATCAAACATCGTTCAGAACACAGTGAATATTTTACTTTTTTCCAAACAGCTGATGAAGAAACTTTCGAAAATTCTTATAGAGTTTCAAGATGTACTTTTTATGAACTTCACTCCCTGATTGAACCATATATTCGGAAACAAGACACAAATTACAGAAATTCCATTAGTAGCCGTGAAAGATTAGCGGTGTGTTTAAAGTAAGTACACATTTTAAATCAAAGTAACTTTTATTTTTGCATACAGTTATAGAAGCCATGTTATATTAATTTAAAAATCGTAATCTGTCTCAAAATTGACCGCATTTTCATTGGGTTCTGTTGGCTCTGCTGCAGATGTTTCAATATCCTGGGTTGTTGGAATTTGTAAAGCGCTAGGATTAATGATACTAGTGTTAATATTATCTGAAGCACTAGGAATATTGACACTAGTGTTGGTATTATCTGAAGCACTAGGAATATTAAGACTAGTGTTGATATTATCTGAAGCACTAGGAATATTGATACTAGTGTTGATATTATCTGAAGCACTAGGAGTATCGATACTAGTGTTGATGTTATCTGATGTAGGTGTTGAGCCTGTAGAATAACCATAATTATTCGGAGAATACCAACTATGTTGAAGATAACTTTCTTCAGCTGACATTACCGCATTAAAGCAGGTTTTTTTTAATTTGAAGTTGAAAATAATACGGCAGCTTTTTTGTCGATGCAGCCAAATTTAAAAAAAATAAGTCTATTTCATCGTATTTATCACTGGCTGACATCATGTTTTTAAGTTCTATCCGTTCTCGTTCCAACACTTCGCGGCGTTCTTGATTTTTTTTAAAATAATCTAGAATTTCATCGTTCTTTCTTTTTTTGGATGTTGATGGAAGAGATTCCGAAGCTGTTGGATTCTTAGGATCATCGGCAGAAGGAAGATTATTTGAATTTGATGGCAAAAAATTGCATGATTCCCGTGAACTCTCTTCAATGGTATTTGGCGGATTTGAAGTTTCGCTTACTGAGTGGTCCAGGGGCGTAAAATTTGTTGACCGGTCTCTGTTACTCATGTAAGGCAATAAAAATGACATGGCTTTTTGATATTTCCATTCTTTTCGTTGTTTTCTAGCCTGTCCACTCCTTGTTGCATTTTGTCTTTTTAAGGCATCCCGATGGTTATCTCTCAGTTGTTTCCATCGCGACTTGGCAGTTGTAACTGAAACAATCAACAAACACAAAAATGTATTACATGGTCTATTTATGACAAAAATATTACATCACTTACGCGAAGTACAATTAAATACGTTTTTTTTTAGGTATTTAGCAACCGGCCAGTCATTTACAACGATGGGAGAGAATTTTAGAATTGGATTGAAAAGTGTATCAAGAATTGTTGAGGAGGTTTGTGATGCTTTATGGAATATATTGCAACCTCTTGTCATGTCACAACCAACAGAAAACGACTGGAAAGAAATCGCAAAAGATTTTGATGAACTATGGCAATTTAAAAATTGTATAGGTGCTCTTGATGGCAAGCACGTATATATCAAGGCTCCCTCGAAAACCGGGTCCTCGTTTTTCAACTACAAAAAGAGATTTTCTGTAGTATTGATGTGTTTAGCTGATGCCAAAAGGAAAATCATAATGGCTGATGTGGGATCTATGGGAAGATTTTCTGATGCAGGAATTTTTGATAACAGCATTTTCGGAAAGAGTCTAAAAGAAAAGAGATTGAATTTACCTCAGCCGGTACCATTTTATCAAGGTGGAGCAAAAATGCCGTTCGTATTTATAGGAGACGAAGCTTTTCCATTAATGGAAAATTTTATGAGGCCTTACCCACGTGATGGACTTAACGCAGAAAAAAAAATTTTTAATTACCGATTATCAAGAGCACGTCGTATTGTTGAGGCAACTTTCGGTGTATTGACGAGAAAGTGGTACGTGTATCATAAAGATTTTGAATGCAAAATAGAAACAGTTGACAAGGTAATAAAAGCAACATGTGTTTTGCACAATTATTTAATTCAAAGACAACCTAATTATATAAACAATATTGAAAATAACATGGAGCAATCATTATTATCAGTTGGTGATATTATAGAAACACAACATTCTAGTAACGATGGTTATCAAGTTCGTGAAATGTATTGTTCATACTTTAATAATCAGGGGAAGGTACCATGGCAAGATACTCGAATTTTGAAAAGAATCTATAATAGTCAGTGATGTGAGACAGATATAGATAATTTGGCCAGCTGCGGACATTATTTAATTATTTAGGCTATTACATTATATAGGCTATTTTGTTAAATAAAAAAAAAGATATCAATATGTACCTACTAGAAGGTATTATAGAATAAAGATACATATTATTTACCATCCGATATGTTTGTTTCAATGATAATTTGGTCCCACGCAGCATCTTTTGTTTCGTTGCATTTGTAAAATTCTGAAGATGTGTTCCAAATGCACGGAAACTTTTTCACACTTTCAATAAGTTTTTCATCCATTATCTTCGGTCACATACGCACTGGTCGGAATACGGCGGCACACTGCCGGCGCAAAGTGCGCCCGCGCCCGCACTCGCTTCCCCGCTCCGCATCCCCGCTCCGTTTCCCCGCTCCGCATACCGGTTTTATATGAAATTTTAAACTAGCTCGCAAGTCCCTGTCCACTTAAGAGGAGCGGAGATTTTGTGCAATCCTATTGGTTAATATTTCTCCGTTTCTCGGCTCCGCTGCCTCGCTCCGCTCTGGTGGACTGGCAGCCTTAGGCCTCTTTTCCATTACACGGTTGTTCAAACGTACGGTGTGTAAGCCGTACGGTTGAAAAAACGTGCTAGCTTGTACATGATACGGCAAAATCACCGCGCGAGACATTGGTAAGTACTGGCTAGTAGCGCTTTTTACTCGGGCTGTGTAGGACGTGCTGCGTCATGAATTTTCTTACGAAAAAAAAGATTATAGTTGCTTATTACATATATAGGAAAAAGAAAATAGAAAAAAAAAGGGAAGTAAGGTTTTGGATACATCCGATTTAAGAAAAAAGGGAGGAATATGGCGCGTTTCATACACTTGTCAAGAATCAATTGAGAGAAGATGAAGACAAGTTTTACAATTATTTTAGAATGCAGAAAACTACATTCGACAACTTGCTCCAAAAATTATCCCAGGAACTAAAACATCAAGATACTTTTATGCGAGAGAGTATATCGCCCGCAGAAAGATTGGCTGTAACTCTGAGGTAAGTAGGTACAAAATTAAATGACATATTTTAGTTTAAAATTGTTTATTGCACACAAACAAAATTATTACATGTAATTGAATTTTAATAATTATTAATTTAAGAACAAGTAAATCAAAAATACACTACGCTGAAAATGCTACTCAAGTGCGGTACTAAAATCGAATTCGTCTTCAATAGAAACTTGAGAATCTGCCGAGATACTTTCCGCATTTACACTATGTACAGATAATTGTGATTCGGGTCGGTAGTGGATTGGCTCTAAACCAGAACCGTGTCCAAAATCATGAGAAGACGTCTGTGGACGACTTATTCCATAGCTCGATCTAGCAGCTGTAGAATATCCATATGTTGACGATTGCGCATTTGAGGATGCTGTACCACTTAAATATCCTTGATGGCCTTGATCCCATTGGTTTCTTGATGTAGGTATATACTGAGTACACTGTCTTTGTTGAATATTTTTAATTATTGAAATTACTTGAAACTGAAAGTCTATCATATTTTCATCACTGAACTTGTCAACTGTATCAGCGATTCCCATAAAAAAGTTCATACTACGGCTTTTCTTTTTCTCATCTCGTTCTGCTGAATCCATAAACTTCATAAACCTAATGTCAACTTCACTTAGTTCATTTTTTCTTTTTTTTTAGCCCTTTGCGTCTCACTCCGTTCAGTGTATCCCGAGCTTGATTGATTCGGGACTGCACTATCAAAATTTTCATTACTGAGGCTAGAATCATGAACATGTTCAGTCATGTTAGAATCGGTCTTGCGATGCTCAACATTTTTTTTTAGGAACATCATTTCATCATAGAACATATATTTTCTTATTTTTTTTGCTGAAGAACCAGACTTACATTCATTAATTTTTTTGTCATATTTTATCCAGCTATCTTTCATATTGGTCCACTTCTTCATCACCATTTGCCCTGAAAATAAATAAATAATAATTATTAAATTCAAAATTTATGAAAACCCCCGACCTAAACTGAATCGACCCCGACCTAAAATGGGGTTTTAGTATTTGAACCTGAACCGTTTTGTTTTATATTTCAGGTATCTAGCAACAGGAGATACCTTTACTGACCTATACTACAGCTATAGAATTGGAATAAAAACCATAAGTTGCATCGTACGTGAAGTATGCCACTACATTTGGTTAGAACTGTATAAAGAATATATGAAAATGCCATCTAAAGAAGACTGGCTACACATTGCAAGCAAATTTCAAGAATCTTCCAACTTCCCGCTGTGCTTAGGAGCGGTCGATGGAAAACACATCAGACTTATTAAGCCAATTGATAGTGGCTCGATGTTTTTAAATTACAAACATTTTTTTTCTATAGTTTTGATGGCAGTAGTAGATAGCGATTACAACTTTATATTTGTTGACGTTGGCGCCTACGGAAAGGAGTGTGATTCCAGTGTGTTTAAAGAGACCCCATTTTGGAAAAATTTAACAAACAACGGATTAAATCTACCCGATGCAACACGTTTGCCTGGAATTGACTACGATTTGCCATATGTGTTCGTTGCGGACGAAGCCTTTGCTTTGCATTATCACTTGCTTCGTCCATTTGGTGGTCATCAGCTTGATCAATTAAAACGTACATTTAACTACAGACTCACAAGAGCGCGAAGATTTGTTGAATGTGCGTTTGGCATTTTATCCAATAAATGGCGAATTTTTCACCGGCCAATGAATGTGTCCATCGATTTGGCAGTTGATATTGTGAAAACATGTTGTGTTTTGCAAAATTTTATACATAAGCAGGAAAACTTTCAGTTTCACAATGCGAGTGAAAATGAGTCCACCCTTGATTCAGAATCGGAACTAATCCAGTTACCTATCACGAATGCAGTTCGCGGAAGTTTGGCGGCTAATGAAGTTCGCAACAGATTTGCACAATATTTTGTATCTAACGAAGGTCGCCTCTCCTATCAAAACAACTATGCATAAGTAAAAAGTTAATAATTAAATATCTGTAACTTACCAAACTTGTTTTTCTCATCACCACTTAAATCTTCAAATGTGGGCTGGAAATGAATAAATATTTCTTTCCAGGAATCATATTTAAGCCGCTTATTTTTATAATCGTCGATGGTCTTATCCCATATTACAGGCCTTTCTTGAATCAACGTACTTAATAATTCTTGATTTATGTTCATTTTATAATAAAATCGCGAAACAGCGTATATAAGCGGTCACGAATCCGTGCGTACGTCCGGCACCGTCGACACACCCCGATAGACTGCCATACAACACTGGTGAAAATCACGCCGTGCGTAGACGCGGCGCGCCGAGGGGCAGTCACGGCGCACGCGGCCGCGGCGCCGTGCCATGGCGCCACCGTGCATGTCGACAAGCTCATATAGTGATCCATACCACACTGACGACCGTGCCTACACGCGGCGAATTAACCGTAGATTTTCACGGCGAGAAACCGTGTAATGGAAAAGAGGCCTTGTCTGGCTTTTCTAGTATTCAAGTTATGTCAAAACTGATTTATTACCTTATCATTGTTCGCTTTATTTGCTTTTGGGATATCAATTGTTTCCAAAATGATTTTATGTGTAATATCCTAAAATATATTAATAACATCTATTAATTCAAGTATTCTCGTTTGCGACAACCTTCAATAGTATGCCCTGAGGCCTTGCAATATCGGCACACTATAGGATTAGAGGGCCTAAACGCGGCAGATGTTGTATTATTATTAGTGCCATGTTGTAAGGCTGATCGATTTTGTGGATATGATGAGTGAGATGGGCGGAATCGCGCCTGATTCTGAGTATTTGGAGTTTGCGCGTAATTAGTATTTCCTCGTGTCAAAGCATTGATATTATTTTCTTCCGAAGTAGCGAAATTAATGGCGTCGTTCAAAGATTCAGGGTCACGGCATAGAACTACAGTAGACAATCTTGGATTTAGGCCGACTACAAACGTGTGTAACGCTAAGTCTTTCATAGCTGCGACGCGGCCTGCCAGTTCGTCCTTTTTCTTAGTAGGGATAGTTATATTAATTTCGGATAATAATTTTGACAAGCAAGACTCTATTCGTTATGCGAACTGGTTGACCGTTTCGTTGCCTAATTGACGACATTCTTGTAAATCAGAAAGCAGCGCAGCATAGTGCTTTTTATCACCAAATTGAGATTTTAAGAAATCTTCAAGCTGGTGCCAAGTCTCAAATTCTTTTACACAACAAGCCGTTTCTGCGCGTCCTTCTAATTGACTTACAATATATTTAAGTAAAATGTCCTGTTGGTTTTTAGTAGCAAGTTCTACCGCATTTCTACAATTATTTAA
This sequence comes from Pieris melete, assembly GCA_963693345.1. Lineage (NCBI taxonomy): Eukaryota > Metazoa > Arthropoda > Insecta > Lepidoptera > Pieridae > Pieris > Pieris melete. Next base: position 568,300 of record CAVNZK010000356.1, on the reverse strand, counting down.
AAATGCACTTAATTTTTCGCGGTTACCATCAAATTTATTAATAAATTTTATTAGTATATTTAAATCAACGTCTGTGGCTGACCTACTTTTAGACTCGCGTACGATAACATCTTCCTTAGGCATTGTCACGTAGGATATGGCTTAGACAAAACAATACTGATAACGACGCGACGACGGCTAGCGTTACTGAGAACTGATTTCTAATTGGTATTGTAACCAATTATGAGATTGTAATTTTATAAAACAACCTTTCTATTTTTAGCACTTCAAACTTCACTAATTGTTTTCACACAACACACTGAAATACGAATATGTAGGATTTTTTTGGAGACTTACAGGAATGCTGCAGTTTTACCAATGACCATCTTTGATGTATGGGGCGGAGACGACGGATGTTTCTTCACAAGACAATTTTAGAATTCACAGCGAATAGGAAAATCTAGTTATTCACAGAAATATTCACTTTTGTAATCACTCGTTAGTCGCGACTGCCAAACTGAGGCGTACCGAGGATTTTTTAAAAATCCCTTGAGCTGCCACCAATGTTATACGACGTCCCGAATTTAGAGTTTTCAAAAAAGAATTTATTTTAGACAAAGGACTTATTTAGAAATATAGATTTTGAAAGGCAACTGCTCAGTTTGAATCGTAAAATGGGACTGACTTTAAGCTGAAAGATAATGCTCATGGCAGTTGAATAGGAGAATTCAAGCTTGCTAAAATAGAGGTTGACATAGGGTTGTCTCTAAGGTTTTAAATATATAACAGTACGAATGGTACGTGGTATTTTATGCTACTCCATCCCAAATTCATTGTTTTAGAGAGTATTATCGTTTGCATAGAAAATGTTCAAGAATTTGTATTGACGCAACTGGAGGAGTTGTCAAGAAATTCACTGATCCCATTAACGGACGTACAAGCGCAATTTTTTTATATTCAATAGTAATAAATTTTGATGGTACTTCCTATCAGTGTTTCAAATGCTGCCAGAAGCTCACGATGCCGATACCATCACACTTTGGTTAAGAAAATGGGTGCGGGAAGTATCCAATAACACGACCCCACACTATCCTTATGAAGTTGTGTGTGACGGTTCACGAGCTCTTCTTAATGCAGTATCTTTAGCATTTAATAGTCGAACATTATCTGATTACATAGAATTATGTTTTAACAACGTTAAATGTGCCACTACAACCCAGTCAAACACATATATTCGCTTGGACACGGCTCATTTTATTCATGCAGCTAGTAATTGGAAGTGTTGGAAGTCAGTAATCCATAAAAATGTTAAGTCATTTTACTTGTACTGTATTGCACTACTCATTGAATGTGATCAGTGGAAAGATCTAGAAAGGATTTTGATATTAACATTAATCATTTGCAATCAAGGGCGGATCCAGCTTTGGCGCCAGGAGGGGGTCACAAAGTCGTGGTCAAGTCAAAAAACTTGACATAATTTAATTTTGATAATAGATACAAGTAAAAAGTAGACATTTTATTAATTTACGTAAGTACCTACTGTACTTAAAAATATTTATTCTCTATTGTACACTTGAAAAACTTAACACATAATAACTTGTACATATACACGTACATATTGCTATCTTCTCTTGAAGACATCCAGAGAAGCACTATCACGCTCCGTGCGTACAGGCAGCCTATTTATATTCCATAACCGTGGTGAATTATTCGTCATAACAGCTAGAGGTATGTCGAGGGGTACTACGCAAAACTCCGCAAAAGTGAAGAGGTGGTACGACAAGGGTATTCAACAAACAAAATAGAAACAGACAAAAGGTACATATATTTAAATAACAAAATCAATTTTTCTTTTACGTCTTCTTCCGAAACGCGTTATTACGTCATCAACTTCAATAGGTACGTTTTTATGAACGTGGAGAAGTGCCAGTCCGGTTAGGCGATCTTCAACCATTGAAGATCTTAGCCACGATTTTATTCTTCGCAACGTAGAGAAAGACCTTTCTGCTGTCGCTACACTGACAGGTAGTGTAGCCATAATACATAAAAAAAATCTTATATTAGGATACATATCGATATCACAATTTAAAATAAGATCAGAAATCGACTGCGGTATGTCCTGGCTCCGCTGCCACTTTACCATCCACAGCCGATATTCATTGACAATGACAGAAATTGGAGTGTTATGTAGTAATAATCTATAATCGGTAGCTAGTTGTTTCACAGTTTCAATGTCTTCATTACTATATTCGCTTTTTGGCATAAAAACGCTTAGCTGAAACAAATTAAGTACATCAGGAGACAGGCGGTCCTGGAGATCACTTATTATTGAATCTAGAAGAGGGATGTATATAGCTCTGCGGAAATACTCTTCAGCAGATTGAGCAGGTTGGTTATTGGCCCTATGCATTTGTTTTGAAACTATTCTTGGGCATTTAATTTCTACATCTAGCTGTTTAGCTACTTCTTTAGCCTCGTCAAAAAGCTGTCGGTAGATTACGTCCACATTTTCTCGTTTATTTTGTAAAACACTTAAAGTGTCATTAATAGCGTCCGTAGCTTTTTTTAAATCTATTGAGTTTGATTGCAGTATTCTGCTTAAAGATACAGTAGTACCTGAAAAACAAAAACTGTCTGTAGTGCATAAACTAAGAATTTATAACTTAATATAAACGGTATGTTCTCGTAGCATAAAATATTAACAAAACAACAACATAATTTTAAAGTAGGTTTAGTATACTCGTATAAGTTCATTTGCCAAACAATAAGAAGTAAAATAATTTAGGAAAGTACCCACCTAATACATCACTTAAACAGATGGAGGATATAATAAAGTCAGAACTGCGCAATGTTTGCAGCAAGCAATGCGCATCATTGGCAGTTTTATTGTCTTGCCAAGCAGAAATCTTCTCCAGAGCGCTACAAATTTTGCTTAAGTTGTCTCCTTGAAATTGAAGATGCCCATCATGCCTCTCTACCCAACGTGTCTCACAAATACCTTGCACGGCAGCTCCGAGTTCTATTTTAAAAATGTCATGCCTCTTAGCGGATGCATTGGCAAATGCCACAACTTTTCTCATTGTGCCAGATGTATTGCGACAGGAAACTACCTTGGATGATCTTGCTAATGAGTTATTGAGCACATGGTTGTTGCACGGGCAACGTTTAGCATGAATGGCTATTTTCATTAATTCTTGCACTGCACCTTTTGTATCTGATGCCATAACCGAGCAGCTGTCAGTTCCAATACCCACACACCAAGATAAATCTAAGTTAAATTTGGTACACAGATTTTCAACGATTTTCGCCAATGCTACACCTGTTAATCGAGGCTCTATGTCACCTGAATTGGTGTCTTCACGTCTAAGAGCATCGTAGGTATCACAAAAAGTCACAAAATGTTCCTTAATAATACCATCATGCAAATATCGGAATGATAGGCTCAGCTGTGAGATATGTGATATATCTGTTGTTTCATCGAACAAAATTGAAAAATATTTAGCTTCCCGCACATTCTTTAATATGTTTTCCTGGATAATTTCTGCGCAAACATCTATCAACTCATTTTGTACAGTCTTGCTGATGTACGTGGCGTTGGATTTTGAAGATTCTAAATGTTGCTGCAATGCAATATCTCCAGAATCAATACGGAATTTTAAAAGGGCTCTAAAATTCCCTTCATCGGCTACTACGCTGTCATAGTTCAGCAATTTACCATCGTCGCGATGGCCACGTAACGATATATTTTGATGGCCACAAAATATTATAGTTTTTACGATTGGTCGCAAACGCTCTCTATTTTCATTTATTTGTTTCAGTCTTTGACTATTTACTTGGTTCATTATGTTAATTTCCGGTTTATGAAAACTCAATAAAAAGTTCTTCCCAGCTTCGACGGCTAATTCGTGGTATTTATTTCGCTGGTGTGTTAGCAGAACACCATTTTCACCTAGCAAATTATCGAAAGTTTTTAATGGTTCTTTTACGAGTCGACATAAAGGTGTTTTTGTCTGTATACCACCTCCAGTAGCTACGACAAACAAAGCACAGTACTTGCAGTAAAGACCCTGGTCTTTATGCGACAAAACAAGCCAGTGAAACTTGTCAAGGTGAGACTTCTGAGCATATTTTTTTGTTTGTTTTCCTTTTTTATTAACAACACAATGCGGGAAAGGATAATTAGGGGGAGGCTGCCAATGCTTTTCAAGCAACATAGCTTTAGTTGAATCATCTATATTTTCCCCTATATAACAAGCAATATCTGAAGCAAACTTTGGTTGAGAAAGTGAAGTCTTTATTTGATCAGAATCAGAAGTTGATGTACATGTAGGCTGAATATCGTTAGTAACAGGAGAGCATGTTTTTTCTTCATCTATGTTTAATGTAGGCAATGTAGCTGTAGAAGCAGAAGCATATGCAAAACAATTATTTTCATCTGTAGTTGTTGTAGGTGAATTTTTTGAGTAAGCAATCTCAAGTCTTGGTTTCTTTTGGAAAAATGAATCTATTTTTTTTAACCCTAGATCACTAAACATTAGTCTCACAGGCTACACGACTCTGACGCATTCGCTGTTTATGTATGTTCCCGTTACCGCACCCCCCTCAGCCGCTCAGTACCTTCCTAATTCGGCCAATCAGTGACCCGTGAACTCGCATTGCGTACGCACGCTTCCTACTTCCGGAGATATTACGCAATAGTAGTCTCTCAGGCTAATGTTTAGTAATTGCGCCACAAAAGTGAAGAAAGGTAAGTTATGAAATATTTCTTTTTATTTACGATTTTATCTATAATAACTAATTACTGATTAATGTAAATGAATAATAAATATGTGTGATACTACGAGCAATATTTATTTTATGAACTTATTATCATTTTTTATTATGAGATTTTGGACATTTTGTTTTAGCAGTATTTTCTGTTACAGATGGATTTGATACGAGATCAAGATAAAATATTGCAGATTTTGAACGAGTCAGATAATGACGATGACGATTCACCATTTTTTGGACCATCTGGTGTGCCTTCGGACTCCGAACCTGATGACAACTTAGAGGAGGACTTAGTCGAGGATACCGACGAAATTGAAGATGATTCGTCGAGTTCTTCTGATGAAGATCTAAATGTTTCCCGGAGAAGCCGTAACAGAAACAGAATCCTAGATTCTGATGATGATTCTTTGGAGTGTTTGCAGCCTTGTCCACCCATAGCTTCTCACCAGGATCTGGTAATACAACCTGAGAGACCATACATTTATGGAAAAAACAAACATAAGTGGGCAACTACTCCACGCTCTTCAAACACTCGTGCATCGGCTCGAAACATTATTCATTTTGTACCCGGACCTAACAGTGATGCAAGAGATTTGGTAGAACCACTTCCAATATTTCATTTGTATTTATCTGATGAAATGATTGACCAACTTGTTATTTACACAAATGCAGAGATTGAAATAAAAAAGGTGAAGTACAAGGAACTCACTCATACTATTTCTCCAACTTCAGCTATTGAACTAAAAGCTTTACTGGGTCTTCTTATGCAATCAGCTGCTATAAAAAGTAATCATTTACCAACGAGAATATTGTTTGATGACAGAAGGAGTGGTAACATTTTCAAAGCCTGCATGAGCGCTGAGAGATTTGATTTCTTGCTTAAATGCCTTCGATTTGATGACAAAGCTACCAGACAAGACAGAAGAGCATCCGATAAATTTGCACCTATAAGAGAATTCTGGGAGAAATTCATTGGTCATTGCAAACAATGGTACAAGCCAAGTTCCTATCTGACAATCGATGAGCAATTAGTTGGGTTCAGAGGGCGCTGCCCATTTCGAATTTATATACCCAATAAGCCTAACAAGTACGGCATAAAAATTGTAATGGTTGCAGATTCTAATTCAAAGTACGTATACAATGCTACGCCTTATTTGGGTAAAGGAACCAATTGCGATAATATGCCTCTTGCCACACATTTTGTGAAACAACTCTGTGAGCCTGTCTATGGGACAAACAGAAATATTACGATGGACAACTGGTTCACTTCAGTGCCACTTGCTTCAGAATTACTTCAGGACCCGTATAAACTCACACTTGTTGGGACAATACGTAGTAATAAGCGAGAGATTCCACCTGAGATGAAAAACAAAAAATCAAGAAAGATTCATACTTCGATGTTTGCATTTGATGGTGAGAAGACTCTGGTCTCGTATAAACCAAAATCTAACAAGACAGTATTTCTTCTTTCGACAGTACACAGTCAGCCAGACATTAACTCCACTTCGAAAAAGCCTGAAATTATACATTTTTATAATAGTACCAAAGGTGCTGTCGACACTGTCGACCAAATGTGCTCAGCTATATGTGTCAATCGCAAAACCAATAGATGGCCTCAATGCGTGTTTTATAATGTCTTGAACCTGTGCCTAATTAATTCATATGTCATCTATGTGTCGAACATGGTCAGAGAACGGCAAAAACCAATGAGACGTAGGAGTTTCGTCCAAAGTTTAGCCGATAAGCTCATAGAGCCATGGTTACGAGAGCGGTATAACACTGTCACTTTGAGGAGGGATATAAAAGCTAGTATTAAAGATATTTTAAAAATTGAAGATGCTACTCCTAGTACCTCTCAAGCGCAACAAAATAAGCGTAAAATATGTTCTTTTTGTCCTTACAAAAAACACAGGATGACTAAATATGTTTGCAGCCGCTGCAAGACGGCGATTTGCGGGGAACATACGGTTCCAGTGTGTGCCGACTGCCAAGAATAATTTTTTTTAACCTTTTGTTTTATTATGTGGTAATTTAAAAGACATTCCATATTTTAAGTAGACTTTTTCTAAATAAATACTCTAGTTTTGATAAATATTGCGGTTTTATTTTGTTAGTTTGTAGGACTAATGTTTAGTGACAGAGTTTGAAAAAAAAAAGTTTAGTGATCTAGGGTTAATGAACGTTTGAATCCACCACTACCATCTCCTTTTCCCTTAGAATCACCCTGCAAGCAAAACCATGCAAATTTCACCATGCAAATTCCACACCCCACAACAGACTGTTGCAAATACATATTAAATATATATACATAAAAACACCCATACCAAAGCAAAACCATGCAACTTTCACACCCCACATCAGACAACAATTAACTTTTGTAAACATATGAGTTATAAGTACACAAAAACATAATAATATAGTTAGTTTTACAATCCACTGCATTTTCCATAAATACCTTACTTAATTTTTACTTTAATTTACATTTTCTTACATCAAATATGTAATACTTTAGGTAAGTATAGTGTTAAACAAGCAAAACAATTTCAGGTTCTCTAATATTTTATAGTTTTTAAAAAATTTGTAATATACAAGTAAAGTAAAAAGTAGTAGGTAGGTAGATTGTACTTGTTGTAAATCCATGCCTGTTAATGAAGGGCAATGTTTTTGTCTTATTTTATTTTTAAAGAGCATTAAAATCAGTGTGGTCACGAAGATACACTTGATATTATTGTATGTATTTATCTAAGATTTTAGGTTAGGTCAGTAAGCTTAATGCTCAAATATACATGTAAGTAGGTACATAAGTCACGCAGCACTCTTTCAGTAAGTAGGTACCTACAATCTACATACCTATGAGGTACTTTATGAGCATTACTGTTTTAACTTAAATAACATTTAAGTTAAAACACACGCACTCGAATAATGAGAAACTGATTACTTACCATTTCTTGTAATTGATGGATTTGCAGCAACAATTTTTAAGAATATTTATAAAGGTACACTTATAAACTGTAAACATAGGTAGAAAGAAATTTTAGTTTTTTAACTTAGAACTATGTTATGATAATATGTTGAAGTTTAGTCGTTCCGATTGAGGTTAGGTCTAGCTTGACGTTACGTACCTAGTCGACAAGCGCGCGTAAGCGTGGCGCGGTAAAATTAAATTAAATTTTCGATGCGTTCGTTCCCAAACGTTTGCCATCATACAAAATTATTATATTATATTCATTAAATATTGAAGGTATGTAATTACAAAAAATCTGTATGATGACGAAATATATAAATAAAATTGTTTAATTAGTGGTCCACCTAAGTCCTGACACCAGCTCAGGGGGGGGTCATGACCCCCATGACCCCCCCCCTGGATCCGCCGTTGTTTGCAATACTGAGTATGAAGACTCAAAAATAATAACAAATAGCAGTAGGAAGCCAATTCAAATAGACGGAGTCTGCATTGAATATGTTAAAGACGACATTTATCTAGGTAAATTGATATCATTTGAACCAAACAGCAACGACGATGACGTAGAACGAAGAATCAAAAACTCATGGAAAAGTTTCTGGTCTCATAAAGAAATACTCAAAGGAACCTATAACTTAAAAGTAAAGAGAACAGTAATGGACACCACAATGGATGTATTTTACCTTGTCTAACATATGCAAGCCAAACATGGGTATTCACTAACAAAGTGAGAAACAGATTGCTTACAACACAACATGCTATGGAAAGAAGCATACTGAAAATTAAGAAGATACAAAAGATAAAGAACAAAGACATACGCCAACAAACTAAATTAACTGATGCTCTTAGGCACGCCTTAAGAATGAAATGGCAATGGGCAGGACATATCTCTCGATATATCGACAAAAGATGGACTGTACAAACTACAAAATGGACTGGTCCACTTGGTAAGAGAAACATAGGTTGACCCAAAAAAAGGTGGGTGGATGACATAGTCAAAGAAGCAGGCGGAAACTGGATTACTACAGCTACAAATAGAATAAAATGGAGGAGGCTTTTACCCCGAGGGACTCAAACTTTGAATACAAATTTTTACAAAAAAAACTAATGTTGTTTTTTGTTTGTGTAAAATTTGTACAAATGTTACACATACTAACATAGACTAAAATTACTACATATTACTAACATAAAATATTCTTACTTCTTTTTTGTACCTTAATGAGTTTGGAATAAATAAAGCTATAATAATAATTAACACAATGCATGTAATAGAGTTGTAATACTGATAAAACCATACCTTTAGTATATATATTAAATACCAGATTTTATGAAGACATTCAAAAAGCTATATCTGTATCAACTGGACATAGTAGTTTAACAATTCTCTGTATATACTGTCCACCATCAAGTTGGTGTATACAAATTAATAGACCCATTACATTATTAATGATTTATCAAAGCCCATATTTATCAGTGGTGACTTTAATACTCATCATATTGCATTTGGTTGTCAGTCAACCGAAGGTAGAGGTCAGGAGTTATTTAATTGAGGACTTAGATTTGTGTAATTAATATGACAGTACACCTACAACTATAAATCGCCCTAGACAAACTGCTTCTGCCATTGATGTAAGCTTCATCAGTGGCAGCCTCGCACCACCATGTGAATGGTCTGTACATGATGATACAATGGGAAGTTACCATTATCCAACAATAACAGAGATATAAGTTTACATATAAATAATTATCATCTCAATTCCCCTGAAGATAGGTTTTATATATAAAAAAGCTGACTAGGCAACATATACAACTCTTTCAAAAACAATGTTTAATGACTTGATATTTCTGTTTTCATTTAGACACTCTTAAAGAAATGTCAATTCCAAAGCTCACTAAAACAAACACTTTCATAACACCATCTCCTTGGTAGAAAAGTATTAATGTAACACTTTTAATAGAAATACTCTAATAAATAAGACCTCTTACAGACACTAGACAACTAGACAGATATCTCCACCTATGGATAAATTATCAGACAATAGCAACTTAATTGGAGTAGATCAACTGAACTTCTTTTTGAAATCAACAAGGATAACCCAAATTCTAAATTTTTACTGGTTCCATTTTCATGGTTTGAATTTTTAACAAGTTTGCACTCTAGACGAAATACAACTCCTGGCATTGTAATTAAAAACTTAGATGTATCTGCCCAAAAGTTGTTTCTTAACATCCTCAATTTGTTTTGACGTAATAAATCTATTCCACATTAATGGAAAACACAGTGTGTTGTCCCAATAATTAAGCCCAACAAATCTCCTGAGTTTGCTAAATGCTAGTTTTTATAGACCAATTTCCTTGTCATCTAGACTTGGTAAAATATTCGAAAATATGGAGAAAGTCCATCTCGATTGGTAAATGGTAATTGGTTATTGGTATGATGATTGATGAAATTGAAATTTGAAGTATAACAGATAACTATAATTCTACCAAGTACCAAGTGTTTCATTCCACAGACCACAATTATTCCACATATTACATATACAACTTGGCTTCCGTAGAGGGCGTAGTAGTGCAGACAGTTTCACCTCTTTAATCTCTGACCTGAAAAATGCAAAACATAGAAAATTACACACTGCGTATTCCTGGTATATGGTTCAAGTCATGTCTAGGTTGGGAGTGCCCGGGCGTATGGTACGTATATAAAAAGATTTTTAATTTTTTGAACAACAGCAACAGCAATCTATATGCTAGGCATAACAATATTTTATATGGACCCAAATGTGCCTCAAGAGGTACAAGTACCAAACTATCTTCATTACTGTACAAATTACAATATACAAGTGAAATATGTAATAAATTGTAAATAATAGGAATTTAAATATTTAACAATTTGCTAATGACATTGTATAATTGCTGTGTAAATACAATTTATATACATAACTAGCAAACTCGGCGAACTCCGTTTCGCCACCAGATGGCTTCGTTTTATGTAACATTTCGTTTGGTGATCCCGCTTTTCTGTTGAAATTTTTCCTAAATTTTCTTTGCTATAGACCTTTCCAACGAATGCAAAACCGTAGAAATCGGTTCGTGCGTTCTGGAGTTATAGCGTCAGGAAGGAAAACCCGACTTATTTTTATATATATACATAATATGAAAAAATCCTTATTTCAACTATTCCAATATTATAATGATCGTTTACATTTAAAAATTAAACCCTCTAAAAGTAGAGTTATGCTTTTTGGCAATGCTTTATGCTTTATGGCTTTTTTTTCTTCATGAACCCTGCTCTATATTTACGGCAAACGCATTATATGCAGTGTATCGGGCATTAATGCGTATTCGCGAAATCAATAACATGAAATATTTTTAATAATTTCTGATTCCTTGAATTTAAAACAGCTGTAACTACTCCGTTAAACCTCACAGTTAAATTCAAGTCTAATTATATCCTTTACTTCATTAAACAAATAATTCACCAATATCACAGTAAAAATATCCAAATTTTATTTTTATGGCCTTCCCACAAAGGTATCTCTAGTAATATAATAGCTATACCAACGTACTTAGAGTTTCTAAGTAAGAAATTATGATCGCCTTATTCTGAGCTTACTCTAAGCATAAATATTCCTAATATAAGGTTTGAATAAGTACAATACTACAAACATTACAAATAAACGTGTTATAAAGTGTTATACCAGGAATAAACTAAGAAAGAGCAAAATGTATACCCGGAATAACTTAACTAAAAAAAACCTAGTATAACGTCATCGTAACTGCTCTTACTAGCGTTATTCCAACCTAAAACTCGATGGTTGATACTTGATAATTGATTGTCAATTGTCAGTGTTGATTTGAGTATAGACGCGCCTGGAGCGCGACATGTGCGTACTGCGTAATTGTGATTCACACAGAAGTCGCCATTTAAAATAAAGTTAAAGGATATACGATAGAAATAATAGTAATAGAAGAAATTGAACTAATAAATGATTTAATAAATGAAAAAAAACATTCGAAATGAGAAAAAATCAGTGTGAGAGGTATGTATGATGATGAAGTTTCGTTGAAAATATAGATTTTCTAAGGCTGGTGTTGTATTTTTAGACTAATTATTTTGATAAATTTTTAAGTCAAGACAAACGTGGGGGTGGTTTATCTTCTGTTCTTCAGATATTGATAGCTTTGATATATTGGGGTCGCAACCAAGTATGTATAAGTACTTTATACCTGAACATAAAATATTTATTATATCTTTCAGATGCAAGATGATGCTGCAGACATTCATGGTTTAACTCAGCAATCTGGCTCTACAGTATGCCATCAAGTAGCAAGGGCAATATTAGAAAAAAGATTTGATTATTTTAAAATGCCCATGTCTGTGACCAGCTGACAGTTAATTTGAAACTCTAGCTGAATTTTAAAATGTGGTAGGTGTCAATCAACTGTACTCATAATAAGGCTTGTTGCATGCTACAAATAGAAAGCATTTGCATCATATGTGGAATACGCTGAAGCAACATAGTGCCTGGATAATTTCCACAGCATTGTGCTGTTTATGGAGTGTTACTGATCTTCCTACTTGTTCAATTGAAGGGATACATCATAGAATATGGCTGATCAACTAACTTTAGCAGTTGCTTATTTAGTATTACAAAGCCATGTAGCTAAATACCGAAAGAAGAAACATAGGTGGAAATGAAGATTACTTTAGAATGACCCATGGTCTGTTTAGTAACAAAAATTAAGGCAGACGATGGTGCCTTATTTATAAACTACACAGAATGTCAACTGAGGACTTTCAACATTTACTACTACTAATTACACCATATACTCAAAAAGAAGACACCAACTATCAAGATAGCTTTTCACCAAGAATGAGCCTGCATAATCACATTATGGTTTTTAGCCACAGGTGATTCATACAGGTCTCTTATCTACTTATTTGAAGTATCATTGTCTACAATTTCCCTCATTGTATTAGAAGTATGTGAGGCTATTTTAAAAGTATTGGAAGATCACATAAAGGCAATAAATAGAGACCTAGTCATTAAGTGTCGATGTAGGTTGTATATAAAATAATTTTCCTGTTTATTCAGCATAGGTATTTATTGAGTCAACTTAATACAAACTGAGATAGTATTTATTCAGTAGTAATTCACGGTTTGCATTTGCCTTTAAAAGTTAAATAGTGTTGGAGACTACTTGATTGATCAAGGTATTCCATTCCACCAAAACAGATTGACTTTATCATCCCTATTTCTTTCATCATCCCTATTTCTATTGGCTCATGTTGAGTAGCCAGTGCTACTGGTGATGGCTCAGGATTGTACGTTGATTGTCATATGCAGACTGAAAATTAGTATTTAAATCAATATTTGGTGTCAATGATATTGATGCCTGATGTGTAACCTGTTGATTGTCTTATACTCCCAAGGCTGCTTTATATAATACATTACTAGTACTGTATTTAAAGACCTTTTTTTTCTTTTTTCTTGTTTGATCTCCATATACACCATATTGAGACGTTAATGAGGGAGTGCTAGGTGGCAATATTTGTTAATGTGTAGGGAGTACTAGGCTGCAGATCTGCTTCAATGTTTTGGGATAAATTTCCTTGTAAACTCATGAATGCTGTATCTATATGAATATTGGTGTTATTCTGAAACAAAATTGGTAATTTTTTAAGGTACCAAAGAATTAAGAAGAATGTTAAACAGTAGCCCAAAATTTCAAAATAAAGTGGAATTTTCCTCACTATAGGAACGACGTCACCGCTACTTGACCAAAATACTCTGGACAGGCAACATGTTAATTAATTAAAAACATTGAAAAATAAATTCACTTAAAGTAGTAAAATTACTCCTGAATTATTACTGTCTGTGTTGTCTGCAGTTCAGCTAACACATTCTTCTTGAATGTATGAATATGAATTGCACATAAAAACAAGGCCTCATGTCACTCACTCTGTCCTCACTGCAAGCAAAAAAAAACAAAATTTAGCACAAGCCTCACTTGGTTTTCCTTTACCACTTGGACGCTTCGGAAGAATCTTTTTAAATGTCCCAGTTTTATACCGCCTCGTCCCTTGGTAGGTTCTGGAGATTTCTGGGGATTGGAAATGGAAATGGTCTTTGAATGGCCCCGCCTTATTTTCCTTGTAAGTGAAATTAGATTTGGTCAATTCTTGAGCAAGGCTATTTATAGCTTTGACTCTAGTTGTAGTTTTTGGTCTTGATATTGTTTCTGGAGTCTTTAACATATCATTGAAATATATGGATTCTGGATTCATTATGCAGTACAGAGACAGTTTGAAGCGGTTGTGATCCTGAAATTTCTTCGTTGTATTTGTTTTGTTGTAACTGAGCTACTAGTAAGTCATCTTCGCTATCAATGCCGCCAGAACTGTTTCAATCAGAAGCATTTAAGTAAATGAAATAGAAATAACACCTTTTTAACATTTTACATCAATTGATTGGTTATTTTCGGGATGCATTTCAATTTTCAACTTCAAACGCCGGTTTTCGGAAACTATTTTTTATTTCCGTAACGAATGAAAGACAAAATAACTTATCTTCTTCTTTCTTTTCTGTTACATATTTATTACGAGCATCTATTCTTCTTTCTAAAATATTAGCAAAATGCTTATCGGCTGGGTTCAGTTTGTATATGGGTGTCTACTGTCCTAAGAAAATTTTATTAGATTCTGAGAATGTTTGTTAATAAAATTCAAGACAATATTAAAATAAATATATCTCTTAGAAAGGCCCACTGATTTTCGTCCTATTTTTTGAGTTATCAACGATTTTATCCAAAAACGTGACAGGGGACTGTTGTAAACGCACAGGGGATTGTTTTTATGAATAAAACACGAATTTTAGTATGCAAGTAATCAATTTTAATGCGTAGTTCTTACATATGCTAACTTAATATCACAATCATCATTCTTAGTATTTCAAACAATTGTACTATTAAGCATTAATTTTGCAATGTCTTAACATTGTCTCTTAACATTGCATTTCAGGAATCTTAAAAAATATTATTTCTCATAAATAGAAACGGATATTGGAAAATAATCTTCTCCCTTTAAGAGTAAGATCTGGTTGTGGTAATTTCGCCAGTATTTGGTCAAAACTCACATCAGAAATATCATCTTCTTCCATTCTAAACTTGTGGCCTTCATCATCACAAATTTTCATAAAAGTAACTGTTAGTTCGCCATCCTCATCGTCTACTTTATTAATAACTGCAGCATAACGATATTCCGTATTTCTGACATTTTGTATTGCTGTTGGCTGCTTGTAAAAAAAACTTCAGGGCTTAGCCCTGAAGTATTGTAAAATTAGTAATAAAATTGTCACACGGTCTTGAAATTGCGGTTTCTGGAATATTGTTATTATCCGCGGAGAAATCGGCTGGCCTGGTTTCGTCTTCAGAGTCTGTGTAAACATCATCGAAGCGCAGTTTTGTCTTTTTGTATTTGATAACCCCCTAGGTTAAAATTTTGGCATTCTTCACAGCAGCTTAAACTTTTCATTATAAGTTTTTCAGTGCCTTGTAGTAATCCCATCTTGATATTTTACCCTTAATCTGATGTATTTTAAGAGTGCCATTGAAACCTTTCAGGTACTTGGCATCATTCTAAATATCGTTAGTCATATATTTAATTGCAGCATCGTTAATTGCAAATATTGTAATAGCAAGACATAGTTTTTGTACAGCATCTATTAATGAATCCAAACTAACAATGTCACCTCCTGTAGCAACAATGCCATCTGAAGTTCATTTGCATGTAGTGCCAACACCATTTGCGGTCCTCTTTCCACGGACACTCTCTAAAGTACCAGGAAAACGTCTTCATATTTTGGACCTCTACATGAAGCTTTGAAGCTAAAATATAAAATGTCGCTTTGTTTCGATATTGTGTTACTGGTCCGTCGCTCACAAAATAAATGCCAATAACATGCATGGGTAAAGTTTTGAAAATAGGTTTTAAATGTTCCCATTTAAGTGCTCTCATCAAACGTTCTGCTATACGTTTTTGTTCTATTATTTCGTCTCTTGTTTTGGCTGGTTTCTTTTTGGGTGGCATATTGAGATACTTCCTAAGGAAGAGACAATAATATTGTTAATGATTTTGATCATAGATGCGCAAACTGGCATCTCAGACTTGAAAAAACCCACAGAAAACAGTCCCCTGCGCTATAAAACAGTCCTCTGTGCTATGAAATGACAGGGGACTGTCGGCCAGGGTACTGTTATTTTTACCTGTTAGTTTAATAAAACATGATTATTTAAACTTATCACATTCTCGAAATAATATGTGGCTACATAATTAACAATCGAATATATTAAGCACATATTTGTTATTAAAACTCTTAAAATAGTTTAAAAAATGGCTTACCAGAGGACTGTTTTTTGTAACGGCCGAGACTCGTTGTTCACTGAAAGAATTAGTGGTGACACTAAAAAAATGGCGACTAATCGATGATCTATACACCCAAAAGAACTTCGCACTGATTTCATTCCGTATCACTAGGTTAACGTATAGCGCCAATACAAAATTTGACTTAAGTGCGGTTTTGAAATGTTATCAGGGGACTGTTCAAAAATTTTGAGGACAGCATTCACGTATTGATTTTTTAATCAAATTTTTATAGTAAATACATAATTGTGATTTATATAGATGCTTACTGTTTTATTTAAGGTATTTCAATATTTTTTATTCAATTATCAACGGCTCAAAAAACAAAAATTGGTTCAAGACTTGTAATTTGGGAAATGGGACATACCAGGGGACTGTGTTTTGAGGGGTTTGAGCTTGATTTAATCAGATATTACATTATTATATTACTTAATAAACTATGGCGTGTCAAGAATACCAAATAATATGTCATTATTCATAGACAAAACCAAGAAATATTAAAAATTATTGTATAAAATTTGCTTAGGACAACGATTTTCCACTTTGTAGAGAAATGCCCATATCTTTCTGGGTAAACACTGTTCGACCAATCCATGAACCAGATAATGTTCGAACTAAATTAACGAATGACTTTGTAAATGAAGGTAGATTGGCAAGAAAAATATATATTACTCTTATATAATATTATACATACGATTGTAACTTACCCAAGACGATATGGCCTTATTGTTAAAGCTATCAGTTACATCGGCGCTATCAATAACACCTAACATTTACGAATTATCAGCTCAAACACGGTCCAAAATAAACAGAACCAGACACAAACGAGCATAGCGCGCTTCGTGATCATTTGTTTTCTGTGTTTGTCCAAAAGAAAACCTCGTTATAACGTTAAGATACGTGCGTTTGTTATTTAAATAAATCTAAGCTGGAATCTTGTCTGGGAGGTGACGGCGTCCACGTTAGTGGTGGTAGTGGCGTCGGAGACCGATTATCATGACCATGATATTTTAAAGGCATTGGTGTTGAGGGTGTAGAAGTGGTATATCCAGAATAAGTTGGTGCAGAATATTCGTATTGATATTGTTAGCGATTTGTTTGTTGTAGCAATGATTGATTATGTGCTTTTTAAATGAAATTGAGCAATTCAATTCTTGTTTCGCATCTATGACCAGCCCCATACACATTGGTCTCGAAGATTATCTTCTAACGTCGAGCACGATAAACACTTGCCAAAATTAGATGTTGATGTATTGTTGTTTAACGGCCTGCAAATAGTCGGTTAAAGACTCCCCAATATGTTGACGTCGCAAACGAAACACGTGACGTTTCGCGATTTCGAACCTAAGTTGCTAAGTTGTCGTAAATATATCATTAATTAACTCACAATTAAACAAACTAAATAAATAAAATTACTGCTCCTCGACCTCCACAATAGAAGCTACTGCTTGTGACAGAATATCAGGTTGAAGGATACTTTGTGATAAATCTCCAGCTTGGGAATAAAATATTATAGAATTTTCTCTTCCTGATTGGGGATTTACTGTATTGTATGGAGGTGTTACATTCATCCAGTTTTCCCCCGCTAGTTCTACAATATCATCTGTCCATCTTTTCCTTTGTCGTCCTATACATCTCTTTCCAGTAGGTCCAGTCCATTTCATTATTTCTAGTGTCCATCTTTTATCCCGCGCTATAGCAATATGACCTGCCCATTTCCATTTTAGCCTTAGAGCTTGTTCCAGTGCATCTGTAAGTTTGTTTTTTTTTACGGATTTCAAATTTTTTTTATTTTGTTTATTCTCCTCAAATTTAGGATTCTTCTTTCTTTCAAACTGGATGAATGTTGCTCAAAACAAAGAAAAATGGAAAAATATGGAGGAGGCTTTTACCCTAAAAGGGGCCTTACAAAAACTAGACATAAAAAAATAAAAATAAATCTAACTTAAATTTTGTTTAAAACTTACTTACTTAACTAAATTAATATTAAGGAATATAAACTAACCATTGTTGTATGGTTTAAATAAAGCTTTAATAATAATAAAATGGAGGTGTTACTGTAGAAACACTGTCCAGAGTTGCAGCAGGAATACTGTAAAATACTCAGAAACACCACCGATAGGTACACTTTATAAGCGGTACGATCCCAGAACTCAAGTAACGTCCGCACGCCACGGCGGTAGACAGTCGACTGACCCCCACTAGTGTGCTACGGTATACTACATCCCTTCCTTATTATAATTAATAAAAACTTATCATATGATTCGAAGATTAACTTTAATTTTGTTTCTTTTACATTTTAGGATGATAAGTCATTAATCTTCATTTTCGTTACCATTTACCCCGTCGTCTGCGTGGTGGTTAACCACTTTGCCACTCACCATTTTCAACCCTCTTAAGGTGGACAACATTTCTGCGGTATTCTTTCCCCGTTGAATCATTTCATACCCTAATGTCTCCACCGTTACATCTACTACCTTGTGAGACTCTAGACCACAATTAGGAGCCAATTTATTTTCTCTCATCATATTTTGACGTCTAGATTTTCCCCAATTCCCAAATGACTATCAACCGCTTTTCTCTTCCTATGAGCATATTCCTTTCCTTTTTCTTTATCCTCCCTATCTCTGTCTATAAAATCTGAATATATGACTTTATGTTCCATGTCTGAATTTTATCTCGAAACTGTCTACGAAAGAAGAGTTCAGCCGGGGTTTTCCTGTAACTTTTTTATTAACCTGTGGCCAATAGGGTATTGTATTGTAAATTACAATCGCGCACTCCTTACAAAACGCTTTGAAATTGTAACTTGTAAATTGATTGCCACTATCGGAAGTTAGGGTTGCAGGATATCCCAATCGAGAAAATAATTCCTTGAGATTTATAATGGTTTCTGTGGCAGTAATGTTCTTAATAATTTTAATCTCCTTATACCTACTGTAGTAGTCTACTAGTATAAGTAGGTAATCGTTTGATGGTAACGATCCCAAAAAGTATACCGCCACATCAAGACAAGGCTCACTTGGAAGGTCTCGTCTTTTAGTTGGATGAGGTTTAGGTGATGAAACCAGCGTACAACCTTTACAGGTTTTAACACGACTTTCAGCATCCCTATCAATTTTAAGCCAACAAACCTTTGTTCTTAGACGACCTTTCATGGCAACAGCCAGGATATCCTTGGTGAGCAGCCTCAAGAACTCGATCACGACTTTGTTTAGGAATAATAAGTTTATTCCCTCTGAGGGTTTTATTACCTTATAGCACTCATTCCACTTATCTTCAAAACACCACTTCTTAATGCTATTATTTCCCTGTCTGCTGCACTGGCTGTTTAAATTTCAAAAAGTGGAATTGCTATCGGTCTGCTGTATTCTACAATTGCATTTATGTAGTTTTCATTGTCGAATGGAACTGGGTAGGCAGAGTGGCAAAGGCGTGAAATAGGGTATGCGATGTGCTCTTTCGCTGACCGGTAGACTACTTTATACATGTAAGCCTGCAGCCGCATAACCCATCGTTCAATGCGTGCACAAGGCTTGGATCTGTTACCGTAGATAGTTTCCAAAGGCTTGTGGTCACTTATGAGCTCAACCTCTTTGCCCAGTAGATAAATCTTAAAATGTTCTACTGCCCATACCAGAGCCAGGGCTTCTTTCTCCGTTTGACAGTATCTCTTCTCGCAATCAGTGATACTTTTATTGCCAAACCCAATTATCCGAGGTCCGTGACGATCAATTTGTACGAGCACCGCACCAAGACCAACTGGAGACGCATCTGCTATTATTTGCGTTCTATCCACCGGGTTGTAGTAGCCAAGTGGTTTTAAGTTTCACAGTCGTATCTTGAGGGTCTCAAATGAAGAGTCTTCGAATTAACGTCTGTCCAGTATTTTTAATGTAAGTAGATCTGCTCAATCTAAGTTCTATAATTTAGTTCTATTCTAAGAGTCTTATAATTTGCCGAAGGGGCCCAAGTAACACGTAATCTGTATATTCACTGATGTAAAGACTTATTTACGTTTTAAAGTCAGACTATCACTTTAAATCAGTTTTGACTTAGTTTAAATGCTTTTCAGTAGAATGTGGTAAAATTTATAATACATGAAGCTATTGTATGGTCTAAAAAATAAGGTTAATTGGCTTATAATCATACTAAAACATTAATTACTTTTAATATACAGCACCTTAAACATCATTTACACTAACACAAAGGTTAAGACCTTATATTAGTAAATAAACGTTGTCGAAATACTTTATAGTGAACTTAGATTTATTAACACATTTTTAAGATTCAACGCATTTTTATAATCTTTTCTTATGCTTATTTACAGCTAAGCATTAGCCAAACATTTACTAAAGTGTTAGCTCTGTTATCTTCTTACTTTATTGTTACTTTAAAGCTTTCAGCACTATTTAGATAAATAAAAATTTAATTTTATTACTATAGGTCATAATTTGGCCATAAAACCATGAGTAGTATGATTATTTTCATTTGTGCGTTAGTATATATATATATGTTACGGGTAATGCTAGAAGGTGGAGTAAACCTAGGTTTACTCGGGTTGACTTAGTATTACCCAAGCTTCTTGGGTAAAGTCCGAATAATAAGTAAAATAAATTTAAATTCGGGGTTTACCCATGCTCTACTCAACCCAACCTAGGTCTACCCAACTCTGGCTGGGTAATGTTAAAAATTTGTCTAATTAATTAGTGAAATGAAAATCCAAGGCCATTTTAAACATTTATTATCTGAAAAACATACAAACATAAAAATTATTTATTTGAGCAAGATAAACTGCTGTGACATTTTGAGTTGCATAATTTTCCTGCAGCTTTGCATGAACACTTCTTTGTGGCACATTTTGTTTTGCAATTACACCTTTTATAACCCTGGCCTCCTGAAAGCGACTGTTCATTTGCAAGCTCTCGTAAACTTTTTTTTTCTGGTGATATATTTTCGATATCAATCAGTTTATCATGACACACAGAAAACTGATTCCTTGAGAACATTTCCTCAATAGTACCACGTTCGTTTCCTAGCCTATACAGATCACCAGCTTTTTCTATAACTACCATAAGCACGTTCCGAAACTCGCCTCTTCCTCTATCGACATCTGGTATTTGGACTCTCACCGTATCTCCAACAGAACATGGAGGAAATTTTAAATTAGATAAGGCTTTCATTTTCTTAGCTTGATTTTCTAAGCTCAATCGGGCAGATAATCTATGTTTATTTATATTTTGTTGAGTAGTACAAATTTCACATAAGTTTATTTCTTGTGTACTTGTGCCTGGGTTCATACATCTACTACACTCTAATTCGTCTTTCTTTTTGGCCGTTTCTTCTGAATTTATTTCTAATAAAACGATCCTTTCACCTTCTTTTGTATTTAAAACTTCTGTTTCGATATCGCTTCTCATCTCCGTGTTCTGTAAGTGGTAATTCTCTGATTCCAGCTCTACATTTAGTAAATCTTGAGATTCTTGTCTAGATTCCGGTCCTTCTTCTTGGGATTCTGGACTAGATTCTGCTTCGGTAGTAAATTCCGTCAACATTTTCTCGAGCTCTTCCTCAGTGTGAATATTGACAATAACTTCTTTTGGAAGAGAAGACGACGCTAAACCCACCTTGACATCACTACCGAACATGGCGGTATAAGGAGCTCGTTTTATTCCATCGTGGAATGCCCTATTTTTCATTAATTGTACGAACTTCAAACCTTCTGACCAACGCTTACAATTTTCGTCGTTCATCCACGTCATAAGCATATTTTGTACGTCTTGATTTGCTCTTTCCACACTACCTTGAGACTGACTATGGCGAGGTTTGCCATGTACTATCTTCAGACCGCTCCACATCGAGCACAACTCTTCTATTACGTGATTTGCAAACTCGCGGCCATTGTCTGATTGAAGAATTGAAGGTGCGCCAAAAATACAAAATATGTCCAAAAGCTTATAAGCAACTTCTACGGCTCGTTTAGATGTTAACGCGCGCAGCTGTACAAACTTTGTCAAATGATCTTGATAGACCATTATGAATTTGAAGTCGCCGTCAGGGTTAGACTGCATGTCAATTAAATCTACTTGACAGCGACTATTCATTTCTGTTGACACCAATGGTTTGACAACAATTCCTTTTTTAGCAGACTTTAACTTTTTTTTGGCATGGTTCGCATAGTCGTAAATATAATTTGATTACTTCTTGAGTAATATTTTTATATTTTTTTTTACATTCTTTTTCCATTCGATGTTTTCCTCCATGTCCAACAGCCAAATGAGTTTCATGCAAAATATCGAACATTTCATCATTAGTCACGTAATATTTAATTGTTGTCTCACTTGAAGATAGAGGAGCAATCAGTTTCTCGACGCCACTTACCGAGCACAAATCAAAACGCTTCAATCGCCGGTATTGTAAAGTAGTTTTCGATTTAGCTTCTTTTGCACTTTTTACCGAATTAATTCTTTCCAAATACTGTTCGTTACTAAAGTAAAAAGAATTTAATCCTTTCGCTGAGAATAACTCTTGAAATTTTGTATCAAAACGCTCTCGAAAAGAACGTGCACTCTGTTCGGTCGCCATTTTGTCACTAAGCAAGCGGCGGCGTGGCCAGTGTTGCCAACAAGACTAATGCAAAATTTGCTAAACTGTTGTTAAAATTTAGCCAACACATTACCCAGACAGAGTTGGGTAGACCTAGGTGAGCATGGGTAAACCCCGAATTTAAATTTATTTTACTTATTATTCGGACTTTACCCAAGAAGCTTGGGTAATACTAAGTCAACCCGAGTAAACCTAGGTTTACTCCACCTTCTAGCATTACCCGTAACATATATATATACTCATTAGTAATTTTATGTCGCACGTGTCACGTTGTTGTCATGAATAAACAGTGGAAAAAGACTAAGAGAACAGGTGGAGTAAAGAGAAAGATAAAAATGGAATACTCAAATTTTATATCTGGTTTAAGTAATGAAAAACGTGTTCCAAACAATGATACTCTTGATACACAAAATACAGAACAATCGGTAGTTGTGTATGAGCCAAGCACCGTTCAAGAAGTTCTAGCAAGTGGTTCCGTAGTAAATTCAAGATTTGAAAATGAAAATTTTTTTTGTGAACGAAATTGACGTTTGTTTTTTTGGGAGATATTGGCTTGATTTCTTTTTCACATATATGTTATTCATTTTATTTATGATCCCTGCATTTTTTTTACGTTTTAACTCCTCTTTTGTGTTCTCTTTTTCATTTCCATTGTTTTCTCTAGCCTTTTGTTCAATTTTTTCTTCAATATACAGGGTGTTTGGTGCATCGTTTGCCAAATCAAAATGGTGGATTGGGTCTTTATCTATTATCCCAGGCCTCACAAAGAGTTCTTGGGCCAACGGAATAATTTTTGTCGATTTTTTTAATGTTTTCTTTAAATTATCCAAAATTTGACTTTCAAAGGTAAATAAAAAAAAAATTATACAGTAAGTACACATAATGTTAATTTTTTCTTAATCTACAATAGTGTACCAATCCAAAAAATAAAAAATTACTTGCCAGCAGTATGTAGTTTTTTTTTATTAACTCGCAAAGTGTTAAAAAAATATTTTTTTTAAAGTAAGTTCAATTTTGAACGTTAATTAAAAAAAAACTAAAAGCGCTGATGTTCTTCGAATCATTTTAAAAACTACTCTGGACTATCGCAATTCTAACAGTATGCAATAAATAAATAAAAACTTTTACTATCTCCATTAATTTTAAAACTTATGTTTAGGGTATTGCGTGGGAGGAAATTAAAAAACATAGAAAATGTAGTTTTAATCATTTTTATTATTTTTTCCCTATTACAAATCTTGCTCAAATTGTCTTCCCCTATTGCGAATGCACGCGCGACACCTATCTCTGACTTCGACGGTTGTCGTATGAAGATTCATTTCTTGCCGGATAGTGACAAAAGCATCGTCTATTCTCTGTATTAACTCCTCCCTTGTCTCAACCTCCGTCGCATACACAATTGCTTTGGCTCGTCCCCAGATGTAAAAATCCAGTGGAGTTAGGTCTGGTGAACGTGGTGGCCATGCGATAGGACCATCTCTTCCAATCCACGAATTGGGAATACATTATCCAAATGTTCTCGCACGGTTACTCTCCAGTGTGCTGGGCAGCCATCGTGTTGGAATACTATCCGCCTGTTTTCATTAAAAATGGGCAACTCAGCCATCAATTCAGGCAACTCATTTTGTAAAAAAAACAGATAATTATCTCCGTTAAGATTATCCGGCAAATAATGTGGCCCAATAACATTATTGCCAATCACTCCTGCCCAAACATTGACACTAAATCTTCTCTGAAAGGACCTTTGTCGTTTTACTTTTGAGTTCTGATCTTTTGACGACCAATGGTGTAAATTATGTAAATTCAATATTCCTTCTTTTGTGAATTTGGATTCATCCGTCCACAAAATACTTTTTAAAAAGTCAGGATCATCCACGTCGGTATGCAGCAAAAATCGACAAAACCGGACTCTGTTGTCAAAGTCATTGTTTTCAAGACCTGTAACCAATAAAAATTCCTGTACTGATACCTGCTTCACAAAGGCATTAAGAAGATAACTGTATTCCATTGAAAATAAAACCATTGTTATGAGCGAATAGGGTTGAATTATGACAAAAAATATGTACCTTGTACAGGAGTGTAGTGAAAGGCATATTTGTTATTTTGACGAAGTACATTCCACACTTTCCATGTCGATATTTCTAGCAATGAAGCTACGTCTCTGATACTTCTAGTCGGGTCTTCTTCAAAAAGCGCCAGAATCCTCTCGTCGACTTCAACATTATGGCGCACCACAATGCCCCTTGTAACATTGTCCAAACGACCGGTTTCGCGTAAGCGTCGATACGTATTTTGGAATGTGTTTCGACCAGGTACACGCCTGTTAGGATAGCGCTCTTGGTACATTCTTTGAGCTGCTCGTGCAACACAGTCAGCTTTTCCATACACCAACAACATGTCTGAGTACTCTTCGTTTGAAAATGTAGCCATCTTCAAATCTCAACCACAACAACAAGACAAAAACAGTAACAAATCGCGCGCGGCACTACGATGAAACAATGAAAGCGTCAGGCAGGTAGCAGAGATAAAACTCGACTAAAAACATCACCCACAGCGCTGGCAGCTCACCCTCAACCTAATAAAAGAAAGAGACAGACGTACTAATCCGCTGCATAAGAGGGAGACGGAAGTTTTTAGGTGTGTTACGTTTATGATACCAAAAAAATGTGACCCTATACAGAAAGATTTTTTAAAAGTAGGTAATGTTTTTTACTACTTATTGCATACCAGTAGAATCAAGATAGACCAGAGTAGTTTTTTAAATTATTCTAAGAACATCAGCGCTTTTAGTTTTTTTTTAATTAACGTTCAAAATTGAACTTACTTTAAAAAAAATATTTTTTCAACATTTTGCGAGTTAATAAAAAAAAACTACATACTGCTGGCAAGTATTTTTTTATTATTTGGATTGGTACACTATTGTAGATTAAGAAAAAATTAACATTATGTGTATTTACTGTATAATTTATTGTTTATTTACCTTTGAAAGTCAAATTTTGGATAATTTAAAGAAAACATTAAAAAAATCGACATAAATTATTCCGTTGGCCCAAGAACTCTTTGTGAGGCCTGGGATAATAGATAAAGACCCCCCCAATCCACCATTTTGATTTGACAAACGATGCACCAAACACCCTGTATATCTCTTTCTCAGCGTTTTTTGTATACATTTCATTGACTTTCTTTTTTTCCATTTCTTTTTCAATATACGATCGCATCTTCATTTCTTTTTCCATGTCTTCTTTAACATCTATATATTTCGTCACTTCTTTGTCAGCCTGTGTCTCGGTATCTTTCACTTTCACTTCATCTTTCTCAACTTCTTTAGTCACTTTTACCTCTTTAACTACGTTTTCATCCACGTTTTCGGAGACATCTGTAGAGTCTTTTTCCATTACATTATCATCTTCCACTTCTTCCATATCTATCTCTTTTATTATTTCTTCTTCCATATCTGTCTCATTTGTTATTTCTTCTTCCGTATCGGTCTTATTTTTTGATTCTTCTTCCGTTTCTTCTTCTAAACCGTTCTCATTCACTGTCTCTTCTTCTACCTCTTCTTCCATGTCTATTTCTTTCACTATTTCTTCTTCCAATTCTGCTCCCATACTCGTTCCATCTTCCGTTTTACTGCCTGCGTCTGATACTGTTGCATTAGTTTCTACTCTCTTCGCCTGTGTAATTTTTCCGGTTTGTTTCTTGCTTGAGCGATTCCTCTTTGATGGTTTTCGCAAGTTTTTAAAATTTTTCCTTTGCACAGCATTTCGTAAAACTAATTAAAAAAAATTTTCATTGTCTTCAAGGGTATAGGATTTGTCCCAGGAATATATCAATTTGAAACAGAAATTTAAAATATTTTTATATTTTTTCAAAGGTAGTTTGATTGTGCTTCCCCTGCTGCCTCCAGACCACGAACATTTGCATAAAAATTCTTTTGTGAATAATAGATCTATCAATGTATATGCACAGGTTATCCCATGTCCTTCTGCAGTTGTGCACTAGAGATGGGTTGTACTAGGTAAATTTGATATCAGATACACCTGTTCCTAATCCACATAAGTACCTAATCCAAATACCTATTCCACCTAATCCACATAGTACTGCGTATTGTATTGAGTGAATATGATATGACGCAGTACTTTATTTACTACGTACTATTTACTTTACTATGCTAGTTTTATAAGTTTTCTTAGTTAATGAATTGTAATCTTCCCTTCATACTTCTACAGGCTTAGGACTGTCAGCTTAAAATTTAGTTTTAAGCAGGCGTATTTAAAAGATTTCAATTCATTTTATGTACATAAGGTCACATTTTTTTACATTATTTATTTACAAGTATTTTTTTTTGTTTTATATATTTTTTTTTACTTTTTTGTCTTTTTTTAATTTTGTAAGTATTTACACTACTTATTTACAAGTATTTTTTTTTCTTTTTTTAGTTTTGTATGTACACTATTATATTACAAATATTTACATAGTTTTGCTCTTGGAACAACTTAATATATGTATGTACAATGTGCTACATATTACATACAGTTATACACTCGACAACAGGCTGCGCTATGTATTTTGATGAAGAAACATCAGCTGTTGCACTTTTCGAGTGCCTAGTCTAGTTCGTCTGTCATTTAGGAGCAGGCCGCAAGCTGAAAATAATCTTTCGCATGGAACACTCGTAGCCATTGCATTTAGTTTTGTAATAGCCAGAGCGTGTAAATGCGGATACACATCTTTCCTTTGTTTCCACCACTGTAATGGTGAGATTTTTTCAGTAGGCAACACAACTTTGTCTTCTAAATATCTTTGCACCTCTATGATTGCCCTCGATGACGCAGTTCCTTTCGGTTGAATATTTTTCATTCTCTGTGTGTAATGTTGCCATACTGAAGAGATCTGCACCTCCCCTGAAGTAGAGGTACTTGGTTGTGTTGAAGTGGACTCCTGAAGCTCCATTAAACCATTTTCGTTTTGGGATGACTGTGAAACGCGGTCTTCTTTGTGAATTTGAGCAGTCACGAGCTGTATAACATTTTGTTTCGTATTTTCCGCTACACTTGGATCATCGAAGTACAACTTGAATCTAGGATCCAGGAACATGCAAACTGTGAAAGTGCGGCTTCTGTCCAAGTTAGCAAACCTAGTTTTTATAGCGCCTAATAAGTCTTGTTTAAACATTTGGGCAGTTTCAAGATAGGAACTTGTATCCATATTTTCCAAAGAGGCTATAAGTCCCGTTGTGATAGGTATAACAATACTTCCCGAAACATATTTTTGGGCGCTCACTTCTTTGGTCACTTCTTCAAAAGGTTTTAAAATTTTGGTCACATTTTCACAAAGCTCCCAATCAAATTGGGATAGTGACATAGCACTGGCATTTAAATTACATAAAGAACTATTAATCTCTTCTTTGATTTCGAGAATCCTTTGCATCGTGTAAAAGATGGAGTTCCACCTTGTACTCACACTCTGCAGTGGTCTTTTAACAGTCTTTCCGGCCTGCTCCTGATACTTCTTCAATTTTTCCCACGCTTTGGCGGATCTTTTGAAATAACTGACAATCGTTTTTATTTTGCCCTCCAATGCAGTCACTTCCTCTGACTTCGACATCGCTTCTTGTACGGCCAGATTGAGAGAATGGGCGTAACAGCCAAAATGCTTCCAGCCTAAATCCTTTTCTATGGCTTTTTTAATATTGGATCCATTATCCGAAACTGCCAGCAGAATTTTGTTCGCCACTTGCCACTCCTCTGCTACTCGCAACAACTCGCAACGACGGAGTACATTTTCATTAGTTTGTTTCTTTCTACTGGATCCAATAAAAGTAATTCTAAGTTCTCTAAATCATTAATGCTGTCGATTGGTTTTAGCTTGAAAGAAGAATTTTCAGCTGTATTTCTGACATCTCCTAAATTAACAACAGATTGATTAAGATGACGGCTTATTGTCCCTGAAATGGCTTTTTCAATTGTTGTTTCTATTTCAATTATGAAATTGCTCAATCTGTAGTAAAATTTATTTTGCATATCCATGATTTTGTTTTGGTTTTCTATAATTGTATTCAGTTTGTGTGTGTCAGGCTGAGATGAAATGACTGGCTCCGAAATTGCTGCTATTTCATTTGAGTCTCCTATATTAAGCCAAATAGTATCTTCTGCTATTGGTTGCTGCTGAAGTTGTGTTACAGCGGATGAATGTGGTTGTGAATGGATTATCTGGAAACAAAGAAAGAGTGGTTTGATACATTTCTTTTTTAAATTTAAGTTGATTTTAAAAGCTAATGTCTATCGCCTTCATGTCTTTATTCATAGAATATAAGTATTGCAGGAATAATAAGTTCAAGTAGTTTGAAATAAATAACACCCCTAAGTGCAAAAAAAGAACTGATTTACTTTACTTTACTTTACTTTACTTTGATTTGTCGTTAACCTAATTTTTTAGTTTTATTTATAGTTTTTTGTATAAGTAATATACCTACCTCATTCGACATACGGACTGTAAAAAAATCAGTACCAAATATTTAGGAGGTTATTGTACAGTCAGCATCAAATTCATGTAAGCTAATAAAGCAAAATGATATGAAAAACACTAAATCAACTTCATATAAGCAGTTCGAATTATATTGTTGTAAATTGTGTTCAAAACTATCTTTTTATCATTACATGTAATCTGTCAGGGTAAATGCTTAGATAGTCAATATATCTAATATATTGACTATCTAAGCATTATAGATATATTGACTATCAATATATCTAATACTCTGAACGCATACAACACTATGCATACTGTAACTGCCAATATAAATATGATATTTCCTCCATTAGATAAATTTTTCTACTTATTTATGATGCTTACATCTATACGATGCTGACTGTACTCATAAACAAGAACTTAATTATAGGGCATTGGCCCATGCCATTGCATCGTATCATGAAAAAAAAACACAGAATTAACCCCATAGTGAAAGTTGTTCATACTTAAGGATACAACCACTCCCTGAAGTTTCCGAACTGATTTTTCATGCAACCTGTGTATGTAAGTTACAAGAAATTAGTTATGTACTTAAGTACTTTTCTTTTAGAGCAATCGGTTACAGGAATAAAACTAAGTACAAAGTGCAAAGAAAAAAAGTTTGAAATCATCATTTTCAGGTCGCCCACAACTAAATAAAAATTACTACTACTTACTAGTTGGTCGGCCAAGTTATTGAAATCTGGTAATCCTGACATTGCGAGCTGGGTTTCTCTTTGGGCTTCATAAATAGTGGGGCCGGTATCTGTGTCGCTATGCTGCATCATAATTGACAATTCCTCGTCAGCATCTTCATAGGTTAAAAAACCCGTCCGTTTGACTTAACAAGGCAACACTGACCAATCTGCGCGAGGCTTGGAATTTTCATTCCTTACTAATGCAGACTCATTAGGTCTTTTTGGATATCGCAGTTAACGCTGACTTTCCCACCCGCTTGGAACAATAAACAGTTTAGTTGATCCTCTTTCGGTCGTTTGCACAATTTTAAAAGGCATCTGAAAAAAACAATTGAGCTTATTTAGGACTTAATAGAGAAGATACTTTACCTTAAAACTAAATAAGTACCCGTATAACGCGTGCCCTTAAAACGTATTTACAAAAAGTTCCTTTAATTACAATGTGCGAAAAATAAGATTATAATATCGTGTTTCAATTCACTAGGTACTTTTATGTAGTGGCACGCTTAGCGTAGGAGTATACCTACCTTAGTAGGTAATCTACCTTATTATTCCTTTCCTATACACACTACAACTAAATTGGTACCTGTAAGGGATCGTGATCACGCCGGTGTTTAAATTAATTCAAAAATAAAATACACAATATTTAGCAAATGAGCGCGCGTCGTCACAGGGACAGGAATCAAGTACTACTAATGAATAGAGGTCGTTCTCTTGGTGCAAGTGACGTCACGTTTTGTAGGGATTGTTGTTTTATCGACTTTAAGTCGCACGTCCCGTTCGTTCTATTCGGGCACATGATTCAGGGAATTCCCCATCTCATTTATTGTGATAATGATTTTATACTTACACTTGGCAGATTATCTAACTGGAGACAGATAAAATATGAAAGACGTGGAGTAGGGTATCATGTAATTAAGGGATTCTAAATTATTATTTCGGTACCCTGATTAACACTATAGCAATCCATTTTTATGACGTATAAGGGTAATAAACATTATAACATGCCTAAAAAGTGTTACTATAATGCTAAAGATATCACTTAGATATTTTTTATGTAGGTTGAATGACTTAAGCTATTTTTTTATACTATAATAAGACTGACAACATTAAAAGACACTAGTTGAAAGTTTAGAACATTAATATTACATGACGCCATTTGCTTTCTGTTTTCTCGAACATAAAAAATAAAATTATAACACACATATGAATGAAATACTACTTATTATGTTTTTCTTATAAGCAAAGTATCGATAGAAACAATTTTATACGTTAAAATTAATGAAATCGTTAAAAAATTACAAAAGGTCAGCTGATGTCGATTCTAAATTTGTCCCTATTTTTTATTAAAAAGCATTTCTGTGACGGCGCGTGAATTATAAGCCACAAACATATATATATTTTCACATAAGACTAATTAATACCCCCAACTCATTTGCATTCAAAACAAAATAAAATTGATGTTTGTCTTACCTTATGATAAATTATTTTCAATGAAGACACATTAAAACGTCTCCGCACAACACCAATGCACTGCAATACACTAAACGAAATATATATAATCAATTCGGACATAAATAAGTTTCGATAAGTTTTTTCAAATATTTTTATACAAAGAAAATAAAACGTTCAGCCTTAGAATAAAACGTAACTTTGGCATTGTAATTCAAAAAGCTCTATAAAAGCTGTACTAACATCTAAAAAAATGCTTTTTACATTAGAATATGCTGTCTCACAACTTTACTAATGTCTGTCTTCAATAACATTATAAGCGCTGGTTAGCAGCACTAAACGGCTGATATAGTGCTACATATGCTGCTCATATACTGTTTTGCACGTAAGTCCATGCTGAAGTACGCTTCTTATAATGTTGTTTTGTGTTACTTAGGGTATTTGTAGTAGGAGGTGTGTAAATCATTGTTTGTGTGTTTGTAGTAAGAGGTCTGGAAGTCTTTGTTTGTGCATTTGTTGTAGGAAGTACGTAAGTGAATTTATTTGTGTCTATAGTAGGGGGTGTGGAAATCATTGTTTGTGTATTTCCAGTAGGAGGTATGAACGTTATCGTTTGTGTATTTTGGTAATGGTGTCGACGTCTTGCTGCAGTCAGAATTAATTGGATCTCATTTTGTATGTCTAATGCCTCGTACAATGGTAGGGTTCGCAATTGCGCTGCAACATTTTGAGCAAAATAATGAAATTCATCATACTCATTGTTATTTGCATTAATAGCAGCACTAATATTTTCCAAACGATCGAGTGCGTAGCTTATCGGTTCTTCTTGTAATCTTCTTTTTCTGCTTCGTGTTGATGAGCTATTAGATGAACGTGATTGTGGTCTATTATCAACTGTTGCACTCGGGGAGGGTGACGACAGAGTCACCGACTGCGGCGTTGATGAGTTAGGATATGAAACACAAGCGTTGTGAATCCTGCGATGTATCTTCTGCATTCTGTATCTGTAATAAAACGAATTAAGTTATAAGTTTCATATTATTGAAGATTTTTTTTCAGATTCCTCATCATGAAGATTGGAAACGCATTGAACATGGATTTAGAACCAAATGGAACTTTCCAGGTTGTGTTGGAGCGATGGACGGCAAACATATAAATATACTCGCTCCTGATGATACTTCCGACTACTATAATTACAAGGGCGCCCATAGTATTATACTTATGGCATTAGTAGTTGATGACTACTGTTTTTCGTACGTTAATGTTGGGACTAATGGTAGAGCTTCTGATGGAGGTGTTTTTCAACAATCAAATTTAGCACAAGCCTTGGAAAATAATAGTCTTAATTTACCGAACCAATCAGATATTGTGGCAGACGCTGCTTTTCCTCTAAAGTCATATCTTATGAAGCCCTATCGAAGAACTCCAACTCGTAAAGAAAAAATATTATTAAACTACCGTTTATCGAGAGCCAGACGAATCGTTTAAAATGCGTTTGGAATTTTAGTAACAAGATTTCGAGTTCTTATGAATGATATGACCCACAAAAATGTCGATAGAATTACATTAGCTGCCTGTTCTTATACAACTGCCTTCGGAAAACATCTGACATGTACATCACGCAAAGATGTGTAGACTTTGAAGATATACAACAACGTGTTGTTGTACCAGGATCATGGAGGGCAAAACTGCAGAGAACTCTGGAAAGTTTACTACCTTCACGCTACAGTAATCATGCTTCTCGACGGGCGGAAGCAATAAGAGATGCTTATGCGCAACTTTTTATAACTACAGAGGCGGTACCGTGGCAAGATCATATGATATAATATTAAAAATAATTAAGTGCATTTTTATTTAATAAAAACCGTGACTCACCACTTCCATAGAAATAAGTTCCCTGTACTCGCCACTGTCTCGAAGGAACGCATGTAGTTCGTGAAACCAGGTTGCGGATGGATTGTATACGGTAGCGGTAATAGAACCTGATCTTTTAGAACTTTCAATTTTCTTTAATTCAGTATGGTAAGCA
The DNA here is from genome assembly GCA_963693345.1 of Pieris melete. Taxonomy (NCBI): domain Eukaryota; kingdom Metazoa; phylum Arthropoda; class Insecta; order Lepidoptera; family Pieridae; genus Pieris; species Pieris melete. The sequence goes on along the minus strand of CAVNZK010000356.1, from coordinate 534,875 downwards.
GACCTCAAGTTTTTTATTTTGGTTTTTATAGTTTTCAGAGTTAAAGTGGGGTCGTCCATGTTGCTTATTAAATCCTGGTATGCATTATTTCTCGAAACATTGTTTTTATATTGTGGTGAGCGAGGATTCCATAAGCATTCGTTGTTCCGATAAAGAATGACAAATTTCAAAGTCTTCTGTCGCCCCAGCGAGACATTTTTGGCGCGAAATCGGCGCGCTTGCTCCTGCTGCGAAACTGATCGATACTAGCATGCTCAATAAGCAAACCTGTCCACACGCGCTTAAACCACGCCCCCCGCCACCCGCGCCGCAGGCAGCATGCTCAAAAATCGCACGCCTGTCGATTTTTGAGCTTGCTCGAAATAAGCATGCTAATTTTAAGCAATGCTTGGACACACGTGCTTGTAAGTAGCAAGTGCTCGTTTGAAGCATGCTTGCGTGCTTGAAATAAGCATGTGTAACTGTACCTTAAGGTACTGACAGACGTGCTCAAAAAAAGCATGCTAATAAGCTTGCTTAAAATTAGCATGCTCTGCAAACTGTTCACATTTGCCAGAAATAAGCAAGCTTGATTTAAACATACTCCTAAATAGGCATGCTCAAAGCAAACGTACGGACAGACGTGCTATTTGGCACCATGCTCTCGGCCAAAATGGATGTACAAGTATATAGTGACAGTGCTATCCGTACAGAACTCAATAAAATAATCATATTGCTTGCAACGGAATTGTGTAAGAACATTTTGGTGAAGAATAAAAAAACAAAAAAAAGGAGATGTTGGGTTCGTAATTGGATAAACAGAAGAGAATTACTGGGAGCAAGTAATCGATTGTTGGCAGAGATGCGAAGCGAAGATCTCGACAGTTATAAAAATCATTTGCGCATACTCCCACACAAATTTGATGAGCTACTTTCTAAAATTGAGAGTGTCATACAAAAACGAAACACTTGTATGCGAGATGCTATTCCAGCTAAAGTAAAACTAGAAATTACATTGAGATATTTAGCTGTCGGAGATTCTTTGTACACATTATCAGCACTCCACAGGGTTGGAAGATCTACAATATCTGAATTTATACCTGAAGTTTGTGCTGCAATATCCATGGCTTTAAAGGATTACATTCGGGTAAGTAAAACAATGTTGTATGAATATTTGAAAAGGTTTTATTTAGTTTTATAATGTAATCATCAATCAATATTTGTAACACGTTTTCATATTTAGAATAATAATCAAAATAGCGAATAATTTACGAAAGTTTCCATGCCTCACTCACCAAATTTATTTGAGAATGATCTTGTTGCGATTGGGCATTGCGTGTATCTGTGTCATTTTGTATGTTTGAGGGTGGAAGTGTATAATAGTTCGAAGCACAAGTGCCGGGTTGAATGTTTGAATATGAAAGGATGTGACTATTCGAAGATTGAAGGATGTTCGTTAGCTTGTTCGAAGCTGACAGTGTTGAAGTGATGGGTTGAATGTTTGAAGGTGAATTATTGTAGGTTTGTGTGCTCGTATTTGGAAGTACAGATAAATTAGGATACATATTTCGACGTCTAGCCGCAGTCAAAATTGATTGTATTTCATTTTGTACGCCTAATGCTTCATACAATGGAAGTTGCCGCAGTTGAGACGCTACGTTCAATCCAAAAAAATGAAACTCATCTTCTGCGTTTCGGTTGTTTATCGCGGATGATATATTTTGTAAGCGGTTTAGAGCCTCAGCAACACCAACTGTTTCGCTTATTTTTTTCGCCTTAATGAATAATCGTCAAATGGCCGTGATTCCTCAGAGATCGACGCCGACGACGGTGGTGGTGTTGGTGTCGGTGTTGGTGTTGGTTCAGTATCTTGTGTTGATGTATCTGTTTCCTGTAAAAAATAACATTAGTTAGATTTTTATATATGTACTTTTGATTTATTTGAAAGGCGGGCGGGGGGTCGATTTTATCTACAGGCGACTGTACTTATAAATACTTTTATAACATGTTTTAAGATAATGTAAGTAGTGGTTTTATTTCAGATTCCTTGTTATGAAGAATGGAAGCGCATTGAACATGGATTTCGAACAAAATGGAATTTCCCAGGATGTGTGGGAGCGATTGATGGAAAACATATAAATATTTTTGCTCCTGATGACTCTTCAGATTACTACAACTACAAAGGTGCTCACAGCGTTATACTCCTGGCATTAGTTGACCATGATTATTGTTTCTCGTATGTGGATATTGGAACCAATGGAAGGGCTTCGGATGGAGGAGTGTTTCATCAATCTAGCTTGGGAAAGGCTTTGGAAAGAAATACTCTTAATTTACCAGAGAAATCAGTCATTGTTGGAGACGCTGCTTTTCCACTAAAAACTTATATTATGAAGCCATATGGCACGACACCAACGCATAAAGAAAAAATATTCAACTATCGTTTGTCTAGAGCCAGACGAATAGTTGAAAATACCTTTGGGATTTTAGTTACAAGATTTCGGGTTTTTCTGAACAATATAGACATGACACCAGATAAAATTGACACGATTACATTGGCTGCTTGTTCTTTACACAATTGGCTTCGAAAAACGTCCGATATGTATATTAACCCAACGATGTGTTGATTTTGAAGACACACAACAATGTGTTGTTATACAAGGATCATGGAGAGATCAATTGCGCATAGCTATGGAAAGTTTACCAGCAACTCGAAGTAGTCACGCCTCTCGACAGGCGGTGGCAATAAGAAACGCTTATGCACAACTTTTCGAAACAACAGAGGCACTGCCATGGCAAGATCATATGATTAACATATAACTTAATAGATATGTATTAGGTACTTACCACCAAGTCGGATTCAACAGTTTCACGATAATCGTCCGCGTCTGCCATAAATGAATTCATTTCCGTAAACCATAACATGGGTGGTTTATAAACGTCTGCTGCACTAGCTCCGGACCGCTTCGAATTGTTGATTTTTCTTACTTCGGCATGATACACAGATCTTAGGTTTTTAATTTTAGTTTTAATTATTTTCATTGTCAAACATGAATCATTCATGTCCTTTAATAAAGCCTCATAAGCATTATTACGAGCAATATTATTTTTATATAAAGGAGAAAGTGTGTTCCACAGACATTCGTAACTTCTATAATGTGACACAAAAAGCAAAGTTTTTTCTTCTCCCCAACGAGACATATTGCGGGTTTAATTTTAATTAATTAGAGCAATTAATTGCATAAAACAGTCATCCGCCGCAGATCGAGACAAAATGGATAATAGCATGCTAATAAGCAAACATGTTCAGACGTGCTCGGAGCACGCCCCCCACCTACCCGCGCCTCAGGTAGCATGCTCGAAAATCAAACGTCGTTTGATTTTTGAGCACGCTCTAAATAAGCATGCTCATTACATTACACACGTGCTACTAATGAGCACTTGCTCAATAAAAGCATGCTTTCGTGCTAGTAATGAGCACGTCTGTCAGTACCTTAACTTTTCCACTTTTTCTTGTTTTAAAGCATGTGCTACTCGGTATGAAACGGGGGTTTGGAACGAAATAAATGCGAGTTGCGCTTTTCGGCTACACGGTTTAAAACCAACAGTGTCCAAAATAACGTTGCGCTGATAAGACGTATTACGTCTTCGTAGTCACTTATGAGTGAATCGGTTCCCCTTCTTTTCATATCATTTTTTTTCTCCAAGAATGGCAATAAGTCATAATACCACAGACTTGGCTTATAAATGTCACTAGCAGACGATCCAGTTCGGTTTTTTGATTCTTTGACCTGGAAAAAAATAAAGTTAATAAACTACATTACAAGGAAATAGGTAGGTAGGTAGGTATACATACGGGGTACCGACCGCGAAAGCACCTAAATAAAAAATTGGATAAAATAAGTAGGTATTATCCGATAGTTTCAAAGGGTAATCTAAAAAAAACGAAGGGTAAATGTAATAAGTATACGTACCTTCTTATATTCTCTTGTATACGAAATCCTAAGATTGATTATCTTTTTCTTTGCAGTCACGGCGTTGGCCGTTGGGTCTATAACTTTTAATTTTTCGGCTAAAATATCCCACGCATTTTTTATCTGAGTCGAGTCTTTATATGACTCGCATGATAACGGTTCAATGAAACTTCACAAACTTTTTTTTTTTCTTAAATATATTTATTCACAAAAAAGTTACACCTTAAATCAAACCATGCCCCGCAAAACTGCTTACGCAGTTTGACTGCAGGTGACTCGCCTTAAATAAAACATAACTTCTAAATCACTAAATTACTAACTAGCTACTACAACTAATACTAATACACTTAATTTACTTATAGGTTACAGCATATTTAACAAATGGTTTTTTAATAAACCTCTAAATTTATCCAATGAAGTCTCACGTCTTATGTCCTCGGGTAAACTATTGAGTAAGTATGGAATCCGCTTCTTCAACGTTCTATCTCCATAATAATTTTGCACCATGGGTATTTCAAATTTACCTTTGACCTTGTGTCAGTTATATGATGCACCAAACTAGTAAAACGATCCTGCTTACCATGGTTATTTACAAGTACAAGGAATCTATGTTTCAGGCTAGCCGGTAAAATTTTACATATTTTGAATAGTTTATAATAATCTCCTTTACATTGATTCCTTGTCTTTTTATTTACTAGTAATTTTAAAAATCTTATTTGTAATGATTCTATAACTTATAAAACTTAACAATAATTGAAATCAAAATACTATATTATAAAGAAAAACAGAAAGCTAAGCCTTATTACATGGTTGAGACATTTGTACACACCAGAATGATAATCTTATGAAAGGGATGGATGGGATGGGAGGTGGAGTTTAAGTGCATTGTGGAAATTAAGAATGGTTATTGTTTTTTATTTATTCCATATCATTATTCTATCTTTACAGTAATTACTAATTCGAAATCGAAATCAGCTAAAATACTTAAACTTTCTGTTGTCAACTTAACTGTGGTCTAGGTACAATTGTTATATGCACTGCATCAGTTACAATTCTCGACGTAACATTGAGATTACAAAGGTCGTAATACAAAGTATGACATAATTTTTTTGCAATGTATTGCAACATTTGGCGGCAAACTTCTCATTTTTTCAGCCACATGTTCCCCAAAACTTGCATATTTTTGTTGCTGTGTTGGGGATTGTCTCGGCTCATCTAGTTTTTTTGATATTTTAGTTATGTGCAACAGCAGCATTTTGCATGAAACTTGGTCATCGGTTTCACCAGTTGCATCCACCATTCCTGCGAGTTCTTCTTGTATTGTTGTGCCTTCATTTCGAAATATTGTATTTCCCTCAGCCTCGTAAATTTGCGCCGTCCATTGATCGAACCCGACCATTCCACACGAATGACCGGCGCACTTACAAGCTTCAATATGTTCGTCGCTGAGAATGTCTTGTGATACTTGACGACCATTGCCGGAATAAATATACTCGCGTATACAAGACAGACAAGTAATGCTTGTTGTTTTGTAGGCTCCTTCTCGAATAATTCTTCCCAATTGAGTTAAATCCCCACTGTTTATTATGACTGATGTATATGAGGTGCCAATGCCATATTCTTGTTCCTTGATGGTAAGCGATGAGTTTGTAAGGTCCGTTATAAATTTCGCTGACATTTCGTTTTCATGTTTTGTGGTATACGTACTGACTGGATATACTGATCCTTCCAGCTCTCCAGAGTTTCCTCCAGGCCGCTCTGTGCTTCCTCCCCCACTAGAGTATCTTCTTGTTGTCCATTGTCCATCGGACTCGGTACCCGCTATCGCTTTCAACGACCCCAACCCCTTATTTTCCAGCACATTAAAAATAAAAAATAAAACTAGTGTCAAAACTAATATGTTGTATTTATTTCATGCTGGATGGCATCAGTATGAGATAGTTTATCTCCAGGAATATAAAAGATATTAGAATACTGAGAGCATATATCGTGAAGAGCGTGAGATTCCTCAGTATTAAGGTGATTCACTCTTAATTGATTGAGTACTTCCTTACTGCGAGTGTAAGCGTCAGTATGTTGGGTATGGTATAGGCTAGAGCTAAAGTTAATTGATTCATGAGTTATATCATCGAAGTCTAAAGGGTTCAGTGTGATGTCGAGATTTGATTTTAAAGTAACTGGGGATTCAGAGATATTTAAAACAGATATATTAATTCTTTTATTCTTTTTAACTGAGACAAGGCAGTTAGCGAAAATTAAATCTTCGTGGAAATGTTGGTGTAGCACAAGACCTTCTTTTATGTTAGGGTTGGATACTGAGCATTCAATAATTATTTTTGTACGAGGTGGAATTACATATACGGGGTTTTGAAAATCTCTTAATTTTATGATTGTTTAGAGTTAATGAATTTTTGTTATAATCAATTATGCCTTCCAGGTCGTTGAGGAAATCATTACCAATTATTGCATCATAGGGTAAGTGAACGTCATCTACAGCGTAAAAATCAAAAATAATATTTTGTTTGTTGCTCAGGAAGAACTTTAATGGGAACTGGCCTAAAGTTTTGGTTGCTTCGCTGTTTGAGTTTATTCCTTTGAGTAAGATTTTGGGCGGTTCGAATAATTTCGATCTGGATGCAAGATTGTTTCATTAGGCTAACTGACGAGCCTGAATCGATTAGGAATTTGATTGGGATTTCGGATACATTTGTCTGGAGTAATACATATGGTAAGGATTTCTTTATGGCATTAGATGTCACCTCGAACACAGTAGGTGTGTCTTTAGAGTTAATATTGGATACAGTGGAGTTAGTATTGGATACAGTGGAGTTGGTATTGGATACAGTGGAATTAGAAAGTCCAAACTTCGCGGCGGAAGCATAAGATTTAGTGGGACTTTTAGGTATAGTGGATACAGAGGATTTAGTCACAATATCGTCTCGTTGGTTAGTATGGCAACTATGTCGCGGAGCCTGTGGATTTGGATTAGCCTGCGAGGATATTGGAGTTTTACGAAATTGACTACCATGTAGCGGAGTCAAGGAGATGGATTTTTGTTTACAGGGTAAAGAAATGGGAATACTATAATTGACAACATTGTTATTATATGTTGTGCCGTATTTTATTCTCTGACCCGCACGGCACTGACGCGAATCAGGTTTCAGTTTAAATCATCGACAAAGTCCAAAGTAATCATTGGGTTTTATTGTTTCTAAGTAATTCTTATAAATATATTTATTAAGTAGGGCCTTTTTAAAATATTCAACAAAAAATTTGTAAAATACTGTTATCGTATGATTGATAAATTCTTCATCCCTTTCCTCGTAAATCACTATCAGATATTTCTAAGTATAGACTATAATATTACAGAATTTCTTCCCTGAGCAATACATTTGCCCTTGAATTTGATAGAAATAAGGAGTTCCTTCTTTTAATATAAGCTGACCATCAATGTCACCTTTTATTAAAAATGTAACTGTAATATTATTAAATTCCTTATTCCTGGAGGCATACGGGCACTTAACTTCTATTACGGTCTCAACTCCCAAAACGCCATCAGGCGTTGCTCCTAAATAAGGACGATCTTGGGAAATAAATAGCCCACACTTTATGATTTGCAGTCCCCCCTTTTTAGGGGTGATGCATATTAAATTAACCCTTATCGTGGCAAGATTCTTTTTTAGAAGAAAAGCAAAAAAAAATTATATAGGTAGCTTCTTTGGGCCATAAAAATCATCAAAAAAATAAATAAAAAAAACGTGACATGAAAATTTTGGAAAAACAAGATGTATACTATTCTATACATTGCTACACGTACAGTGATTATCGCATTTTCAGGAATGTATATTATGCTATACATTGGTATGTTTAGGGAGAGTTGAAATGTTACTAGTAGTTTTTAATATATACCAAGAGATTATTGTAAATAACATGATTTTAAATAAAAATAACTGTCTTGGTGGAAATAAAATGTTTAATAAAATAAATCTTTCTTAAACAACAAAATAATCGTAATTTAATAATTCAGACACCCTATTTCTTGCAGTGGTACTCCAAAAAACATTTTCGATTCTTCATGTAACAAAGATGAACCTTACATTTTGTTCACATCGTACTTGCCTGGCCAACTTTGCAGTACTTGCACCTCTCATATCCGGTTATTTGCGGCCAATGATCATATTTGTCACACCGGACATCATCGCGTGGTTTTTCACTGAAACGTTTCGACCTCGTTTCGGTAGGCCACTGTAGATTTCATACCTAAAATCTTCTAGACGATACTGCTTTCTAGTGGTCTTTATCATTTTGTTATGTCTGTGACGTAAAGCCAAGCGTTGTTGATGCCTACGAGTATATCCAAAAGCTGCGAGAAAATATTCATATACCACCTGTGCCATCTTATTCCAGTGCGATATAATGCAATCAGCATGTCTGCCAAATCGACACCTCTCATGTGACGATTATAGTCTATAACAATTTTAGGACATTTTACATCAACACGAGATTTTGCTTCTTTGCCGAATCGTTTTATATTTTCGACAGGGTATGCATCATCATAAGAACTCACCAATGTGACCTGTTTATTATCAACCCACTTGACAATACTAAGTATATAATAATTCTTTCTTTTTCAAAGCCTTTTCAGTTAGCAGGTTGGTAGCAGCATCTTTGAGTCTATTTTGTATTTTGTCTGATTGTTCCTAAACTAAATATACCATAATTTTCCCTCAACATAATTTATAGCAGTCTAAACCCAAAGCAAAAGAAACTTGCAAAAAACCCATCGTTATAGTAAAGCCAAACCATATTGTATTATAGATATATATTTATATATCAGTTATGTAGTATTTCAGTAATAACAATATGTGTATTTTTTGTGGGAATCGAACCCCAACTTTGTGTGTAGCTTTCTACAACCACTATATCAACGAGGAAGTCAAACATAAGTTCAACTGTCTTTTAAATTGTAATAAATTGGTTTAATATATAAGACAGACATACTTGCAATTTAATTTTTATAGTAAAGTCCATTAAAATATTCATTCCGTGCAGTTCGCAATGTGTATTATTCTATACACCATCAACGGAAGGTAAATTACTGCAACTGCGGCATTGTATAGTATAATATACGTTAGTAAAAAACACGAAATAAAACATACTAATTCTCATAGCGACAACAGCATATATATAAAAATGTGTTTGTGTTGGGACTACAGGGCTGATTTTTAGTACCTACCAAACATTGTACGAATTCCTCTAAATTATTTACTTACTCATTGTAATATAATTGAATATGTTTAGGGAGGAAGGCTTGTGCTTGCATTGATGTCCCGTGCAATGGATGGTAAATCCATTTTAACATTATCCGTTTCATGAACTTGCTGTTTACAAAAATTGAAATTTCGGTCGAAACATTCAAGCCTGTAATAAAAAAGAATTGTTATAAGCAGTCATACAACATAAAACACATGCAAGTCATGTTTCGATTGAATGGAATTATTACTGGAATTCATCGAAATACTATCAAAATATAATAATATTGTTACGAGCTAGGGGATCGGATAGAAACGCCGTAAATCTCTTCAAGGGTTTATTTCTAATTAAATCCCTGGGAGCGATGTTCGAGAACTCTCTAGGCGGCAGCGCAACTGAGTAGCGATCGCACAATTCTAGAACGTGCGTACTAGCTATCTTTTTCGCACATTACATTGCATTGTCGTACGGCGTTCTAGAGTGCTCGGTCTAGCTTCGAGACGGTTCCGATCTTCCCTCTCTCTCGCGTATCATTCCGTCCTTGTCATACACCTAGAAAATTCGTTCTAGAACATTCCTTCACAAAAGGGGTATAACCAGACCTGAAAACGTCTGAACACCGGTTTCCTGAAAAGTGTACCATTCGACTACACGTGTTCTGAAACGGCCTGAAAAAAATTTTCAGGCTCCTGAAAACTAGGGTAACATTAAGTAAATTACGATTTTCTAATATGTGATTGACCCTCTCCTGAAACGGTCAGAAATCACATTTCAGCCTGCTGAAAACTTCTCTAACTAGTGGAAAAATCTAAAAACATTGCAGTCGACCCGCCTTCGTAACAATATCAATTAAACAAGGCTGAATAAACAACAAATAGTTTTAAAATGGATTATAAAATGATTTAAAATGTGTTTTTGAAAAATATCCATTGTGATTACCTGGTGACAAGATTTGCCTTTCTGCCTTTTTGCCCTTGGTCTTCAATTCTGCTTTTAATTGAGGAACAGTCCAAGTCGAATACATTTTTCAGCAGTTTTCACTTGTGAACCTTTTAAGATTTTCTAAATCGTATCTAAAGTTTACGAAAGAAATGCTGAATACTGACAGCGTATTGTTATGAGTCAAGCGATGAAAGAGACATCTGCAATTATCTTTGCGGTTTCTCCTCCATTTAATTACGAGTCTGATTTATATACATTCTATGGATATTGAAATATCTGTTATTTTTGTATTAGGTCACTTGAGTAAATTATGTTTCACCCGCCGGTGCACTCCAAAAAAAACCAATTTACTAAGAACTAATTTATTATAAAATTACAAATTAACATACTACTCTTAAGCGCGATGCTTATAAGAATGAATTCTTGAAATTAAGTACGATAGTGAAGCGACGCCGGTGGCCTCCTTCGTCAGCAGAAATTGTATATTGTTTGGTGCAGGGCTGGCACATAACTCCCCCGCAGATTCGCAACTATTTGAGGACGTTGAGGGAAAATGTTGCGGCTGGGTCACCACCTTCTGAGGTTCCTTGTTGTCCTTGAGTTTCAGCATTCTGGGTCCTTTTACGGAGTCGACGAGTAGTGTGGTAAATGATGGTTGGTTTTTCCGGAATAATCGGCATTTGTACTTCAATTTGCTTCTCTAAATTATGTAATCCATTTAAATCAATCGTATGTATCTTTAAAGATCGCTGTGGTGTTGTAGGGGTAGAGTTCATTGGTAGTAAAATCTTCAAAGGCTCCCCCTTTAATTGGTTGTTTATGTTAGAAATGGTGGGGTCTTTAGTATGTAGAGAGCAGTTTGACGGTATTGTTACGAGGTAACTGCCCTGCAGATTCAGATATTTTGGTTAAATTTGGAAACGCAACGCAGTAATGTTGGTCGTATAATTTTTCCATGGCAGGCTTGGCGAGTGTCGACGTGGTAGGTATGCAGGAATTGGACACTTGTTGGCTGATGACAAGGTCTGCTATGCAATCGGGTGAAAATTTTATATGATGATTAAGTGTCTCTTCACACAGTAACCGATTACTTGACTTCGGGCATTCAGCCTCTATGTACACATAATTATCGTTATTGGTTGCTATATAAGGAAAGGGAGGTATAATAACGTGTTGGTAATGATTTGGTAAGATGGATAATTTAAATAGGGTAAAAGTATTCGGGGATATTATGGGAAATCGTAACACTATAACTATTCTATTATTACTAAAATATGACCCAGTGCGATTTACGCTATAGTATTCGCGGAGTTCTAAATCTAATAATTGCTCCGGTTTATAAACGGAACTTAAAGTACCTAACATACTACGTAACATACCTATATCTAACATAATATGATGGCGCTGTAGCAGTGCGCGTAAAAGCTAAACTATCCTCAATATTTCTTATAACCGATAGTAGCTCATTTATATTACCATCAAATGAATTTAATCATTGGGAAATCTCTGCGAAAATTACTGTATCTATGTTACGGGTAATGCTAGAAGGTGGAGTAAACCTAGGTTTACTCGGGTTGACTTAGTATTACCCAAGCTTCTTGGGTAAAGTCCGAATAATAAGTAAAATAAATTTAAATTCGGGGTTTACCCATGCTCTACTCAACCCAACCTAGGTCTACCCAACTCTGGCTGGGTAATGTTAAAAATTTGTCTAATTAATTAGTGAAATGAAAATCCAAGGCCATTTTAAACATTTATTATCTGAAAAACATACAAACATAAAAATTATTTATTTGAGCAAGATAAACTGCTGTGACATTTTGAGTTGCATAATTTTCCTGCAGCTTTGCATGAACACTTCTTTGTGGCACATTTTGTTTTGCAATTACACCTTTTATAACCCTGGCCTCCTGAAAGCGACTGTTCATTTGCAAGCTCTCGTAAACTTTTTTTTTCTGGTGATATATTTTCGATATCAATCAGTTTATCATGACACACAGAAAACTGATTCCTTGAGAACATTTCCTCAATAGTACCACGTTCGTTTCCTAGCCTATACAGATCACCAGCTTTTTCTATAACTACCATAAGCACGTTCCGAAACTCGCCTCTTCCTCTATCGACATCTGGTATTTGGACTCTCACCGTATCTCCAACAGAACATGGAGGAAATTTTAAATTAGATAAGGCTTTCATTTTCTTAGCTTGATTTTCTAAGCTCAATCGGGCAGATAATCTATGTTTATTTATATTTTGTTGAGTAGTACAAATTTCACATAAGTTTATTTCTTGTGTACTTGTGCCTGGGTTCATACATCTACTACACTCTAATTCGTCTTTCTTTTTGGCCGTTTCTTCTGAATTTATTTCTAATAAAACGTTCCTTTCACCTTCTTTTGTATTTAAAACTTCTGTTTCGATATCGCTTCTCATCTCCGTGTTCTGTAAGTGGTAATTCTCTGATTCCAGCTCTACATTTAGTAAATCTTCTTGAGATTCTTGTCTAGATTCCGGTCCTTCTTCTTGGGATTCTGGACTAGATTCTGCTTCGGTAGTAAATTCCGTCAACATTTTCTCGAGCTCTTCCTCAGTGTGAATATTGACAATAACTTCTTTTGGAAGAGAAGACGACGCTAAACCCACCTTGACATCACTACCGAACATGGCGGTATAAGGAGCTCGTTTTATTCCATCGTGGAATGCCCTATTTTTCATTAATTGTACGAACTTCAAACCTTCTGACCAACGCTTACAATTTTCGTCGTTCATCCACGTCATAAGCATATTTTGTACGTCTTGATTTGCTCTTTCCACACTACCTTGAGACTGACTATGGCGAGGTTTGCCATGTACTATCTTCAGACCGCTCCACATCGAGCACAACTCTTCTATTACGTGATTTGCAAACTCGCGGCCATTGTCTGATTGAAGAATTGAAGGTGCGCCAAAAATACAAAATATGTCCAAAAGCTTATAAGCAACTTCTACGGCTCGTTTAGATGTTAACGCGCGCAGCTGTACAAACTTTGTCAAATGATCTTGATAGACCATTATGAATTTGAAGTCGCCGTCAGGGTTAGACTGCATGTCAATTAAATCTACTTGACAGCGACTATTCATTTCTGTTGACACCAATGGTTTGACAACAATTCCTTTTTTAGCAGACTTTAACTTTTTTTTGGCATGGTTCGCATAGTCGTAAATATAATTTGATTACTTCTTGAGTAATATTTTTATATTTTTTTTTACATTCTTTTTCCATTCGATGTTTTCCTCCATGTCCAACAGCCAAATGAGTTTCATGCAAAATATCGAACATTTCATCATTAGTCACGTAATATTTAATTGTTGTCTCACTTGAAGATAGAGGAGCAATCAGTTTCTCGACGCCACTTACCGAGCACAAATCAAAACGCTTCAATCGCCGGTATTGTAAAGTAGTTTTCGATTTAGCTTCTTTTGCACTTTTTACCGAATTAATTATTTCCAAATACTGTTCGTTACTAAAGTAAAAAGAATTTAATCCTTTCGCTGAGAATAACTCTTGAAATTTTGTATCAAAACGCTCTCGAAAAGAACGTGCACTCTGTTCGGTCGCCATTTTGTCACTAAGCAAGCGGCGGCGTGGCCAGTGTTGCCAACAAGACTAATGCAAAATTTGCTAAACTGTTGTTAAAATTTAGCCAACACATTACCCAGACAGAGTTGGGTAGACCTAGGTGAGCATGGGTAAACCCCGAATTAAAATTTATTTTACTTATTATTCGGACTTTACCCAAGAAGCTTGGGTAATACTAAGTCAACCCGAGTAAACCTAGGTTTACTCCACCTTCTAGCATTACCCGTAACATCTACATGTTCAGTATTATATTTCGAAATCATAAATAGCATGGTTTTATTTATATCAATTTGATTTGATTTTTTTTTGTATATTCTCCATCTGCAATCAGTGCTTTGACTTTAAGCAAATATGTTGGATGCTTATCTCGTTCAGAGTGTGTCCTCCAGTGAGAACATCTACTCATAATTCTTCACATTATAGAATGTCTTTTCGCTTAAGGCGTTTAACATAGCTCTGCATCGTGAGCTGTCGTGCAAGGGCATTGGGGTGGGCTGCAAGCCGTTCCCTGTATCTGGTCTACTAATTTATTAATTAATTTCGTGTGCTCGGACATCCACGCCTTACTAAGACTTATATGATTATTGAATTCGGAAATTATATTATCTTGATTACTTTGAAATATTTTAAAGGCCTCGTTACATTGAATGGCATCGCTGTAGTCTAAATTATCGGTTATACTTTTAATAATAGAGCCTAAACCATTGATTAAACCTCTTTTCACGCGACCAGGTTTTAATGTACTTAATAACAACGATGCTTTATCCAATTTTTCTGTTAAATGTTGAAGACGAGCTTTAGAAATAGGTAAACTGTGGTTGTCAAAGTAACCTAGAACGTCATGGATCTGAGTTTTTACTATTTCAATCTTTAAGCCAATTTCGTCTAAGTCAATAAACTGCAAAAAGGTATGATAATGGGTAATTATGTTGGTAACTCCGATATTTAACGGTAATAGTCCAGGTCCGTTGTCCATATTCTCAAGTCTTATCTCCTGGGTCATTCATTGTTTTCTTGATTGTTCCAATAATATTGTTAAGAGTCTTAGTCTGCGGGTACGAAACTTGCGACGGGCGGAGCGACGGCGGGGCGGGGCGGTGCGGCGCGGGGCGAAGATATAGCGGTGTCTTGCGTGTGTACGAAACAAACTTCTAGAGGTGTAAAAGTAACGAAAAAAAGTGTAGTCGTATGTATTCGTTACTATAACAATTAGTACTCGTTACTATAGAGTAGGTGCGCCAATCATGGACCACCATAAGGATTTTGTGAAATAAAACTCAGAATTACAAAGATTAATCAGCCATATATTTTGAACAGTTCGATAATTATTTGGTATCAAAAACGAATATCAGAATTCTTAAGAAACATGAACATCTCAGAAATAATCAACATTTTCTAAAATATAAGTTTATTTAGCATTTGCAAAAAGTGGACAAAATATGGACCATATGGTTTTAAATATGGACCACAGTAAATTGGGTTCAAAATTATATAAAAAAAATGGACGTGTTGCCTAAAATTAAATCTGTCAACTATTCGATAAGATTTAACTTATCGCTGGTACAGAATTCGCACACATAGTAATCAACCATATCTTCTATGCCAGCAGTCTTCATGAGCCCACCGCCTACATGATGCAATTTAGATCCATTTCTCTCCATGAACGTCTTCAGAAAAAAGGCCATCACAATACAAACATTTACCATTTTGATTTTGGGAACGATCAGGACTTTAATCGGTTCTATCCATGACTGAATAATCACTTTTATCAGAACTTGCAGACGATGATTTTCTTTGTTTTGAGATGTTTCTTTTCTTTAGGGCTGTTTTTTTTGGCATTTTCTTTGGGGTTTTTTTTGGCGCTGTCTTTGGTGTGTTCTTTTGTATCGACGTTTCTAAATCTTGTTTATAAGGTGATGATGTCAAAATTGTGGGCTTGGTGGCCTTTCTTCCTCTGTTGCTGACAGTTTTCCTTAAACGCGGTATAGGCTGCAACTCCATTGGCGAAAAATATGATCTAGATGATGTAGAGGGACTAACTATTGAATCAATCAATATTGCGCGTTCTCTCTGCCGACCGGCAAGCGCCTAGCGGGGCGCGGGAGGGGTGGAGCTTAGCGCGGGGTGATCGGTGGCTTAATTTTTGCATAGAATGAAATTAAACATCAAAAATGGCATAAAACGTGTTTTAAACAAAATTAGAACAACAACAAAAATCTTTTGTTCTCAAAAACAAAATCAAATATAATAATAAGATAAAAACATATTTTAAACAAAATTAAAACAACAAAGAAAATCTTTTTCTTTAGAATGAAATTAAACTTAGAGTACCGCAATTGTTGTGTGCAAGTGTTAACATTCGACATCTGAGGCTTGATCGTCGCGCCATTTCGGTAAAAAAAACATTTTATGGCAGGAATCTCTGGTTCATATTTAAAAATATATTTTTTTCCATTCGCTTTGGTTGAATAGAGCTGCGCCTCTCACTTAATATTTGGCCCGATTTAGAAAAAGTCCTTTCAGATGGTACTGAAGTAGCCATCACTGATAAATATTTCTCAGCCAAGTTTGAGAGTTCAGGGTATAGAATTGCCCGCGCTTGCCACCATTTCAAAGGACACTCATTTCGAGGAATGATGCGTTCTTCTAGATATTGCCTCATGGTAATTATGCTGCTGCTAACTATAGAGTTCGAAGCAGACGCTGACATTGCCAAAGTGTCAAAATCTTTCCATATTGAGGCATTATCAGCGTCGGTGTCGCCAGTCGATATAGCTAACGTCGATTCGTTCTCGTTAGGTTCTATTGACTGCTTATGAAAGTTAAATTCATTTTGCAGCTCAGTTTTCAATGCATCTTTGGCAGACTCGTAACTTAATGCATCAAACCTAAATGCAAGCTTCTTAAAACGCGGGTCTAACAGTGCTGCTTTAGATAACACTGGGTGCCTGTAACAATTCTTGAATCTACTTTTAAATGCCGTAATTTTTTTATTTGCCAGTTCCTTTTCGGTATCTGTTTTAATATTTGTATCTAAATTGTGAAAAAATCTAATAATACTTTCTGTCGAAGCCAGGACCACAGTGAAACAGTCACTTTTTTTTCTGAAGACATTTCTTCAGTGGGTTGCTCAAATGGCTTCAGAATTTTTATTATTTCTGGCAGTGTCTGCCATTCGCCTTCCGAAAGATTTTCTACCGGATTGTGTAGGATTCCAAGAGACGGTTCTAAAGGTTCTTGAAGTAACCAAATCCTGAGAGGATCATCATGTCATCATCAAGTCTAGGGTACTATTCCATCTAGTCACTACGTCCATTTTTAGCTTCAATGGTTTTTGGTTAGGCCTCAGCTGCTCTTGCATTGCAAGTAGTTTTCTTGTAGCTATTGGACTCTTGTGGAAATGTTCCACAATGGCTTTTATTTTTTTTATTAGCTCCCCGAGTCCACAGTCCTAGAGTCCTGCACGCACGACTAAATTAACAGTGTGAGCGATACACGGCAAATGTTCATAATTTATTAATCGTATAGCCGCCTTCATGTTCGCTGCGTTATCTGTAACGCAGACAAATATTTTATTTTGTATTCTCCAATGCAAGAACAACCTATACAGCCCATTTTTAATATATTCGGCCTTGCCATTCAAAACATCCTAATAAAGCAGACTTCAACTCCCAATTTAATCCCTACTAATATTATAAATGCGAAAGTAACTCTGTCTGTCTGTCTGTCTGTCTGTTACCTTTTCACGCCTAAACCGCTGAACCGATTTTGATGAATTTTGGTATAGAGATAGATGGAACCTTGGGAAAGGACATAGGGTACTTTTTATCCAGATCCCGATCCCGGAATTATACGGGTGGAAACGCAGAGTGCAGTTGTGTATCGTATATCCCTACTAAATGAATTTTGGTATAGAGATAGATGGAACCTTGGAAAAGGACAAAGGCAACCTTTTATCCCGATCCCGATCCCGATCCCGTAATTATGCGAGTGATAGATAACGCAGGGTGCAGTTATGTATCGTATATGCCTACTAAATGAATTTTGGTATAGAGATAGATGGAACCTTGGGGAAAGACATAGACAGTCTGTCTGTTTCGTTTTCACGCCTAAACCGCTGAACCGATTTTGATGAATTTTGGTATAGAGATAGATGGAACCTTGGGAAAGGACATCTTTACTTTTTATCCCGATCCCGATCCCGGAATTATGCGGGTGAAAACGCGGGGTGCAGTTATGTATCGCATAATTCAAATACTCCTAGCCAGCTTTTAGAATACTTCCTGCCTGACATGTCCATCAGGCCCATCGGCCTATACACTATGAATGTGTGAGTGTGACGATGCATGGTGTGGTGTGGCGGGGCTGGCGGGCGCGGGCGCGCTGCGCGGCGCGGCGGCAAAGACGTGCGGGGGACGCGGATGGCTCGGTGGGAGGAGTGTAGATCACAAAGTATGCTTACCCGAACGGGCAGACACGTGAGGGCAGACGTCGTTGGCGGACGCATGCGATATCTACAATTTTGAGCTGCAACGTATTCGCTTTCTTTACGTTTTCATTGGTGTTTAGGGTTTCATGGATAAGCATTTTGTGTTATTTACTTAGTTGTTTTGGTTGTTATTATTAGTTTAGCATAAGTTAGTAGTAGGTAGAATTATAGTTAATAGGTAAAATAAATACTTTAATTCATTTTTTAGGATAGGTATAAAATTGTAGTAGATTAGTAGGCAGGTTTTTTTAAGTTTTTTCACATTTAGTAAGTAGTTACGGTACCTAAGAAGGTCAGCATAGTTTTTATTGAGTATTAATAGGTAAGTAATGTTGTTTTGTGAATAAAGTAGTTCCAGTAGTTTCGCATATAATTTTATCGATTCATTTTGTTTTTATTCCATGTGGATAGTATATTTTTTTTAACATTTAGTTTTAGTTTAGCAATTCGTTTTGTTTTTGTTTTATTTCATGTGTATAAGTACCTACCTTAAGTATAGTTTCGTACTCAGTACCTTTAACTAAATTTTTTTGTCAGCTAAAGAATTTTTTTTTGCATAAGTACTTACCTGTTTTTATTACTTTAGGTAGGTAACTGGTTAAGTAATATGCCTCGCAAGCGTAAATCTAATTTAGCGCGTAGCTCTAAAAGAGCTCGAACTGCGCAAGTAGCTAGATCCCAAGAATCTGAGGAGCAGACTCAGGCCCGGCAGATTTTAGATGCTGAGCGACACGCAACGCAAAGAGCTGCCGAGACCTATGAACAAACTCAGGCCCGGCAGATTTTAGATGCTGAGCGACACGCAACGCAAAGAGCTGCCGAGACCTATGAACAAACTCAGGCCCGGCAGATTTTAGATGCTGAGCGACACGCAACGCAAAGAGCTGCCGAGACCTATGAACAGACTCAGGCCCGGCAGATTTTAGATGCTGAGCGACACGCAACGCAAAGAGCTGCCGAGACCTATGAACAGACTCAGGCCCGGCAGATTTTAGATGCTGAGCGACACGCATCATTGATAGCTGCAGAGATGCCAGAAGAATCCCAAAGACGACGTGTGTTAAATGCTGAACGGCAGTCAGAAAGGAGAAATGCGTTTACAATGTATACATGGGGAGCATTCCACAATGCTGCTTTTGATTATGACCCATCGATTGAGTATAATAACCATCGATTACTTCTCATAGGTGGAATGGATAAAAAATGTATACATTGTGAAGTACTCAAGTGGAAAGAAGAAACTCCGGGTATGTGTTGTTCTGGTGGCAAGGTTTCAATTCCAATACTTGGAGAACCAGAGGAACCATTGAAGTCTTTACTTTTAGGTGATAACAACGAATCGCGGCGTTTTTTAATCAAAATAAGGAAATATAATTCATGCTTTCAAATGACGTCATTTGGTGTAGAAAATGAGGTGGTTATGCCTGGGTTTTCATCTACTTTTACAATCCAAGGTCAAATCTATCATAGGATTGGTTCTTTGCTTCCTACAAATTAATGAGCAACCAAAATTTTTACAGATTTATTTTATGGGAAATGAAAACGACGAGGTTGACCGCAGGTGTCAAAACATTCAATTAGTAGAAAAGGATATTGTCTTAAAGATTCAGAGAATGTTGCATGAACATAACCGCCTAATAAACACTTTCACAACAGCCTTAGAAAGAATGCCGGGAGATGATTATAAGTTGGTGATTCACCCAGATCGTACACCAAGTGGGGAACACGAAAGACGATATAATGCACCTTTAATAAATGAAGTCGCAGCCATGGTTTGTGGTGAACAGTTTGCTTCCCGTGATATAGTTTTACATGCCCGTGATAACACACTAACTAGGGTGCCGGATACACATAAATTTTACGATGCGTTACAATATCCGCTAATATTTAGCAAAGGGCAAGAAGGATATCACTTTCAAATTCCACAAGTCGATCCTGTAACTGGCCTGCCCTTGCCTAACAAAAAGGTATCATGTATGGACTTTTATGCCTTTCATATCATGATTAGAGAAAATGATTTTAATATTATATCACGATGCAGGCAACTGGCCAATCAGTTTTATGTTGATATGTACGTTAAGGTAGAAAGTGAACGATTACGATACATAACATTAAATCAAACTAAATTAAGAGCAGAAAATTATATCCACCTTCAAGACGCAGTAGCGAATGACGCTAATCTAAATCCAAATGATATTGGTAGAATGATAATTTTACCGTCTTCATTTGTAAATAGTCCGAGGTACTTACACGAATATACTCAGGATGCGTTTGCTTATGTACGTACATATGGTCGCCCTGACTTATTCGTTACGTTTACTTGCAACCCAGCATGGCCGGAAATAGTAAATGAATTAATGCCGGGTCAAAGCGCATGATAGGCATGATGTAGTCGCAAGAGTTTTTAGGTTGAAAGTTAAAAAACTTATGTCTGTTATTTCCAAAGGCAGAATATTTGGAGAAGTGGTCTGCTTTATGTATTCCATAGAGTGGCAGAAGCGTGGCCTACCACATGTCCACATATTATTGTGGTTAAAAGACAAGTTGAGACCCGATCAAATTGATAATATTATCAGCGCAGAAATACCCGATCCAAGCACTGACAAGACACTTCATGATATTATAGTTAAAAACATGATTCATGGTCCATGTGGACCTGAAAATCCTCAGTGCCCTTGCATGAAAGATGGAAAATGCACAAAGAAATTTCCTCGCAAATTACACAAAGACACTGTCCACAGTGAAAACGGATACCCACTCTATCGTAGAAGAGCACCAGCAGACGGAGGTCGAACGGCATCTGTGAAACTACGAAATGGGAGTTACGTCACTATTGATAATAGTTGGGTGGTCCCTTATTCCGCTATTCTATTAAAAATATTTAACGCCCATATAAATGTTGAGGCTTGCAGTTCAGTGCGCGCTATCAAATATATCTGCAAATATATTAACAAAGGCAGTGACCAAGCTATTTTCAATTTTAGGAGCAAAAATTTGTGAACAGCAAAGGGAGAAGAAGTGTTAATTCCCCGTATTCCAATAATCCCTACCGATTTGCCATTCCAATTCAAAAGAGTACAATTTCCCCTGAAAGCAGCATTCGCTATGACGATAAACAAAGCTCAAGGACAGACACTCAAAGTAGCTGGTGTTCATTTAGAAAAAAACTGTTTCTCCCATGGGCAACTGTATGTGGCGTGCTCACGAGTATCGAGTCCACAAAACCTACATGTTTTGACCAAAGAAGGAAAAACAAAAAATGTCGTATACAAAAACGTATTAAACTAAGTTAAGTCAGGGATCAGGGTCAGGAAAAGTCTACCTATGTTAATCTCAATAATTCAATGTGCCGGCTTCATTAGAATCGTTTCATTATAGTTTCAGAGCCTATTCCTAGTGAAAATACGTGATAATAAAGAACAAAACATATTTTTAATTTGTAAAAAATACTTTCTTACCTTGTTTCTGTTCTAATCTAAAACTTTTTTTATAAATACAAAACCACCTTTAATAAACAGTAAAAAAACTTGGACGACGAATTTACAAATTATACTTCACGTTATAAACAAACATCGCTCTTTGTAACGTACGTTTTTAAATTCACCGAATACGCGCATGCGTAAAACATACGATCAGCAAATATTTCTATACACACATCAATAGTACGTTTGCACAGTACGTTGCGTAAACTGATACATGTAGATACTATACGAAAAATGCGAGTAACGAAATGTATTTGTGTGTAACGTTTTGTTACTCGGTACTAGATGGCGTACTTGTTACTCAGTAACGAATACATACGGTTTGCTACAGCTCTACAAACTTCCGCGCAGTCGCGCTCACGTAGTGTTGTGATAAACATGAATTCACGTCGAAGAGAATTGTTGGAGCCCAGTCTCCTAATGAGAGAATTTTTATTACCTAGAGATGGTGTTTATCTAATAAATCAACGAAGACGCAGTTTGGGAGAATTTTCTACACTTATTACGTGCTACGTTGTCATTCAAGAAAGTTCTACAATTACACAAGAATGAGTATAGAGACATTCGATTATGTTTTACAGAAAATTGGAAGTAATCTACAATCTAACATTTTCGGAAATCGTATAATCTCACCTGAACAAAAACTATTTTTAACACTAAGGTACGTAGGTAAATAAAAGTAGATAGATTGTTAATATATTATTGTTTATTAATTGAATTAATATACAATAATATATAATAATATAGGTACAAAAATTCACTATTCGGGTGTTTGAGTTCTATACCCATGAGACCAGCTAGAACTAGAGTTCCCTCTATTTGGATCCCCAAACATTGAATTATGTACTTCTTACATCATTACTTGATTAATTCTATTCCTAACATTAAATTTTTGTAATGGAGTAAATGATTCCATTTGTGGTAACAAACTCATCAAGTAATAATAATCTTCTGATTTACTTTCGCCAGATTGATTTGCGTCTGAACTTTGTTGCAAATCTTTCTCTAACAACAATAACCGTTTTTTTTCTAATTCCAACATTTCCATCCGAATATCATTTGCAGTCTTTCTTTTTAGGGATCTAGAACTAGAACTATTACTTGACAATGGAGTGTTTGTAGTACGTACTTCATCGTCGCCTACCGACGTCAGTTCCGAATCTGTAGGCGAACATAGGTTAATATCTGATTCTCTAATTACGGACTCCGATGAATTTGTTTCTATGCGCGGTGAAGACATTGAAGTATTCGGTAATTGACTATCAACCGTTGCTAAATTTGTGTCTGAATTATCAGGCAGAATTTAAAATCGCAAAAATTCATTTGTTGGAAAAACTGCCACGTAGACTGAATATTATCTCCTGGATCTCCTGATCGGGGTGTAGGAAGCCTTTTTAATTCTTTTCGATACTGATCGTTTAAATTCTTCCATCGCTTCTTCAAAATCGCAACTGTAAAAAATAAAACATATTTGTTACCAATTAAGGAACCTAATATTATCTATACTAATATTATGAAGCTGAAGAGTTTCGTTTGTTTGTTTACAGCAAGTTATTATTATAAAGAGGAAAGATTTGTACGTAGAATAAGAAACAGCTAGTAGTATATAAACTTAATATAAATTATTTTATTTACAGATTTCTATCAACGGGAGTAACTTTTCGAGGATTAGCGTTTTCCTTTCGTCTTGGAAATAAAACTGATCAAAAAATAGTGTATGCAACTTGCAGTGCGATTTGGGAAAATCTTCAACAAACACACCTGCCTGTACCTACTACAGATATTTTAAATAACGTTGCTGATAAATATTTAGATAAATGGCAATTTCCTAATTGTGTAGGAGCCATTGATGGCAAACATTGTAGAATAAAAAATCCCCCACATTTTTCAATGCATCTTCAAGCGTTGGTTGATGCTGACAAAAGATTTTTAGTCGTAGAAGTTGGAGGGCGAGGAAGACAGAGTGATGGTGGCACATTTCATTATTCAAATCTTAATAAAGCATTAGAAAATAATAAAATGAATATACCTCTCCCAAGGACATTGCCAGGAACAGAAATAGTTTTACCTATGGTAATAATAGGCGACGAAGCGTATCCTCAAAAACAATATTTGATGCGACCATATCCACAAAGAATCCTCAGAATGAAATATTTAATAAAAGATTATCAAGAGATTTTTACTGTCCCATATTTTTTTTAGGTTTTGATAAAATAAAAGATATTAACTCTTGATTGTCAATTTCCATAATAATTTCGATATTATTACTGTGATAAAAATGCAACACTATGCACCCGCTCGAGCGGCGAAACCGAAGTAGTTTGTTCTCGTCGCTCCGCGCCGCCACCGCTCTACCGCCGCCCGTGCATCGCTCCATCGCGTCGCTCCGCTGTCGCCCGTTTCGTACACAGCGCTTAATGTTTTTAATGCATTTGATTACATCGCCGTCGCGCCGCCCCGCCGTCGCTCCGCCCGTCGCAAAAATACCTATAACTAATTTTGAACTTATTCACCTTGGTAAGAAGAGAATAGCTTCCCTAAATTATACTCGAAATCTGAAGTGCTTGATGTATTCGGAATATGTAACGTATAACTTGTCTCACTGTGTCTACGTACATTGTTCGTATTTGTAAGGATCAAATTAGAAGGCAAGCCAGCGATTACATTGCTATGAGTAAAACTTGGAACATCATTTGTTTGGGTCGAGGCTGCAACATAATTTTTTGGAGATGTAACAGATTGTAGTGATTGTAAAGATACAGAATTCGAGTAAATCGGTGACGGCGTCGGATGAGGTACACTATTCGGTGATGGTGATGGCGATGAATGACTATTCGAAGTCTGAGATACAAAGCGGTTAAATACTTGAGGGCTAGTGTTAATTTGTACTGAGTCCCTGTTTAATGTCCCAAGTTCAGCTTCGAAAAGAATTTCGTTGATTGCCTTTTCGGCGAGCAGTCTTTGAGTTGGTATCAATTTATTTAGCTTCTGAGCCCAATAAACAGCAGTAGGATCTATATTTGGGAATGATACACGTGGAGACTCAGATTGATGCGATGATTGCGACAAATAATTAAAGGCTTTTTCGAGAAGATCATTCTGTCTTGCTATTTGCCCCTTCTTCTTAAGTTTTTTTGATGGCGGAGCGGGTACACCCATAGAAGAAAACGAAGGCTCACTTTGTTCTTCTTCGTTTTCAGACTTATCCAATTCAGAAAACTCGCTCTGAAAAAATAAATGGGTACTTGTTATTATTAATAATCTACGTAATTTTCAGGTGTCAACAACAAAATAAGAATAGATGGACATTGCAAAGGACTTTGAAACATTGCATGGTTTTTACAACCGTCTAGGCGCGCTTAATGGAAAGCGTATAAAAATTGTACATCCTCCGGATTCTGGATCTCTTTATTACAATTATAATGGTCACCATAGTATAGTTCTTATGGCACTGGTAAATGCGAAAAAAGAATTTATCATGATTGACGTCGGCTGCAATGGACGAATTTCCGATGATGGTGTCCTTTTCTACCAAATTTTGGGATTCTTATGTACAGGGACAATTGAATTTGCCAGAGGCAGCCCCACTGCCAAATACTACAGAAACATTTCCATTTGTATTTACAGAAGACGTGGCTTTCGCCCTTGGGCCTAATTTGATGAAACCCTATGCGTTAAAAAATGCCACAAAAGAGGAACTAACATTTAATTACCGTTTATCAAAAGCTAGAGGTGTGGTTGAGTGTGCATATGGCATTTTAGCTGCTAAGTTCGGTATTTTTCAAAAAGCTATATGGCTAACACCTGCAAGGCTACAAAAGTGACTACTGCATGTTGTTACATATTAACAAACTGTTGATTGCATTAATTGCACCGATTTAGCGTTGAAGTTGGGAATTAAATTATGCCAACGTCTTCCCGCCTTCTTGTATTTACAGGTTGCGATGGCACGGCAGCCTTTTACAACAAAGGGAAAGTAAAACCTTTTCAGCAATTTTCGAAAAATGAAAAATATCAAACAGTTAACATCAGTTTGCATCATTAACAGGTGCTGCTGATATTTTCATTGTTGAAAAAATTAAGACCGAATTGCACCAGTGTGAATGATGCGAGACATCGTATTTTTATGAAAAATTACTCTGCAAAAGAAGACAGCGAGCACTTAAAAAAAAGGCTACGACTCCAACTCCATACTACCAAGCTGGATATCATTAACTCTTTAAAATTTTACGAACTATTTTCGTAAATTCCATGTGGCTTAATGCAACGGATCCAATATGCGTGAAAGTTGAGCCTGAGAACTGCGGATGGTTCTTAGATGAATATTTAAAACCAGTAGGATTCATTGCGGATCATACACCTTTAAAGATAGAAGACATTGTCGAAAAAAGTGAAACAGAGAGTGACGTCGAAGAAGATTCAGAAGTTTTATGTCCGATGACTCGGATTCTGAAAAATTAAAAAATAAATTGTATTTTTAATTTTTACAATAAATAGAAGTAATTTTTTAAGGCCCTTTCTCCACTGCTCCGGTCCGGCGTCGGAAGCCGGAATGAGTCATTAAAAAATATCGAAACGCCGGATTGCGCTTCTCCACTACATCCGATCCGACAATAATCGATCAGTAAAAATAAGTCACTCAGTCGCAACGGACGTAACGATTCACAATGAGTCATGCCTTTAATCGCCAACAACTTTTAGCTATATTGTTATTCGTTCGAAGACAAAGAAGAAAGAAGAGTTGTTGGATACATCCTCTGTTGAGGAACAGGTGCCTAGCAGGAACATTTTATGTTTCTCATGAAATGCTAGTTCAAGATGAAAGAAAATTTTACGTTTATTATAGAATGACACCTGCTACGTTCAATTATATTTTAGATCACATAATAGATGCGATTGCTGGCCAGGACACTAACTTTAGATGTTGCATTCCTCCTGCGGAGATGCTCTCAGTGACTTTGAGGTAATTATGTAGATAAATAAAACAAAATCATATGAAAAAAGTAGGAAATATTGATGTCTTCCAAGCTTTTATTATGTAAAAAATCGTAAAACAGAATGAAAACTAATATTAACTATATTCTAAAAATCTAAATACGTTTATTCAGTTTTATAGATGCGTCTTAGGGCATGCTTATGTATATCAAAAACGTTTACAAAATTCACGAAAGAGCAAGACTACGCCATCCGTTCGCTACCAGGAGGCCTTGTTCTGAGAGGAACGGGCAAGAAACTCAACAAGTTTCACCCTCTACATTACAATTATTCAAAGGAAAATGTCATAAACCACGTTGTTAAAGTTGCATCAGTAAAAAAAAATAAAAATCTGTTCAGTGATTTACCACATTCACCATTACACACATATTCACAACACTTCAAAGATAACAAATAAATAAATTTATTCTAAATTCTAATTTATCATCTTCTGATAATCTTTTTATAGATGGTAATAGGGAGACTAAAAAAGCTTCATTTTCGTCCGATGGAATTAGCCTTTTTGTGTCAGGCACTTCATTTGTATTCTGCAAAATCTTTAAAATCTCAACATCAACAGGATTCATGCGTTTTTTTCGTTGTCCTGGGTGGTAATGTGTTGACAATGATGAATCTTTGTCCACCGTTGACATTGAGTCTTGCGTATAATCAGGTATACTGGAAACAATCTCATCAGGCAGGTAAATACCTTGAGTAAAAATTGTAGTTGGTTATGATAGACATAATTTTTCTTTAGTTACTGGCCAGATTTTTTAAAGGAATCCCGTATGTTATTCCACTTGTTGATGATACTGTAACCTGAAACAAATGAATTGATTATTAAGAAACCTACGTGTACCTTTTGTTACAGATATATGGCGAGTGGAAATAGCTTCACAGATTTATTTTACACACAAAATGGGCATTGCTACTATCAGCAACATTGTTGATACAGTATACTGTGCCATATGGGAGAAGTTTGGCAAATATGAGTTAACAGTACCGACAAATGAAAAATGGAAAACAATAGCGGAAGATTTTGAAGGAAGAGCTCATTTTCCACACTGTTTAGGTGCTGTGGATGGAAAACATATACGGATTGAAAATTTTCCAAACTCTGGTTCAATGAATTTAAATTATAAAGGGTATTTCTCCATTGTACTTATGGCGGTGGTAGATTCAAATTATAAATTCATTTTTGTTGACATTGGTCCTTATGGGAAAGATTGTGATTCTGCTATTTTCCAACGCACGCATTTTTACAAATTGCTTTCTGAGGGTAGACTGCAAATTCCAACACCCTCTTTATTGCATCCAAATCAAAGTGTGAGAACACCCTATGTTTTAGTTGGAGATAAAGCTTTTCAGCTTACTCACAATCTATTGAGGCCCTACAGTGGAAATCAGCTTACCATACAACAGCGTATATTCAATTATAGTTTAATCCGAGCACGACGATACGTTGAATGTGCTTTTGGTATATTGGCAAACAAGTGGAGAATCTTTTACCGCCCTTTGAATGTTTCCAAAAAACTAGGAAAAAATATAGTAAAAGCATGTGTAGTTTTACACAATCTTGTTCGTGACCGAGATGGATACAGGTCTGCAGATGGATATGTGGCTACTGAAACAGCTTTTGTGGACCTTCCTGATTCTAATGTTGTTCAAGGAGGCCGGACAGCAAATGATATCAGGAACAACTTCGCTGAGTATTTTACAAGTCCTGAGGGATCCTTGCCTTGGCAAATGTCTAAAATATAAAACTAATCTGTGTATTTCTCTGAATTCTTAAATAAATTGGTGTGTACTTACATATTTCTGTTTTTTTTCTCTCCTCGACTGTATCAAAATTTGGTTCCAATATCTTACAAACTTCGTACCAAGAGTTTCTTTTTAATATTTTGTTCTTATAATCCTCTATTGTTTTATCCCAGAGGCAAGGGACTTTTTCTACACATTCTATTAATAATAATAATAATAATTATTATTATTAATTATTACACATTCTATTAATGTAAATAAATCGTATGGGAACATTTTTTTAATGACACCTCAAAACAAACGTTCACAATTGACAATACCCAGGCGGATGCGCGGTGCCAACTGCCAGGGTTGCCAACTCCTACAAAATGTTTCCCCTAGGACCAAATTAAAAATACGTTGAAGTAGTAAAAATAGCTGTTGCATTTATGTAAGTACATTTTACATATGTATATAATATGTTTATCATTGATCGAATAATATTAATGATAATAACAATGAGATGAAACAATTCTTATGTTTTATTTCTTAACTTTTCTTTATTCGAATTCAGTTTTTTTGCTCTTTCGTCATTTTCTTTTCATACATTATTTAGCCATTATTCGTTCGGATCAAATTATTGTTTTTCGATATTTAAGCTGTAGTCAGTAATAATATAAATTGTATAGAAACAAAATATGTGTTTTCCCCTAAATTTGTACAAGTTGGCATCACTGTCGATTACTTCGGACCGATAAAACACCGCGTTCCGTTCTAGCAAGTTATCGGCCCGTTAAAAACCGGATGCCGGAGTAGTGGAGAAGCACGTAAGTACTGTTGTGAGTTTCTAAATCGGATCGGTAATTAACGTTTGCCGGACCGGAGCAGTGGAGAAACGGCCTTATTGTTTAAATAAAATATCTTATAATAAAAATAAAATTTGCAAGATTACCCTGATTAAAAAAAATCACTTTTATGGGTTTAGAATTATTTCCAATAGTTTCAATTGATTTCTATTTACATTTATAGATTTATAATTTGCATGTAGTAAATTTTTTTAATTTTTATCAATAGGAAGGTTTTCAATACCTGCATTCTCCCATGTATTACATATGGGTGTGAAACTTGGGCTCTCACAAAACATCACAGAAACATGCTAGAACACTGCCAAAGAGCTATGGAACGAAGTATGATAGGTATTAAGAAACAAGATAAGATACGAAACACTGTCATAAGAAGTAAGACAAAAGTCACAGACATACTCACTAGAATAGATAGTTTGAAGTGGAGATGGACCGGGCACATGATACGTGATAAACAAGAAAAGTGGAGCAACATCATAACTGACTGGTACCCTAGAGATGGTAAAAGGAACAGAGGAAGACAAAGCAAGAGATGGGAAGACGAATTAAAATTAACAGCAGGCCCAAAATGGAGAAGGGTTGCAAGAGACAGTACAATGAAAATTGTTAGAGGAGGCCTTTGCCAAGAGGCACACTGAACTCAGAGATATTTTATAACTTAAAGACAAGAGTCAACCACAAAGTCAAAGAAACAGTTCAGGATAAGAGGCTTATTATTATATTTTTAATCAGGGTAGTATTATATATGTATCACTATAACCTTTATTTTTACTAAAGAACACATAAAAAATATACACATAAATAATTTATTGATAAAAAATAAAATTAAATAACTATTTCTCTATTTAAATAATAAACTACTCCAACATGATGCATTGTATATACGAGTCTATCGCTATCCTTTTCTTTTCCAAGCCCAAATAGCATACGCACTCTCTTTCTTTAAGTGGGCGGATTTTAAACAGCTGCTATGCTGTGTCCTCTTCTATCGCATGGGATGGTCGGGTAGTTGCGAAGTAAGTCGTGGAAGTCGGAGTTTCCAGCAACTGTTTTGATGGTCACCGTTTCCACAGCAATGTTGGCGCAACGTGGCGCGTTGACTGACAAACTTGTCAGGCCGTCGATGAGGCGGTGACGACGACAGTCCACTAATAGGTTGTAGTGGCCCAGGAAGTCAACACCAATGATGGGTCGTGTGACGTCCGTAACTACGAATCTCCAGGTGAAGTCCCGGCGAAGTTCGAGGTCCAGGTGTAAGGATATGTAGCCATACGTAGCTATGATAGTGTTGTTGGCAGCGTATAACTCATATTTAGTTTTATGACGCTGGTCTCTGGTCGCCGACTTAGGAAAAACGCAAACGTCAGATCCCGTGTCTATCAAGTACTTCAGTTTAGTTTTCTTTTCGACGATCAAGCGGCGGTCATTAGGAGTATGCGTATGGCAGTCGTTAGCCGCCACTACAGGCTGCCGTTCGCGTTTAAAGTCTTGTAGGAACAGGGCGTGAGACATATTATGGCGTTTTCACCGAATTTTCTGTGGTAGTAACACACGCTATTCATTTTGTTTTCCTTCCATCTTTGGGTGGAGCGTGAGTGAGATCTTGATCTGTTATACCTACGTTGTGGTGATCTGCTTGGTCGGCTATTAAGCATGCTCAGGGAAGCAACTTACTTGGTTAATTCGTTAACTTGCCTGGCCAAGCTTTCTAAGGCAGTGAGGTAGTGGTCTGGAGGATTATCAGCATGTTGGTTAGCTGAGGACGATGTAGCGGCGTAAACATTTGGTGGGGTTGGGACTGTGATGGCTATAATTTTGTCAGCCAAGTCTGCAAGTTTCTCTAGCGGCATATCTATATGCGATGCAATGATAGGTTGAATGTTATTGGGTAACCTATTGTGCCATGCTGATCTAATAAATTCGTCTGGTACCTGTGGTCCGGCTAAATGTTGTAGGTGACGAAGAAATTGTGAAGGCTTTCTAGTGCCGAGTTCTTGATTGTCTAAAAATTGCCTGATTTCTTCTTCGCGCGGTTTACTTAATCGCCTTATTAGCTCCGCTTTGAGGGTTTGGTATTTGTTGTCTTTGCGAGGACTTTCTATAATATCCGCAACTTCAATAGCGAACTGTGGGTCCAGTTGGCTAGTCGCGTTATAAAATTTAGTCGTGTCTGATGTTATTGCTAAACAAAATTGGCCTTCCAATTGAGCAAACCAGAGTGCAGGTCGATTTGGTAAAAATGGTGGAATTTTAATACCAACCTTGAAAAGGTCATGGGCACTCTTTTCAATTTGGACCGTGTCCCCTCCGTTTTCGTCTTGCATGGTAAACAAGTACTAAGTGTGCTGCGACCGCGTGGCGTGTAGTTTTTTCTTACTTGATCACGTCGGGGTTTCCTTAATGAAAATGTGTATATGATGAAACCTCCATTTTTTCATGTTAGTCATGATAATGTGAACAAGGTTTTGCGTTTAAAACGTGCTATTTATGGCTTAAAACAGTCATCAAGGGCATGGTATAAAAGAGTTGATGATTTGTTGCAATCCTTAGGTTTTAAAAAAAGTAAACTAGAACCATGTTTGTTTATAAAAATGGATAAAAATGTAAAACGTCGCTGCGCGTGCAATACCGCGGAAGAGCATTTTGATAATACCGCGTAATAGGAGTGAGACGTATTTACCATACCAGGTTTGTAAACCAGGGCTTTGCTTCGAAGGACGGCGCCCTGGTACGGGAAGGAAATACTTGCAAGTATGAAAGTATTTGCTGTGCTATCGGGCGAGAAAATACTTGCATAGGAAATCGATCCATCTTATTATACAAATAAGAAGCAGAATCGTATTTGCAACAAAAAATACGTGAAACTTGCAAGTATTTTTTTCACTGAGACCATTATGGTCTTTATTCTTAAAGTGACACGAGTCAATTTCCTATGCAAGTATTTTAGTATTTTGGCGGCGCCGATAAAGCCGCGAGAAATACTTGCAAAAACTAAAGTATTTGCTGTGCTATCGGGCACAGGGCTAAAAAATACTTGCATAGGAAATCGATCCATCTTATTATATAAATAAGAAGCAGAATCGTATTTGCAACAAAAAATACGTGAAACTTGCAAGTATTTTTTTCACTGAGACGATTATGGTCTTTATTCTTAAAGTAACACGAGTCAATTTCCTATGCAAGTATTTTAGTATTTTGCCGTGAGCCCTTCGTTTACAAATAACCGTCATATACTGATGAAAATAAGGAACATAATTGTATTAACATTCAATAATCGTAACTTTACTCTTTCTTTTGACTAGTTCACGCTATTCATTCTTATGTCTATACACAAAAGACACATAATTGCGTGTACAAAAGTATTGTTTTAAAAAATATACTTATGTGCCACTTAAAGTTTGTTTATTTCAAGTAATAGTTTAGTTTCCGTTTTTTTATTTTTTGTCAGTTGTGATTTGAGTGCGAGCTTGTTACGTCAACGACTAACCGTGACCTAAATTACAAGCAATTTTTCGGGAGTTTATTGATTTTAAAGTCAATTTTCGATTTATTATATAATATAAATTAGTGAGTGTATAAATGTATAAAACTGTTATTTTTTTAATACTGTGTTTAGTTTAGTTTCGCGAGTTTAAAGGACCGACAATTTTTGAACTCGAAATAGGTAATAGAGTGTAAATAAAACTGTGATTTCGTCATTAGATAATAGTTAAGTTACAAATATTTTTTCCGAAGTTTATTGAATTTAAAGACAATTTTCGAACTATTAATAGTGAGTGTATAGATGTATAAAACTGTTATTTTTTTAATTCTGTGTTTAGTTTAGTTTCGCGAGTTTAATGGACAGACGATTTTTGAACTCTAAATAGGTAATAGAGTGTAAATAAAACTGTGTTTTCGTTATTAGATAATAGTTAAAATACATAGTTAGATAGGTAGAAACTTGTTCTAAATAATAATATAGTCACAAACCATGGCTCCAAAGAAAAGTTTGGCTTGGGATCATTTTGTGGACAAAGGTGAAAATAAAGCTGAATGCAAAATGTGCAAAGTCATTATCTCATACAAATCAGGAGTGTCAAACCTTACCAAGCATGTACAAAGAAAACATATTTCCGTTAACTTAGTGAGAAGGGAACAACAAGTGGATCGTCAAGAAGAACAAGAGGTACAGGCGCATACTTCACAAACTGCACAAATTACGGCAGTCAATACTGCTATACAAACTATCGCATCTAATACGATAAGGTCCAATCCGAACCCATCCAGTATTACAGCATTCCTTCGGCGCGATTGTCAAAAAATAAAAAAACAAATTGATGATCATTTAATGAATTTGTTCATATGGGACTTACAGCCTTTTTCAATAGTAGAAGACA
Organism: Pieris melete; assembly: GCA_963693345.1. Lineage (NCBI taxonomy): Eukaryota > Metazoa > Arthropoda > Insecta > Lepidoptera > Pieridae > Pieris > Pieris melete. Next base: position 501,184 of record CAVNZK010000356.1, on the reverse strand, counting down.
AAGGATTTCGCGAATTAATAAATTTTGCTTTCCCAAATTATACAATACCATCACGAAAGTATTTCGCCAATAATTTATTGCCGGGGCTATATGAAGAAATAAAGATAAATACAAAAACAGCTTTAAATGAAGATGCAAAAAGTGTATGTTTAACGACCGATATGTGGACGTCACGAAATAATGATTCTTACCTAGCCGTTACGGGTCATTACGTAGATAAAAATTTTATCCTTCAGTCGGTTTTACTGGAATGTAAAGTATTTGAGAGCAGTCACACGGCACTTCATATAGCACAAGAATTAAGAAATGTGGCTCAAGATTGGAACATTTTAGATAAGGTCCTCCTTGTAGTGTCGGACAACGGGGCTAATAAAAAAAATGCCATACTTCAATTAGAATGGAGACATTTTGGCTGTTATGCACACACACTTAACCTAGCAGTACAAAAAGTGTTATCCCACTCAAACGTAAATAGCATAATAGGCAAAGTAAAAGCCATAGTATCCTACTTCAAAAGAAGTAATTTAGCCTGGAATAAATTAAAAAAGTACCAGGAGCAGGCCAATAAAGTAGTGAAGAGGCCAATTCAAGATGTCGCTACAAGGTGGAACTCCACATTTTACATGATAGAGAGGTTTGTCGAACTGAAAGACGAAATCAAATGTGCTTTGAGTAATTTAGACACTGGCAATTTGATTAATCTTACTACATATGAATGGGACATTTGCCAGTCTTTGGTAGTAGTGTTACAACCATGTGAAGAAGTGACAAGAGAGATGAGCGGACAGAAGTATGTTAGTGGAAGCTCGGTTATCCCCTTAACGATTGGTCTTACCAACGCTCTCAAAGAAATCGCAAGTCAGACATATCGGCAAGAAAATAATATTGACATTTTTCCTGATGAAGTGGAAATGTGTCGACAGGATCTGCTTTCAGAAATAGGCACGCGGTTTTCTAATTTGGAACAAAGCCGAACTTATACCGTCGCTATGTTTTTAGACCCGAGATACAAGTTATACTTTGAGAACGAAAATGTTGCAGACAGCACTAAAAAGTATATTGTGGGCTTAGTAACCGCGATGATAAATGAAAATGAAAAAAATCAGTCTTCAGCATCCACTTCTAATATATCAGATAGCCAGGGGAAAAAATCTAACAGCCTATTATGGAAACACTATAATAAACAAATGCACAATGTGCGGCCAGCTGGCACAGCCAATAGCAGAGCCATAATTGAGACGCAAAAATATTTAGATGACACAGTTTTGTCTCCAGACACAAATCCTTTGGAATGGTGGCGAATAAATCAGCAAATATATCCAAATTTAGCCAAACTAGCCAAAATTAAATTAAATGCAATGGCTTCTAGCGTGCCTTGCGAACGTCTATTTTCAGTAGCAGGGAACATATTGACGGAAAGGAGATCCCGACTCGGGAGTCGAAAATTAGAGCAATTGTTGTTTCTCCAACAAAATAAAAAATGATGATTGAGAATTCTATATATATATATATATATAATAAAAAAAAGTTGCACATATATAAAATGAAATGAAATCTTTTAACTACGCCTGCTAATACTATATTTCACAACTAGCTGATAAATGACCGTAACACTATTAGTAGCAGACAGTCCTAAGCCTGTGATTAACAAAACAAAGTAGGAAGGAAAGATTTCATTTATAAAAAGCCGTGCAAGATTGTGGTACACACACTGTACGATACGATTGCCACCAAATACTTTCAAGTATTTTTATACCTGGTTTTCGTACCTGGTATTTTTACATACTCGTACTTGGAAGCCCCGGTATTGAATTTTGCAAGTATGTCTCATCCCTACCGCGTAACAGCAAAAGGAACAAAATTGAGATATCGCGCCAATAGATCCTTGATGCGGATTGGCTTAAACTAGCTCTCACGCAATTTGAATTAGCCAATGGGAAACCTCTTTTTTGGCATCGTAGCAATACAGCGGAACAGTTGTATGCCTGAAGTTGGCTGCAAGTCCGCGTATTTACCCAAACGGTGAAGAAATTATGACACGATTACCGCGTGCTCCCGAAAAAATAAGTTTTGCTTAGGATAACGACCATGTAAGTACTTTTTGATTGGGCGTATTTGGCCGAAGTAAGTACTTACTAAATTTAGTAAGTCACTTACTATGCTTACAAAATTTTCGGCCGGGACACAAAATAAGTGCTAACGCAGTAAGTATGGCTTAATATACGACGCCATTTTGCTTATTGTTGATGTAAACAAAACGGACAGGAACAGACCTGTCATTGTTCAGATACACATGCACTCAATATAATGATTTTAGACGTAAAAATAAGTTGACAGTTAAAAACTGGTGTGTGTAATTACGTATCAATTATCATAGAATTTTCTAAAATGAGTGATAATTCTTCTTTAATCGTGTGTTCCTATGAGTATTGCGGTACAGTTTATAATATCGAAGGTGATCAAGCTTTCCATGAATCATTGAAAAAAGGTAAGTTAAAAAAATTAAAATTTGTCAATCATCGTCGTAATTTCAGTAATACACTGAAAAAAATTAAGCTTTTTAAACTGAGATCATGAATTCTTGTCTATGAAAAATCAAATGAATTTTTATTTAATTTAGTTAAAACAATACATCTGTTTAGCAAGTACAATAAGCGTAGATTGATGATCTTTCATCAATACCTTGACAATATCATAATGTTTGTATAAACTAATTAATTTTCATTGATTTATAGATTCAAATTACGCTTCAGAAATCTTACAACAGTTAGTAAACAACAGCGATAAAGAAAATATTGAAAATGTAGAACAGTCCAATAGTGATTTGCATGATGATGAACTGACTAACGTCATTCCGATCGACAATTCAACTAGCAGTGAAGATCTGACTGATCAAAATGTTGATAAAGGTAAAAATTAACATAGTAAATATTTTTTATATACAATCATACATAGAATGAATAAAGTTACTGACCAGTAAATTTTTTTTTTCAATTTATACAGAAATACTAGATACTGAAAACTGGGAAGATTCTGCAGTGAAATTTTTATTAAATGAATATTTCATTCGAAAGAACTGATTCAGAGATCCTAAAATTAAAAAAAAAACTCTATGGTGCGAAATCGCCAATGAATTTAGAAAAATTAACAAAAGAGTAACCTATAACGATGTTAGTAAAAAATTTTCAAATTTAAAAACATTTTACTCAAAAATTTAAAAAAATAATGCTAAAACAACAACGGGAACTGGACGTAAATCATGGCAATGGTTACCTCAGATGGAGGATATCTTTCATAACGATTTATCAATTAATTTTTCTTCAAATGTGATGACAAGTATGTCTTACGTAAATGAAGAACCAATGAACTTATCAACTGAATCAACAAGGTTTGATTAAATAAAGTGACCATAGCAATTAATAATTCTATTTTTAATCCCTGACAGGCAAACTGGGTAAAAAATTTTTACCTTAAAAATTTAACTTGAATGTAATTTTAAAGTTTCTGCTCAGCTTGAATGATATTTTTTTTTCCCCATTTAAATTACTTCAAAATTATGTGTATTTTATACGTGATATATTTTATATGAAACTCATTTGGAAAAAAGACAGTTTGTTGTATGACGAATCGAAAATAATTCACCGATCAAGCACAACAGACCCTGCTATAACTGAACTCGACACACCATATAAATGTTTCTTGCACTACTTCACACCCCAGTTTCTTCAAAAAATTGTTGATGAAACCAACCTATATGCAGTACAAAAAACCCTTCAATATCTTTTACTATTACTGTTGGGGAGTTAAAAAAATTCATAGGAATTCTTTTATTTTTGTCAGTGGAGAATTTTCCAAGTGTACGATCATACTGGCATTCCAAGTTTGGGTACGAACCTGTAAAGAGCGTAATGCCGGTAAATCGGTTTGAGATGATTAGGAGCTACTTATATTTCAACGATTATAATAAACATCTTCCGCAAGACCAATCTGGTCACGATCGCCTTCATAAGATTCGGCCTGTAATAGAACAGCTAAATACGACATTTTCATCAGTTGCCATTGACCAACGACTTTCGATAGATGAGCAGATGTGTTCAACTAAAATTGCACATTTCCTAAAGCAATATTTACTTAAGAAGCCTCACAAGTGGGGTTATAAGCTATACGTTCTCTGTAGTCTTATGGGATATGCTTACAGATTTGAGGTCTATTCTGGACAAGAAGAAAAAAAAGACAAACCAGCCGATGAGCCTGATCTTGGAATAACAAATAACGTCGTTATACGTTTGGCGAGAGTTATACCAAGGAATAACAATCATATTGTGTTCTTCGATAATTTTTATACGTCCCTGCCCTTAGTAAATTATTTAAACAAACAGGGTATACAATGTGTCGGAACTATTCAGCAAAACAGGCTGCCGAACTGTCGGCTCCCTGACAAAAAGGAACTAATGAAAACTTCTATTCCGAGAGGTACATATGAAGAACGCGTTTCCCATTCAGAAGGAGTAGACTTTTCGGCCACTGCATGGAAAGATAATAAAGTCGTCACTCTTTTATCGACTTACGTTGGTGCCGAGCCTGTTGGAAAAGTATCAAGATACGATAAGAAGGCTAAACAAAAAATTGACATCCCTTGTCCCAAAATTGTACAAGAGTACAAAAGGGCGGGGTCGATCTAATGGATAGCTTTTTAGGACGCTATCGAAGTCGAGTAAAGAGCCGGAAATGGTATTTACGCTTGTTTTATCACCTTCTGGACCTCACAGTAATCAACTCATGGGTGCTTATGAAACAAAATCTAATAGCTAAAGGTGTCTCAAAAAAGCAACTGCCTAATCTTGGGGAGTTTCGTAATTGTTTGGCTGACACACTGTGTAATATAGGTAAATCTAGTGGTAGTAAAAGAGGATGTCCTAGTACTTCCTCTCTAGAACGCGAGCTTCATATAAAAAAACAGAAAGGTCCGCAACATCCACTCCCGTCAAAAGATGTGCGCGTAGATGGATTCGAACATTTGCCTGTATTTGCCAACCGATTACGGTGCAAGATGCCCAATTGTAAGGGCACCACACAATGGTCGTGTACCAAATGTAATGTACCGTTGTGTCTAAATCAGAGAAACAACTGTTTCAAAGATTTTCATACACTGCAATAAGACTAATTCGTAAATAATCGTATCATATAATAATACTTAGTTAACATTATTAAAAGTAACTGTAATGCCTACTGATGCAGATCTACATCAGTAAGTTTTTTGTATAAAAATATACTTTTTATAAAAAAAAAAAAAATTTTCTTTATTTTTCCCATAATCTATGTTTATATTTCTACCTGTTTCAATTTATGGTATTTAAAAAAGAAAAAACATGCATTTAAGGGTTAATGCATCGAAGGACACTGGATAATGTAGGTGAAACAATGACGGATATGCGAAAACAAGAAGAAAGAAGACAATTCCTAAACTTTTGTAGAATGGCGCCTGAGGATTTTGATCATTTACTATCTCTGACCATCGAAAAAATTCGAAAATCAAGTACGAATTTTAGAGACTCGATTCCTGCATATGACAAACTAGCATGTTTTTATTTTGGCTAATGTCGAAATCAATTGTTTTCCTCGGTTTATATTTGTCAAAAAGTGCAAGCACTGCTGCCTGACTTCGTACTCATTGTTTTTTGCCTTTCCCGGCGGTAAGATGCAAGAAGCGAGTCCATCTTTTTTTTTAACTCTTCAACATTACATTCCAGTTGTTTTGCGATTTCCCGCCAAGCATTCTTGTTTGTAAGTTGTATTTTTATAGTTTTCATACGTCGGATCCCACAGGCATCTGAAATTGCGGTAGGCTTCTATCATTAATAAACATTTTTCTTGAGACCAATCCATAATTTAATTGATAAGATACGTAAACAATCGCTAGAACACAAGAACGCTTTGAAAAGACCGCTCAGTGGCGCGAGCACGTCCGAACACGCTAGAACGCTTTAAGCAACTGTTCGCGCGCTCTTGCGCCGTTTACATCAAGCGAACGAGCATTCTTAGAATATTCTATAGAATCTTTGCGAACGCACTAAGAACAACGTAAGAATGCTCTACGCCTGTTTACACTGGAAGAATTTGATGTAGTGGGGATAGAATGAGCATTCGCTCGTTTGATGTAAATCGACCTTAACGTGAACGGCGAGCGCACCACGTCTGCGACGAATCGCTTTTGTTCTAAATAATCTGGTGTATTTTTGTTACAAAACTATTTGAATGTGCTTGTTTAAGAGATTTCCTAATGAATAGTAAATAGATTTTGAGTTTGGTGACCAACATTAAAATTATTAAGACATGGCTGATTCTAATAATGAAGGGCATCCGCCCATATACTAATTTATAAACATATTTATGTTTGTGTTTATGCTTGAATGCTGTAGGCTACGTCAAATTCTGTAATAATTTATTGACGCGTAGTTACGCGGTTGCGGTGACATTACGTTATTTAGTTGTGTCGGTAATTTACGCGGTTATTACAAACAAATTTACAGGTTTTTAATTTTTATTTTTAGATACATACATTCAAGTGTCAAGTAAGCACATAATAATGGAGGATCGAAATCCAGATGAGTTTTTTTTAGAAAATGCTGACTTGAACAGTAACGTGGTAACTCTGAAAGAACTGGGTGAACGGCGTAAAATATTGCTCAAAAAGAAGAGAGAAATATTAAATAGGCTTAATTATAAAAGTCAACCAAAATCGCAAACAGTCCCCATCCCTGCGTCATTACATCCAGCAAGTCAAAATCAAAATTTGACATCCGAGTTTACTACACTTACCACTGTAACAGTTTTAAATCCCGCTTTAACACAAAATGATGATGATAGTATTATTACTCCCATAAATGTGAACGTTAATGTAATAGAGCAAGATAACGGTGGCCTTGACTTTTCATCTGATGATTCAGCTGCAGATCCTTCTTTCGTTGCTCTTTCAGATATAACGAATGTAAAGCCATTATCACCAGAAAATGTGGAATGGTTTCCCGAAAGGGAAATAGAACAAACATCAATGAGAAGGAAGTGCAAAAGGAATCCAAATAATTGGGAAAGAACGAAAAATAAGCGACAGAGAATGATGGGAAAGGAGTATAGAGGATTCAAAAAAGATGGTAATAAATATGTACAAAATGATCCAAAACCAGCAAGAATAATGGGTCCACTATGTATGTCATCGCGATGTTTCGGTGGTAAAGCTATGTATTGTTCAAAATTAACAGAAGTTCGATCAAACATTTTTAAAGACTTTTGGAATATGAGTTAGCAAGAAAAGAAAATGTATGTATCTTCATCGGTGGATCTGAAACAGACAACTAGAAAAACTAAAAGCTCAAACTCAAGACGAAGTGATACCAAAATTTACTATTTAAAAGTTAACGATAAAAAGGAAAGGGTTTGTTTAAAAACATTTTTGGAAACCTTGGGTATAAAAGAATGGACAGTAAGGTATTGGCTAGGGGAGAAAAAGAACAAAAGTAATGAATCTGAACCAAGAGATACAGCAGTCACAGAACACAAAAGAGAATTAGCTAGAAAATATTTAACTGCATTACCGAAACTGCCGTCCCATTATTGTAGGCAATCTACTTCAAAATTATATTTAGAACCCATAATCCAATCAAAAGCGCAATTGTATCGTCTATATGTAGACTATTCGTTTTCGGAAAATGAACCACGGGTAGCTTTAAGAAAAGTATTTGAAAGTATTTTATTTGAAGAGAATATAGGGTTGTTTCAGCCTAAAAAAGATGCATGCGACCAGTGCTGCGCTTACAAAGCAGGTAATATATCGCATGAGCAGTATACTGAACATATTGAACGGAAAGACTTAGCTAGAGCTGAAAAAACTTCTTAAAAAGAAGCGGCACAGAAAGGTGCCATACATGCATTAACAGCAGATCTTCAAGCTGTAAAACTATGTCCTTTCCTCAATGCGAGTGCACTTTACTTTAAAACAAAACTTGCCGTCCATAACTTTTCCGTCTACAATCTGGGTAATAATGGAGTCACTGGTTACTGGTTCGATGAGACGGCATGCGATTTAAAAGCCACTACATACGCTTAATTTTTTGTAGATTATTTGACCAAATTACTGGATAATGATCCGAAGGACGTTGTGATATTTACAGATGGCTGTACAGCGCAGAAGGCACTAGGGTTGTAACTGTGCCTACAGTATTCAATGATTAAAAGCTAATTTTACTTATTCTGTATTCGCACAAAGCATTTAACAAAGATTACGTTAAAATATTTTCTGTGATTTTAGAGGAACCTAGGAAACTGATCTCTAAGAAAACTACTTTTTTGGTAAGTTAAAGAGATGAACTCACAACGTCTTACTTAATACAAAATTTAATACCTAACTTCGTTAATTCGCTTGAGATTAGAAGTTCGAATCTTAAACTTACCAATAAAAAAGTTTTTTTATATACGTAATGTTAAGTATAGATGAATGTTGATAGAGAATAGTAAAAAAAATATTATAGTTTCCCTGTACTTCTTTTAAAACGTTTATAAAAAGTTTTTTCTGTGTATTACTAACTAAAAGATGTGAACTCCTTATGAAAATAAAAATCTATTCCTCGTCTAACTATTGAATAAAATATTAATTTTCTACAGATTAGAAGTTTTTTTTTATAAGAAGCTCACATCTTATACTTAGCAAAAATAAGTTTTCTTTATAATGTTGATTATTAATAATAGAAAGATATTGTTTTTCTGAAAAATTTTTGCTTTTTATCACAATTAATAATGTTTTCTAATAATAAAAAAAAATTTCAAACCCGCGTACTTACTGATACAATACTACTTTTTCTATCAATTGTTGCAACAAAACCGCGTAAGTGATTTTACACGTAATTTACGGAAGTTACAAATAAATTTACACTATTACTCCATAAAGTAAGAACCAAACTAGTAGTGATAGAGTTCAGTCAGCAAAATGTAGTTAATGACTGAGATATTTAGTTTTTCTTCTTCCTGTAAAATCGCAAAAACGCAGATACGCGGTTTTTACAAAGTGCTCTTCGGCGGTATTGCACGCGCAGCGACGAAAAGTTATTATTGCATTGTATGTTGACGATTTCTTTGTAGTTTCAAATAATCAAAAGGAAACAGATTTGTTAAAAGAAAGTTTGTCATCTAAGTTCAAAATTAAAGATTTAAAAATAATATGTAATGGATATATGTATTGTTGCGTGTTTGCATCTTTTATTTTGTTAAGTGGGGATGTTGAAATGTATAACAAAATATCATATACCTACTAGCGCCATCTGCTAGACTATGTGCTAATTTACAATATAGTGTCAGTTGTTACCCGACCTATGTGCGTATCATTTACAAAACCCAACCACGGATGATCATTCTCCTTCAGCATCTAATTACTCGTCTGAAAATTATTGGCCCTCACAACAATACTCGTCTGGTTATGGCTACACAACGAGCGGACGAGACATAGCACCTGGGACGCCGTCATCAGTTGCCAACAGCAGTGATGATTCTCAACTAGAATTGTTTACAGATTGTTAATTATTAATATTAATAAATCTTACCTTAAAATAATTATTAGTTTTCCTTTGGGTGAAATACAATATCTGATGGCGTACGGAGATGCTGTAATGTCTTCTTGAATGAGTTGAAGCAAATTGTCGAATGACTTTATAGACATTCTAAAATAATTAAAAAATTTAGAATCATGGTCTCTTAGATTCGGATATAGTGTCGCAAACAAACTGGGTCTATTTTTCAAAATTGGATGAACCCTATGTGCAACAGTACGGAAAAAATGCAAACGAAAGTAAACGACTGGAATTCAAGAAAACAAAGGCATCTCGTCTCCTAGCATCCATAAATATTCTTAAAAGATGCAGAGACCACAACATCATCCCCAACTGTGTACGATTGGCCCCAAGAAAGGGCATAGTTGGGAGCGCCAATATTCTAGAAACAACAAGTAGAAAATTGTTAATTAAACTTGTCGCCGGACACAGAACAGTGTATCAACGATTAAACATTCAAATTCAAAATGAAACGGAGGAACTACGTGAGATATTGTCGGAAACAACAAATTCAATAACTGCAAAGTCATACAAATAAACACAGCACAGAACATCAATAGACAACTGTCAAACGTCGCGACTTTAAATGACACACCAGATACTAGTCCAAACGTCACTGTCATCAATCTGTCAAAACAAAACTTGGATAAACAAACCATTGAGGTATTAAATAATGGCTTAAATTTTGCAAACCACGGCAAGACATCTCGTGCATACTGCGAGCAAGCAAAACGCCAAAAAGAATCCTCACGTTCGCTGAAACAAAGGCTCTCGCGGAGCTAAAGGCGAACGAAGATTTGGTAGTACTCCGAGCTAACAAAGGGAACGCAACCGTTGTTATGGATACGTCGGAATACGAAAGCAAGATGGCTCTCCTCTTTAACGATGTCAATAACCTATAAAAAAGTCGATAAAGATCCCACAAACAAGGTAATAAAACAAACATCTAGCCTCCTTACTAAATATTCTGCAACAGCCTGCGTAAAACCTTCAAAAATGTATGGATTGCCAAAATACACAAACACAACAATCCTTTAAGACCCATAGTCAGTCATATCGACTCACCCACATACAAATTAGCCAAACACTTAGTGTCAATATTATCCCCTAACAGGGAGCACACAAGTGCTCATGTTAAGGACTTTTAACATTTTGTGGAAACATTGAGAGATCTCCAATTACTCATTATTATTACTAAGAATTTATTATTTTAACATAAAACTTCACAACAACCCACTGAAATTGATTCCCACACCATCCAAATGAAAATACATAAAAAAACAGACAACTAAAAACAAAATAGAAGAAGTAATTCAGCACATAAAGTCCTTTCCCACACAGGAATCACATTTTTGTAGAGCTAACACAATACGTCACTACCTCGATAGTGGTCTCAAAATCGCAAAAATGTATTCACTTTATGTGGAGTTCAATAAAGAACCAGTGAATGAAAATGTTTACCGCAGAGTGTTTAACGAAAAATTTAATTTGGAATTTCATCACCCAAAAAAAAGACGCTTGTCATGCTTGTTCTGAATTCAAAGCACTGAAAATTCCTAGTGCTGAACAAACAGCCAAACATAGTGATAGCATATAAAAAGAAAAGAGGAGGGCAACGAAAAAAGGGAAAAGGACCGAAAAATAAATGAGGCAATAGCAGTTGTCACATTTGACTTACAGAACATTTTTACACGGGTAAATTGACTGTAATTTAAACAAATCTGCAACAAACGCAATGTTGGATGAGACTAAAAACGGAAGGAGCGGCGATGATCTTGAGCAAGGGCGTTAGTATAAATTCTTAAATCCATCGTGAAGAGTTTACCTGTCACAGTAACCAAGCTCGTCTTGTGGTCAAACTCATGCGTGCCCCAGAACAGGGGGTCTAGCCAAGATGGCTTAAATTTGTATGAAAATGACAGCTCGTGTCGACAGTCGGTAGCCTAGGACCTAAAGGCGTGAGTCGGGATACAATAAGCGACGCCATGCCAGTGCTAAAATAAACACATATTAACGCTTACGCTATTCGGTAGCCAACGACCAATTAATGTTTCGGCAGGGTAGAAAAAACGGCGTTTCTCCGCCATGTTTTAGCATGATCTCAAAAGCTGCTGTTTAGTACAATTCGGTTACGCTTTTGAGTATCGCCATCTATAATTTTTAATTATTATTGACTATTAAATTTAGATTTTTAACCTATTTAAATAGGTGAAAACCCGAAAGTGCTTATTAAAATCGAGTTTTCGGTTTGTTTAATTATTATTTAAATATAGTCATAGTTTTAGATTTTGTTATTGTTGTTGTTAATTTGTTTAGGTTTATCATGCATGCACTGAGACTCTAGTCAGCTGCAAATAATGATATTAACAAGACGTAGGGCTAGAGTTGAATTTAGACAACGCCAAGCAGTTAATAGGATGAGATAGGAGGATTTTATTTCCTCATACAGGTTGAACAAAGCTTCCTTTAGGAGCCTGTGTGAAGATATTCGCAACTTAACTATTCTCAAAGGAACGAAGGAAATTAGTTTAGAGGTGAAGTTTTTTAGTCTCAGGATCGTACCAACGCATTGTAGGCCTGTCTGTACAGATAGTTCAAAGAAGTGTCTGTAGGTGCATACAACAAGTCGTTGGCGCCTTCCATCAATATTAAATAAATGGATCAGATTTCCATGTATATTACAACAAAGATCAGAAAACAAAGTTAAGTGAGTATTTAATTTGATGTAGGTAGAGCTTAGGTGTGAGCTACTACCGGGTCCACAGGTAGCGGATAGTGGAATGACCGTAAGATATTGCGGTTAGCTGCTTCATGCAGTCCCCGACCACACACCGGCAGCGTTAGAGGGTGTAGTGGGGAGCCCTTATGAAAGGGTCTTCCAGGAAATACTACAAAGATCCTGTGAAAACGTTGCGACATGGCGAGTCAATGCCGCCAGTAAATAAGCATTATCCTTCAACTACGGGCAGCTGCGTAGGGGGTAGACTGAGTGGGAGCTTAGTAAGCCTGTACAGCGATGTGGAAGGCAACGGAAAACCACCACATTATTAACACAATGTGTATGCATACAAGAAAATATGACATCACAAATTTTACATATATACACATCAATTATATTAGAACATAGTTTATTGAATACTTAAACAGATTTTTGATTTTGTATAAATATTATAATTTTATACTTAATGCTTTATGTAGCATAAGTAAATAAATTAAACAATATTTGTTTTACTAATTCTACAAGGTAACAAGTAAACAATATATAACTATTTACAAAGTACATTTTTATACCTCCTCAACAGCCCAATAATGAATAATTTCTTAGGATAGTTAATAATATCATTATCATAAGTATTTTATATATTCTTACAATTCATTTATTTTTTACACAGGTGATTCGGGTTATCCCCAACGACCATTGTTTTTTAACGTCAGGAAATGCTTTTACGCATATCCCTGCTGAATTATACTTCAGCAGGGATTATGTGGGACTCAGACATAATATCTACAACCCTACCCACTAAAACCTGACGGATGCCTTCAGCTCGCCAAAGGGCGGAGGCAGGTAACAGCTGAGCCCTATCCTTACCCCCGCCAAACGCGAATGCCACAATACCAACGTGACTCCTCCCACGAACAATCTTCAGCATCTTAACTTAGGGCAGACGTGCGAAAGCACGGCGTCGCTGCCCCGGTCGTCGTTTTCTTACCGGCGGAGCATCAGAATTATTTTCACGCTGACGCTCCGCATTCTTTTTCTGAGTCATGACGGCCTCACAAAAAGCCTTGAAGGCATTCCAAGGACTGTCATTGTCAGCTTCCACCAACAACGACCTTAAATGCAGTGCCAGAAACACCTGAGTCGACCTATACAGAGAGGCAATTTAGAGCGCGTAATTGTATTGAGCGTTGCTTTGGATTATTAAAATCGCGTTGGCGTTGCCTACTCAGACATCGGACACTGCATTATAAACCAACTGCAGCAGCAAGAATAATTGAGGAGTGTCATATCAAAGTGACTTTTTTCCACTTTTGAAAATAAATTAGCTAATGATGGGAATCGATTTTTAGCATACGATTACACCACTATACCAAATTGTGTATTACAAAAACGCTTAATTCGACTCTAAATTTGACTTTCAATTCACGTATCTAAAACAATTTCGCTTATTTCCACGTCATTTGCTAACAGTATTCAAGACACAAATATTCTTTTACAAACCGACTTATTTCCAATACATAATTCGAGTCTAGTCCCATTTCCATTCCACACATTTCATTGATTAAGAAAAGCTTTGATGCAATGGCTTTACGCAAATCACCACAAAATATTATGGAAATAAAACTGTATTTTCCAGCCCGTGGGCACAGTTTTCTGCCTGCGGACAGGGTCTTGAAAAACAGTTATGAAAAGTTCCTGTTATCACAACCCATGAAGGTTATTATGAATAATAATTATGAATAAAAACCATGGTGATCTTAGACTTCAAAACAGAGATTGGAAAATTTTCAATGTCAAAGAACTGGATAAGCATTTGAAAAAGATTGAACGAATACAAAGTTTAAAAAGAATTTTCATAAAAAAAATATGTGTAAGAAACCAAAATGTCAAAGGCTGTGCTGTATTGGGTTTTGAGAACTACAGATTGGGAGAAGAAAAACAAAGTGAAACTCTTTTGAAAAAGGGGAAGAGAATTCCTACAGAGCTCTCTGTGATGGAAGCGACTACAAAACCTTTAAATGCTAATAAAAAAAATGATGTTCTTGCATTACTAGTAAAACAATTTGGAGAAACATGGGAGGAAATTGATGAGTTAAAGTGGTTCAACAATATATTGCAAAATGACGGAGTAGTTGCCCGAGAAGATAATGTGACGACACATTCCGAGCAGGAAGATTGTAATTGTTTAGATCCAGATGTAGGTGAAGTACGTATTTAATAGGTTGTGTTGTGAGTCAATAAAAAATTCCTTATTCTTAACAATTAATTTGTTTTTATTTCCATTAAAATTTATATCACATATTATAATGTCTGTTTCTCAGAGCCAAAACAAAAAGGCTTTATTCCTTACAGTACATTTGTTCATTTTTTGTGGTTTTTAAAATGGAGTGGAACAAAGATAACACTGCATTACTGATTGAGCACTTTAAAGAAAAAGAGAATTGTGTGATTCGACAAATGAACATTTTAAGGATCGCAACAAAAAACATGACGCATCGGTGGATTTGGCTAGTAAGTTCGATACAGAAAAAAGTGTTGTTGAAAAGAAGATGCGAAGTTTAATTGGACAGTTTCAAAGAGAACAAAATAGCCTCGATCGGGGGCAGGAGCAGAAGAAATTTCTTCAAATTCGGGGTTCCTATACAATAATTGAATATCAAAAACTGTAAATAATAATACTTAGCATGATAGCAACATAGTCATAATATTTATTCATTTACTAATAGATTTTGTTAAGTTTTGCAAAGGTTTAGAAAACCGCATAAAGAAATGTACCTTATTAATTAACTTTATTGGGAAATAAAAGGCTTTTTATTTTCTTTATTTATTATTTTTTTTATTTTGGCATTTTCGTGTACCAATCTTCCGACCAACGACGTGTTCGTTTACGTTTACGCTTAGCCACAAGCAATAACACTACAGCTGCAGCTAAATCTTGTGTTGACATGTTGCTCGGGATCGAACTATTCTCCGACTGAACAAGAAAACATTGCACAATTTGCACAGTTCTCATTATTGTGCAATGTAATTAAATATATTGTACAATGTTATTGTAGGTCTAGGGGCCGCCTTAGTCAAAGTCTGGTAGAGTGGTAGATTGAATTAATTTATCAAAGAAAAAACTTTTTTGTTTTGTTTTGTGTGGTTAAAAAAAAATTATGCAATAGCTTTATCGCGACCGTCCCCGAGTAAAAGCGTCTTATTTTTTTTTATTAAAATGTTGTATACTTTCACCTAAAACAATGTTTTATGCAGAGGTATCGCTTGAGTCAATAGCTCGCGAGTGTATATCCGCTAGTTTGAATTTCAAAAGAAATACCAATAAATATTCCAAAAAACTGGAGAAATGAGAAATCTCCGAAAGGTAAAGGACCTTTATATTACATCGCGATATACGTTCCATGGGTGAAGGCTAACAATAAAAAAAAAACCGGTTTTGCTTTTAATAGATGGACATAGCTCTCACTTGACATTGCAAGTGTCTCAGTACTGCGCTGAAAATCAAATTAAAGCCTACGCCCTCTTTCCCAATTCGACGAATATTTCAGCCGGCGGATGAATCCGTGTTCAAATGCATAGAAAGTGGTTGGAAAAACACTGTATGCGACTTCAAAGAAAGTACCTAAAACAGACAGAATACTCGTGCTGGATTTGCACCATTACTAGCAAACGTTTTTCAAGACTAGGATGGCTTCAGATGTTGTTGCGAATGGATTCAGAAAATGTGGGATCTATCCATTTGACGTCACAGCCATAGACTTGACAAGGTGCACGGATGACACTCGATGAACTACACCTGCATCGGCTCCACCCCGTGAGATTTGAGTGGAAACACTTATGCTGTTTGAGTATTTTATGAGACAAGGCCGTGTAGAACAATTTAGATACAACAATGAACAGTAAGAAGAAGAGGAGACTGCAAAGGAGTTAATTTTTGTATGGAAAAGGTTTCTCCAGCACTGTTTTTAGAGACATTGCCGAAAGTGTCAGAGCATCCATCAAAGTTATTCCACGCATCGCACCCACGCTTCCAGAGATTCCATACACGCCATATGAGAGAATGAGACGGCCTTATCTCCACATGCAATGTCTCTTTTCGACGACGTAGGAATATGCTCAGATGATGTGTGATCTATCCTTGATGTAACTAAAATTACTTAAACTGAGGGAATTATTAAGATAGAGTTCGAGGATGTGTTTATGTCATAAGGCAAACCAGTAACGGGGGTCGAACATGTGATTAACACTGCAAACTAGACCCATTGCTGTACAGACTGTCTCCGCATCGAAAAGAAGTTGTAAGAAAGAACTGGACAGTATGGTTAAACAGGGCATAATAGTACCCATGGGCACTAGTAGGTCACCATGGGCAGCACCAGTAGTTATGGTTGCGAAACCAAACGGATTTATTAGAGTCTGTGTAGACTATAGGAGATTAAACTCCATTACAATACCATATTTTGTTCTCACTACAAAATTCGTCGTTTAAGTGAAGCACCGAGTAAAAGTTTGATTAGGACGTGGGTCCAGAAGTTCCGTGTAACAGGTTTAACAGTTAACGAGCCAAGCCCAGGTCCTAGGCGAACGTCGAGCGTGCAAGAAAATCCCCGCCAGTCCCTGCGTAAGAGAGCGTCAAGTTTGCGGATCCAAAAACCGTGTTTTAAGCTTGGACATTAAATTCCATCCGTTCAAGATCCAATTGGTAAAGGCACATAAACCAAATGACTTCAGAGAACGCAAAGAGTTCTGTGATAACATGTTAAGCCGATTCCGAGCTGTTAACACCATTTGGTTTAGTGATGAAGCTCATTTCCATTTGAATGGCTTTGTCAATAAACAAAACTGTCGCTATTGGGCGCCAAGAGGACATAACCCGCGATTGAAACATCAAAAAGCATTGCATAGCCTAAAAGTACCTGTTTGGGCAGCTCTTTCTGTCAATGGAATAATTGGATCGATTTTCTTTGAAAATTCTCGTTGAGCAACCGTAACTGTTGATGGTGATGTCTATCGCCGAATGCTTAGTGAGTATTTTATACCGATACTAAGAGAACATCCATCGAAAATCTCTCACACGTGGTTTCAACATGATGGCGCCACGCCTCGCACAGCAAGAGCCACCTCGCGAAGAATTCCCCAGAAAATTCATTAGCCGATTTAGGTTAGATTTTTTTTATGGGTTTACTTAGGGAAAACTGTACGACAGTAACCGACTGATCTGTCGAATTTAAAAGAAAATATCGTGCGAGAAGTTAATGCTATTCCTCGGTCAGTTTTGCAGCACGGCACTCAGAATACTCTCGAAAGATTCCGTGAGTGTGTACGTCGCGATGGAAAACATTTGGATGGAGTGATCTTCAAAAAATAAAATCCGCATATCTCGTCATTCGTTTTATAACAAAAAATCTTCTTATAAATGTATTGCACCGCGCCCTGAAACTTTAATTAAAATTCGATAGTTTGCAATTACAAATCAGTATTAATTATTTTACGAATTATGACTCTTCTGAATGTAATATTGAGGACGTTAATAGTTTATAACAAAAATCTTAAATCAGAATATTTGTGGTATATCAGCAAACTTTGCAGCATTGCAAACTGTGATAGTTTTTCTCAGCGATCGTTCTCTTTTCTTGGCAGTTACTTGTATAATAAACTTAACAAAACTCTAAATAATTATCCTAAAATGTGTAAAGTAAATAGTTCATAAATGTTTACTTACTTTGAACTATGACCAAACGGAAAACCTGCTAGATTTATTAAAATAATTTTCACAGCCTGACTCGTACCCTCTCCCACTATCACACATTCACACACACTCAGCTACACATACACAACACTCAAACACACACACTCACACATACATACACCCTCACATACGCCCATACTCCTTTATTTGTACTAACTTCTAATTAGTTGACTGTTTTGTTTTTCTTTTGTACTAACTTCTAATTAGTTGACTGTTTTGTTTTTCTTTCTTTATTTAAAACGTAAATTTGTTTGCCTACTCATATGTGTGTACTTTTTGTAACCGCTCCATATGACCTTGCTGTGGAATAGAAGCCTGGTTATCCATATCACAGGTTCTTGCCTAGTTTGGAAACCAGTCTCCCAATACCTTCTCAACTGTAATCTTGTTGTTTGTTGTAATTGTTTTATGGGAGAAATAAATTATTATTTGCACTGTCTGCGATTCATTATTAACTGCCGATCTAGGTGCTATTAAAAGACACGGTGAAGGTGCTAAACATAAACTTCGTTTTCCTGGGCAACCGTATGTGCGTACCATTGATAATATTTTTAAGAGTCAGCAACGTGTAAGTGATGATTAGCGACGGAAAATTTCGGAAATAAAATTATCGGCCTTTATGGTAGAACATAAAATATCCCACATAGTGATAGACCATCTTGTTGATTTACTTCCAAAAATTTTCCCAGATTCTAAAATTGCAAGTAACATTAATCTTAAGCATACTAGACGTTGTTTACTACAAGCAGTAGTAAACAACGTCATCGGAGCTTCTGAAAGAGAGAGAATATTTTGTAGCAGATTTGAAACGCGAAAAGTTTTGTATAATGGTACTTTCAGTACCGATGTTGCCAGTGTGAAAACAATGTGTACTGAAGTCAAATATTATGATCTTAGTTCAGGGCGTTATAGTAAATCGATTCTGGGATCTTGTTCAAATTTTTAATGATACTAATATGCTGGACTGATTTGTGATTACTCAGATACGGCTGAATTTTTTTTTAATTCAATTATAAAATCATTTCAAGTCGGAAATATACCTTTACAAAATATAATCGAATTTGGATCAGATGGCTGTAATACTATGTTGGGCTGTCGTAATTCCGTGTCCTTACGGTTTTTTAGACAACTGTGCCCAGATATTATCGTGCTAAAATGTCTATGCCATTCCTTACATTTATGTGCCTCAGACGCTCACCGCAAAGAATTGCCTCATGATGCAGAAAAACTGACTCGATTGATTTACAATTATATCAAAAATAGTAACAAACGTCAAGCAGAGCTTAAAGAATTTCAAGTATTTACGGACACTAATAATTCACAAAATTCTACGTCCAGCCCAAACGCGTTGGTTGTCGCTGTCCAGTGTTGGGAACAGAGTTATGGAGCAATGGGATGCCTTGCGATTATATTATGACGATAAATGGCTAGAAGAACAGGATTGCCAAGATATTCACAATCTTTTTAATGATCCCATCATCAAGCATCATCATCATCATTTTGGATGTTGCCAAAATTTACCCGCGTCAATGTATCATTTTAAAGTGAAGATCCCGTTATTATTAAAGCCCATAACAAAATAACTGAGCTATACAGAGAACTTTTATAGTTATTCATACTACTTATTTATGTTCATGATTCAATAATAAAAAGCAGGTGGACGATACCGATTTTTACCGATATATACCGATTTTTCAAAAGCTTTTGATAGAGTGGACCATTTTGTATTGCTTGTTAAGGCTCAACATGTGGGAATCCATGGGAACTTATATAGATGGTTAACTTCTTACCTGTTGAACCGCACACAACTCGTTGCTCTTTGTGGATATGAATCTGTGCCATTTTTAGTAACATCGGGCGTGCCCCAGGGGTCAAAGTTGGGTCCTTTATTGTTTTTGTTATTTGTGAATGACTTGCTAAGCAAAATTAGTAGTGAATGTTTGGCATATGCAGACGACATAAAAGTCTTCAGACGTATATCTGATGAAAGAGAAGTGCCAGGTTATATCATTCACAAAAAGTAGGAACCCTATCCAGTATAACTATAATATAAAGGGTATTCTCGTGGATAGAGTTGGGGTGGTTCGAGACTTGGGAGTAATATTTGACTCTGTTATGTCATTTAGACCTCATTATGATCATATCTGTAGTAGAGCTAACCGGATGTTGTCCTTTATTCTTAGAACCGCTAAACCGTTCAGGCGAGCCGACTCCTTGATTGTCTTATACAGCTCTCTCGTGAGAACCATGGTTGAGTACTGTTTTGCTGTATGGGCCCCGATATACAAAGTTCATACAGATAGATTAGAATCCATACAAAGGCGGTTTGTTAGAGCTTTATGCTCAAAGTATGGTCTTAGGCGCAAATTAAAGCAATATGACCAGCGTCTTGCCCACTTTCAGATTGTAAGTCTTGAAAAGAGAAGATGGATGAGCGACCTGTGCACTTTGCATAAAATAGCAAACGGCTCACTTGACAGCTATCTTTTGGATGAACTTGACATCAAGGTACCGACGGGCGACGCGTTCTGTGCGTAAGCCGCAACTATTTATGATACCCACAAGTAACAACAATGTATCCCAGAATGGTCCGCTCGCTAGAATGTGCAAGTATTATAATTCTGTGTGTTCTCATGTTGATATTTTTCACAATAGTAGTTATGAATTTAGAAAGATTATTCGCGGTGCAGACTTGCAACCAGAATAACTTTATTTTCTTTTTTGTCATTCAATTTTTCAATTTTTTTTTTGTCATTAAGTTTAATATATGTACATATTATATACTGTATTTAATTGTTAATATTTGGTAAACCAGCACTGAAGATTCCACTAAAATGCTGTGTACAGATATAATTGGAAATTCAGGTTTACAAATGTTGCTTAGTGTGTAATAACTATATGTATGTCACGAATCTGTTTTCTGTTTCTGTTCCTTAAATGTAAAAATAAAAATAAAATAAACTCAAAATTATCTTAAAAACACCCCACTAGACGCAATCGCATCTCCTTTGAAATCTTCAAAGCTACCAATGAAACGAAATGTGGAAAATACATTATTTTGCCCATGCTCTATGCCAGTGGAGAAAGAAGAATATTAAAAGATTTGATCCAAAATCACCCGCCAAAAATGCCACTTAAACAGATGTACGAGATCTCTATGCAGTGGAATGCGATCATGCTTATGGTAAAGAAAATGCTGAAAGGAACCTTTTAAATTAATACGCATCATTACTGAAAACGTTACCCAAATAGAGCATGAGACATGCGAACAATCTATATATATAAAAGAAAGTCGTGTTTGTTACAACACTTATAACTCGAGAACGGCTGGACCGATTGTCATGGTTTTTGATTTGTTGGATTTGTTTCCGTCCCGAATAGCAGAATAAGCAATAAAATATCGAGTAAGTTATCGAATAACAATAAATTAATTAATTAATTTTACGAATGCAAAAACCATATGGTGCCATCTGTTGACAAAACTACGCATCATTTTACGTCGAATTCATGTCAGTTCAAGAAATTCCGATCTTGAGGTGAATGAGGAGATGCATAACCAGGCTTTGATCTTGATCGAAAACATGTGTTACCTCATCAAAAAATGTTGTTTATCAGGAAGTGCTTTAACATGCAGTATCGCAATATCGGCGCTAGAGAGAAGAGGCCTAATGTGTAAAACTGCCATTCTTCTTTTGCAATGGCAAGCAATAAAACATTTCTCTATTTGCAAAAAAAGTTATCACCTAAATGGAATCCTAAAATAAGTTTAACTAAAGTAACAACGATATTATTGTTAAGGCGGAACGAAGTTAGCCGGGTGAGCTAGTTTTTAAATAAAAATTGGTATGACTACCGGATGGTACTTAATTGCTGCCAAATTCCACACGATTTGTAGTCTAAGAACAACAACTCAAGAAAATTATGCGAAACAGCTGCTCAGTGAAGCTTAATCTTCACATCCAGTTTTAAGGTACCTGCAACATAAAAAATATATTGAATAGTATATATGTCTATACGTGTTAAAGTTTGATCAACCGACAGCTGACTTTACCCAACCTAACCCAATCCCATCCCTATTATGTTGTATTATGTAGTTGGTAGACATGAAATTTATTTTTTTAAGTTGGCAAGCGACATTAGCATTAACTTCATTGTCAGGGAGCAAGCAAGTAAATTGTAAAGAAAGAGGCTCCAAAGTTTTGTTATCTCAATTCTTGTTAAGTATTGCGAAATATTTCAACTATTGTCTTGCGAGAGTTTTGTTAACCAAAACATATTATATGATTCAAAAGGTACCATTTGAAAGACTGTTCAAATTAAACAAACATTTCTGTCAACTCGGACTCAATTTATTTACAAGAACCCAAACCTACTGAATAAACAACAATACGTGTGTGCGTGACTATGCGGAAATGGATATGAGTATGTGTGTGTACGTACGTACTTCCTTTCACACATACACAAGCTTACATAACTACACGCCCAACATGCGCTTAATATAGTTCACCATGATTTATTTTATTTCAGAATCTGAATGCAAGAAAACTTGGTTGAATCTTAGAGAATCCCACCGATGAGCTATCAAGAAGCGTAAAACTAAAAGTGGTCAGGCAGCCACGACAACTACCAAGTGTACCTAGTTTAAAGATAAAATGAGTTTTTTTTGTACCTTTTCTGTGATGAGTAAAAAATACGATCTCTTCGGTTATAGATGACGACAGTTCAGATGTTAGCAGCTTCTATGATAATGCTGATTCACAGAACATTCTATAACATAATTAAGACCCCAGAAAACAAAAAAACCGGAAACTTCTGCACTTAGGTCGCGTACAAAGTCTTCTGCATCTACAGTTACTTCCAATATTCCAAAAAAAACAAAAAGTTGCGAAATTTAACGAAATTCAGCGTCACATACTTTAATGAAATATTTATTAGATTAGAAGGAAAACAAAAAAGAAAATGAAATAGATGCATTTTTTAAGAGCTGCGGCAACGGTAAAGAAGTTTTCTGAATATAACTATGCTATAAAGAGTAAAATATATAACGCAGTTTAAGAAAGTGGAGTTAAAAGAAATCGCAGATAAACAAAGCTATTATAGCTATTAAGAGCTAGCTTTGTCAGTGTATATGTAAAGAGAATGATCTCTTTAATTTGAATATTCGCGCGCACTGCTAGTTCGTGAGTGAGCCGCGTCGTGTCACGTCAAGCTAGCTGCCATTGTCAAAGATGTAAAGGACAAATATGCTGAGATCGTTGAATTGTATTTTAATCTTATTTGTTAATTCATTTCATACTTAGTTAAGCTATTTGCATCGAGAGGTGATAACAATAAACTTTTATTGTCGTTTCTTTACTTACAGATGAGATTGTGTTAGTCTTGTAAGGATTGTATCAGTGTGTAACCTACTCGATAAATAAAATTGCATTCTTTACTTACAGAGAAACAAATAGAAGTTTTTTTAGCCTCTTGCAATTGAAATACAAACTATTGTCTTATATATATATTTAAGACACTTACGGGTCGGGTTAATAATCTGGATATAATGGAGAGACTGAGTCTACGGGTACCAAGTTAAAACCTTTGGCGGAAGTCTCAACTTTTGGATGTACCGCGCGCACATTCCAACTTGGTTAGCAAAGCACCACTCACGCGAGCAATACATATAATAAATAGAATCTCTATTAAGGTAGACCTATTTGTTTGTACACTGGCTGAGTTCACAAGAGTTGCTTCCTATATTATTAGTTATAAGATTTAGGTATATAATTTTAAATGTTTTTTATCTAGGTTATTAATAATTGGTGTGGGTATAAATATTGTGTCGTTCTATCGAATTAGTAATTACTGTAAAGATACAATAATGATATGGAATAAAATAAATAAATAGTTATATCAACCCTTACATTCCTCAAAGACAAGATCACATGCCACGAGAATCAATCAATGCCGACAATTGACGCTTCAAACACTGATGATTTTAATATTTCAAACTTGTTTCCGACATGTTTTAGGAACTGCCCAAAAATGTGTTGCCTACGTCAATATTCTTGCATAAGTAGTTCCAAGTGGGGTGTCCATCACACTCACTTAAGATTATACTTATCACTGGTACGATACCGACTGGATTATGGATGTATTATTTACGGTAACGCCAACTATAGGCTTCTCCAGAGGTTGGACGTGATTCAAAATCATTGTCTTCGCCTTTGTAGAAGTTTTATTCGAGACTTCCCAATTTTGCCATGGAAAGTGAACTTAGTATTCCACCCTTAAATCTTAGACGAACATATTAAAGTGACAATACTTTCTTCCAGAACATACGACCATTTGCAAGAACAATTAGAAGCATTAGACAACCATTTAAATTTGGGTGCAAGATATTGGCACAAAGACCAAATTACACTTCTGCTTGGGAGTTTCAGAAACGTTTTCAACTTACCTATGTCACAATTTGAGATTTTGACCTAATTTTTGATTTCAATTGATATTAAATCATTACCCTGGGATGAAATCATAGTACATAGAGTGAAAACTATTCATGAATCAACAATCCATTCACGATCTCACGCAACGTACCGAAGATATGATAGATTTCAGACTATATTAATATCCAAAACCAGAGACGGGTCTAGCTGCGCGTTTTACGATGAAGCTACAGATTTTGGGGCCAAATTTCTTATTTAAAATCCATGTATATCCATAATGGGAGTTGAACAGAGTCCGACACCATATCATAAAATCGTAATTTTTACAGAGAAGAGCAGTTTACTACATTTGTTCGGATGTGCTAAGGGCGGTAGTGTTACGATATGAAACCAAGCTTACCTTATTATTAAATGTATCCATAAATTGATACGTAACGGGGTTGAAGTTCGTCTACAATGGATTCCTACACATGTGGGTGTCAGGGGTAACGAGGTAGTCGTAGTAGACTCTCTTGCAAAGCCCGCAAAGGTCTACGGAACGGTATATCTCTCGACATCGAACCGCACTACATTGATCATCTTCCAAAAATTAAAAAATGACAATTTTATTTTACCACACGCACAATGGTTTTACTCGAGATTTCTCAACAGAATTGCTTTAGTTATTTTCTTTCGAACCCGTACTTATCACATGCCACTTAACAAGTTTAATTTTATTATGAAAAAAAGAGATGATCTAAATTGTACACGATGTGACGGAGAAGAGGTCTTCCTACACTTAGTGCTCGAGTGTAAAATCAAGGAACAAGTAGATTGGATTTCCTAAAGGGAACTCGATATTCTACTGGCGACTTTCTCTCCTTTCTTCATCAAATATTAAGTTCAGGATTCACTGCCGAATTTAGTGATAGATTAATAAGTTACATTATATAGACTCATTGAACCTCATTAACTAGTAATCCGTTAAAGTAATAATTAAAGCTAAAGCAACTAAATGTATGGCTTATAAAATAAATACGATTAAAAAAATAGATTTTTTTAAAACAATTTTTTACTTGATTGAAGTCATGTATTTACAATTTTTATTTTTATTTTAAATTTAACCTTTACAGCGTGTGTGGTTACGGTGACTGAAGACAAGATGTTGAATGTCAAAAGGTTTCACAGATGTAGAAAAAGTTGTATTATGTATTTGTTTCCCCGGAGTTGGTATCGACTAAAAAAGATGGAGGGTTTTTGCAGAAATGGCACACGGTGTTCTCTATCTTTCTTTGATTTTAAAGCGCGTGGTAGGGATGACCGGTAAGTTTGACTGAGTAGTTTTAATACTTCTAGTTTGTATATCGCCTATCGCTTAGTGTGCGGACGTTTCGCTCCTTCGAATCACAACCTGTGATTCTCGAACTCGTCAAATCGTATACATAAACTAATCATTACGAAATGCGGTGATGGTGCACTTTGTTCATCGTGCAAACTACAACATCACTACGACTGCATAGGTAGGACTAGGTAGAACTGCGACTCACAGATCGATATCGTTGGTCCGCAACCTACCACGACCACCGGTCATCGATACCTCGTGACAATGATCGATAGAGCAACGAGATGGCCCGAAGCATATCCACTATGCGAAATATCAGCTGAAGACGTCGCCAAAGCAGTATACGAAGGTTGGATTTCCCGTTTCGGTTGCCCTGCAACAATAACAACGGACCAACAACGCCAATTCGAAAGCAGAGTATTTGCATCTCTTTCTCGCTTACTCGGAATCGAAAAAACGCGTACAACTTTGTACCACGCACAATGTAACGGTATTTTCGAACGATGGCACCGTGTCCTTAAGGCCGGTTTTAAGGCAAGACTATAGACCGCAAGAAGCTGGATCAACGAGCTACCAACCGTTTTTTGTCGAGAAACAAGAATAATATGTCCTGAGAAGGACAGTTGTTAGCGTTATCGTAAGGCTATGATACCGAAGTCTTCTGAGAAAAACACGTTCGTACGTTTCGACGGCTGCGCGCAGAAAAGGGCCAACTTTTTGCCGCGCCGCGTTTTTATCGCCTGCCCTGGTACCTTCAGCCGGGTACACTTACACTGTCACCTCTGCCTGAAGCACCATTAAGGGTATTATTGAAGGAGGTAGGTAAGAGGAAATTCCATGAGTAATGGAACTGATACAGATCCTTCCACAAGATATTATATTATTAGTTAGCACAAAAGATTAGAACGTGTAGGTACTTTAGACTTTTAAAATATATTGAGGTTAGGTTAGTAACACGTCCGTTCCGCACGAACTCTCGAAATAAAAGTCAGTCAACGCCGGTGTTGCTACGCGTTATATAGGTTTCAGCTACAAGATGGCGTTAGTCCGCTAACAATATAATATGTAATAATATTATTAGTATACAGTATTTTTCTAAGATTCAGATTCAAAAGAATCTCTGAGGTTAGCAAAATATTAAGTAGTAATCACTCTCACTCGCTGGAGGAGTCCTGTACCCTGCAGTGGGATGTATATTCGTAAGGATTTTTCTGTGGTCAGGTTCGGTTTAAGCGTAATTTATTGTATCGTATTTAAATTCCAAAGGGAATTAACTGATTATTGCGTCGCAATTGAAATCAATACGCACTGGAAAACATTTTTAGGGCAATTTGAGCTTAAGTTTATGGTAACATTAAGCCTACATCGTCTGTATTTGAAGCTTTCAAATCTTTATTAACTCATAATATTTCATCTTTTTCTCATTATCTGAAGAAGACAAGACGTCTTCATCTATTATCAAGCATAAACGAACTTTATATGATTTGTTTGTTCAAAAATCAACTGTTTGTCAATCTATAATAGAACGCACCATTAATAAATTTCAACTAATAAAGAAGACGGTGAAGAGTCTGATCTCATGATAAAAATTGATGTATATGACCTTAAAAAATTAAGAGAAATTCCGACATTGCAACATTGGAATTGTAATGGAATTAAATACTTTACAAAATGAATGACATACTATCATTGATATACAAAAAACCCAAGATGCACAATCAACGTCTAAAAAACGTCCTCAAAAAATGAGCGCAACATTCTAAATTGTGCGCTCATTTCAAATAGTCTCGCGTCTAATAAGTGGAGTCGATGTTATTTATTTGTGTTTTTTTTTATAAATAAATTTATGTACTTTTGAACTTTTTTGTGTGTAGTTTTTGACAAATATATTTACGCTATATAAAGTGTAGGTCAAGAGGTAGCCAATTTAACATTTTTTTTAATTTAAAGAAAAATCTTTTTAACCGGATTAAAGTTATGTATTATTATAAATTTACAACTATTTAACATCCAACACCTTTTGTCTTCAGTCACCGTGACCACGCACGCTGTAAAGCACCCGAAAAGTCGGATAAATTTAAAATTATGTTAAATAGTTGTAAATAAAAAAGTCATGTTCGACTCCACTCAATACCTTGTCCTACCGATCACGGTCGGTCGTAAAATTTAATTTCTTTATGTACGTATACACTGCGTTGTAATAACAACTTTAAGCAATTCGCGTAAGGTTGATTTTGCAATAATATATGCTTGTAACATATACTGTTATAGACATACTGTTATAGAAAGGGACAGAAATAGTGTTTCGGGACACTTTCGAGCGTTTCTTTTATTAGTATTTTTTGTATAGTATGCTTTATCAATGCATACTATACAAAAAATTTAGCCCCTGGGCACACAGAATATAACAAATTGTCTCCCTCAAAAAATGTAATCCAGAGAGGTCACATTTTCTGTCCTTACCGTACCCATTCCCTTATCACCACTCTGTCTCTTTTGCTGTATTCAAGTGTAGGAGGAGGGGACCATTCTACATGCTCCCGCGCTTAAGAAGACTTAACCGCCGCGGCGTCGAGGTAACGCTTGTGCTTACTTGCCCTTCGTGTGCTTATGCTTGCGCTTTTTGTGCTTACGATTGTGCTTACAGTTATTTGTTGTCTTCTCGGAGACGGGTGAAGAAACGGACTATAGGTGAGTGGTGTTTCCATATTTTTACGCTGCATTCCACTTGCCCCTTGGCCTACTTTTCTTTGTCTTCGACGCTACACAGTATCTTTTCTATAATTCTTTGGCTAAGCCTCATATCAACTACCTCATTGAAATCTGGGGTACTGCAGCGAAGATTAATTTAGATCCAATTGAAAGAGTTCAGAATAAATTAATAAAAAATTTATTGAACCATAAATTACGGACCCCAACTGAAAAGATATACGATGAAACAAAAACAATAAGTATAAAACAAACGTACATATAGTCCACTCGTATGCTAATACGTAAAATATTAAATAAGGAAATTCATTCCAATATAACATTTGTAACAAACACGAAACCCGTGACCGCCCTCCTAGAACTATGGAAGAAGAAATTTGTAGTTTGAGGGTGTCACAATTTAAACTAACCAACAGATATAAAAGGAGAACAAAGTTATGCCCGGTTTAAAAAGCTACAAAAAACTCACACAATTAATACATACAAATAACTGATATACAGTCAAACCTGGATAAGCGAGAGTTCAAGGGAGCACAATCTCATTCTCGCTTATAGAACTTTCTCACTAACCCGAGTTTCTCGCTAATGCAGGTACACGGGTAGCGTTTCTCTCTTATAGAGGTAAGGAGGAGCAAGTACGAATGTAGTAAATATGTAATATGATAAAATTATGTGCATAATGTACACAACATATTATGTACATATATATTTTATTTTATTTAGAACTAATTTACACTTAAAAAACCGTCAATTTCGTTTGGGTTTCTGTTTTTGTATTTTGAATGTTTCTCTCTAACTCATAAATTTTGTCGAATATTGCTTGATCGACAAACGCCGCGCCGCGTTTTCAAAGTACGGATGGGGCGACCGTCTCCAACGCATTTAAAGTACAAAATATAAATAAATAAAGCCCGACTGTCGCTTATAGAGGTAAAGATATGTAGCAGTCTCACTTACGGAGGTCCATGAGGGAAAAACGACTCTCTCTTACAGAGGTTTCTGTTTCTCGCTAATAGAGGTTTTGGGAGCTTAAAATGACGGGTCCCGGTTATTACTCTCACTTATCCAGTTCTCACTTACCCAGGTTAGACTGTATATAATATAATATACTTAAGGTGCGTATCCATTTGAGGCAGACTCGGGGTGAGGCAGCCTCTCAACTTGAGGCACGCCGCGCCATGAGGCAAATTCGTTGCCGCCAGCCGAGCCATATTTTGTCGGTTTTTTTTAGCGCGCTCAAAGAAGCCTCAGCCCGAGCCGTGCACTTGGTGGCGACGGGCGTGTCGCCTCAGGTCGCAATGGACAACGAACTGCAGTTAAATTAATAAAATTATACGAGTTCCATCGTGTTCTTTGGGATCCATTAAATAATAACTATTACAACAAAAATGCTAAGCAAGATGCGTGTAACGATATAAGTTCAAAGTTGGGGATTCCAGTGGACGCTGTATAAAAGAAGATAACTAGGCTCATACCGACGAGAAAAATCAAGACACAAAAATAGTCGTACCACCGCATCAGGTAAATATATTTCTTTATATAAAGGCGGCGTGCATAAATTACGTCATTGGTTTGGGGGAGGGGATGAACATAGTCCTTTAGCACTTCGATTATTGCTTCAGTAGTTTGTCGTATAATTTTAGAAATTGACAGTCGGCGATGAAAGGAAAAAAGTGATTCGGAACATAAATGAGGCATGATTTTTCAACAGGATGGTACTTCCTGCCATAATGCGAGGACAACAAAGACGTGGCTACTGGCGAAAAGCATCCCTACATTCGAATGGCCGTCTGACAGCCCGGACTTGTCGCCGATTGAAACCCTATGGTGGAAAATGAATAAAGTTCTGCGTAAAAATCCATCAAGATAGAAGAGCGACTTAAAGGCTAAACTCTTGGCTGTCTGCAGTTTGCAGTGTTTGTTTGAGTGTGCAGCGTTAGTAGCAACCATGCCTCTTCGCATTAAAGCTGTCATTACGAGCAAAGGCGACACAACTAAGTGGTAGACGAACTATTGGGTAGAGGAATACGTGCGTTATGTTTTTTAGAATATGTTTCTTATTTTTTATGTTTGTAGAGTCTTAAAAGAAATTCAATTATGTTAAAATAAACTATTACATGTTCCTCAAATTATTTACTTTTTATTAAACGCTTAATTTTACGCTTTGCACTTCTTTCCATAGTAGACGAACTATTTCGCATATGTGCTGGTAATGTACCTGAAATCTTTATGTATATTTTGCATTGCCTCTCACTATGCTACCAACAAAGCATGTCCAGAACATAATAGACAAAAATATATAAAGAATTGTATGTCTCAGGAAAGCATATCTTATCTGGAAGCATCAGCTCGGTGTCGACCTAGCATAGCTCTATAAACATGACACCATTTGAAGTCCATTTTGGAAGAAAGGCAAAATTGTGCAGTTTTGATAATCTCAAAGTAGTTATAGTTACAAAATTATACAGCCGAACAGCGGAAATTTTCAAAAAGTTTAAATAAAAATGTTCATGAACTATTAAAACGAGGAAAAGAAGTTAGAAATGAAAGAATTATTAAACAATTAAAACCCATATAAAGTATGTGATGTCACTTATTTAAACTAAACCTAGATTTTTAGGTCCGTTCACTATAGTTGGTATAGAGCCACACAATAAATATACATTGAGTAATGGTCGATCATATCATGTTGAAGAACTGAATATGGTTCCAGACTCATCTGCTTCGTCACAGCATTCAAGTTCAGAAAACTAACTCCTTCGGAAAATGTAATTTTAATAGAATCCAAACCAACTCGATTACTAAAAGGACGGAGAGCAATTATTCATAAATAGTTTATAACCTAGAAAGTATTGAAAATTCTATGAAAAATGCTCTCACTAGATTTAAATCTGATGAAGCCAAACATATATATCAGAGAATTGATATATCGGCGCAAGTCAAAATGCAACACCAACAAAACAAGTAGGAGTCATCGTGCACGTGCTCCGAACGATGCAAACAAGTGACGCACGGCTCCCGCCCTACCACATCGCCTATAAAACGGGCGGGCACTGGAGTGAAAAGGCATTGTGAAGCTCTGGCTGTCGTACGCATCGGAAGTGTTTTTCGTTGCGCGCATACGGACCCGTGTCTTTCTTTTATTTTAACTGTCACTACTTTTATATATAAAAGTTTGTTATAGTTGCCAGGAGGTGCTGCCACAAACTACTGAGTTTACTTTCGGTGACGTTCGCTCGCCGCCTATCCCTAAGCCTTCGGGATTCGGGAGAAGCGGTGGAGTGCGCTATGAACCGTTAGTTTCGGGTCGTGCGTGACAGCCTCCTAGCTTTATTTTATTTTATTTCGTGTAATTAAAATGAAGCGGTCGGTCAGGAGGAGAAGCAGCCGCCCCGCCCGCAGCGCCCACGCTCCCGTTCAGGTCGAGCGAGGCCCCCTGCGGGTGCCGAGGCCGCCGCCAACCCCGGACCGTCACACATGGTGCGCGAAACAGCGCCCAGCTCGGCCACGGCCAAGCACCAGGCTACGCCAAGCTGTTCCAGCTTTGCGGAGCCAGCTCCGCCTCAGCCGAGTCGTGACCGGGACGCGCCTCACCAGAGGCGAAGCCTATTACCGATTCAGAAGCTGACATCGAAGAAATCGCCCTCATCGGTCGAAACTGCATTTCGGGCCGGTGAGTCGCTCGTAAAACATCACGCCACCGATGACGTAAGGCCGGGTTCCCACTACGCCGGACCGGCAGATCTGCCGCGCCGGTAAATCTGCCGGAAGAGCTAGTGGCTGTACAATTTATATGAAGCTATTCACATTATCCCGGGTCCGGCATTTTTGCCGAGCCCGGCATTTCTACCGAACGTTTTGTCACTACGAATTGCCGGTAGAACGACCGGGCCCGGAGTAATGTGAACGAGTTTGTGCCGGTATCTGTCCCCCGCTCGCCCTGCTCGTGCTCCCCTCGCCCCGCCCGTGTTCCACTCACGTCATTCGGCTCGCATGTTCTGGTAAAAGTAGACGTTTAGCATGGATATTCAAGCAGAAACTTTAATTACGCTTGTCCAAGAGAGACCTGTTCTGTGGGATAAGACCGAAGACGTTTATAAAGACAAAAACTTAAAGTTAGCAGCATGGCGTGAAGTATGTTTAATACTGAAACCAAACTTCGATGAACTGGATGAAAAAGAAAGAAAACAGTACGGTGAGTTTTTAATGTTTTATTGATAAAATGTAAATGCATTGATAAATTTTATTTTATAGCTGCTGCCTGCCACGGAACGGAACCAATATCTGAAACAAAATAATTAGTAAATGATGTCCGTATAGCGTTGGCATTAGGGCCACCTCGACTCGACACATTTCGATTCATGGGTGTAGTTTCTTGTTCTTGTCTATGTTCTATATTTTGGTAACTTTCAAAATTTATACCATCTTTTTCTCTTACAAAATTATGTAAGACTGCACAAGCTTTAATTACTTGAATTGCTGTGTCTACGTTGAGATCTATAGCTCGATGGATTATTCGACACTTATTTGCCAGAATACCAAAAGCGCACTCAACATACCTTCTTGCTCGACTTAGTCTATAGTTAAAAATCTTTTTATCAGTATTCAAATGTGTACCTCCATATGGACGTAGGAGATTAGGTGTTAAAGCAAAGCCTTCATCGCCAACAAGTATAAACGGTAATTCTTCGTGCAAGTTTTCATGAAGCGGTCTAGGCTTTGGTACATTTAAAGTACCATCATTGATCTTTTGCCAAAATGTACTATCATTTAATATACTAGAATCGCATTCCTTGCCAAATGAGCCCACACTAATAAAAATAAATCGGTACTCTGAATCGACAACTGCCATTAATACAAAAGAATAATACTCCTTGTAATTAAAGAACATAGAACCACTCTTGGCTGGTTTCAAAATTCTGATATGTTTGCCATCTACTGCTCCAAGACAGTGAGGAAAGTTGGCTTTTCTTTCGAATCCTGAAGCGATGTCCTCCCATTCTCTCTCAGTATCAGGCAGCTTAAGGAAATCTGTCTTTAGGTTTTCCCAAATGACGTGGGTCATTTCTTTTATTAGTTTACTTATTGTCGAAACGCCTACTCTGTATGAGTAATGTATTTCTTTGAATGAACATCCTGAAGCTAAATATCTGAAAAAAAAGTATTTTTTGTTAATACATTATTACTTTATACGTCACCAAGAAACAAATTGTATTGTTTTATGATATTTTTTTATTGATTTCAGGAAAACAGGTTTCAACTTAATGGAATAATATACGAGATTCGTGGCTTAAGACAGTAAAGAAACAAAAAGATGAGTCTAAATCTGGATCTTCGACCAAAAAGACACGAAATTATTTATATCACGAGCAATTAATGTTTTTGAAAAAAGTCTCCGAACCTCGACCACCACATGAGTCAGTTTCAAAAAAAGCAAGAACCGAGACTGAAGTAGGCATGGAATCAGATTTTCGTTCACCTTTAATTAAAGATAAAAAAAAATTGATAATAAAGAGGTAAATGACAGGATGGTAAAGTTTTTGGACTCCAGAATAAACCCAGAAAAGGAAAACCATCATCTATCTTTCTTCAAAGGCATTATACCAATCTTGAACACTTTAACTATCGAAGAGACTTTAGAATTTCAAGCTAGCGTCATGACAATGTTGCAAAAAATTAAAAGTAGGAATTATGAGAGACCAAATTACGGACATTGGCGTGATTCATATAATCAGATAACCGGACCAGATCAGTATTCTGGATACTACACACATAATAGCGTCAATCAACAGCCAATACCTACGCAAGATCAACACTACCCTGGATACTCTACGCAATATAATAGTAGCAATCAACAGGCAACAACATCTATACCATCAACTTCATCTCAGACATCGAATCCGATTCCAGCTTCGCCATCAGCATCTAGTAATCGTTCCATACATTCCCAAGACTCAGATTACTTAGATTTTGAAGGGATTTAAGTTTGAGTACAAATAAATACTTAAATAATTGTTTGCATTTTTAATTCATAATGATTATCAAATACATACACCCTCCCACACACACACATTATATATATTCACATTCATGAAACAAACATACATAGCAAACATTCATTCATTCATACAGTCTTAAGTAGGTACCTACGTCAAAACTATTATTACGCAATCTAGTGCATAAAATAATCTTACCTTAGACATATGGCTAATCTTTGTTCTGGGCAAATACATTCTCTGAAACTTGTATCTCGTACTCTTATGTCTAGTCGTCCCAGTAAATCGTCAAAAGTGGTTGCTGTCATTCGAAAATAATTGAAGAACTTTGATTCGTCTCTTCTAAGTTCACCCATTAATGTTTCAAATGTTCCAAGTGAAAATCTTTCCCGTAAAATAGGGTGTACCCAATGTTTTCTTTTATTTTGCCTTCTATTAAGATACCACCACAACACAACAATTTCGTCGTCCATTGTGCGCGCAGGTCCAAATTCAACTGAGGACTGTCTGAATTTCTTCCGGGATCCGATGTAATGTGAACACTCTGTCCGGTGTCCGGTTTTCGGCAGATCTGCCGGTCCGGCGTAGTGGGAACCCGGCCTTACTCGGCCGCTTGCCACCGAGACATCGCGGCCTGGCACCGAGCCGAGCGCCGAGCGTGTGACGTCAGCAGGCCACGCCCCCTCCGCGACAGAGACATCGCGCCATGGCACCGAGTCGCTAGCTGTGTGCGTGACGTCAGCAGGCGACGCCACCTTATCAATGAACATCGAGTCTAGTGTGACGTCACCGGAGTGCGACTTCGCCATTCATCCGTCCGCCCCGCCTCCCTTCATTCATAACGCGCCCGTCGCTGCGTTGAATGAGGCCTCACTATCGCTGCCGCGCCCGTCGCTCTCGTTGACGACGGCGCCGCCTCAGCACCGGTTGCACCCTCCTACGCAAGGGTGGTGACTGCGCCGACGGTCCAGGCGCAGCCCCCTAGGGCTCCTGCGGCCCCAAGGAGGTCGGAGTACCCCCCGATAGTTATAGAGTGCCTCCCCAATTACGTTCATCATTTGGGGAGGATTAGCCAACTACTAGGTCGGGCAGCCAACGCCAGGGCGTACGGAAGGGGATACCGTATCACCCCCGAATCTGGTGACGAGTACCGGGTGGTCCAGAGATACCTCTCGGACCTGGAGAAGGAGGACCGCCGGGTATCTTGGTTCTCGTATTCCCTACCTGCAGAGCAAGACCTCAAGGTGGCGATTGGTACGCGAAGCCATTGAAATCAAAAAACACCCCAATTTCAACAGAGAAGACGGCCTAAAATCCGTCCCAACACCTGGTCCCAACACCTGGGATCCAATAATATCCAAATTAAAATCTCAAGAAAAACAATCCGCGAAACAGAGGACACCGTGAGCCATTTTTGCCAAAACCCTCTATCTTTTAGACCATACCAACTCCGGGGAAATAAATACAGATAATGCAACATTCATAAATACAGACATGCCGTGTGAACGATTGTGCTGAATACTTGAACAATATAATAAATTAACTGCTGGTTCTTGATTCTGTCTAAACAGTAAAAGCAAGCTGGAAAAATCTGAGGGCGTATTTTTTTAAAATATGTGGCCAAAAAGTGGAGATGGGGCTGATAAAATATGTGAAAGTACATGGCAATATTATGATTAATTATTGTTTTTAAAGAGCATTAGGATTCAAACTTAAGTAAAGATGATGATGATGATTATTCACAACCGACTCTAGATTTAAAGAGTTGCAAATCCAGGTTCTGTGCAGAATAATATTTCTGCTTCAGAAAGAAGTGATACTCTAGAATCTTAAAGTTATATTCAAACATCACAAAGAAAGAAAATTCGAATGAACAGAAGCGAAAATAATGATCAACTTTTAGAAATAGAAAAGAAGAAACTTGAGATTCTCCAGAGGGAAAGTATCGAAGAAAAGTGATGATTTAATTTCAAAAAATTTTTTGAAAGTCTTTTGCTATTTATGGAAATATTCCATTGAGGCGTAAAATAAGGTAAAGACCAAAGATTCAAGATTTAATTTTGACTAAAATTGAAGTTGAAGAAAATAATATTCAGCACACTCCTGTACCTAATTTAAATACTCAACAATCAATGACTATGCGATTGAATTTTGTTCCCACGAGAATCTAAGTGCCTGGTCCTATTTAATCATGCCTCCTGCTGACAGAGGACAAGTCTTTGTTTTTAATTTTTGTTACTATTATTAATTACTTAAGATGTCATGTGGAACATGGTGTAATGGTTGCAGCTCCTTACAAACGTTATGTAAAAAAAACATGGTGATTAAAAAGAGTGGCGGAGAGTTTATTGGCATTTCTACGCCGTTGATTGGAGAACTGGCACTTAATGTAAAGCTAGAAGCATTTCATATACAGTTCTTTTTTTCTGACGATCTTAAGTGTTGTGTTACCTATATGATTAAATAATTTTTGAATTTTGAATGGGATATGAATTGCACGTCCAGGAATCATTTGATCAAAATTTAATTCATAATATACATAGTAAGTAGGGAATTGCAAATTCAGCGAATGTTCAGGTTATTGCAAAACCAATTTGTATTGCCGAGAGTTATCGAAGAGAAAGAAATCTTTAAGTTATATTGTATTAGGTATATCATTATTCACTTTGCACTAGCATAGGCAAGAACAAGTGGCTAACTGTCACCGTCATATACTTAAACCTCAGAATGAGTAAACTTACTCAGTGGAAAAGAAAGGAGAAGTTATAATCGCTCAGAATGGTGCCATCCAAGCTACAACGACCCACATGCAATTCAAGCTGGAAGTTCTAGGCATCATGATCACCGACATGTCTTACATCATCTTCATAGCGTGTGCGGTAGCAGTGTATAAAGGGTGTGTATACAAGACAAAACGTAGTTTACGCCGAGAATTAATGTGCGCGTTACGAGTGTTATGCAACAACAGGACATAGGCCTAACGGTTGCGGAGTTAAGTTATAATTAAAGTCAAGACATTGTATTTAGTCAATCACAAAACTCAAAACTGAACAAGAGGCTGCAACTCGTGCCAGCTTTCGTGTGGTTCTTGAAATTGCAAACCATGGAAAATCATTCACCGATAGAGAAATGATCAAAGAATGCATAATTGCAGTAGCTGAAGAAATGTGCCTTGAAAAGGTAAATTTATTAAAAACTGTCAGTATGTCAGCAAACACTGTGGCTCGAAGGGTAGACCTTATCATGCTGCCGTACGTTGGCTTAGTTGTGGGAAAGTCCTTCAGCGCTTTTTTGAACTTCGATGAATCATCGAAATTTTTTTGATTGAAGTAGAAGGTAGTAGTGTGGAAGGTAGCACTCTATGTTGATTTGACAAAACATATGAACAAACTGAATTTGAGATTGCAAAGAGAAAGCCAGCATCTTCCTGATTTATACACGAATATCAAATCATTCTGGAAGGAATAGATACAGTTACAATCACAACTACGAAGTAAATGTTTTTCACATTTTAAAACATGTGAAATATTCAGTCACACCACTGAGACTGAGTTTGCTATCGATTTTGCAATCGAAACTTTGAGTGCTTTGAAAATAAATTTTGATACTCGTTTCTCGGACTTTAACGGACACAAACAATTCGTCGACAGATTTACTTAACCACAGGTACCCTATACTTTTCCGCCACAATTTAAACCTAACCCTCCTTACCAATTTAGAATGCCTATCCTAAACCCACAATAGTTATAATAATATATAATAGTAATAGAATGCCCACACGTACCCAACAAATGTTCCGTGCCCTTCAACCTAATTATAATCCTCAAAGTAATGCATTCCGTACACCCCCACGTTCTCAACCGAAACCCCAAACTGGTCCAACTCCAATGAGTAGCATGACTCAATGTGACAAAGGAATCAATCAACAATTGGCGTATACACGGAAATCCACCACCTACAAATTATTTTAAAACTCGTGACGTAAATTTAAATGACTGTGCAACCAGTGACAGTTCATAGAAAAAGTTTGTGTAAATAAAAGTGAAATTCTGTTGTTCAGTGATGATATAGGGAAAAATATTGGTACTAAATTATATCAGTCCTCCGGCAAAATTTTAACAAATCATTGTATGCCCGGAGCCACAGCTGTAACCATTTTCAACAAAGTATTGTGTGGAAATTACACAAGTAACACAACTTTAATATTGCTTTTTGGGAGAAGGGGAAATGTAGGACAAAATGAATTGTTGTCATTTATTGATAAATTAAAATCACTTAATGTAGAGAATATTGTCTTGTATACATTTCTTTACATCAAAGGTGCACCAAAGGAAAATAAAATATAAGTTAAACA
This sequence comes from Pieris melete, assembly GCA_963693345.1. Classification (NCBI taxonomy): domain Eukaryota; kingdom Metazoa; phylum Arthropoda; class Insecta; order Lepidoptera; family Pieridae; genus Pieris; species Pieris melete. Next base: position 462,309 of record CAVNZK010000356.1, on the reverse strand, counting down.
TGCTATTGCACAATACTTTAACAACTAACAATAAACAATTAAATTGTGACTTAGGTACACTACCTAATTTAATGGACATAAATTGTATATTTAAAAATAAGTATGTATCGACAGAGGATAGGTTCCGCCTACCTAATTATCATTTACAACAGATAGCTACTATGCTATCTTACTTTTTATTTACAACTAAAGCTAAACATTTAGCTTTTCAGACAACTGCTTCTATTGAGCAGCTAGCTTTTCAGACAACTGCTTCATTAAACAGCTTGACTTAAAAGAATGTAGTGATACTTGCAGTAACACTTCATTAAGAATTAATCATTTAAATTAGATAGTGTGACAATAGAGGCAAACTCTAGCAATAATTTAGTACAACTCAGCTCAACACAAACATGTAATATTACTAACAACAACTGTTTAAACTTGATGCATCAAAACATGCAAGGTATGTTGGGCAAAGAATTAGAATTAGAGTTATTTTTAAAATCAAGTAAAATTGATGTCCTATGTGTTTAATGTAAAAAGCTTCAAATCTGGTTACATTTTTTCTACTAGTTGACTTAACAACCTATTTTTATGAATAACAGTAAAAGGAGGTTAGTTAAGAAAATAAAAATCAGATTTGACGTTAGTGTATATTAAAATTATTCTGTTGTTGTGTTTTTTTTTCTTTAATAAAGTTTTTTGGGTTTAAAGTATAGTTTTAAACATGTTGGTCCTTCGAGCCGGATTAGAAAGTGTAATAAGTGCAAAAAACAACTTAAAAGGCTAAGTACTTATTTCTGCGAGTTGGATTATTTGTTGGAATTTTCGAAAAGTCAAGGTCAACCTGCAATTATAACGACTGGACAAGTTTTAAAGATTTGTTTAAGGCTCTCGTACATGACAACGTGCATCTAACAACAATTGAAAAAAATCATTATTTAAAAACTAGTTTATCGGGAGAGGCTGAACAACTTCTAAAACATTTTGCACTCACGGAGGCTAATTACGATAAGGCTTGGAGCACACTTGAGAGTAGATACAATAACAAACGTATGATTGTCACTACAATAATTAGCCGCATTTAAATCAAAAGAAGATGATCACAGAATGTTTTAAAAGCTTAAAGGAAATTTTAGATACTACGAAGGAATGTTCGAATTCTCTTGATAATCTCGGCGTGGATACCTCCACCTGGGATGCAATCATCGTACATTACCATTTTATCATTATTTTTAGAAAATCGTTTTCGTTCTATGGAGATGGTAAATGTTACTCACAAAAAAGACCAACCGCAGAAAAAGGACTTAGTTAACAATTATACAACCCAAAAACCCACAAATATGAAATCATTTGTCACAGAAGTAAACAGCGAATGCACTTATTGCTCACAAAACCATTATATTTGTCATTGTAAAGAATTCGCCGCATTAGATGTTCCTCAACGTCACGATTTTATTAAGAAGAATGGCATTTGTTTTAATTGCCTTGTAAAGGGTCACTCCGTTAATGCGTGTTGGCAGAGCACTAATTGAAGAAAATGTCGACGACATCACACTCTGCTGCACTTCACAAACCCTAACAAGTCCACATCAGTGCCAGAAAGCGAAGCAGCAACATCCAGTACACCTGAAACAAGCCAAACCACATCAACCGTCGTTTACAAAGCTGAGGTTGACAGCGACAGTGAAGAAGTAATATTGGCAACTGCACGAATTGCAGTAGAAAGCTAGTTGACTTAACAACCTATTTTTATGAATAACAGTAAAAGGAGGTTAGTTAAGAAAATTAAAAATAAAAATTGAATAGCTTCTATCGCGGGCCTTGAGCGTGTAGGACGAATCCAGAAATTCAGTAACGAAAATAACCTAACAGTCGGAGTGGGGGGGGCCCACTCCGACCGGCACAGCGGTGATACTTTTTAGTTTTGCCTCTCTTCAAATATGTCAGAGTACTGCTCATTGATGAAATTAGCATGGTTAGTGCAGAACTTTTACATAAAATTGATAATCGTCTAAAACTAAATAACAGGAAAAAACACAGATTTTGGAAGTATAGACGTTATTTTGATCGGAGATTTACGTCAATTGCCACCAGTAAGATCGACACCAATTTACAAGACAATCAGAACGAGCATGATTGGACCGCATTTACGGCTAAAATTTAAATTTTATGAACTTACCACAGTAATAAGACAAGGTAATGTTGCATTTTCACAGGTTTTGACAAAAATAGGTATTGGAGATGTACTAGATGACGATGAGTTTTCTTATCGGTCTCCACGCTCAAAAAGTGTAACTTGAATTAATATCAAAGAAAAAAGAAACGAAAAAATAAATACTTAAATAAATAAAATAGATAAATAATTATAATTCCATAAGATAATTCAAGCCTTAAAAGAGGAAATTGGACGCTGCATTAATGAAATAACGCAGCATATATGCAAAAAGGTCATTGAAAATTTCATTAAAAGATCGCGTGTGTGCCAGCAAAGCCGTGGCGGCCATCTGCACGATATCTTGTTCCATACATAACCTCATTCTGTCTACTTTACGATATAATAAAGTTTCACGATTTTTTATTAAATATCTGTGTTTTATTTAAAATTTAAAAATTGCGTTCTAGTTGGGACACCCATTATTTATGTTTCGCGGAACCTCTCATAATTTTTGGTTCATTAATCATGTCTTTATTTTTAGCGGGGCCATGTGTGCCAAGATTTACACGTGGGCGAAATATTGCCTATGTTTAATTTACCTCGGCTTGTCAGGCAACTGGAAACCCGGAAGCAGTGTTTGGCTTTTGCTGAAAAGCACTGGCTCATTTTAGCCAACAAAATGAGCCGTGTACTCCGCCAGCTCATGCGCCTGGATTTGACGGCCAACAACACAGTTGGGCCCTTTGTATGTAACAGAGGGAGCTATAGAACCAAGTCCCGTACATCAAGGGCCACAGGAACATGGTTCGTCAGGGTTTCCATTGCCTCAAATATTTTATTTAATGTACTTTGTGCTTTGCACATCGCAAGTCTCATGAAGAGGCCATATTCGAGGATCCTCTATGTGATGAAACAAATGAATGCTTGTCCAGGGCCACCATCACAGACTGGTACAGTTATTGCCGGGAAGTAGTCGTTATTTATTATTTAGAAAACTAAGAAGTAAAAGGAAAAATAGGTGGCCCGGGAAAAATAGTACAAATAGATGAAAGTAAATTCGGCCGGCGCAAATAGATGATGGGAGCGAGGACTTGCGCTTGGAGGTGTGCCCGGACAACGTGCGGTCTCCCCTGATAAAAAAGCACGTGGAATAGCGCACCACGATCCATACAGATTGCTGGCGTGCTTATGATAGCCTGGCAGAGCACGGGTAACACAATAAGAAGGTTAACCACAGTGACCCGGATAATCCATTCGTTGCAGCAGATGGGACTCACACTCAGCGTATTGAGTCCCAATGGCGTTTAGTTAAAAGATTTTTTTACAAAGATAATTATAATTCTCCTCAAAACTTTGGAGATGTGATTGTGGAGTATTTGTGGCGACGAGAGGTAATGAAAAATAAAAAAGATTCATTTATGAAATTAATTGAGGCAATAAATTATATATACAAACCTTAACCTCTAGTTTTATTTCTGTATCTTAATAATATCACTAAATATCATTCTTATTTCTAGAATTCACTAGGTGAGATTGTCCAAGATCAAAACTTGTAGTCGATCATACCATTATTACCAAGAAAATGTTAAGACAATTCTTTATATTAGTTAAGGTTCGTTTGTTGCCCTTGCAGTCGAGATCGTATTACGTACTCCTGAAAGCTGACTATCACTATCACTGCTTCATACAATTATTATGATTTGAAAAATGCCCAAAACCGAATCAGAGCTACCCAGTATCCACGTGGTCTTGTCTGTCCTACCCCTAGAGTGTATATAAAAGCCGAAGCTGCGAAGGCGAGCGCAGTTGCCGCGCTTTCTTACGCTGGGGTGGAGGGAGTTGTCTTCCCGCAGCGCCGGAGATGTCACAGAGCCAGACCTCTTCCCACTCCCCCCCCCTTCCCACTAACCATTGTAAATAACTAAATAGCGCTATTCTAACCTCAAAACTTTAAACATGGATATCTCCATAACCATAGGGTTCCGCGTCATACAAAACACAATTACCGAGTTAGATTGTAGAAAACTTAACAATTTATTTTTGTCATCGTTAATTGCCGATCCGGCCCAGTGCGGGCCGCTTCAATTGATCGATAGTCAGTAAAAAAGTAAAAGAGTAGAGGAGTAAACGCGTCGTATTAAAGTATGAACACACATGAAATACAAATGAGGCGCTTCGTAGATTACATCCCAGCCTCCAGAGTAACGTATATCCTTCAAATCGATACTTGATTTATGCTCAGGTACGAGAACTTATCATAATATGTAATCTCTGTAGATGGAATCACATATTCTGAGGTGGCAAACATGAATAATCTCCAGCACATCCTCTCATTTCGATGAACTACACAGATATTCTAACAAAAAGTTTAGGTTCAGTAAAACATAATTACTTTACTAAAAAGCTTGGCAATTCACCTGTTAATTAATTAGTTAATAACTGGTGGTTGCGCCGGATTCTTATTTTATAATAATTTTTGATTTTTAAATAATGGTTGCTCAATACATATACCCATCCTAATAGTTCCTAGACGCATATCTCATCACCCACCTATTTTATGTCCCAATCCTATGACGGTACTAGTTCCGGAACGGGCTATAGGTGGCGCGCACGATGATGAGTTTCTAACAAGAATTAATAGTGACAATTTTGATGACCCGCGATATGGTTGATTATTCGCCGCACGCTCGCAACGCTTCCTTTTTCTTTTAAACATTTAATTTTTTAGCATAAACTTTAACTATACTTAAATTCAATTAACTTTAACTTGATTAAGTATAATTTGTGAAAGTGATTGTTCATTGGTGTACAACAAAGGAAAGAAGCCACGAGGTTGAAGGTACTGTGCCGACATCCTTTCTTTCTTTTTCCCATTGTCCATTATTGAGCATAAATATTAGGTATCAATAAGAAATATTACAGTCCACTATATAACCACTTCAAAGATTTAGCTTATAGGTATAAAGTTTTATATATTATAACAACCCGCGCCGCCAACTAGGTTATGTATTGCTTTTGTTAAGTGGAAGTGTTGTTTATATTGGTATGGTAACAATATCAATACAACTAGCACCATCTATTTTTCATTATGTAAGTGATTCAGTGATTAATTTTTTTTTAGTTTGCCAACGTCAACCATTGTTTCATTAATATAATCTCAACCTCTGACACACAGCCGGGATCTCCATGGGTGTCTATTCATATAAACGTCGAAAGAGTTGGGGAATACTTTGATTCATTTGGACGTAAACCTCTTGAAGCAAAAGAAGGCTTTTTAAAGAGGAATTGTTGCATATGGTATACAATAGCGTTACGGTTCAGGATTATCTATATACTGTGTGTGGAGAGTATTGCTTGGTTTATTTATGTATATGATGAGGTTAGAATACTTCCTTAGAAATTTTACATGTGACTCAGTGAATAATGATTGTATATGTAATGACGAACTGGCTTTGTTAGTTCGTTAACGTGGTACAATTAAAGCCCGATTAACAAATTGAAACCAATAGCAATGCGACAAAAATATAAGTTATATTAATTTGAGACTAACAAAAATAAAAGAAATATTTTCAGGCTTTGGAAAGTTACAAACTCAAATAGAATCTTTAGATTTGGTAAGCAATCGCCAGATTTTATGATAAATATGTAGTCAATTGCACAATTTCCTCGGGTTCTTGGTGCTATTGACAGTACTCATATTAGCATCCAATCTCCATGTGAGTTTTCTGTATATATATATTTAATATGGGACGCGTCGGAGTAACGCGCGATTGATTGGCGGATGACGGGCAGATTAATTTAGTGTATTGTATTGTAAAAAGATAGATTAAACGATAAGTGTACATCAAATGTCGTTTCTTTGTATTTCAGGTGAGAATAATTGTTATAGTTAGACCATAAGTGCATTGTATTATAAAATGTGATGAATAAAATAAAAACTTTTTAATTCAGAGAAACAATTTTGTGATTCAATTTTGAAAAAAAAACCTTAATAATATTCCTTATATATATATGCGAATTTGGGGTTTCTACTACTCGTTATCGTTTTTTTTTCATTTGCTCAGGGTATTTTGCAAAAAGTCTTCCGCAATTACTTGCATGCCAACATAATAAAAAAGCTACTTATGAATGCAAAGCCGTAACTTTGGTTGACGCCACAAAAATTCATGATGCTTTCCACTGTAACTGAAGTTCAACGGCGTCGGTCTACAACGGGAATACAGGGTACACGCCAGGCCAATTACTCTCTATTATTCTTCATAAAAATCGGAATTCCAACACATTTCTTCACGTTTGCCAATCATCGTTTTTGGGCATGTTGCAAATACCACGAATATAATCAGTAGAGTAGCGGAAACTTAAAAAAAAACTACTACTCTCGTTTAAGAAAATCTGGAGATCATACCTCCCACAAAAATGTTAAACCTTCATAGAATCTTTGCAGTGCATCGAGTCACGTTATAGTCGGTATACCACAGAAATAAAATACTTGTATTCGACGTGGAATATAAAAAAATTGTGGCGAATGTATAATGAACAAGCAGTCAGGTGGACAGTCAAACAAAGCTTTTTTCGCAGATTTTTCAAGAACGGATGTTTGTTCCAATTGCACGTGTTAAGACTCTACCAACCAGTAATGTAGGATTACCAAATGTATGAGCAACATCTTTATCATAATGACTATGTACCTGCTTATGTAGAGGAACCTCAAGACGAGGCTCCTACTGAAAATCAGGATTTTCAGACAACTCACAAATCAGACAAGCAAAAATAGAAATAAATTTACAAACATAAAGACAACTTCCGTACAAACAGATTACAAATCCACCCTTAAAACTATTGGTTGATACAGGGGCGAATCAATCATTTATAAGCCCCGTAGAAAAATTCTATCCTAAACCTAACCCTCCTTACCAATTTAGAATGCCTATCCTAAACCCACAATACCCACGTAGAATGCCCACACGTACCCAACAAATGTTCCGTGCCCTTCATCCTAATTATAATCCTCAAAGTAATGTATTCCGTATACACGGAAATCCACCACCTACAAACTATTTTAAAACTCGTGACGTAAATTTCAATGACTGTGCAACCAATAACTTTTACCCAAATTATGACTACTATGAACCTAGGTATATATATGATCAATATTCTGATGACTACAATTACTATTACGAAGACAGAAATCAAGAGTACTATAACGAACGTAGTCTTAAATAACAGAACTATAGATTTGATAAAAAATTTATATTAGCACACTGATAAATCATTAACAAGTTTTGTGACGATTTCTAATAGCTCCCCAACAAAGAATGCCAACCCGAACTCTTTCTACTTCCGACCGACTCTAGACCCGCTTGGTTGTTTTTTCTCTTAACCAATCAACGCCCGAGATCACGCCGACATTTTCCCGCGTCACTACTTGAGAAAAAACCGCCAATCGTGTGTCTTGACAATAGAACTATTATTTACAAAACCACATTAAATATATACCATTTTATCTATTTTAAGTACTTATAATTTAAGATATTAATAATATAAATATTTACCTCATTAAATTACCTCCATTATAACAAACTTGTATTTATTGTGAAACCCACCGGATATTGTTGAATAAAGTATAAAGTATCACAGAACAAGCCGTTTCTATGATTGGCTAGTGTCTCCCCAGAAATATTGAGGACAATTGTAAGACATACAATAGAAATGTTATTTATATTCTAATTATTAAATACAATAAGTACATATGAACTCTTTCGATATAAACTGACCATAAATATAAATATTAACTTTGGTAAATATAGCAACGTATTCATTATACAATTGAGAAACCCTAACACACGGAATTAGAAGAGTAAAAAAACCAATCAGTCAAACACCATTCATAAACACAAGCAAATATTTTTACCACCTACTAAAAGACAAGATGGACAGCAAACGAGCTAATGAAAATGCTTCTGGAGTGTATCACCGATTGAATTCCCTAGATTTTAATGGAATTCAGACGTAGCGATTAGTTGCGCTGATGGTTGCGGAACTCAAAATAAAAAATTTTATTGGAATGTGCGTGTGGCTATGCAATGTCCCCTAAAAACATAAAATAACATTCACCTAGTTTTGCCAGTCACTTTTCACTGCTGACAGTGTTTGGTAATATTGGAAGGGAATAGAGGAGTACCACAACATATATGGCCTTGTTGTGCAAACCAAGATGGTTTACGATTGGAAAGATGCTCTGCAAGCCGCCAGGTCAATAGCATTTTTAATTTGCTTAAAGTAAGCTGTTTTTTATTAGTAAAAATGGTAATAAGGTCAAAATAAAAGGTGAACCCCATTATGCATCTGACTTTACCCAATACAAATATATTTTAAAAAGAGGAAAATCTTTCAAAGCTGTAGGGTATACTGGGTACGGTTGAAACAGAGCAAATATCTCAACAACCGTGCGTGATGCGCTGGGTGGTAGAACAAAGCGGCCGACATGTCAGAACATGAATTGTAGTGTTGCGTCGTCTTTCGCGCGCTGTGAATGTGTATAGGTGAACCCAATGTGTTTGTTGTCTGAAAACTATGTTTTGTTCGTTTCATTCCATAAAAGTCATCATATTGAGAATTTTGTGTTATGTATGATTCAATTAAATCAAATTTATAATAGTGCTTGCTATGAACAATTTTATTAGGAAGAGGGTTCGCGAAACAGAACGCGTGAAGCATTTTTTGTGGGTACGGTGTTTATCTAATTATTTTGTTGCTTAGATGCTAAGGGCGCGCAAAAAGAAAACAACCAGAGCTGAGGCTTTATCATCGTACAAACAAGCCTATGAAGATGTAAAATGTAGGAATTAACAAATAGAGGACGAAAAACTAGAAAATCATCAATCTACACAGATACACCTGAAAAAGAACAGAACATGAAATAGACTGAAACGCACCAATGCTAAGCAAAATAAGAAAATATTTTATGTAGGAAAACAAATACTGACAGCAGAAGAAATAATGGTTACTTTTCGCGCTAAATCGGTGACAGTCAAAAAAGGATGACAAATATCGATCTTGACTTTGACACATGAGTGAAGCTACCCTAGTCACTAGGGTTCTTTTTAAAAGAAATAACAATGATCTACTTATTGAGAATCCTGACACCTCTCATAAAGATAGACAACCCCGAGCAATGACACCTTGGAATGAAACAATAAGTCATTAAGAACAAAGGCACATTAATAAACAATAAGTCATTAAGACTGCATTCCTAAGATGACACCAGTGACCACCAGCACCCCGCGGACGTCGCATCTTTTGTATATAAGTAGAAGACTCGTGACAACTGGTCATTTACATCACCACCTAGCACTAGGCTCTAGATAATCTTAAGTAATTTGTGTAACCTTTTAAAGTCTTAAGTAAATTTGTATATCTTTAAAATAAAAAGTGTAATCTTTTAAATAAAGTTTTTTTTTAAATATCTCACACGTTGAGATATTTTGACTGGCGCCCAACGTGGGGCCCAGCAACGTAATTTCTCGTCGCATAATAAATAAATAATAATTTAACAACGCGATCATCGATCCAGTTGATTTCAACGACCAAGGAATTACGAAGTTTTCTTAAAAACGAAACGCTGGGTAACACAAGAAATAAATAAGTCAAAATATCAAGAGGAAAAGTGAAGGACATGTTCCGGGAACTACTACAAGGTCTTCTGTAAGTACCTTTGCATTTTAAGTCCCGTCAAAATTCCTTTCTTTCTCAAACCTCCGACTTTTGTATATAATAGAGTAAGTGTTAGTGATTGTGGTGTGAATCACCCTCCTTCTAGTAGTGAGGGTAATATCAACTTGCTCCATAGTGTGCCAAGTTCATTAGATAGTAATACCAACTTGCTCCACAGTGTGTCAAGTTCATTACATATTTTAAGCTTACAAACAAAAAAAAGTTTCAAAGGAGGTAGCAATTTATATACAGAATCAATTAAAAATGAAATAACAAGAAATACGGACAAGCAAGTTAATTTTTATTTATTGTATTGTACTTATAGGTAGGTACCATCTTGGGCCTATATAATTTATTATATTTCAAATCAATCGCGTTACAAGACAGTATTCAACATTGTTTCAGTAAAACCGATTGATCAGGTCCTGGTTACCTTGCAATATTACGCCTCAGGATCCTTCATGAGATGTGTGGGTGATGTCTGGACTCCACAAATCTACAGTGTGTCGAATAATACAGCGAGTAACACTTGCAATCTCAAAATTACGCCCTCAATATATATATATGCCAAGGACTGACCAAGAAAAAGAACAAATGGCTAAAGTTTTATAATATAGCCAGGTTCCCTGTGTTAGGTGCCATTGATTGTAGCCACATAAATATTTTACCTCCAGGTCAGTAACATACTCGCACCTGTCTTTTATGTTACAGTAAATATTTACAAACAATTCATATGTTTGATTGTTGTATAAACCTTACTATATAAATTTATTCAATATAGGTGGTGACAATGAAGACTTCAGAAACAGGAAAGGTTTATTTTCATTTAATGTTCAGGTTATTGGAGATGCAGACTTATATATAAGGAACATAGTTGCCAGATGTCCAGGATCTGCACATGATAGGTCATATATTTAATAGTTCAAATATTAAATATAGGATTTAGTCTGGGGAATTTGATGGGCTGTGGCTTCTTGGAGATTCAGGTTATGCCCTAAAATCATACCTGCTTACACCTCTGGCAGACCCCCAAACAGAAGCTAAAAAGTTGTATAATGAGAGCCACATAAGAACCAGAAATAGTATTGAAAGGCTATTTGGAGTTTGGAAGCGAAGGTTCCCCATAGTTGCGTCCAAAATAAGATATAAGATAGATAACATCCAGCCAATTATTATGCCACCGCCGCAACTCTTGTCTGCTTGTACGATGTATGATGTTGTTGTACGATGCAACGCGAAAATGGTCTTCGCTTATGAGCAGAGACCAGCCGGTGAAAAGTGAAAAGGTACTTCGCCTTCACATTTAATTTCGAAATATACTGATGTTTCGTTTAATCGCTTTTTGAACTCTAAGGTAGAAATTATGCGGTACCTTCATTGTGTAAAGAATAACAACCCTGAATATGAAAAGCATTTCGGTAAGGCTGCTGCACCATTACTTACACTAATTGACGAATTTGCAACTTATTGATAACCTCATAACCTCTTCACAAGTCTGAACTTGCTCAATTATCTTCGACAACAAGACTATGGCACGCTATACAAACAACCAAATTATGAAAAAATAAAGGGTATTATGAGACAGCGATAAGTAATGAAGATACTACTAATAGCGTACTTGTGGTAAAATGGATGGACAATTCTATAGTGTCCATTGCTTCTAATAATCTGGTTCTGGTTTAACCCATAAGTACTGTGAAGCGTTTTTACAGAAAGATAGAACGAAGGTACGGGTCCCATGTTCTTATCTTTTTGGTTAATATAATCGGTTCATGGGATTTTTATTAAAATGCTGTATACTTTCACTTAAAACAATGTTTAAATGCAGAGGTAGCGCTTGAGTCGATTTGGTTGCTCGCGAGTTTATTATAACCAATTCGCTTTTAAGTATAATCTTAGAGGTTAACGTCTAAAATCAGGGACGAATTGGATACTTTTAAACTGATTCAATTCATATTTATTTCAATGTAAATGGTTCGCACGTACAAAAGAAAGACTGATGCCAGAGAATGGTCTCAAGATGAAATGAAAGAGGTTGTAAATAAAGTCTAGAACAAAGAATATACTAGTTGCTAAGTTTTTTGCAGTACCGTTCATGAGCTTACAGAGAAGACTTACTTCATCCAGGATTATTATTAAGAGTTGATGTGCACAACAAGCTTTATATGAGAATACAGAAAAGAGGTTAGCTGACTGGCTATTGCACTTGGTAAGTCGTGGCTTCGGAATTACACCCAAAGCGGTACGTAAGTACGCGTGTAAATTTGCAGAAGGCCAAAACGTACAATACAAATTTGACAGAAGTGCTGGAATGGCTGGTCAGGACTGGTTTCATAGCTTCATACAAATAAAAAATGAATTATTCGGAAGCCGGAAGAAATAAAAGATCGAATAATAATCGTTTATCCACCATCTGAGGATTGGATTCAGTGCAATGCTTGCGAAGAATGGTGCCACGAAAAAGGTGCTTATGGAATGGATGGAAAAACAACAAATATATGTGAATTATGTGCCAATAATTAAAATTGATCTTATTATTAATTTTCTACTCATTCCAAACTTATGGTGTTAAGAAACTTAAAATTTTGTTACATGTTGTGTACGATCTGATTAACCCCGAAAATTGGTGCGATTCGGATATTTTCATTTTTTTAAGTTTTTAATAGCTAATTAAGAGAATATATGTGTGATTTAAGTTTTCAAGTGTTTATTTCATAGCTAATTGTTTCTTCTTACGATTTTATCAATAAAAATAACATTATATAACACTTTAGTATGATTTGCTCATATAAGGGATGCCTGGCAGAAATAGCTTGTAAGAGATAAGGCCGACCGTTGCCTACTAACTTATGTAACCTGCCTGTGTAACCTGTGAATTAAAAAAAATGAACAATTTAAGAAAAAGAAACGAAAGAAATTTTACTTTTGCCGCTATAAGGGGAAAAGTACATCATTTTTTTAATGCAAATGAGTCACCCACCATAATAAAGGTAACTCAAACTAATTCTTTAATTAAGAAATGTTATGAAACATTTCAATCTCAAATATTATAGTTTTAATTATAGACAGGACATTGTTTTATGGCGCCACCGATACCTTCGAAAAATTAAAGAGTATCGAAGGAAAGGAAGGTATATTTATCACCAATATGAAACCTGGGTCAACGAAAGTAATTATAATTTTCTGTTTTCGTTACATTAAAATGTACTTTTAATAATTAATTGATATTTTTCTCTATCTTGCAGGTCATGCACCGCCAGACCTTCGTAGAAGGCTTGACCACTGGCTTCAGGAAAAGGCAAACGATTAATTATCGGCCATTATATATAAGAAGGATTCGTAGAAGACAGCTTATTAATATTTGAAGCCAAAAAATGAAGATTATCATCAAGAGATGAATACCGATTCCTTTGAGAAGTGGTTTAGGGGGGTCTTGCCAAAACTAAAACCTAAAATGCCTTGGACTAAACCTAGAATACAAGAGTGGCTAACAAGCAAAAATATTTTATTCGACGCAGCAATAGTTAAAGCTATTCTCATAGACATTGTACGGTACCACAAACAAGAACATTGCGATAATTATGTTGTGGACGAGATGGCAGCATGGGATAATTGTTTTACGACTGCCCCCATACGAGCTGAATCCCATTGAGTATGTACGGGCACAGGCTAAGAATATGTTGTAAGAAATAACAAAACTTTCAAAATGTCAGAAATAAAAAAACTTTTTAAGGAAGGACTTCAACATATCACAACTCAAAAATGGAGTATCTGCATTTCTCATATAATTAAAGAAGAAAACAAAATGTATGGTATCGACCACATGATCGACAATGTTTCAAACAGATTTATAATTAATGTCGCTGAAAGCGATAGTGATAATAAATTTATCATCAACCACAGCCATTAGGACAACAGAAAAGTGCTATTTATAATTAAAATACAGCGAACCACTATTAGCAGATGCTATGATGTTGACATGCTTTCCATCTATAGCGCCGATGCAATTTGGAAAATTCCATCTGTCTTGAAATCCTTGAGCTATAGTTTTCCACCGTTCTTCATTTGGCGTTGGACTGAAAATTCCCATTAATTTGTGAAAAATGATTACGTTACATACTTCTTGTATGATTGACCGGATTGTTGATTCGCCTAATCTAAAGCTTGAACTCAATGTCCTTGCTGTACTCCCCGTGATCATGTTTCTGAAACAAAAATTTCTCTATTAATGTTTCTAAGCAAAAATAAACACACCTTAGCAGACAGACACCTCTTCACTTCGTTTTTTTCTTTTTCAGAATCAGAGTGCAAGAAAACATGGGCAAACTTAAGAGAAAGCTATAGAAGGGCAATTGGTAAAAAACGCACAAAAAGTGGTCAGGCTGCTACCTCCTCAAAAAAAATGGCAATTTCAAAAAGAGATGTCTTTTTTGTTGCCGCATATGAAACAAAGAAAAACGATTTCATCATTAACGGAAAATGATAGTGAAGTTAACGAAAATTTTGATTTTAACGAATTGTTGTTTAATCGCGATGATTCTTCCATATTATCGAATGACCCAGAAGTTAATATTACCAACCGACCAGAATCTTCTTCAACAAATATGTCAGGAAACTCTCGTTTCCGCACATACCTAAAAGAAAGCGATTCAAAGGGACTCAAGAATGTACTCCAGCATCAGCTTAACTTTTACAATATTTACGTAAAGAAAAAGAGACCAATAAGGATGATGAGATCGACCTGTTTTTTTCGAGCATTGCAAAAACTGTAAAAAAATTAAATCGTTACAGCCAATCTGTTCTGAAGTCTAGAATATTCAAGATGGTGTCTGAATTTGAATTACAAGAAATCAAGGAACTAACTAATTTCTATGCTGGTTCTTCACGACACAATACTGATAACACTCACAATACAGGACCTTCGAGTCATAACACCCACAATATAGGATTTTCGGATTATAACATCCGTATGCAGGCCCTTCCGACTATAGTACCTGCAATCCAGGATCTTCAGATTATAACCTCCATAATACAGGCCCTTCCGGGTATAGTACCTGCAATCCAGGATCTTCAGATTATAACCTCCATAATGCAGGCCCTTCCGGCTATAGTACCTGCAATCCAGGATCTTCAGATTATAACCTCCATAATGCAGGCCCTTCCGGCTATAGTACCTGCAATCCAGGATCTTCAGATTATAACCTCAATAATGAAGGCCCTTCCGACTCTAATACCGGCAATGCAGAGCTGTCAGACAAAAATCCTCCAGTTTTAGAAGAACCGATATTGAACATTGAATTGCCTAATGCTACTCAGAAAAATGTTTATTAATTTTGAGGTTACATTGTGATCGATAATTTATGGAAATTAGAGACTGATTGTTACTATTAGATGACGAACATCTAACAGGTGTCTCTGGATCTGCCAAAATTCTCCAATGGAATGGAAACCGATCGCAAACTGAGTCTTATGTCAATACTGTCGGTGGGTGGACTAGTGCCTGTCTGCTAGCTGTCGCCGCGTGGACTGCTGGGTGCCTGCTAGCTGCCGCCGCGTGGACTGCGAACAGTCGTCTTAGTATAGGTTTGTGTTGGGTGGGAGCGGAGTTGGAGCAGAGTCGTGTAAGTGTGCTATTACCTTTAACCTCTTAGTTCCGGCTGTCGTACCGGTGCGCCAAAAAAGTTGCTCCGTCAACGCCGGCTGTCGGTACCGGAGCGGTACGACAAAACTATGTTGTTCTAGTTTAGACCTGATAATTTAAACAAATAATATCAGAATGGTTTGTGTCGTATTTCAAATTAATGAAAAAGAAACAACCTATTCACTCATATGATTGCCAGTCTACTAACTAAACCTATACTTATTCATGTGAACACCTTTTAAAAATTATTCAGTTTTGGCTCTCTTGCGCTGTCGACATACTTTTACCATTTCAATGTGTTTTGTTTGTGAAATCCTACAAAGAAGTTAAAAAATGGGTAAGTTATCAATTCTTTATACGTTCGGTTCAAAGATACTTTATTTCTTAAAGAATTACATTCAGATCGTGATATGAAATTATTTGAAAATAAAAATATTAGTTTCTAAACCGTCGTGACAACTTAATAACACCAACAGTTGATTGGATTGTAAAAAAATGTCTTCCTTTCTCATGTTTCGATGAAGATACACAGGAATATTTTCGATCGATTTGCCCGAATACGATATTTCCTAAGCAAAGAGCGATTTGAAGAACTACAATCGAATGTTAAAAATAGACTACAACAATATTCATGTATCTGTAGTTAAGTAAATTATTTTTTACTTTTCGGGTTTATTTATTGTAACTAGCACACACACACTACGCTTGTATGTTCATGTAATACAAGATTTTTTTTTATTAATTTTAGAATGTCATAAGGTTATGTTAATCAAAGACAATACTACGTTTTTACCTATTTAGGACATCTTTTTGAGTATGTAACAAATAAAGCTATGCTACGTTCGTTTGTGGTTATAATTAGTAAATGGTAATTTTTCATAATTAAAATGTGTTGGATTTATTAAAAGATAACTAAGACATTATAGAAACGTGAACTCACTTTACATCTTTTTCCAACGTTGGGATAATAAAAGTATAAGTAGTAGCCATTTTTCCCTCTTGAATACAGTTCCTTAATAGTCTGGGTTGTAAAATCCAAAACTGATCTTACAAGCCCTGGTGATAGAGTTGAAGAGCCGCCCAAACGCCTGTCCTGACTTAGCTCGTCTAACATACAAATACGTCGACGAAGCGTTATAACGAATAAATTAATAGCTCAACTATTCATCGGGTAAAACTAAGTCATTACCTTTTCTTGCAGGTGAATCTATACCTAAATATCCAGCAAAATGTAAGAAATACCAACACTATTCAAGAAAGTTCTGTGACTTATCATCATGACGTAGTATTAAACCAGAAAAATACAAAATATGCTACAACAGTAGGACCAGCTGCAGAAAACTTAAACAGTGAATTATCCTACGAGTACGTTATACCCATGTGTAGTAGTGAAACTAACATGAATGTAGAAAACTTAGAAACGCTCGTAATAGGTCAAAATACACTCTTAACAAACCAAACAAAAATATTGGAGCAACTTAACTCTATCCAGAATGTACAAACTACTACGATTCAGAAAATAGCATCACTATCCGTTCAATTAGACCATGCTATGGTGCAAATTAATAACCTTTCCCAAAACTTACAAGTCACGCCATTGAGCGCATGCAAATTTCTCCAAGTAACACAGCTTTTTACATCAAGCCAATTGAAACTGTTCAACAATTGGATGAATTAGAACTGGAATTGTCAAACAGTGCCAATAGGCAACAAAAAAAGCAATTGTACTTTGTTATTTTCGCTGGTGGCAAAGGTATTGATTGTGCTTACACATTCGGCAAGAAATGGAATCCATTTCGAGGGAAACTTTAACGAAAGTTTTCCAAAATTTTGATGCCAAATTGGAAGAATGCTGTAACCGTCGAGGACGTCATTTGGACAACGTAGTTTTTAAAAAGTAAATTTCATTAAATTATCTTTGAATTATAATAAACACATTCGTACTAAGGTATACAGTTTTTTTTTCCTTGAATTAAAGTGCATTTCTCTCTGGGCCACCATGTATTAAAATCGAATACAAAAATCGATTTTCACTGAAAGAAATCGATTATTTTTCACATCCCCATTAATTTTATAAACGTAAACGGCCATTTTGAATGTGGATTTTGCTAGAATTGTGTGTAAGTTTTACAGTGCAAAATTTCCAACTCGTTAATAACTAAGCCTTGACTTAGAATAAGAAAAAGA
This sequence comes from Pieris melete, assembly GCA_963693345.1. Classification (NCBI taxonomy): domain Eukaryota; kingdom Metazoa; phylum Arthropoda; class Insecta; order Lepidoptera; family Pieridae; genus Pieris; species Pieris melete. The sequence goes on along the minus strand of CAVNZK010000356.1, from coordinate 444,628 downwards.
TGGAGATATCTAAGGGATCAATTTGCGGTAGAGTTAGGAAAAATTTCACCTTCTCGCTCTGGAGATGAGGCAACTACAGTATATCCCAAATGGCCATATTTTAAACCCTTACTTTTTCTCAAACCTATGGTGAAGGCGCGGCTAACCACTGGAAGTTTGACGCGACAAAGATCTCATTCAAATAGTGCTGTGAGCCTTGATAGTGAAACAGAATACACCCAAACTACAAATGACCATGATTGTTCTCTTTCACCTGGACCAAGCAACATGGAAGATAATGATGCGAGTGACCAACCAACAGTGTCTCCTGCGATGCCTGTTTCAAAAATCGCTTTGAAAAGGCCGAAGAGAACAATCAATGACAAATTATTGGACATTGAGCATCAAAAACTTAAATTTTTACAAGATAAGGAAAAATCCCGACAGAATAGAACAACAGATGCAGACAACGAACATATTTTATTTTTTAAAAGCCTCATACCACACATTGAAAAAATTCCACAGCACATGCTACTTTCTTTTAGAAACCGCATTCAAAGCGTCGTCGACGAGTTCACGTACCAATCTTTGCAATATGGTAACCCTAGTTCGATGTCAAACTACTCTCATTTAAGTAATGTTTCCCGTAATAGTACTCCAGAGACCTGCAACGAAATAACTCTTCCACAAACTTCGAGTGACAATATTGCTGTTATAAGCAACCAATTAGCCACAGAAGAATATATTTTTCATTGTGATTAAAACTACTTACAAATAAAACATACTAGCCTACTGAATGAATAAAGGTCAAGGAATTTTTTTGAACATTGGCTGTGGACACCCCGATTATAAGCGGTATAGAAGACATTTCATTTTGAAATTATACCACCCAGTACCTATATTACGCATATTTTTATACTAATAAATATTATTCATTACTTACCTAATAGTGATAACGAGTCTTTCTTCAGGTGAAATTGGTTGAACATGCCAGTTACACCATTTCTTAATTAAGCGATGTTCGATTAAATTGAATATGTAGTAAAATGTTTCTTGAGTCATCCTTGTATAATCATAAAACTCCTTTTCATCGTCCTTTATATCTTTTAAGAATAAATGATAATATGTTCCATATTTAGTTCTTTTTCTGTTAATATCAGATACACTAACTGTTCTTCTCTTTCTATATTTGACGTAAGTACTTTCTAAAAGTAAAAAATCTTCGTCCGACGAACTGGAGGCCATGATTGTCACTAAGGACAGATTCACCTGTTTCTTTATGCGAGTCAACACTGTATCGATCGGTACCGACCCGTACAGATTTGTCTGTACCGGAAACCTGTTTCTTTATGTAAGCACCCTTAGACAAGATCCATATCCAGATGACGACGTAGAGGGACATGCATACAGTTTCTCAAAGTCAACATCTTCATATTCTTCTTTCTCACATACTTGGAAACCTAAGCAACCCGAAATAAAATGCTTAAACATTGTAAGAAGAGCAACTGGATTTACTGTACCACTTTAATTTTAGACCCAAGGCATAAAGCTCCGACTTTTGATATGACATTATGGGGGCAGCAAATTAAAACAGAAAGCCTGCGCAAATTTAATGAACTTTATAAAGAATATAAAAGTTTACACGTACAGCAACACTCGGTGTCTCAATCTCCAGAATTAACAAGAAATTAAAACGAAGTATGTGAGAAAGAAGAATATGAAGATGTTGACTTTGAGAAACTGTATGCATGTCCCTCTACGTCGTCATCTGGATATGGATCTTGTCTTAGTCAAGGCTTAGTTATTAACGAGTTGGAGGAGTACCTAAGTAAACCGAGAGCCGCCAGCTTAGAAGAAATTTTAGAGTGGCGGAGGACGCATGTGACGGAATATCCGATTGTTTCCAAGATGGCTCGTGATTTTCTTTCGATACCTGCAACTTCAGTACCTGCTGAGAGATTATTTTCTAAAGCATCGTTAGTAATTAGAAAACATAGCAATAGATTAAGTGATGAGTCTGTTCAAAGGTCGAGGAATGAGTAATATAATAATTCCTCGACCTTTATGAACTTAGAGGGTTGTATTGATGATTATAATTCTGTAACTACATACGTCTTACAGCGCGACTCATAATTTCATAATTTAAATTAATTTCATAATCAGAATTTAAAGGAGTTTCAGACAGAATAGCTATTTTAAACATCCTACTTCCTAGTCACAAAGACCCGACCTCCATAGTCCAAGTACAGTCAAACCTGGGTAAGTGAGAACTGGATAAGTGAGAACTGGATAAGTGAGAGTAATAACCGGGACCCGTCATTTTAAGCTCCCAAAACCTCTATTAGCGAGAAACAGAAACCTCTGTAAGAGAGAGTCGTTTTTCCCTCGTGGACCTCCGTAAGTGAGACTGCTACTTATCTATAGCTCGATAAGCGACAGTTGAGCTATATTTATTAAGGAGGAACTTTACAATACATAAATATATTCGACAAAATTTAAAGAGAGAAAAATATTCAAAATACAAAAACAGAAACCCAAACGAAATTGACGGATTTTTTCAAGTATAAATAAAATAAATTATATACTGTAACTGGTTATTGCTGCGTATCTCTATAAGAGAGAAACGCTACCCATGTACGAGGGGAGTTCCAAAAGTTCGTGGAATGGAGGGGATGGAGTGGGCATAGGGGCGCTCGCTTAGTGTCATACTAATTGGGGACTCATAATTAGTATATAAATGGAGTTTCAGCCCTTTTGCGTCATTCTAAAAAAAAAAAAACATTCAAACTCTGCGCCCGACTGCCGACCTGTGCGGACGTCTGCTCCTGCCATCGCGCCATCCTGCTGCCATCTCGCTCACTCGCTGTGAGTCATCGCCGCTTGCCGCTGTACAGTGCGCACGCGCTGTCCGACTGCTGCCCTTGCTGCCCGCTGCCCTCTCATTGGTCGCTTCGCGTCTTCGGTGATTGGACATCGTGTTGAAGGCTGCAATTTATGAGCGCGGGTTTACCTGCGGCCGTCCGATAGCCACCTAACGGTGCCAAACGGTTATCGAACGGTTAACGCCTTGTGCGGGTGTTTTGTCCGGGGTGCATACACCGTGCCTTTTTCAAGGCGCGAATCAGCCCCTCCGCTTCCTCCAAGTCCTGTGCGCAGCCGGGCCTCCTAGTAGGCACTTATTAGGGAGAAACCGACTTTAATCAGGTCCACTGTTGGACGGGTCCTGTCACATCCGCAGGGGCTCTATTTACCCAAACTCCTGCGGGCTGGTTAGGTCTGTGACAATCCTCACCTCCGCTATCACCAGCGGAGACACATACATATTAGGGCAAACCACAGCTTAGGTACTCACACGTTAGACGTACGTACACACTCGCCGCCAAACTTTCTTGCTTCCCGCATACAGGATGGCGTCCGAGGCTCAACCCCCCGACGATGTAAGATTATTTTTAAACTTTTTAAAAGATAGATATCCGGATATCATTACGGAATTTTACGAGTTGCAATGTGCGGACTCACCACGCTCGCCGTCCCCGTAGCCGTTTAGGACGATGAAAAATGCCTCCGCGAAGGCACCGCGAAATAATAATAAAACCTCACCCGACCAAACCCGCCCTCGCGCTCACCACTCTCCGAAGTGGAAAGCGTAAGCGATGAGGAGGCGGAAAATCTAGCGCGTCCATTGTCGGCAATGTCGGCCCAATCCGCTCCGTCGGAAACGGTTGACGAAGCCGTTTTATCATCTTCCTCGGAATCCGACGGATTCCAAACCGTCGGACGTAAGAAAAAGCGTTCGGCTAACGGTGGCCCACCCGCGAAAAGGCCTACACAGCCGATAAACCCTCCGAAGAGGGATCTAAGTTCGTTGTTAACGGACAAACCTGCGCCCCCCGCCCCCGCGGATCGCATCAAAACCCCCCCGCCCGTCTATGTCAGGGACAAGGGCGTATGGCCCACCCTTTCTAAGCTTCTCGACATTAAGTCGATAAATTATAAAGCCCGAACTTTGAGGGATAACATTTGTATACAGGTGTTCACACCTGAGCACCACCGGTTCCTTACCTCTTACCTTCGTTCCGAAGGTATCGGAGGTCACACTTTCCCCCTGCCCGAGGAGCGCGTCCTTAGGGTAGTCATCAAGGGCATCCCGAAGGAAATAGACTGCGGGGTCGTATAAATAGATTTGACCGAGCAGGGATACCCCGTAAGGGATGTATTCCGCATGTTAAACCGCACCACCAAAGAAGAGTACGATATGGTACTCGTAGTCCTAGACCCTACTCCGAGCGGAAAAAAGATTTTTAACCTTCGGGAGTGTTGTAAGCTCTCGGGGTTGAGGGTTGAAACTCCCCTCAAAGATTCTTTCACACGGCAGTGTCACCGCTGCCAACTCTATGGGCATGCAGCCCGTAACTGCTTTGCAAGGGCGCGGTGCGTCAAGTGTCTAGGCGACCATCATCATGGCACATCGGACTGCAAGCGCACTCTTCCGTGCGCTGAGCCGCCGGCATGTGTGCTTTTCGGGCAACATGGGCACCCTGCGAATTATCGCGGTTGTCCTAGAGCCCCCAAGGCACATAAGCCGCCGTCTAGGCGCATGGTGGGTCGCGACGCGGCCCGTCGTGGCACGGGAGCAAAGCCCTCATACGTGCCGGCCCCGCCTCCCGAATTTAGTCCATGGGCCAAGTCCTCCGTTACGGAGGGCCCTCCCCAACTCACGGCAGAAGCCTTCCCGCCTCTGCCATCAAAATCGGCAACCGCAGCGCCTTCCCAGGTCCCTGCGCCAAACCCTATCTTAAAAGAGAGGCCCACATTAAATGCGAGCCCTCCTAAAGCCCTCAGCCCTCCCGTAAAGGCAACTGAGGAGTCAGGCAGCGTCCGCGACGCTTTTAATCTTGCGTTCAGCGTAATAGACGCTATAGACCTAGACGCACTCGTCGCATTTGCGGAGGCCTTTAAGTCCGCTAAAACTGCGTCCACCAAGGTGGAGGTAATAACCGAGCACGCCCTGCTCCTTAAGTCCGTGCGGCAATTTGTGGAATCCGGCACACCGCAATAGTTACGACCATATTACCCCTTCCCGACATAAAAGGCTCTTAGGAGGCCCAGGTACACATACACACTAAAGGATTCGGATGATCCAATTATCGTAGCTAACACATTAAATTAAAAGCCGCCCGCGCGGCCAATAATAACAATCAAGTATTCAGACACAGATTAGGGTTAAAAACCGCCTTCACCGGGGAAGGCGAGGACCTCTACTTCGCACTTCGCTCACTCTAGTGAGCTACGCTCGCCAACCAGCCCGAGCTGAGCTGTAAAGGCCCCAAAGGGAAACAGCGAGATTCCTATTAAAAAAAAAAAAAAAAAAAACAACTGGTCATTTACATCACCACCTAGCACTAGGCTCTAGATAATCTTAAGTAATTTGTGTAACCTTTTAAAGTCTTAAGTAAATTTGTATATCTTTAAAATAAAAAGTGTAATCTTTTAAATAAAGTTTTTTTTAAATATCTCACACGTTGAGATATTTTGACAGGCGCCCAACGTGGGGCCCAGCAACGTAATTTCTCGTCGCATAATAAATAAATAATAATTTAACAACGCGATCATCGATCCAGTTGATTTCAACGACCAAGGAATTACGAAGTTTTCTTAAAAACGAAACGCTGGGTAACACAAGAAATAAATAAGTCAAAATATCAAGAGGAAAAGTGAAGGACATGTTCCGGGAACTACTACAAGGTCTTCTGTAAGTACATTTGCATTTTAAGTCCCGTCAAAATTCCTTTCTTTCTCAAACCTCCGACTTTTGTATATAATAGAGTAAGTGTTAGTGATTGTGGTGTGAATCACCCTCCTTCTAGTAGTGAGGGTAATATCAACTTGCTCCATAGTGTGCCAAGTTCATTAGATAGTAATACCAACTTGCTGCACAGTGTGTCAAGTTCATTAGATAATACTAACTTGCTCCATAGCGTTCCAAGTTCATTCCATATTTTAAGCTTACAAACAAAAAAAAAGTTTCAAAGGAGGTAGCAATTTATATAACAGAATCAATTAAAAATGAAATAACAAGAAATACGGACAAGTAAGTCAATTTTTATTTATTGTATTGTACTTATAGGTAGGTACCATCTTGGGCCTATATAATTTTATATATTTCAAATCAATCGCGTTACAAGACAGTATTCAACATTGTTTCAGTAAAACCGATTGATCATGTCCTGGTTACCTTGCAATATTACGCCTCAGGATCCTTCATGAGATGTGTGGGTGATGTCTGGACTCCACAAATCTACAGTGTGTCGAATAATACAGCGAGTAACACTTGCAATCTCAAAATTACGCCCTCAATATATATATATGCCAAGGACTGACCAAGAAAAGGAACAAATGGCTAAAGTTTTATAATATAGCCAGGTTCCCTGTGTCATTGATTGTAGCCACATAAATATTTTATCTCCAGGTCAGTAACATACTCGCACCTGTGTGTGTGTTTATGTTACAGTAAATATTTACAAACAATTCATATGTTTGATTGTTGTATAAACCTTACTATATAATTTTATTCAATGTAAGTGGTGACAATGAAGACTTCAGAAACAGGAAAGGTTTATTTTCATTTAATGTTCAGGTTATTGGAGATGCAGACTTATATATAAGGAACATAGTTGCCAGATGGCCAGGATCTGCACATGATAGTCATATATTTAATAGTTCAAATATTAAATATAAGTCTGGGGAATTTGATGGGCTGTGGCTTCTTGGAGATTCAGGTTATGCCCTAAAATCATACCTGCTTACACCTCTGGCAGACCCCCAAACAGAAGCTAAAAAGTTGTATAATGAGAGCCACATAAGAACCAGAAATAGTATTGAAAGGCTATTTGGAGTTTGGAAGCGAAGGTTCCCCATAGTTGGGTCCAAAATAAGATGTAAGATAGATAACATCCAGCCAATTATTATGCCACCGCCGCAACTCTTGTCTGCTTGTACGATGTATGATGTTGTTGTACGATGCAACGCGAAAATGGTCTTCGCTTATGAGCAGAGACCAGACGGTGAAAAAACGCATGAGTTTCTGATGCGCTTCGTTTTCTATACTTCGCCTTCACATTTAATTTCGAAATATACTGATGTTTCGTTTAATCGCTTTTTGAACTCTAAGGTAGAAATTATGCGGTACCTTCATTGTGTAAACAATAACAACCCTGAATATGAAAAGCATTTCGGTAAGGCTGCTGCACCATTACTTACACTAATTGACGAATTTGCAACTTATTGATAACCTCATAACCTCTTCACAAGTCTGAACTTGCTCAATTATCTTCGACAACAAGACTATGGCGCGCTATATAAACAACCAAATTAAAAAGAAAAAAAGGGTATTATGAAACAGCGATAAGTAATGAAGATACTACTAATAGCGTACTTGTGGTAAAATGGATGGACAATTCTATAGTGTCCATTGCTTCTAATAATCTGGTTCTGGTTAAACACATAAGTACTGTGAAGCGTTTTTACAGAAAGATAGAACGAAGGTACGGGTCCCATGTTCTTATCTTTTTGGTTAATATAATCGGTTCATGGGATTTTTATTAAAATGCTGTATACTTTCACTTAAAACGATGTTTGAATGCAGAGGTAGCGCTTGAGTCGATTTGGTTGCTCGCGAGTTTATTATAGAACCAATTCGCTTTTAAGTATAATCTTAGAGGTTAACGTCTAAAATCAGGGACGAATTGGATACTTTTAAACTGATTCAATTCATATTTATTTCAATGTAAATGGTTCGCACGTACAAAAGAAAGACTGATGCCAGAGAATGGTCTCAAGATGAAATGAAAGAGGTTGTAAATAAAGTCTAGAACAAAGAATAGACTAGCTGCTAAGTTTTTTGCAGTACCGTTCATGAGCTTACAGAGAAGACTTACTTCATCCAGGATTATTATTAAGAGTTGATGTGCACAGCAAGCTTTATATGAGAATACAGAAAAGAGGTTAGCTGACTGGCTATTGCACTTGGTAAGTCGTGGCTTCGGAATTACACCCAAAGCGGTACGTAAGTACGCGTGTAAATTTGCAGAAGGCCAAAACGTACAATACAAATTTGACAGAAGTGCTGGAATGGCTGGTCAGGACTGGTTTCATCGCTTCATACAAATAAAAAATGAATTATTCGGAAGCCGGAAGGAATAAAATATCGAATAATAATCGTTTATCCACCATCTGAGGATTGGATTCAGTGCAATGCTTGCGAAGAATGGTGCCACGAAAAAGGTGCTTATGGAATGGATGGAAAAGGAACAAATATATGTGAATTATGTGCCAATATTTAAAATTGATCTTATTATTAATTTTCTACTCATTCCAAACTTATGGTGTTAAGAAACTTAAAATTTTGTTACATGTTGTGTACGATCCGATTAACCCCGAAAATTGGGGCGATTCGGATATTTTCATTTTTTTAAGTTTTTAATAGCTAATTAAGAGAATATATGTGTGATTTAAGTTTTCAAGTGTTTATTTCATAGCTAATTGTTACTTCTTACGATTTTATCAATAAAAATAACATTATATAACACTTTAGTATGATTTGCTCATATAAGGGATGCCTGGCAGAAATAACTTGTAAGAGATAAGGCCGACCGTTGCCTACTAACTTATGTAACCTGCTTGTTTTATATGGTGAATTAAAAAAAATGAACAATTTAAGAAAAAGAAACGAAAGAAATTTTACTTTTGCCGCTATAAGGGGAAAAGTACATCATTTTTTTAATGCAAATGAGTCACCCACCATAATAAAGGTAACTCAAACTAATTCTTTAATTAAGAAATGTTATGAAACATTTCAATCTCAAATATTATAGTTTTAATTATAGACAGGACATTGTTTTATGGCGCCACCGATACCTTCGAAAAATTAAAGAGTATCGAAGGAAAGGAAGGTATATTTATCACCAATATGAAACCTGGGTCAACGAAAGTAATTATAATTTTCTGTTTTCGTTACATTAAAATGTACTTTTAATAATTAATTGATATTTTTCTCTATCTTGCAGGTCATGCACCGCCAGACCTTCGTAGAAGGCTTGACCACTGGCTTCAGGAAAAGGCAAACGATTAATTATCGGCCATTATATATAAGAAGGATTCGTAGAAGACAGCTTATTAATATTTGAAGCCAAAAAATGAAGATTATCATCAAGAGATGAATACCGATTCCTTTGAGAAGTGGTTTAGGGGGGTCTTGCCAAAACTAAAACCTAAAATGCCTTGGACTAAACCTAGAATTCAAGAATGGCTAACAAGCAAAAATATTTTATTCGAAGCAGCAATAGTTAAAGCTATTCTCATAGACATTGTACGGTACCACAAACAAGAACATTGCGATAATTATGTTGTGGACGAGATGGCAGCATGGGATAATTGTTTTACGTCTGCCCCCATACGAGCTGAATCCCATTGAGTATGTACGGGCACAGGCTAAGAATTCGTTGTAAGAAATAACAAAACTTTCAAAATGTCAGAAATAAAAAAACTTTTTAAGGAAGGACTTCAACATATCACAACTCAAAAATGGAGTATCTGCATTTCTCATATAATTAAAGAAGAAAACAAAATGTATGGTATCGACCACATGATCGACAATGTTTCAAACAGATTTATAATTAATGTCGCTGAAAGCGATAGTGATAATCAATTTATCATCAACCACAGCCATTAGGACAACAGAAAAGTGCTATTTATAATTAAAATAAAGCGAACCACTATTAGCAGATGCTATGATGTTGACATGCTTTCCATCTATAGCGCCGATGCAATTTGGAAAATTCCATCTGTCTTGAAATCCTTGAGCTATAGTTTTCCACCGTTCTTCATTTGGCGTTGGACTGAAAATTCCCATTAATTTGTTTATGATTGCGTTACATACTTCTTGTATGATTGACCGGATTGTTGATTCGCCTAATCTAAAGCTTGAACTCAATGTCCTTGCTGTACTCCCCGTGATGATGTTTCTAAAACAAAAATTTCTCTATTAATGTTTCTAAGCAAAAATAAACACACCTTAGCAGACAGACACCTCTTCACTTCGTTTTTTTCTTTTTCAGAATCAGAGTGCAAGAAAACATGGGCAAACTTAAGAGAAAGCTATAGAAGGGCAGTTGGTAAAAAACGCACAAAAAGTGGTCAGGCTGCTACCTCCTCAAAAAAATGGCAATTTCAAGAAGAGATGTCTTTTTTGTTGCCGCATATGAAACAAAGAAAAACGATTTCATCATTAACGGAAAATGATAGTGAACTTAACGAAAATTTTGATTTTAACGAATTGTTGTTTAATCGCGATGATTCTTCCATATTATCGAATGACCCAGAAGTTAATATTACCAACCGACCAGAATCTTCTTCAACAAATATGTCAGGAAACTCTCGTTTCCGCACATACCTAAAAGAAAGCGATTCAAAGGGACTCAAGAATGTACTCCAGCATCAGCTTAACTTTTACAATATTTACGTAAAGAAAAAGAGACCAATAAGGATGATGAGATCGACCTGTTTTTTTCGAGCATTGCAAAAACTGTAAAAAAATTAAATCGTTATAGCCAATCTGTTCTGAAGTCTAGAATATTCAACATGGTGTCTGAATTTGAATTACAAGAAATCAAGGAACAAACTAATTTCTAAGCTGGTCTAAGCTTTCTTCACGACACAATACTGATAACACTCACAATACAGGACCGTCTAGTCATAACACCCACAATATAGGATTTTCGGATTATAACATCCGTAATGCAGGCCCTTCCGACTATAGTACCTGCAATCCAGGATCTTCAGATTATAACCTCCATAATACAGGCCCTTCCGGGTATAGTACCTGCAATCCAGGATCTTCAGATTATAACCTCCATAATGCAGGCCCTTCCGGCTATAGTACCTGCAATCCAGGATCTTCAGATTATAACCTCCATAATGCAGGCCCTTCCGGCTATAGTACCTGCAATCCAGGATCTTCAGATTATAACCTCCATAATGCAGGCCCTTCCGACTATAGTACCTGCAATCCAGGATCTTCAGATTATAACCTCCATAATACAGGCCCTTCCGGGTATAGTACCTGCAATCCAGGATCTTCAGATTATAACCTCCATAATGCAGGCCCTTCCGGCTATAGTACCTGCAATCCAGGATCTTCAGATTATAACCTCCATAATGCAGGCCCTTCCGGCTATAGTACCTGCAATCCAGGATCTTCAGATTATAACCTCAATAATGAAGGCCCTTCCGACTCTAATACCGGCAATGCAGAGCTGTCAGACAAAAATCCTCCAGTTTTAGAAGAACCGATATTGAACATTGAATTGCCTAATGCTACTCAGAAAAATGTTTATTAATTTTGAGGTTACATTGTGATCGATAATTTATGGAAATTAGAGACTGATTGTTACTATTAGATGACGAACATCTAACAGGTGTCTCTGGATCTGCCAAAATTCTCCAATGGAATGGAAACCGATCGCAAACTGAGTCTTATGTCAACACTGTCGGTGGGTGGACTAGTGCCTGTCTGCTAGCTGTCGCCGCGTGGACTGCGAACAGTCGTCTTAGTATAGGTTTGTTTTGGGTGGGAGCGGAGTTGGAGCAGAGTCGTGTAAGTGTGCTATTACCTTTAACCTCTTAGTTCCGGCTGTCGTACCGGTGCGCCAAAAAAGTTGCTCCGTCAACGCCGGCTGTCGGTACCGGAGCGGTACGACAAAACTATGTTGTTCTAGTTTAGACCTGATAATTTAAACAAATAATATCAGAATGGTTTGTGTCGTATTTCAAATTAATGAAAAAGAAACAACCTATTCACTCATATGATTGCCAGTCTACTAAAACTATACTTATTCATGTGAACACCTTTTAAAAATATTCAGTTTCGGCTCTCTTGCGCTGTCGACATACGTTTACCATTTCAATGTGTTTTGTTTGTGAAATCCTACAAAGAAGTTAAAAAATGGGTAAGTTATCAATTCTCTATACGTTCGGTTCAAAGATACTTTATTTCTTAAAGAATTACATTCAGATCGTGATATGAAATTATTTGAAAATAAAAATATTAGTTTCTTAACCGTCGTGACAACTTAATAACACCAACAGTTGATTGGATTGTAAAAAAATGTCTTCCTTTCTCATGTTTCGATGAAGATACACAGGAATATTTTCGATCGATTTGCCCGAATACGATATTTCCTAAGCAAAGAGCGATTTGAAGAACTACAATCGAATGTTAAAAATAGACTACAACAATATTCATGGATCTGTAGTTAAGTAAATTATTTTTTACTTTTCGGGTTTATTTATTGTAACTAGCACACACACACTACGCTTGTATGTTCATGTAATACAAGATTTTTTTTTTATTAATTTTAGAATGTCATAAGGTTATGTTAATCAAAGACAATACTACGTTTTTACCTATTTAGGACATCTTTTTGAGTATGTAACAAATAAAGCTATGCTACGTTCGTTTGTGGTTATAATTAGTAAATGGTAATTTTTCATAATTAAAATGTGTTGGATTTATTAAAAGATAACTAAGACATTATAGAAACGTGAACTCACTTTACATCTTTTTCCAACGTTGGGATAATAAAAGTATAAGTAGTAGCCATTTTTCCCTCTTGAATACAGTTCCTTAATAGTCTGGGTTGTAAAATCCAAAACTGATCTTACAAGCCCTGGTGACAGAGTTGAAGAGCCGCCCAAACGCCTGTCCTGACTTAGCTCGTCTAACATACAAATACGTCGACGAAGCGTTATAACGAATAAATTAATAGCTCAACTATTCATCGGGTAAAACTAAGTCATTACCTTTTCTTGCAGGTGAATCTATACCTAAATATCCAGCAAAATGTAAGAAATACCAACACCATTCAAGAAAGTTCTGTGACTTATCATCATGACGTAGTATTAAACCAGAAAAATACAAAATATGCTACAACAGTAGGACCAGCTGCAGAAAACTTAAACAGTGAATTATCCTACGAGTACGTTATACCCATGTGTAGTAGTGAAACTAACATGAATGTAGAAAACTTAGAAACGCTCTTAATAGGTCAAAATACACTCTTAACAAACCAAACAAAAATATTGGAGCAACTTAACTCTATCCAGAATGTACAAACTACTACGATTCAGAAAATAGCATCACTATCCGTTCAATTAGACCATGCTATGGTGCAAATTAATAACCTTTCCCAAAACTTACAAGTCACGCCATTGAGCGCATGCAAATTTCTCCAAGTAACACAGCTTTTTACATCAAGCCAATTGAAACTGTTCAACAATTGGATGAATTAGAACTGGAATTGTCAAACAGTGCCAATAGGCAACAAAAAAAGCAATTGTACTTTGTTATTTTCGCTGGTGGCAAAGGTATTGATTGTGCTTACACATTCGGCAAGAAATGGAATCCATTTCGAGGGAAACTTTAACGAAAGTTTTCCAAAACTTTGATGCCAAATTGGAAGAATGCTGTAACCGTCGAGGACGTCATTTGGACAACGTAGTTTTTAAAAAGTAAATTTCATTAAATTTATTTACCTTGATATTTACAACAATAAAATTGTATTTGACCTCTGTAGGAAAAAGTTTTTACATATCAGTACTTTTTTGTTTCAGAAAGTAAAATAAGAAAAAGATGGAGATATCTAAGGGATCAATTTGCGGTAGAGTTAGGAAAAATTTCACCTTCTCGCTCTGGAGATGAGGCAACTACAGTATATCCCAAATGGCCATATTTTAAACCCTTACTTTTTCTCAAACCTATGGTGAAGGCGCGGCTAACCACTGGAAGTTTGACGCGACAAAGATCTCATTCAAATAGTGCTGTGAGCCTTGATAGTGAAACAGAATACACCCAAACTACAAATGACCATGATTGTTCTCTTTCACCTGGACCAAGCAACATGGAAGATAATGATGCGAGTGACCAACCAACAGTGTCTCCTGCGATGCCTGTTTCAAAAATCGCTTTGAAAAGGCCGAAGAGAACAATCAATGACAAATTATTGGACATTGAGCATCAAAAACTTAAATTTTTACAAGATAAGGAAAAATCCCGACAGAATAGAACAACAGATGCAGACAACGAACATATTTTATTTTTTAAAAGCCTCATACCACACATTGAAAAAATTCCACAGCACATGCTACTTTCTTTTAGAAACCGCATTCAAAGCGTCGTCGACGAGTTCGCGTACCAATCTTTGCAATATGGTAACCCTAGTTCGATGTCAAACTACTCTCATTTAAGTAATGTTTCCCGTAATAGTACTCCAGAGACCTGCAACGAAATAACTCTTCCACAAACTTCGAGTGACAATATTGCTGTTATAAGCAACCAATTAGCCACAGAAGAATATATTTTTCATTGTGATTAAAACTACTTACAAATAAAACATACTAGCCTACTGAATGAATAAAGGTCAAGGAATTTTTTTGAACATTGGCTGTGTACACCCCGATTATAAGCGGTATAGAAGACATTTCATTTTGAAATTATACCACCCAGTACCTATATTACGCATATTTTTATACTAATAAATATTATTCATTACTTACCTAATAGTGATAACGAGTCTTTCTTCAGGTGAAATTGGTTGAACATGCCAGTTACACCACTTCTTAATTAAGCGATGTTCGATTAAATTTAATATGTAGTAAAATGTTTCTTGAGTCATCCTTGTATAATCATAAAATTCCTTTTCATCGTCCTTTATATCTTTTAAGAATAAATGATAATATGTTCCATATTTAGTTCTTTTTCTGTTAATATCAGATACACTAACTGTTCTTCTCTTTCTATATTTGACGTAAGTACTTTCTAAAAGTAAAAAATCTTCGTCCGACGAACTGGAGGCCATGATTGTCACTAAGGACAGATTCACCTGTTTCTTTATGCGAGTCAACACTGTACCGATCGGTACCGACCCGTACAGATTTGTCTGTACCGGAAACCTGTTTCTTTATGTAAGCACCCTTAGACAAGATCCATATCCAGATGACGACGTAGAGGGACATGCATACAGTTTCTCAAAGTCAACATCTTCATATTCTTCTTTCTCACATACGAGGGGTGATCCAAAAGTAATGATAATCGGTTATTTGTAGACCATATAAAAATATGAAAAAAATTGTTTTAGGTTCCTCATATATCCACTAGTTCAGCATAAAAAAATTATATAAATAGGACACGATTTCTGGGAGGTACGTTCATTTGAATACGAACAGACGGAAAGTAAACATCAAAATGGAGAAAAACGAAATCAGAGCTGTCATAAAGTACTTCTGTTTGAAAAAAATGTCTACCAAAGACATACACAGCGACCTAGTGGAAACATTGGGGGACTCTGCTCCTCCATATTCCACAGTTGCGCGCTGGGCAAAGGAGTTCAAGCTGGGTAGAACATCCACAGAAGATGAACATCGCGAGGGACGCCCATCCACGTCCCTCAATGCGGACAACGTTACAAAAGTCGAAGATGTCGTATTGGCAGATCGAAGAGTGACCATAAGGCATGTAGCTGAGGTCACAGGGATCTCATATGGCAGTATTCAAAGAATCTTTACAAACGAGCTGCATATGAAAAAGGTCTCTGCGCGTTGGGTGCCGAGAATGTTAACCGACGAGCAAAAGAAAAATCGAGTAGACATTTCGAGGGCGAATCTCGAAAAGTTCCAGACGGATCAGGAAAATTTTTTGTTTCGTTTCGTGACCATGGATGAGACCTGGATCCATCATTTTGATCCAGAAACTAAACAACAGTCAATGACTTGGAAACGAGCCTCTTCCCCGACGCCGAAGAAATTCAAGGTGTCAAGTTCGGCAGGAAAGGTTATGGCGTCGGTTTTTTGGGATGCCGAAGGAATTATAATGGTGGAATACTTGGAAAGAGGAGCCACTATTACAGGCTCTTACTACGCAGACCAAATAAGAAGATTGCGGGAGGCCATCAAACAAAAAAGACGAGGCAAACTCAGAGCTGGAGTGTTGTTTCACCAAGACAACGCACCGTCTCACAAAGCCGCCGTTGCGATGGCTGCCATTCAAGAAACGGGATTCGAATTGCTCGAACACCCACCCTATTCGCCAGACCTGGCTCCCAGTGACTTTTACCTCTTTCCTCGGCTCAAGGAATACCTCCGAGGCAAAAAATTTGACGACGATAGCGAGGTGATGACTGCTGTAGAGGTGTTTTTCGAGGGTCAAGGCAAAGAATTTTTTTCAAAGGGAATTATGGGTTTAGAAAAAAGATGGACTAAATGTATTGACTTGCTAGGAGACTATGTAGAGAAATAAATTTTTTTTTTAGTTAAAATATCCTTATTTCATATTGATTATCATTACTTTTGGATCACCCCTCGTACTTGGAAACCTAAGCAACCCGAAATAAAATGCTTAAACATTGTAAGAAGAGCAACTGGATTTACTGTACCACTTTAATTTTAGACCCAAGGCATAAAGCTCCGACTTTTGATATGACATTATGGGGGCAGCAAATTAAAACAGAAAGCCTGCGCAAATTTAATGAACTTTATAAAGAATATAAAAGTTTACACGTACAGCAACACTCGGTGTCTCAATCTCCAGAATTAACAAGAAATTAAAACGAAGTATGTGAGAAAGAAGAATATGAAGATGTTGACTTTGAGAAACTGTATGCATGTCCCTCTACGTCGTCATCTGGATATGGATCTTGTCTTAGTCAAGGCTTAGTTATTAACGAGTTGGAGGAGTACCTAAGTAAACCGAGAGCCGCCAGCTCAGAAGAAATTTTAGAGTGGCGGAGGACGCATGTGACGGAATATCCGATTGTTTCCAAGATGGCTCGTGATTTTCTTTCGATACCTGCAACTTCAGTACCTGCTGAGAGATTATTTTCTAAAGCATCGTTAGTAATTAGAAAACATAGCAATAGATTAAGTGATGAGTCTGTTCAAAGGTCGAGGAATGAGTTTGACCATGAAAAAGTAATATTTTTTTTAATAATTCCTCGACCTTTATGAACTTAGAGGGTTGTATTGATGATTATAATTCTGTAACTACATACGTCTTACAGCGCGACTCATAATTTCATAATTTAAATTAATTTCATAATCAGAATTTAAAGAAGTTTCAGACAGAATAGCTATTTTAAACATCCTACTTCCTAGTCACAAAGACCCGACCTCGATAGTCCAAGTACAGTCAAACCTGGGTAAGTGAGAACTGGATAAGTTAGAAAACTCTATAAGTGAGAGTAATAACCGGGACCCGTCATTTTAAGCTCCCAAAACCTCTATTAGCGAGAAACAGAAACCTCTGTAAGAGAGAGTCGTTTTACCCTCGTGGACCTCCGTAAGTGAGACTGCTACTTATCTATAGCTCGATAAGCGACAGTTGAGCTATATTTATTAAGGAGGAACTTTACAATACATAAATATATTCGACAAAATTTAAAGAGAGAAAAATATTCAAAATACAAAAACAGAAACCCAAACGAAATTGACGGATTTTTTCAAGTATAAATAAAATAAATTATATACTGTAACTGGTTATTGCTGCGTATCTCTATAAGAGAGAAACGCTACCCATGTACGAGGGGAGGTCCAAAAGTTCGTGGAATGGAGGGGATGGAGTGGGGATAGGGGCGCTCGCTTAGTGTCATACTAATTGGGGACTCATAATTAGTATATAAATGGAGTTTCAGCCCTATTGCTTCATTCGTTTACGAACACTCGCCTGCTAAACACGTCAATCCGGAAGAAAACTGAAACTATGGAGAAAATTGAACACCGTGCTGTCAATAAATTCCTTACCAAGCAAGAAAAGAACGCTCAGACCATTTTGAATGAAATGGAAACTGTTTACGGGGAACAGTGCCCTAGTAAATCAATGATTTACAAATGGCATGGTCTTTTTAAACATGGTCGGGAGTCGATTTAAGACGATCCCCGCTCAGGAAGGCCAGTTGAGGCCACCACATCAACATCGTCGAAAAAGTGGAAAAAATTGTACTGGAGGATACCCGTTTGAAGAAAAAAACAGTTATCTGCATTAGTTGGAGTATCAGATACCACAATTTTGCGAATCCTACATGACCACCTGGGTATGACAAAAGTCAGTGCAAGATGGGTACCGAGAATGCTCACGTCGCTTCAAAAACAGCAGCGCGTCGAAGCGTCAAAACATTTTTTGGAGTTGTGTAGCGACGATCCTGGATCGATTTTGGAGCGAATTGTTACCGGCGATGAAACATGGGTTCATCACTTCGAGCCTGAGTCCAAACAAGAGTCCATGCAATGGCATAAAAAGGGGACACCACCGCCAAAGAAATTCAAAGTGTCGGAGTCGGCTGGAAAGTTGATGGCTACTGTTTTTTGGGATTGTGAGGGGATAATACTGATTGATTATAAAGAAAAGGGCAGGACCATAACCGGAGAATACTACGCAACAATACTAGAAAATTTAAAGGTACCTGCATTAGCGAGAATCTCGGATTAGTGAAAAACCTCTAAAAGCGAGAATGAGATTGTGCTCCATTGAACTCTCACTTATCCAGGTTTGACTGTATATGCTCCTACCGAGGTAGCAAAAAAGAAAATAAAAACGTATTCTATGAAAACCTAAACAAAACATTGGAGACTTTATACAACACTGTTATTGTGATGGAAGACTTTAATAGCCAAATTGGCCAAAGAGAAAAAAGTGAAGATAAAATACTTGGACCCTATACAACCGGCAAAAAGAATTATAACAGACAAAGATTAATTAACCTCGCGTTAGAAAATAACTTACATATTATGAATAGTTTTTATAAAAGAAAACATAAGAGAAAATGGACGTGGGATTCTACAGGAGGCCGAGTAAGAAATGAGATAGATTTCATAATTACGAACAAACCAAAGCTTTTCGTAAACGTGTAAGTTCTCAACAACTTTAACTTTAATACAGATAACAGGTTACTCCGAGGTCATTTATACATTTGGGAGCCAAACAAATCAAGAAAACATACACAAAAATCAAAACAACCTATTACTCTACCCCTACCAAGTCACGCCTTAGAATCTTTAAAGAAGAGAAAAAGTTAACACCTCTAAACGAACTTAAGACGGTCCAGAAAAAATACGACACCTTAGAAGAAAAAATAAAATACATCATCAGGCAACTGGAAAGAGACAAACCAATAAAAGACAAATTAGGATGAAAAGCAAGGGAGTTACTTAAACAAAGGACACTTTTATTTGAAAACAGACAAAACAATAAACAAAAGATAACTCAATTAATTAAGGAAATAAATTTAGAAATTAGAAAGTACAGACATAAACGAAGAACAAAAACAATTCAATTTCACATATACAAATCAGGCGGAATCAAAAATGCGTGGAAAGAACTTCAGGAAAATACTAATTGGATTAGCAACATACATACAACGCAACGCAAAAATCGAAATCCAAAAGAAACGAATTCTAATATTTAGAAATAGCAACCGATTTCTACCGTGATCTTTATAACGACGAGCAAAAGGCATCTACTACAAGCAATAAGTTTTTGAAAAACAAAAGCCATACTATCACAGAAAACAGGGAAACACCGACCGAGAGGTCGGCTTTAGTTTGGATTACCGGTTAAACCTTTCGCTTGAAGTTGTTCCGCGGTACTAATAAATGTAGCTAATTCTTCTTGTTTAACATTAACTTCACCTTGACACAAAAACTGTAATAAGAGCCGATTCTTTTAAAATTATTATGGAATGTTGAGTAGGATTCGTTTTGAACATTTCTTGGAAATACGGCTAACATACCGATAAAACTAATTTATGTGCTTGAAGTAACCTGCCCTCGGCAGCTAGCGTTACGTCAACTAAATCTCCACGCGACAGCGTGCTGACATGTTGGCTTGGAAATTGTTCCAACATAGTGAAAATTGTTCATTCGACGCCATGTTGGCGGCGACAGATGAGTGACCCTAATTTACTTTGTACTATTTATATCCTTGACATTAGAAACATTTGAAAAATATATTATTGTTTCTACATTCTTGACATCCCAGTTTACACGTCCGTTTGGTTTGAACGCCCAGCCACTATCAGTTTGTCATTTATCGCGGTGAGGATTGTGTTAAAAAGTTTTTTGATAATATTTATTCTGACCTTGATCATATCGCAGGAATTTTGTCGAAGATAATACCGTGTGAAAATGTAACCCTAGAACATCAAGCATTATTAAAATCTACTTGTTGTCACATTTGTCATAAAGATTTCCTTACAACAGTGACAGAGGAGAGGGTTATTGATCACTGCCATTTGACAGGAAAAATCAGAGGTGTGGCTCATAGCAGTTGTAGCCTGAAATACGAATATAACAATACGCACTATGTACCCGTATTTTTCCATAATTTAAGTGGGTATGATAGTCATTTATCTATTAAAGAACTGGCTGCCAGAGATGGTAAAAATATTTCATGCTTACCTCTGCATAAGGAAAAGTATATTTCACTCAGTAAAAAAATAAATTTTAACTTCCTCCAGAAGTAAAGGGTGTCTCAGAATGATTTTCGTTTTTGAATTGACCAATACGCGCCAACCGCAGGTAGCTTGAGGAGGGGAATGGACTCAAACGCTTGGCCGACAAAGCAAGACTTATAAAAAATGTTCGAAATATATGCACAGTGTTTGCCAATTCGGATAAAGAACATGAACCTCAAACTGCAATTAAATGCTCTCACAGAAAGCAACTCCTTACGAAAACTATCAGAGAAAATCTTAATTAAAATAAAAAAACCACAGAGGAAAAAATTGTTGCCTTGAGGCTATTTAAAAGGTCGCCAACTTGTTACCGCTTGTTGAGGAGATTATTTTATTTACCATCTCCAGGCACCCTAAAGGCTTTGCTGAACAGAGTGCCTTTTGCTGTAGGTATTTTACCCAGCCAATACTGGAAGTACTCCAACAATTTTTAAAAATACAGCAGCCATCGGACAATAGTTATATTCTAAAGTTCGATGACATATCATGCAAGAAACTTTTTGATTATAACCCTAAGGAAGATGCCCCCAATGTGGCATCCTATGCCCTTGTTTTTATGGTTGCTCGCATAAAGAAAACAGTAAAACAACCGATCGCACATTTCTTCTCAAGTGGCTTATCAACAGCGTACAGGCTTGCAAGTGCTTTTGAACGAGGTATTAACTTTAAAAAAAAAATTTTTGTTACATTATTACCCTTGCACTTTATAGAGAATCCTAATGCGCGTCATCCAGATTACCGTGTATTCGTGAGAGTCCACAGATGTTATTCGGAAGGCAGAATACCGGGCAGTGGCATTGGTGGTACGAGCTCTTGAAGACTAGCGAATATTAATACTCAAGAAATTGTGCTTGTCGAAATTCAGTAAGACCCGTGGACCTCTGTAAGAACAATATCACGGCGTACTGGAATCCCGAAAACGACCGTGCACCGTGTACTGAAAATAAATAAATATCATCATTACCATATTACACGCGTCCAAGCTCTGCAACCGAGAGATTACAATGCAAGATTGTTTTTTTGTCGACAAATGCTTGCAAAAATAGAAGATCGACAATTCTTTGGAAACATTCTATGGAGCGACGAATCAACTTTAAAAAAATATGGATACTTTAATATGCATAAACTGCACAGCTGGCAACTCTGAATCCAAATTTAATGCAAGAAGAGAGGTCGCAATACCAGTTGCTTATTATATGCCACGTATCCAAATAAAAGGATTGGTCGTTTGGGTCCCATTTTGTGGCCTCCTCGATCCTCGGATTTAAACCCACTGGACTCTTTTTACTGGGGATGTCTAAAGGAAGAAGTGTACTCAAAAAAAAATTCAAATTTGGATGAATTACGCAGCCGTGTTCAAGAGGGCGTTTCAAAAATAAATGAACGACGCTACGCACGTTATCTTAGTAGAGCCTTTATAAGAAGATGTAGAGCGTGTATTATAGGCGGTGGCAGACAATTTGAACACCTGTTGTGAATAAAGCTCGATTTATGAACACCCGATTATATTAGGCGCGTTATATAGGTCGATAAAAACGCATGCGGTATTGCGATAATGCGTCCCGATTCCTTGCACACAGCTGCGTTTTATCGTCCGATTGATCGAAAACTTGATTTTATTGGTTCAGTTGGATTTAATTCTTGAAAGTGTGATTTTTCTCTTTGGTTTTGCAACAAACATTACTTATTCTTAACATTAAGATGAGGTTCTATCAATAATCTATGGATACTTCGCCTGAAGTCGCCGCCCAAGTTGTGGTACTTATCCAGGCCGGACACAGCCAAAGAAATGTGAGCGATCAACTTAATTTAAGTCGATCTGCGGTCCGAAACGTTTAGCGGAGATACCTAGAGACTGGCGGCTTTGTTCGTTGTCGGTCACAACTGAAAGGCAGGATCGATTCATTGTGACGACCAGCTTGAGAAATCCTCACCTTACACTTATCCTCACTCCATTGAGATACAAAACCAACTTCGCGACTTCCATGGAGTAAAATGTGAGCGCTTGAACTGTTCGGAGAAGATTTAAAGAACGCGATATGGTACCACACAAGCCAGCTAATGGCCCAAAACTATCGCGAGCCCACCGAATAGCGCGCCCTCATTTCGCGCGCTCACACTTAAATTGGACTCAGCAGCATTGGAACGGGTGTACTCTTTTCGGATGAGTCTAAAATTGCATTACATGGCAATGATGGAAGGAAGAAGGTTTACCGACGTAAGGGAGAGCGTTTTGCACAATGCTGGTTTGAAGAGAGGGTTGATTATGGCGGTGGCTCATGGACTGTCTGGGGCGGTTATCCGCGAGCGGCAAAACTCAACTTGAGGTTGTTACGGGACCACGGCTGCCAACATTAAATGCTGAAAGGTACATTCTTGAGTGCTTAGAACCTCACGTGATGCCATACGCGGACTATGTAGGCCCAAATTTCCTTTTTATGCATGATAATCCAAGAGCCCATACGGCCGGCATCGTCAGAGAATATCTTCGGGATGTGCACATCGCAGTTATGGACTGGCAAGCCAGAAGCCCAGATATGAACCCCATTGAGCACATGTGGGACGAGCTAAAACTTGCATTTTGCAATCGCTTTGTTTTTGTTATCTCGGATTAAATATCGTTTTAAAGTGTTATAAACAAGTTTTAAAGCTGTAAAAAATTATCAGAATTTAGAATGTCTAGTTCTGAGAGTGATAAAGAGGTGCAAAACACACCTCCAAAGAAAAAGAAGTACAGTGTCAGCTATAAGCCGGATTGGGAAAAAGATGATCTGTTTGAGGGATGGTTATCAAAAAGTAATAAAGGTAAGCGATAAATAATAAAAGCCTTTTTTAGTTACTCGCCGATAAAAACTTGAATACAAAAAACCCATTCAGTCGTTATTATCCGGTTATCCGGAAAACTCCTGGATTTGTGTGCATACACATGTAAAATTGTGTGTGTGCGTGTAGTGTATTGGATTGGATGCAAACATAGACGATGCAAAACGCTCACGCACGCTGCTTAACGTCAATGTCATAGTCGATGACGCGGCGGCTAGCTTCTTGACGGCGGCCTATTAAAAGTTGCCAGGTTAAAAAAGTATGCTTAAAGTACGGGAGTTTTTGTCTTGAGAAATTAACGCATTTTTGTTGCGATATTTAGGCTATATTAAAAAATATACTTTTCAGGTCCAGATTTCGCTTATTGTAAAGTGTGCTCTTGCGATATAAATATAACGAGAGGGGGTAAAAATGATATTAAAAGACATAAAGAGACAAAAAAACACGAAAGCAATAAGCTGAAAATTCGAGGTCAACAGAGTCTAGACCAGATGTTTACAAAAAAATCTACATCGTTAGAAAAACTAGTAAAACAATCAGAAATTAGAATCGCCGCATTCATAGTTGAACATAATATTCCGATCAATGTGATGGAACATTTCCCAGATTTAATAAGAGCAGTATGCCCAGATTCTGAAGTTGCAAAAAGGATTACCTGTGGACGTACTAAAACAACAAAAATTATTTCGGAGGTGTTGGGAAGAAGTGACGTTGACATCATGGTTGAAGCCATGCAGACAAATAAATTTTCATTAACAGCTGATGAAAGTACTGATAAAAGTACAAAAAAGCATTTGGCAGTAATTGTGAGGATTGCTCGAAATAATCTGAAGGTAAATATTATGTTTATAATGTAAAGTTTACATTTCAAATATGTTACTTTTGTATACTTTTTAAACCCTATTCTTTTTCAGGTGGAAGATTTTTTTTTTTAATTATTTGAAATTCTTGAAGGTAACGCCGAAAACTTGCATGAAGTAATTACAAAAAAAATTACAGAATTGGGGATTCCTTATAAAAAAAATATGATAGGGCTGGCCGCAGATGGTGCCAACGTAATGATGGGAAAGAACAATTCTCTTGCAACGAAGTTCAAACAAGACATACCACACCTTTTCGTTATGAAATGTGTATGCCATTCTGTACATCTTGTAGCGTCAAACGCTTGCTTAAAATTGCCTCGAGAACCCGAAGATCTAGTACGGGATGTGTATAACTATTTGAATGGTAGCCCAAAACGTACCGGCTTGTTGAAAGAATTCCAAGAATTTTTGGAATTAAAACCACACAAATTGCTGCAACCTTCTTAAACAAGATGGCTCTCTTTAGAGGCAGTAGTAAAGAGGTTGCTAGAACAATACGAAGCCTTAAAAGTTGTACTTTAGGGACGCTATTTTCAGCGACCGTATTAAAGCTGCAGAAAACATATTGAGAATGATAGAAAATCCAGAGAACAAGCTATATCTGCAATTTATGGCGTATGCCTTAGGAATATTCAACGAACTAAACAGAACCATCGACTATAAAAATCCCAGAAAGTACATGGATATAAAAGATTGGTATTTAGGCGCTGAAGTAGGGGCGACATTATCTTCACCAACATTAACAATCAGTCCCGAAGAAATAAAAAAATTCAAGTTCCGCTGTTTAGAGTTTTACATTGAGGCAATTAAACAACTATTACAGCGATTTCCATTTGAAGACGATATGGAAATTTTGAAAAAAATGGAATTTATGGATCCAAAAATAGTTTGTAGTGGCAAAATACTATCCATCGCTGACATATTGGGAAGGTTCCCAAATATAGCATCTTCAAATGTTATTCAACAGATTGACACCGAATGGCGGCTTCTTCGTAATACGAAGTTAAATACTGAAGATGAAAATTTAGAAGTAGGAGCTTTCTGGAAAAAGATAGCCCAGATGCATTTGGGTGATGGCAGAAAAATGTTTCCAAATTTAACAGTTTAACAGTAACAGTAACAGACAGTTTTGAGTTTTATGTGCTTGCCACACTCAAGTGCATCTGTGGAAAGGCTGTTTTCGCAAATAAATTTAACGAAAACAAAGTTACGGAACCAACTCTCTACCCCGGTAATATCGGGAGTCCTGCATACAAAAAACATTTTGAAAAATTCTAATTGCTTCAATTTCGAAATTAAAGACCAAATTTTACAGAAACTTAATAAAAATATGTATAAAAACTCTCCCGATTATTTTTGTAATTTTACCATAAGACTCCCGGATTTTTATAGATATACCTCCCGGAAAATTAAATTTGGATCTGGCAACACTGCTCACTCCAGTCGTGTTTTATTCGTCGTTTTGGTTGCGCGCGCGCTGTTTTTGTTTGTTGTGTGAAAATGGAGAAAGAAATAAAAGCCGAAGAACCTTCCATTCCATTAGTTTACGAAAGAGCAGTCCTTTAGGATAAAACTTTAAATGACTACAAAAATAATAATCTAAAACTAATGGCCTGAAATTTGTACCATACTAATAGGGGAGACTGGGGACACTTCATCCTTACGGGAGAATAGATACACTGGATTTACAAAGCTTCTGTGAACACTATAAGATTTTAAAGTTGCAACATTAAGGCCCCTTGCGCACTAGCGGTCAACCGCGGGGGCGGCTAACCGCGCGGTCTGCCGCTTTCCCAGTTTAATATGCAACCGCCTGTGATTGTACGCACTTGACCGCCGCAAAGTTTCAACCGCGGCGGTTGAATGGAGAGCTGCGGCCCGCTCCGCGGCTGGCCGCCATCTTGCTTGTACGCACTTGCGATTTCAGTTTGCGGCGAGCCGCCGATGAGTTAGCACGTGAGTCGCAGTCAGGAACTTCGACACAGAGATATTCATTGTTGAAATTCAACAACGAGAATCAATTTGGAATTGTCAAGGAGCAATATATAGGAATAGAGATTTAAAACGGAAACAATGGGAAGAATTAGTAGACATTTTTGGAAAAGATGAGATGACAACAGAGGAAAAAAGAAGTCTTGATAAGTATTTAATATAATTATTATTATTATATCTTGGCTTTCGCAGAAGCAATTGCTTTGATTGAATCAAACAGAAAAAATGCCAAAAGAGGGCCTAGCCGACCCTCCCATCATGAACATGCTGATAGTCGTAAAGACCAAATGAATCATCTGGTTATTCCTCAATCGAAGCAAACACACTGTCGTCAATGTCACAAAAAATGTTTGACACGTTGCAAGAAATGTGATGTTGGAGTGTGTGTCAAGTGTTTTGAAACATATCATTCATAAATAGTGTTAATCTAGTAAATTACATATAACAATGGGTAATATAATCAATAGTTATCTAATAAACTACACTTTTTGATTACATTCTGTTTTGTCATAAATGGTCTTTTATTTCCTCTTATTATCCTACTGTCCTACATATACGACGGCTGTTTCCCTGAAAGCCTTACACTTAATTTTTTTTATAAATCATAATAGCTTTTTATATTGCATAAGATCTAATAAACTTAATAATGTAACTTTTTTCAAAATTTTCAGAAAATTTTAGTTTCAGGCTTATCTGGGTTAAACGTCTGTTTCATAGAACAGTGTTAATAGTAGTAGATATTTTTACAATAATTTTTTATAACCTCAATGTACCTAGGGTACACATGGTACACTTTTAATGGGAGATATGATCCCGCCGGATCAAGTGTCCCCTAATGTTTATTTTTTAATAATTTCAATATGCCTAGAGTATATAAAACAAAAGAAGGTGCAAGAAAAAGAATACCAATCGATAAGGAAATATTGGAGTTGGCTGTTAATGATGTTATAGGGGGTAAGAGTATTCGTGGTACTGCCAAAGGTTACGGGATAGCAGTTATGACACTGAAAAGATATGTCAGAAAGAAGAAAAATGCTACGACTGAAAATATTGACTACACGCCAAACTATCGCCAGTCACAAATTTTTTCGTCAACTGAAGAGACAGAACTTGTTATTTATTTAATAATGGCCAGTAAATTGTACCATGGATTAAGTCCTAAGAATGTACGAGACCTTGCATTTCAATATGCTTCTGAAAAATTACCGAAAAATTACTATTAAAGTAAAAAAATACCAATAATAATAAATAAAAATGGGTTGAACAGGAAACAGCTACTTACGATTGGTTCTACGGTTTTATGAATCGTCACAAAGAGTTGTCATTGCGTGTACCCGAAGCCACTAGTTTGTCTCGCGCCACAGCTTTTAACAGACACAATGTTGGAACTTTCTTTGAGAATTTGAAAAGCTTATTACAGAGATTTAATTTTGGGCCGGACCAAATCTGGAATGTAGACGAAACTGGAATCACTACAGTTCATAAGCCAAAAAAAAATTGTAGCATGTAGAGGTCTTAAACAAGTGTCTAAGGTCACATCTGGAGAACGTGGGCAGCTTGTTACTGTATGTGGAGCTATAAATGCTATAGGTACACCTTCCACCATTTATTATATTCCCACGTAAAAATTGGCAGCAACGAATGATAGATGGTGGCCCACCGGGTACTGAAGGAGCTCCACATCCGAGTGGAAGGATGACTGGACCAAATTTCCTACTTTTCCTAAAAAAATTTCATAAGCATATAAGATGCACCAAGGACAGCCCTTGTCTTATTATACAGGGTGGCGCAATAGAACGTGCATATTTCGTCATCTTTTTTCGCGGGGAAAACAGTGCGCGAGCGGGGGGAGCCTAGGGTGGTTGGATAGAGGAACTCATGGAGTTTTAGTAACCATTTGCCGAAGAAATGCTTAGTCGCTTTTCCACTTTTGACAACATCCTTTTTTCTGACGAGGCTCATTTTCATTTAAATGGGTTCGTAAAACGACAAAATTGTCGCTATTGGAATGACGAGAATCCAAAAATGAAACATCAAACACCACTGCATAGTCCGAAAGTAACGGTATGGGCAGCAATATCAAGCAAAAGAATTATTGGCCCTTTCTTCTTTGAAGATTCACGAGGACGAAACGTCACCGTTGACACCGACCGCTATGTTGCGATGTTAGAGGGATATTTGACTCCAGAACTTGCGAGATTAAAAATAGTCAAGACGAGGACTTGGTTCCAACAAGACGGAGCGACCTGTCACACATCAAATGACTCTATGGCGGTTGTGAGACAGATGTTTCCTGCAAGACTGATTTCCCAAAGAGGTGATATCCCTTGGCCCCCACGTAGCCCTGACTTGACGCCTCCTGACTTTTTTTTGTGGGGATACCTCAAACATAAAGTCTACATGAACAATCCGAGGAACATCAGTCAGGTAAAGGACAATATCCATAGAGAAATGGCAGCCATCACCCCAGATTTATTGACAAGGGTTTTCACAAATCTGCGTTCGCGTTTAGAGGAGTGCCGTCTTCGAGAGGGCCGTCATTTAGATGACGTTATATTTAAAAAATAAACTACAGTTAACTACCTAATCATCCTATATTTTATTTCAACTATACCTTTTGTATTAATTTTTTTAACCCATACTTAATAAATGCACGTTCTATTGCGCCACCCTGTATTTGACAACCATGAGTCACACATTACCATTGACTCTATAAACTACTGCAAAGATAATGGTATCCACCTTTTAACTATACCACCACATACCTCTCAAAAATTACAACCTTTGGATCGAATAGTATTTGGAGCGATGAAGTCATACTACAATACTGCATGCGATAATTGGATGGTTAGTCATCCAGGGCGGCCGTTAAGCATATATGATTTGGCTGGATGTCTAGGCAGTGCTTACCCAAATGCAATGACTCCTAGAAATATTCAGAAAAGTTTCGCTATTGGAATGACGAGAATCCAAAAATGTCCAGTTACTGGAATTTTTCCATTTAACCCTGATATATTCACAGATGACGAATATTTAAGCTCCTACGTTACTGACAGAAAAAACGTGCAAACTGAAACAGACAATGTTATAACCTCATCATCTGTGTCACCGTCTATTTTACTTAATCAATCTTTAATGGCTGAAAATACTGCGCCAGCTTCCCCTGCCCTTATGCTTAATGCAGAAAATGTTGCGCCAGTTGCACCAGTGCCAATTCCAGATGACGATGGGTCTCCCGATATTTCTGATAATGAAAAGGAAAATGATTCTACAAAATCTCCCCCAAAATTGTTTTCCATATGTATGGCCAGTAATAGAGATGCCCTTATGAATTCCTACAATAATAACAGACCGCATGCAGCTGGTTCTTCACAAATTAGAAATAACGATAGCCCTAAAACACCGACCCATTCTCACAATATTCACGTTCCAAAACCTACATCAGCATTTGTAAGTCCTGAAGTAATAAGACCACACCCAAAAGCAGGACCAAGAAAAGGCTCTGGAAAGGGGAGGAAAAAAGGTAAAACTAGGATTTTGACCGACACACCGGAAAAACTGGCAATCGAGAATGAGTGGGCAGCTAGAAAACAGAAAAAAGAAAAAAAGATTTGCAAAGCGAAAGTAAAAGCAGTAAAACGTAACCTAAATTCACAAGAACAAGAAGTGACAACGTCGGAAGATGAAGAATTACCGCCATCGCCAGAATCAGTTTTAAGTGCGTTTGATGAAAGTGATATCTCTGGTAGCAGTTGTAGCGAATCAGAGAATGAAGATGACTCCAATGACTCCATCTTCATTGGAGATTGGGTTATTGTGAACCTAATCTCGCAAAAGAATCTCGTTCATAGATATGTTGGGAAAATACTGAGGGAAAGTCGAGCTGGATATGACATTAAATTCGCTAAAAAAATTAATGATAAGATGTTCAAGTGGCCTGTTAACGACGATATTAGTTCAATTGCTAAATATCAAGTTGTGAAAAAACTACCAGTTCCGAAAGTAAAATCATCATCAAAAAGAGTCATTAGTTTTATGTTTCCAAAATCATTAAAAAAAATTAATATTGAGAAATAAAAAGTAAAAAGGTAATTGCTAATAGATAAAAAGAAAAGACTGTTTAAGTTTAAGAAAGAATAACTTAACTTTAATTTAACCAAAAGGGTATTTTGTTTTGTTGTGCTAAATGCAAAATTTATTTCATGTTTTTTTTTTAGTTTTAAGTAAAAGATTTACTAGAACATTATTAAGTTATATTTGTTAGCAACATTTTCTTTTTCAATCAGAAGATTCTGTAATAATAGGAACATAGTTGTTGTTTCTTATTTAGCAAATAAATCAATGATAAAAACAATTTTAACATATTTTTTCCTTTTCTTCTTTATTGGAATCATATGACCCTAAATGTGGGAGACTAGTTCCCCCCAGGATCAAGTCTTCCAGAAGGGGGGGATCAAGTCAGACATATATATGGGACACATGATATCATTTCCTATACGAAATTTTCATGTGCTAGTTAGTCAATTTATATACGGATATCATTAGCTATTATACTTAGTATAACCAATGAAATTCCACGTATTTCAGTACCAAAATATTTAAAATCTGTTAAATATTTACAAAATAATTGCCAAAAAACAAAAGGGGGGATCAAGTGTCCCCAGTCTCCCATACTTATTTTGAAAACATGGAAGAAAAAGAAAGGCAACATTTCGGTAAGTGCCAGTAAAGTTTATTAACTATTATACTACAGAGTTATGTATTTACAATTGTATTATTAATTTTTAACTCATTTATATTATGCGTATCGCGCATAAGATTGCCAAGGCAGCGAACCAATCGGGGAAGTAAAATAGTCTGCAAAGTCCGATCGTATAACATTTGCAATCGGACAGCAATTTAAAATTTGCATCACATATTCCAAGTAACACGATTGAAAAATTAATTCTTGTAATTGTAATAAAAAGATCCCGAATGTTGTGGTTTGATAACTCTAATGTGCTTGTTTAGAGCTGCGCCGTCTTAAAGATGTCCAAAGTGGTTCTGCTGCAAAACGTAAAAGTCAATACACCTATTTCAACCAATTACTGTTTTTGAGATCAGTGCTGGACACAAACGCAACAGAAAATAGTCTTGAAGATGCAAGTCAAGAAAATGTAAGTTCAAGATCTTCTGATCTCAACAGTCTGCATCAAAGTCGCTTAGAACAAAAAGGAATAAAAAAATACCAAACGAAGAATCCGATACAGACCCTTTAATTTCAGTTCTGCATAAGACCATAGCGACAATAGAGAAGACAGATACACAGAATGATTCAAATTGTGACAGACTGTTTCTTTTATCCCTCCTCGACAGATTTCAAAATATCCCTACTGTAATGAAGACCAAAGCGAAAATGGAAATCATGGAAATTATAGAAAAATATCAACCGAACTATGAACCAACAGCGCGCATAAACTATTCAAGATATTTCAATACTCTTTACGACCGAATTATTCACGTTATTCTACTACCAACATAGTTATAAGCAAGCCCTTTTCCAAGTCGTAAAGTAGTATTGTAAATAAATAATTTAAAGTGGCAAAACCATGGTCAATGAATTATACAGGTTGTTGTGAAAAACACAATAGTGGTGATTCAGAATCGAGTCTTGTATAATTCAAATTTACAAAAAAATCCATTAAGCAGTTTAAGTAAAAAAAAGGCCCTATCACATTATTTTTATTTTCCCTGTACACAATACTCCATTCTGAAACATGACAGTGGGACTGGCTCAACGGGCAATGAAATAGTAAATTTGATCGCCACACAGTTTTCGTCGACTTTCAATAACGATGTCTACCAACTGAATAATAGTACTACCTCTGCTTATACCCATCCTTATTATATCATGGCTAACCTATTATTAAGCAAAATAGTTTTTCTAGAGGCAACTATACTAAAGGCTTTAAAAAAACTGGATCCTTCAAAGGGCGCTGGGCCAGACGGTCTACCACCCCTTTTCGTGAAGAGGTGTGCTGCCGAGCTCGCTTTCCCTCTTACTCTTATTTTTAATTCTTCCCAGGACAAAGGAATATTTCCTACTATTTGGAAAGAAGCACGTATTATTCCAGTATATAAGAAGGGTGAAAGGGAAAGCGTAAAAAACTACCGACCTATCTCGATTCTGAGCACGTTTTCAAAATTGTTTGAGTCAGTTATATGTGAAACTCTCACTTATCACGTTAAACCTATGATAAGTGTGAGACAGCATGGTTTCCAGCGCGGCAGATCTGTGTCTACGAACCTGGTTCCTTATGTCACAACTCTCATGGAGCATGTTGATAAGCGGATACAAGTAGATGCGAGACTAGATCATCAATAGTGGTGACAAATGGTTATGCATCAAATCCGTATGTGGC
Organism: Pieris melete; assembly: GCA_963693345.1. Lineage (NCBI taxonomy): Eukaryota > Metazoa > Arthropoda > Insecta > Lepidoptera > Pieridae > Pieris > Pieris melete. The sequence continues at coordinate 412,015 of CAVNZK010000356.1, read as the reverse complement.
AACTTCGGGCGTGCCTCAGGGCTCTCACCTCGGGGCAATTTTATTTATAAATGATAAAGTAGATCATGTTCATTATAGTGAATGTTCATTGTTTACCGATGACATGAAATTCTTTAAGACAATAACTTCAACGAATGATACTGCTCTATTGCAAAAGGACTTACTTGCCATACACACTTGGTGCAAAAATATACTCATGATTTTAAATGCTGGTAAATGCTTTCATAAAAAATTTACTAGGAATAAAAACTTGTTCCAATCTTCTTACTCAATTAATGGAGTTGCTCTTCAGGTTGATCGTATACGAGACCTAGGTGTGACGCTGGATAGTGCTCTAAGTTTTATTCCTCACCACCAAATAATTATAGCGAAACCATTTCAGACGCTCGGTTTCATTAGGCGTAATACCACTGACTTTAAGAATGTTAAAACTCTTATTGTTCTGTACAATGCATTGGTGCGCAGCCACCTTGAGTACGCTAGTGTTGTGTGGAATCCCACATACCAAACACACAAGTATGCACTAGAACGTCCACAAAGAACATTCACACGGTTCCTGGCGTACAAAACCCCTAAATTTTGCTACAGAAGTGATTAAGTTGATCGATTACAGAAGTTCAATTTGCAAACTCTTATCCGAGCATATTGAAACCATTAAGTAATATATAAATGTAAATAAACAAAATTAATTATCTTTTTTAAAGATCCCATTATTGTTCCGCGTAACATTTGGTAGCAGCAGAAAGGGATCTAGTCTAAAGTGACAAGTCTCATAGTGCTATACCTAAGAGTGCAAAAGCGAAAGTGTTTTTAAGTGCAGTGCTCTAAGTAAAATCGGCTAATTGCTAAATATGTATAAAATCGTTGCATATTGCTTTATTGTGTTCCTGAACCTGTATGTGACTTTCACTGGATGCGACAGGACAGCAGCTGCATATAAAGTAGGGAAATCCAAAGTTCGTACAATGTTACAAAATAATGATTCTCTATTGTTCACCGAAAATAACATTGATCCTAACATAATCACGCCGGAGAACGTTTTTTTATTGCGCTGTACGGAGGTGACGAATCGGAAGTCTCTATTAACTCGCTTCGCCACAAATGCTTCGGGAAATTAGCGAGTAAGACAAAGTTGAATCTGTCACTTCTACCTCCAACACGAGATACGGCACGCTACCATTCATTCAGAGTCTACCACCAGGTTCAAACTTGGCTTGGATTTTATCATGACGCTGAAAAATGCGGTTGGAAGCGAACTGCACAAGGACTTGAACCAATTCGAACTGCTATGGCTCCCGCACCGTCGTGTTTGTTGTAATAATAGAAATAACAGTAGTAATAACAGCAATAACCATAGTAATAACAATAACAACAATAATAATAACAATTGGACTACAAGCTAGTTATAACCCCGTGTGTCACCACCATAATTATATTTTATATAAACAAAACCATTGCAACATAGTAGTACAAAGATCCTTTATATTTCAATAGCCGAAGTGCTGTTACATGATTTACGAACCACTCTTAGTTCTTACTAAGTAACGTTTCCTTGTAGAGCGTGAGAACAATGTGTCAGCACAGCGGTCACGTAGGCCTTTAAGAATAGGATATAAATATAATAGAATACTTGTAATATTTAGTATTAAACGGACCTCAAATCGGACCGGTTGTATTCATTTTAACTTTAAGTTTTTTAAAAACCCTTTCTTCGAGGACCCACTACTTGACTAGCTCGTTGTTGGATGTGCGCCCAGCGAAAGGTAAAGAAAGGAAACTGCCAGAACTTATGGAAGTGACAAGGAATGCAACATTAACCTATGCATTGAATGTGCTTTATGGAGTACCATATTTATCTATTTAAATTTTTATTTAACTGTTTTATTTATTTTATCATTTAAAAATCTTTATTATTAAAATTTACGATAATGTTATTCTGTTTTTCATTTAACCTTCAAGCGGGCGTGCGTAGTCGAATCGACCGCGCTTAGTACATTTTTGTTGATATTATTATTATTACCTATCACATTTATTTCTCATTTATAGTAGCCTGTCGCTATATCATTGGGAGTAAAATAAAGAATAAACCGTTGCTCGGGGCTCTCCCCCTACTCCATAGATCGCAATTGTTTTCATCCCAGTGCAGTCGTCGAAAAGACTACACGCGCCTGTCGTCGAAAAGGTTACGCGCGACGCTCAACGACACATACCCTCGTTCACGCTGGTAGTAGTTTTTTGCCCATCATTCAATAATATCGAATAAAGCTTGGATTTTTTTATATAAAATGATTCCGACGGTTACCACAAAGTGCAATACTCGAGGAATTACTAAGAGAAGACGAAGAAGAAAGTAAATAAGAGCTCAGCGTCCAAGGCTCTGGAACTTCCGACCACATCGTGGCAGAGGAACCTCGATCTGCTGAGGAATCAAACCGCTCGGACTCAGAAGAGGATGATTTGCCAATTACAGAAATAAGTTAAGCTGTTTTACAAGGCGCAATATAGTAACGAAGTAGCAAAACAGAGTGAGACGTCAAGTTCAAAATATTCTCGCAGAAGATGCGGGCCCGCGAAGGAATGGTGTGGGGGGTGACAAAACATACGCAAGCCTGTATGTTTTACTATGTTTTATGTATGTTTATTCATTTCAGAGAATATTATTGAAAAAGTTGTTGCAAAAAAAGCACCATCGTATAACAGAATACGTGACTACAAACTAACAGATGCGGTGAAAATTCGAGCGCTTTCCGAATTGTTGTAGTGGGATCCTTAAAGACATCACACGTCAATTTAGAAGATTTTATGCTTTGACCTATTTTTCTTTCCTTTACTACTATGTCAGTGCAAAGAATATAATTTCTACTGAAGTCATTGCGGTTTGATGATGCTACTACGCGACAAGCTCGTCGTACTGTCGACAAAGCTGCGCCAATATGAGAAATTTTAGATATGTTTCCACAAAACTGTCTATTGCCATATTCAGTGGCAGAGAACGTTGTAATTTATAAGACGATGGTTGGCTTTCGAGGAAAATGACCTTTCCGATAGTACTTGAAATATTTGTTTCTTTTTCATACTTTTAATTACTTTTTTTGACAAATTAGAGTTTAAAAACAATGATAATACAGTCAAAACAGGTTATAACGACATCGTTTACAACGACCTATCGGTTATTACAACCAGATTGTATGGTCCCGTTCGAATCCTTAGTAAACTATTCAGTAAACAAACCGCTTATAACAACATCGGATACAGCGACATATCGCTTATAACGACGAAATTTTTCGAAAAAAAGACGATATTCTTTGGCTATAACGACCAACCGCTTCTTGTCTCAGCAAAGCAAAACAATACAAACGATTTTAAATCTTATTTATAAGCATTGAATGAATATTTAGGCATATAATTACCTACGCACTTTCTCCCGCCTCATCCCGCCTGAAGCCCGCCGCATGCCCGCTTGAAGGTTAAAAAGAAACAATTGAAACAAATCAAACATACCCTATTTTATACTTAGTTTAAAAACTACAAGGTGTGTGGGAGACCTTACACCCACACAAAACCGCGAATTGGCATCGCATCGCTAATATCTGCGAATTCGCACGAACGCAGCAAGAATTTCCGATCTGCTTCGCATCGCACATTCCCGCGATATTACGTCATCCTTGGTGACGCTGATAGATCTGAAAAATCTCCAAGACGATACCAACGGAAGCCGCGAAAAAGAAAGACAAACGATTAACATTTTAAAGGAACCGGAAAACAGGCACTTGTCTTTTTTTAAGGGAATTCTACCGTCTCTGAAAAATTGGATAAGAACAAAACACTTATTTTTCAAAGTCGTGTTCTCCAAACTTTAACAGACTTACTTCAACCGGCCTATCAAGGCTACCCATCTTATAATTCAGAGCTACACAGGCTATCAAACTCAACATTTTGCAAACCAAACACCACTGACACGCCCACATTTATTACACGAACAATCATAAAATGCAGACCAAACACCAATTCTACATTTATCACACGAACAATCATCAAACGCAGGGGAAGAGAACATTAATTCACCTAGTGATAATTATTCTACCTATAGCGAAGAAGAGTTTGCACGGGTCTAGGCCGCGCGAGTCGTTGGACAGGTGACGTGAAAACAGTCGCGCGGCCCGTACGTGAGAGTGGTTATAAACCTGGGATGATGTAGATTTTGTCGCCGTTACCGCCTATCGAAGGAAAGAGTGCTCTGGATTGTTTCTGAAATTGGGAATGATCTTTAAACGCCCCACCCTCAGGTATGTACGTAGCTATCTTCATAAGATTGCCTTTTTTTGCTACTTTGATGCAAAATTTCTAATGAGTTTTTATTCTAGGAATAATGCCATCACACCCCTTGAGCAAATACTGCTCACATTGCGGTTCTACGCCACAGGAACTATGTAACAATGCTCTGGAGATCTCTTTGGAATGTCCTAAATCCGCTGGGTGTAAAATCATCCACTGTGTGTCCAGAACAATATGCATTAAGCTGAAATATTTTATTTCAATGCCATGTACAGCAGAGGAGGTCAAAAGGTAGAGGCCAATTTTTATAAAATTTCAAAGATTACAAGTGTAGTTGGTACAATTAACTGCAGTCATATTCGCATCCTTAGTCCCGGTAATAAAATTCTCATGCATTAATTTATATGTATAACCATACATCCTACAATTCATTACGCTATCGGTGATAATGCCGAGCTCTATAAAGAATAGGAAGGATACCTTCTCCATAAACGCCCAGTTGTTGATGCCGAACTCCGAAAAAGGGATTTAGTTGCAAGGTGGCCGGGCTCAGTACATGACAGCACTATATTTAACAACAGCAGGGTGAAAAATTTTATAGAATCTCAACAGCTAGGTAGCTGCTGCCTTTTGGGAGATCGCCGATATGCTCAAAAACGCTCAAAACGATATGTTAACACCAATGGTTGATCCCAAAATGCAGCTGAGAGACTCTACAATGAAATCTAAATACTGGGTGGCGCAAAAGTACTGGCACTAAAGATTTTTTTTTAATATGACATTTTCTGTCATTGTTGTTGAAAATTGTGTAGTGAACAAATATAAAATACACTGAAAATAAACATGGACCGTGTTACTCCCTAAGAACGTGGAATAATCGTGTCAATATTCTTACGGAATAATTAATCAGTGATAAAAACACAACGTGAATTTCGTCGACGATTTCCCCACCGTCCGGCACCGATTGGTCGCACAATCCGACGAAGCAACTGGCTCAACATTGGATAGACCTAAGTCTGGGAGACCAAGTACAGGCAGTTGAGCTGAAAATATCGATGCTGTGCGCGAAGATGTGGAAGAGTGTCCAGAAACATCAAGGCGACGGCGACGTAATTGGGCATTTCCAGACGGACCCTGCAGTGTATTTTGGTTGAAAGACTTAAAGATGTTCCCGTATAAAACTTAAATGACTCATCAGCTGCTGCCTACTGACCACCGAGCTCGTCTAGATTACAGCCAGCGCGTCATAAACCACAACCAAAATTGGTTATGAGTGACGAAGCGCATTTTCATCTCTCAGGGCATGTCAATAAGCAGAATACTCGGTTCTGGGGCACTGATAATCCGCGCATTATTCTAGAAACACCATTACTTAAAGTTACTGTATGGTGTGGCATCTGTGTTGACAGAGTGATCGGACCCTATTTTTTCGAAGACGCTGGAGGCAATGCGATAACTGTAAACTAACGCTAAAGAACCATGTAACGTGAGTTTTTGATACCCAGTTTGGACGAATTGGGGCTGGAGCACATCTGGTTTTAACAAGACGGCGCTACGGCACACACAGCGCGCGACACTATGACTTAGTGAGGGACGCTTTTCCAGGCCGAGTTATCTCTCGTTTTGGAGATTTGCCTTGGCCTGAAAGATCACCGGATCTGACGAGTCCAGCCTTCTTTCTTTGGGGTTTTTTGAAATCTCGCGTGTATGTGAACAAGCCACAGACTCTCGCAGGCAGCTCTAAAAGAAAACATTCATCAAGAAATAAGGAACATATCGCATGAAGTATTGCGGCAAGTTATGCTAAATGTCATAAATAGGGCTCAAATGTACATCAACTCTGGAGGTCACCATTTAAAAGACATCATCTTTAAATCCTAATGGTACGAAATTTAATGGCACAAATATACATTTAAAAAACCTAAATCTAGTTTTCTAATTTAGAAAAAATGTCATAGCTGAACCAAATAGGGTCTTTACTTTTGCCCCACCCAGTACGAACAAGAACTTCTACTCATGAGCTTCCACTCATGAGCAGGTGGATAAGGATTGTTAGTGGTTCAAGCTTCAGCGCGACCTGGGAATACCCGTAAATGAACCTCTGCTACAAAAGAAAGCTAAGACTTTTTTGCTAGACAGTTGGACATGCAAAATTCCTTTTGTTTCATGAGCTGTATAAACCGTTTCAAAGACAACATCGTCAGTGGTAAGATTGCCGGCGAGTCTTTATCAGTTCAACAAGGGAATGCAGTCGATTGGTTAGAAAAGGTTTGGCCTTCTCTAAGTGGTCAATTCAGAGGTGATGAAATTTTTAATGCGGATGAGACCGGGCTGTTTTATAAATTAACCTCAAACAAGACTTTTAAATGTAAAGGTGAAAAATGTATAGGAGGAAAATTATGAAAGGGGAGAATAACTGTGATGGTGGGAGCCACTATGAGTGCAATCGGAAAATCTCAACGTACCGGATGTTTTAAAAATGTACGGCATTTGCCAGTGGAATTATGAGAGCAACCGAGGAGCCTGGATGACTGCTGACATTTTTAACAAATGTGTACGCGCATGGGATCGTGAGCTAACGAAAAAAATCAAGAAAATCCTGCTATTAGTTGACAACTTACTAATACTTTGTATAAGTATTTAACACCTTACAATCATTATTATATTTTTCCATGTAATATACAGGGTGGCCGCAATAGAACGTGCATATTGCGTCATCTTTTTTCAGCCAAATCGGGTCGGACTTACAAGCTAGCCGCAAGAATTTGGGGATGATTAATATTGGATTATGTTGGGGTTGGTTTACCCTTTTAAATGACACCCCCCTTGCCCCGCGGAGACGCTTATTTTTTTTTAAAAATGCATTTTAAAGTGCGTATAAAGGAACGTGATTTTTTGTATAACATATTTATTGTAGCGAAATATTGTTGTAAAACCAATTCGTATTTTATCAAAATACAATATTTTTAATGTTATATAATGGTATGTTGTTGTATTGTGTATGTATTTATTTATAATTACGAATTTTTAGTAATATATATATTTGAAACGGAACGGAACGTCACATTTCACGAAACGTCATATAGCGAGCGTCTTGTTATGCGTTTGATGCGCCATTCCGTTGCTATCCTGCGTACGCGAGTTTTGTAATCCCGAGTTTTGATATTTTTTAACGACTTTTACTTGTTTCTGGACTCCGATATCTGCACAATTTATCGACCTTGGCTTGTTTGTTGGATTTAAGTCTGCAATACGTGTCTTGACTTGACTTGTTAAAATGGCGTCGTCTGCCGAATCTGCCGCCGCTCCCATTGAAAACGAAGGTAAAAGAATTAGCTTTTCTCTACAAAAATGTCTTTAATGTAAAGATACTTATTTATACACACCTCTACTAAAAGGTTTTTCTGCGGAAATTACTCGTTTTCGAGATATTTTAATTTATCAAATTTTCAATACATTTTATTGATAATTTATACTTACAGTCTATCAATGTATCTATGTTTCGCGGGACCTTTCATCATTTTTGGTTCATTAATCATGTCTTTATTTTTAGCTGGGCCATCCACTTCTCACTCTGTGGAGTCAGGCTCCAATTTTGAAGATGACCTCTATGTGTGCCGGCATTTATATGTGGGCGAAATATTGCCTATGTACAATTTACCTCGGCTTGTCAGGCAACTGGGAACCCGGGAGCAGTGTTTGGCTTTTGCTGAAGAGCATGGGCTCATTTTAGCCAACAAAATGTGCCGTGTACACCGCCAGCTGATGCGCCTGGATTTGACGGCTAACACCACAGTTGGGGCCTTTGTATGTAGCAGAGGGAGCTGTAGAGCCAAGTCCCGTACATCAAGGGCCACGGGAACATGGTTCGAGAAGTCAGGGTTGCCATTGCCAAGGATATTTTATTTAATATACTGTTTTGCACATCGCAAGTCCCACGAAGAGGCCATATTCGATGATCCTCTTCGTGACGAAACAAATACATGCTTGTCCAGGGCCACCATCACAGACTGGTACAGTTATTGTCGAGAAGTTATTGTAATTTATTATTTAGAGACTCAACAAATAAAAGGAAAAATAGGTGGTCCTGGAAAAATTGTACAAATTGACGAAAGCAAATTCGGCCGGCGCAAATATAATAAAGGTAATAAATAAGTCATAATTAATTATAATTTTTTAATCAAATTATAATTTTTTAATCAAATTATAATTTTTTAAATAATTAATTACTTATTTCTATTTTTAGGAAGACGAGTTGAAGGGCACTGGGTCCTAGGAATGATTGAAGATGGAAGCGAGGACTTGCGCTTGGAGGTGTGCCCGGACAATGTGCGGTCTGCAGAGGTCCTGGTGCCCCTGATAAAAAAGCACGTGGAAGTGGGCACCACAATCCACACAGATTGCTGGCGTGCTTACGATAGTCTGGCAGAGCACGGCTATCACCATAAAAAGGTCAATCATAGTGACCCGGACAATCCATTCGTTGCAGCAGATGGGACTCACACTCAACGTATTGAGTCCCAATGGCGTGTCGTGAAAAGATTTTTCTATAAAGACAATTACAACCATCCCCAAAACTTTGGGGATGTGATTGTGGAGTATTTGTGGAGAAGAAATATTATGAAAAATAAAAAAGATCCGTTTGGACCAGCAAAAGGTCGTCCAAGAACGTCTAGGACCACAAACAACATTGACAGGGTGAAGGTGTCAGTAGGAAAATATCTCGATCTGAAACTGCTTCCTTATAAGCTCCAGTTAATACAGGAATTTAAAGAGGCCGACTTCGGAGCAAGGTTGGCATATGCTGAAGAAATGCTTAAACGATTTTCCACTTTCGACAAAATCCTTTTTTCTGACGAGGCTCATTTTTATTTAAATGGGTTCGTACACCGACAAAATTGTCGCTATTGGAACGACGAGAATCCAAAAATCAAAATCAAAAACCACTGCATAGTCCGAAAGTAACGGTTTGGGCCCGTAACGGAATTATTAGCCCTTTCTTCTTTGAAGATTCACGAGGACGAAACATCACCGTGAACACCGACCGCTATGTTGCGATGTTAGAGGGATATTTGACTCCAGAACTTGCGAGATCGAGAATAGCTAATACGAGAAATTGGTTCCAACAAGACGGAGCGACCTGTCACACATCAAATGACTCTATGGCGACAAATACAGATGTTTCCTGCAAAACTAATTTCCAAAAGATGTGATATCCCTTGGCCCCTACATAGCCCTGACTTGACGCCTCCTGACATTTTTTTGTTGCATAAAGCATATCATGAACAATCCGAGGAACATCAGTCGGCTTAAGGAAAATATCCGTGGGGAAATGGCACCTATCACCCCAGATTTATTGACAAGAGTTTTCACAAATCTGCGTTTGTGTTTAGAGGAGTGCCGTCTTCGAGAGGGCCGTCATTTAGATGATGTTATTTTAAAAAATAAACTACATTTAATTACGTAATCAATAATCATCCTATATTTTATTTCAACTATACCTTTTGTGTTTATTTTTTAGCCTATTCTTAATAAATGCACTTTCTATTACGCAACCCGATATAAGACCCTTTTTCTCTATTTTTGGTTGAGATATTGGTGAGGAATATAGAAACAAGAAGGGATATTTCTTTATCCAAGCTGTTTGTGATGACCTTGAATTATTTAATGTAGTTGCTCGGTGACCAAGTTCTGCCAATGCCTTTTTTTAATAATTCAATTTTAAGAGTAAAGGTTGGTTACTTGGGGATAGCTCATAGCACCTATCCAAATGGCAGGCTTAGAGTGGATGCATAAGTATAGAGAAAAACCAAACTCAGTCTCCGAAAACCCGAAAAGACAAGCGTAGCAAGATCGTCGCCTTCAATGACACTACAGAAAAATAACAATCGTCTACCGTCTACTTCTGCCATATTACGACATCTTACTGGACCGCCTTGAACGAAGCCCTTTAAATTTAGGATGGAAAAATTCCCAGCACTGGAGACATAGATGAAAGCAGACGTAGGCACTCTCCAGTATCAAAACTACAAAAGCGTAGGCACAAAGGCGCACACTGCATCCATTATCGTTCTGGCGTCGCTCTTTGGGGTGAGAATCAAAATATTGTAACAATTAACAATAACTTGGAACTGGAACTGGTTAACTGACTTGCATGTTCTGAGAACCTTAACTGATGAGCATTTAAGTTCCAAGTCTCCGAAAAAGTTGTTAATTCAGAGGCGGTAGGAGCTTTAAACACTGCTTTATAATGAGTTAATCACAACAAATTTTATTGCCATTAATGCCAATGCCATATGGGATAGATGGAGGCAGAAGTGGTTAAAACCTAGTTCACCAATTATTATTATGAAAGGCACTAGCTGTTATACTAAAGACAATACACAGCCACTTTTCTTTTCTTGGTCAATGTAAAAAGTTCTATGCGGATTTAAAAGATCCAACAGGATGAAAATATACAGTATAGGTACACATAGTAATGACCACAAAAGGACCACAAAAGGTCCGGTCATCTCTATTTTCGCCCAAATCTACAAATTATTTTTAAACTACAAATTTTGTAACATATATATATTGACATTTCCGTTAGCTCTGTTTTAAAAAAAAATACCAGAAAGTTGGAATTTACACAGTTCTTCTCTTCTTAGTTTCAGGAGACTAAAACATTTTTTCAGAATGTTTTAGGGTAGGTTAGTTGCATGCATGCAGCATGTAGTTTTATGACGTTTTTGTGTTGAAAACCTGTTTCTCCTCAAAACTACCCTTTGGTAATGCAACATTATAGTGACCTTTATTAGGAGACCCTGCTAGCAGCAAAAAGACCTTCACATGTTTCTGTGAGATTAGAGCCAAAACGAGATGGTGCTATAAGAGTGTGTCCCCCTCACAACAAGAAAGGAAGGTTTCTGTTAGATATTTTGTAGACTAAGTTGGCAACTAAGACAGAGAAGATGGCGTCAAATTACCCACGCTTATAGCGGTAATGGGGGAAGAAAGCTACGACTTGCTATCTACGTTGCCCAGTCCGAAGAAACCTTCCAGTCTATCTTTCAAAGAAGTTAAGTTAAATAAATAAATAAAAAAGTTGTGAGTTTAATAGAAACGCATTTGCAGCCGAAACCTTCCATATTAGCGGAGCGTTACAGATTTCGCCAAAGAAGGCAGCAAGAAAATGAATCGATTGCCGACTACGTGGCAGACTTTAAAAAATTATCACGGTTTTGTGATTTCTCAACAACACTAGAAAATAATATTAGGTCCTTACATATAAAATTGGCGTATTTCGTACTGGCCACTTTAATGACGATGTTCTCCTCTTTGGTAAGAAATTCCAAATTCAAATTTGTACAGCTATTTACTCATGTATTTGTGCTTCGATGACCGTCATTCATTTGTTTTTTTCTGTTTGCGTCACTCATTTTACAAAATGGAAAACTTAGAGTATCGAATTATTTACGAGTACGAGTTCCGCCGTGGCACTAGTGCTGCGGAAACGACTCGAAGAATGAATGATGTGTATGGCGGTCATATTGCAAAAGAAAACACAGTTCGTTTTTGGTTCCAACGTTTTCGTTCTGGAAATTTCGACCTGCAGAACAAGCCCCGTGAACGGCCTGAGACCCAAGTTAATAATGAATTATTGAAGGCTATTGTGGAAGCAGATCCATCGCAAACCACGTCCGACTTAGCTGCAGGCTGCGGTGTTAGTGATAAAACTATTTTAATTCACTTGAAGCAAATTGGGAAGATTTAAAAGCTTGAAAGATGGGTACCTCACGAATTGACTAAAGCAAACCGGCAAACGCGCGTCGACTGCTGCTTTACATTACTGAACCGGCACAATAATGAAGGTATTTTAAACCGAATCATTACCTGTGATGAAAAATGAATTCTTTACGATAATCGGAAGCGCTCAGCGCAATGGTTGGCTCCTGGCCAGCCAGCCAAATCCTGCCACAAGCGAAAATTAACCCCAAAAAGTTACTTGTAAGCGTTTGGTGGACTAGTGCCGGTATTGTTCATTGCAGTTTTCTCAAATGTGGCCAGACTATTACGGCTGATTTCTATTGTCAGCAGTTGCAAACCATGATGGAAAAGCTAGCGGCTTAACAACCTAGGCTGGTCAATCGCTCCACGCCACTGCTACTTCACGACAACGCTAGACCACACACTGCACAACAGACGGCTACCAAATTAGAAGAGCTTCAATTGGAATGTCTAAGACATCCTCCTTATAATCAACTTGAACTAGATTCAGAAACAAAAGCGTACACTGTAATCAATACACATAACAGGTTTTTGGACTATACAGTCAAAATTGATGGAGTTGAGGTTTCAGTAAAGGCTGTCGTCGAGAAGGTAAAGGCTGAGCAAATAGGGATAAATTTCTTAGTATGCACACCTATAGTTGAAATCATCACACTATTCAAGTCATTATTTGATGAAGTTAGGACTGGTGTAACTCGCTTCAGGGTCCGCGAGTCTGTGACTAAAAGGGAATGAGAGAAACAAAGTTGGCAAATCTGTCCCCACTTCACAGAGGCAGGAAAACACTCAAAACATTTCACAATACGGTCTTACCAATCAGCATATTGCCCTTCTCCAAGGGATTACCCTAGAGCCTGAAAGAAGAACTGGAATTCTACACAGTTAGTGCCCATTGACACAAGCAATACTTATGATAATGGAGGATAAATATTATGATAAACTAAAAAATGCGCTATCTAACACCTTCTCCCTTCTTCTGTAAATAGGAAGAGAGGTCGGTAGGTACTGAGGTAGTTTACATAGAAAATATACTTAATGTTTTTTGTTAAGGTAGGTATCAACTGTTTCCTCATGATGTATTTCCATCATTGAGTTATTAAATTACTATTGTTATTATGACAGCAACCTACCTACTTGAGAATTTACCTAGGTATTCGATATATCTTAAAAATCTTTTTCTAACACACACCCATTAGTGGTCAACACAAGACAATAAACAAAATAATACACAACACTCAGACATATTGTTATATTCGGTGAAAGGACACTGTCATTGTGGGTAATAAAACTAACTACGTGGCAGCCAAATGAACACCAAAATGCTCAGAAAGCCCAAACAACTTGCCCCCATCATACATAAACCACTGAGACTTAAAGGAACATATTCACGAGGAAATGCAAAACATTTATCAACACTTGTGAGTTCAGCATTGTTACAATAATCAAGGATCATTTACTGTATGTCATCCTGAATGTTTATAATGTAAAGATACTTTTGGTTCAACCAGAATAAAGACAGAATAAATATTAAGACAAGTGCGCACAATAAAAATGGAATAACAGATTCTACCTAAACTCATATGTACAAGACCTCATTATGGGCCTCCAAATGTTTAAATTCTGCTTCTCTAGTAAAAATCAATATTAAATCTAAATTTTCTTTCACCAGACTTGGTGAAGAAAAAAGCGAAAGCCAAATAATTTGACAAGCAAATAAAAATCTAAACAGTGGTTGTTTATGTAAATAGTATTTTTTAGTTATATCCGAAGATTTTATTTTGAGCAAGGGTATAATTGAGATGAAATGAACACTTTTATTTGTAATGGGATTTGTAAAACATACTTGGAATCATACGAAAGATAAATAAATACTATTATATGAATATTTTTTCCAAATATATAATATTTTATTTACCAATTGTTTAAAATGGCCTGCAACTTCAAGGTTTATTTCCTAAACAAAAATATATTTCAAACACAATATAAAAACAGCACTGGTATGGATAAACAAGGAAACTCAGCCTTCCGTGTATGGAACAGTATTAAATGAAAAACCAGACTTTCCTAAAGACCAAAGGAAATTATCATAGGCGGGTGAAGAATGTTTAACATAACCGTATACCTGCAAATTTAACAAACGACGGCATGACGCTGTGTAACAAGACAAAACATTAAGATAATTTTGAATAAGTAATGGACTACACCTACTAATGCATTACGCTATGTCCGAAATAATAAGCGTGAAATCGCGAGGTACAATTACATTTTGTACCTCAAACAACTTACAGGACAAATTCTTTGTAAACAGAGTAAAAAAAGGAACACGTGGAGACATCATCGAAGACTGAAATTTCTCACGAAATTGTCCAAAATAATAGGCAAGGTGATATCTGAGACGCCAAATTTCAAGTTAAAGTTGCATTATCTTTATTCTTTGAGGATCCATACCGCTTTACTTACTTAGCATCATCTTTTTTTTTGTTGTTAGTGATTTCATTAATTTTCCTTTGACCTGTTCACACTAATGAAATTATTTTTATTTTCACGTTAAGGTTAAGGTATAAAAATACATTCTAAATAACTTCAAGAATTTAAAGTGCAATAAGCAAACCCGGATATCTTATTTACTTTATAGATTAACAAATATTTAATAATGATTTCGACAACCGTGAATCGACACAGTTTGATAAAAATTTAAAATGGCGATTGCGGACAGCGGAATGCCGTATATAAACATAGAGTAATGAGTATAGACAAAAAACATAACATAGATTACCCACATCTATACAGGTTATAGAAAAATATTAAGTAGGAAATAAGTTGCCAATCTCGTTTTTAGTTTTAAGTACTTTTAAGCATTTGATGTAATCACTTATTAAAATTCAATATCTGATATAAATTATACAATGAATAATATTATAGTCTTATTTTTTTGAAGTGATTCTTTTTTATAATCGTTGACATTTCAAACTGGATGCAACGGATAAAACGACAAATAAGAGACATACATACAAAAATGTGTAGGTCATCCTAGTCATCCTATCGAAGAAATAAATGTATTATTTGTTTTCCTTTTAGACACTTTTAATATTTTTATATTCTAATTATTATGAAATGAAATACAGACTTTTATAGGCATATTTTAGTTACATACTTCTTTAAGAAAATTAAATTAAAGCATTATTCTCCTAACAAAACAATACTTTAAAACAATTTTTAATTATTAAAGTACAACGTATCCCGACCAAGGAGGTTTCAATTCGATTTAACTTAAGTACACATTATCTGTGGCGAGCGCGCTGCCCGCGCAACGCGCTGCTACCGGGCCAATAGACAAATAACAGACTTTTTCCATTTTGGCGCTGGATCGTATATACATACGAATTTGAGTAATATTTTTTGAATAAAACTTTAGTAGCAAAAATGTCAAGCAACAGCGACGAAAACTGATGAAAATTTAACTCCACCTGACATTCTAGAAACAGCTACGAAACTGACGAATTGTCTTTTGCCAGAAAAATCAAGAAAAGCGTACGACAAACGGTACCAAGACTTTATATGACTTGGAAAATTAACAGAAAGGTTAACTCATTTTCCGAAAACGTTTTGTTAGCCTACTTTCAAGAGTTATCGGATAACTTTAAGTGTTCGTCCTTATGGTCTAAATATTCTATGATTAAAAGTACACTGAGTATTTACAACGAAATTGATATTACCATATATTCAAATCTTGTATTACTTCTAAAACGTAAATCAAAAGGATTTAAAGGGAAGAAAGCCAGGACATTTTCAGTTGAAGACTTAAATAAATTTTTGGCGCGATGGAGAAAAATGATGAGAGTGAATTTTTAATCAAATATTAAAAACTAGTATTTCATAAATTCTCTTTACCAAATTCTAATTTTAAAAATAGAATTACTATTAGGTAATTCACCCCCTTCTCACTCTTTCTCAAACGGTCTCAATGGCTCTCTCCCATTTATTCGACAAAAACGCTGCACATCTTCGTGACGTTCCTATTTTATTATTGCGTTTCATCCGTAAAAACGTTACCCTTATGCGCTCAAACATTTAAAAGAAAGTGAAACATGTACGATTTTACAATTTACATTGCTGCATATTATACAGGAGACGAAACCCAATGAGAACACTTAATGTTTAGAAACTGTTTATATTACTTAAGTTTTTTTTCAGTGTAAACAAGTATAATCTAGAATCATTGTAAAACAATAAAATAATTGTACAAAAATTTCGTACAATTCTTTTGATTTTGGGACACTAAATTATATCAGCATCGTCCTCATTACTATAACTGGAATCGTCAGGCTGCTTCGGGTCCGTATGTTGAATTATTGATAGCTGCGGACAGCAAACTTCGTCTTTCGAGCACACACTGTAACAAAGAAAAGGTAGAAGTTAAACAAAGTTTTCATAATTAATAATATTATGTAAGACTTTTTTTACTATCTAAATGTCAGTTGTGAAAATAAAACACCAAAGCGCCACCGTGGCGGGCGCGGGTGCAAACCGCTTCGTGAGTTCTTAGCGTTATTTTCGAGACTCACGAGACCGGAGTTTTGTGCGGTTACGCAGCCGCCACGGTTGCGATTATCGCCCGCAAACTTGGCGGTTGATTAAGTGCTCGTTCAGAGTGCTCAAGACACAGTGATAAACGGTTTGAACCGCAAAAATCTAAACTGTTAGAACATTGGAGGTTAGTTTGCGATCAGTTTCAAAATGGAAGTCGAAGAGGACCTAGCGTGTATGTGGTTAATACAGAAAATAAAGAAAAAGCAGATTCAGAGAGGATCGACTGACACATGGTAAATTTGTAAAACTATATCCCATTTAAGAATGTTTGAGAGCAAATTTTCTGACTATTTGAGAATGTCAATAAAATCTTTTGATGAACTCATTGAACTACTCAGGGAAGATATTTCAAGCTCTGAAACACAAATGAGGGCAAGCGTGTCACCAGAAGAAAAACTCTCCAATTCATCCATAAATAATTCAGTGTTGAAACGATAGCGAGCTCACGCGTTCTCGTGTCATGATGTGTTAATCGCGCGGTGCCTTAACGCTAATGAACGCTAAGTAAGATCTTCATAATAATAGAACCGCGCGGGTGCCGCACATTTCTATTTTTTGGCGGTTGAGTGGCGGTAACCGCGCGGTTAGTCCAACCGTGTGGACGATTATTTACACACCTAAATAAATAAGACCCGCGCGTTTCGCGTGTGATTTTCAAACGCGTGGTTCCCGCCGTGTCTGAACTAGGCCTAACGCAATACCGGCGGTTGCGAGACAGGGGGTTTAACGATCAGTTGAGTTCCAGACCGCCATGACACACACCAGAAACGAATTGTTGCGGTAATATTACTTCACAGAAGAATTAAAAAAAGGCCTAAAATATTCTGGGTGCATTGACTGACTGCGGAACGAGATCGTTTTGGATTATTTGTTACTCTTATTAATGAGTTAAAGAAGGATGAAGAAAAGTTCTTTAATTATTTTCGAACTTTGGGACTTTAAAGAAAAACATTGCTTTTGAAGAATATCTCTTTAATAGCAACGTCACCCGCCAACCGACCGCAGAGCGCGCAGGAGCAACCCGCCTTGGCTGCGGGACCGCAACCGCGCCCACCGGTACAAGATGACCGCCGGTGCAGCGGGATCTTCAATCAATCGCACACGCCGCGGGCGTAAAATGTGATTTAATGTTTTACATAACTATCTGTATTCTACAAAGGCTGCGGGCCCGCGTGAAAACCGCTGCGTGAGTTCTTAGCGTGAGTACCTATCTAGAACGTGACGACCGGAATGAACTTTGCGCTGATTATAAATAGGTAGGAACAACGAACTGCCACAATCCTAATCTTTTTGACATAACGAAGTCTGTCGGGTCCGCTAGTCTAGTATAGATTATAGTGGTACATAATCATCTATTGGGGTTTTTACCTAAGGTAAAATAATTTATTTACAAAGCATTTTTTACGCACGCACTTTTTTTGTATTAGTTTTAATAATCTTCGGTTTTGTCTTTATCAAAATACAATATGACCTGATTGATCAATTAAACATAAAAGTCAGCTATGCCAAATGTAACATTCTGAAATCAAGAAATATAACTCAAGTTTCACCAGCTTATCATGGGACTAGACTAGGTCAATTGGTCGGAATTGGTTGGAATGAATTGTCAAAAAAAAAAGATGAAAATTTACTAAGTTATGACTTAAGATTTTTTTTTAATTACATAAAATGTATATAATAATATTAATAATTTAGTGTTTGACATTACTTTCATCAAAAATTTGGTCATTGAAAGTGGTCATCGTCAGTCCTGTCACTACTTAACGAGATACTTATCGGGGTATAGCCCAAAAAGCTTGTTTATGCGAACAAAGAATATAATAACTAAATTTTATAAGTTTTTCTTCATACCAAAGAAACTTTCATCATCTAGCGACGTTTTAACCTTCTGTCTAGCGACATATGCTTTAATCGAGTTGACAACACTGTGACTTGTGAGTAGTGTAATGAACTAATGAGTGGGAAAATCGGTTATAAAATATGTATAAGCATTACAAGAACAACAAATAATATTATTTAAAGTTAGTACTCAGTAGTATTTGGTTACAATAATTATGCCAAGGTTTTGAGAACCTTTTTTAATAAAAGAAAAATATTTAAAAAATATATTGATCCCTTATTAATTTCTAAATTCGATAAACATTTTATGTGTGTGTCAAAAGTAATTATTTATTACAGAAAGAACCATGGCTGACGATTCGTCAAATGATGCTTCAATAGTTGCTATCACATCGGACGAAGATGATGGTATGTCTAAGATAATAAGCAACTCTAGTACTTTTGAAAATAATTCATCATATTTAAATTATGATTTAGTTTACTGAATCTATGATCTAGCAGATTAAGCCGCAGGTCGGAGTCAGGATAGATTGAAAAACACTTGCCTATTATGCAAAATTCTCCATTAAAAAGATAGTTTCTAGGCTACTTGCTTATATTTATTATACTCCATTGTTTAATAAAATATTTTGTGTCAGGTTGACATTGTCAATACCTGTTAATAAAAAAAGTATTTTCTATTCCAGACAGCCCCATCAAAAAGCTATTTAAAAAGCTTATGTATAATGACTGTAAGCAGCACACAATTTTAACAAACAACCAAATCTTAAATCTACTTAAAGTTGAATTTGACATTGATGTATATAAATTACATAACTTACAAGTTGATATCTACATAACATTATTAAAAAAATACCTTAAAGATTGGCCATTATGGGAAGAATTTGACACTATAGTTAATAAGGCAAAGAAGGCAAATAACTTGGCTAGTTTAGATGGCATGTTACAGTCAAAATACAAACATCTTAAGGCACATTTGCAATATGCTTTAGATATTTCTGAACCAATGGCAAAAGAAGAAGTGTTGAGGTTGAAGAATACTCAAAAAGTAATGAAAAGTGAAGTAAAAGAACCACTCCAAGCAGTTATAATGGAAATAGATGCATCACGAAGTCAATTAAATAGTTTAATTTTAAGGAATCCATCATCAAATTCAGTGTTTAATGTAAATAGTCAGAAATCAACGATAGTTGTTCCAGGAATTAGGAAAATAGAATCTATACTCAACTGGTGGACAATTAACATTGAAATTACATATATACATGCAAATTCGACTCGTTTATTATATAAACGTGAGGTAAGACCTAATTTGAGCAGCAGCAATGTCCTAGTGGCTTGAGCCTTCCAACAGCACAACCTTGAGGTCATGCATTCAAATCATGGCTCTGTGCAATACACTTTATTGTAAATTGTTTATCCATCACTTGTATAGTGAAACAAATTATCATGGGGATACATCCATAGTTAAGACCTTATTTTAATTTGTATACTACTGAATTCACAGCAATGCACATGTGCATTTTTGTGTCACATTGCTCATTTTACATTATAAGAATGTAGATCAGTGATCAGCATTTTGTGTCTGCTGCATTTGGTTTATTTCTAAATATAAGAAATGCCAATGTTCTTAAGATATTATTTGATAAAGGAAAACATTGTTATGAAATCAGCAAAAATATGGAATGCTGTGTTATTTAAAATGCTGATTATCATGTCCATAATTGTTTTTTAAAGAAAACGTTTTCACAACATAATTATTTGATTATTTTACACATAATTATTATTGTTGTTTTTTTGTTATTTATTTCAATGTATATTATTTTATTATTAGTTTTATGTGTCTATAGTTACTACCAAAGTGTTAGTTTAGATTTAGATGTGTTGTTGTTGAATAAATTTTATAATTATTTGATTCCAGACAAAACATGAATTGAAACATTGCCTTATCAACAAAGTGTTACCCTGTAATAACAAAACTGAAAAAATAATCCTCAACCAAGACTTGTATTTAAAAAAAAATAAAAAAAGCAGAGTAATAGACAGAAATGCATTGCAGAATGTAATAGGAAACATGCATACAGAATCACGGGAAATATTAGAATTTATTAAAAAAGATAATTTATTATTGCCACAAACTCTGTATTCTGATGCAATTTATAAAAGATATATGAATACATATGCATATGTCAGATATTTATATAAGGATCACGAAGAGGCTATGAAGGATCCCCAAATGGATCTGCAGTTGGAAGAGAAGATATTTCCGATGTATAAAATCTCTATTGGTATGTATTTTTTATAAGAATATGTATTTTAAGTTGGTTCAATAATGAAAATAATCTTGTCTTTGTTAGCTACTTGCTGGACTGCTGACGTTTTAATATGAACTTATAGCTAAGTTTTCATATATGCCCATACAATGTTGTTTTTTGATGGTAATGCATACAATATGTATGTACACTTCAAACTTTGCATTTCTGAGTTACTGGTGGAGCAAGTTGTGCATTTCCTCCAACGTAAAGGGAAGATCCTTAACCAGTCTAAGCACTGACTGACCTGAAGACCCAATTGGCTAAGGTCAAGAAGTTGTATATCAAATCTGGGGTTCCAGGTTTGATCTTGGTGACATCATTCTTTGATGATGATAGTGTATAAGAAACATTAAATAAAATGAAAGGCAAGCCTTTGTTTTCCCTTTCTCTTCTTTTTATGTTATAAAACTAGTAGACTCGGCCAAGCGTTGCTGTGGCTAAGGTTTTTGTTACAGATGTTAAATAGTATCTTATGTGAAACGTTGGTACTTTCAACACAGCGCGGCGCCATCTGTTAGAATTGTGATTTGTGACTGTCAAATAATAACAGACAAATAATTAGCAATAAATTAAAACTGCGACTATAATTTGAGATTTAAACTATTCTATCTCTCAAGTTGGATCGAACTGCACATGGTGTGCAAATTTGATTGATATCGGTTCGGTAGTTTAGGAGTCCATTGAGGACAAACATTGTGACACGAGATTTATATATATTAAGATGTATAATGCATTTTTTCAGGTGATCTCATAAAAAGACCAGTTAAATTGAATAATGATTCCATCAAAGTGGAATGTGCGATGTGCAAATTGACATTTACAGGCCCCAACTTAGTATCAGACCTGAGAAATCATTTTGAGGACCACTGTACCGAACCTGACTGGATCTGCACTTGTTGCAATATGACATTTTCGATGCTGCAATTAGCAAGTCAGTGGTGGGCCCATAAATGTCCAAAGAAGAAAAATAAAGATTAGTTGAAACAAGAGTTTTTATTTCGATAATAAAGTAAATATTGTCATGTTTCTTAAATATAATGTTGGTAATTTAAATGCAGTGTACAGCTTTATATGTCACCGTAAAATTGTAAACACCGTTAGATTGTAATCTATCTGGCGAGATTGTGAACCTCAATGTACTGCTTACAATTTAATTTATTATTCGGTAGATTGTAATCTATCGAAGTGAATCCGTCAAATTTTGAAACGTATAACGCGAACCTCGCGCGCTTATTGGTTGAACGGAATATGCCCTGCGCGGTGCGCCACCGTATTTGTTTGTTAATTCTTTTGTTGTCGAATGTAACTTGATTGTTTTGATGAATGTAAATTGATGTCGTGTTGAAAGTAACTCACAGCTTTAGAATTAGTTATATGAAATTGTTGGGAAGTAAAATTATTCTGTTATTGACCAAAGAAGTGCAGTTTGAATGATGACTAAATTAGTGTTGGAAATGAAATGAAAGAAAATTTCATTACTTTGTCAATTTTAAGTTGTTTGAGGAGAAAATACGTTTCAGAATTTTTATATTGATACAATTTTTTTTACCATGTGATATCAGAATTATTGATTACCTACTAGGTATTGAATAAATACTTGATGTCACCATTCTTGAAGTGCATTTAATTTGACTCATACCCGTGTTTCATTCCTAACTCTATGGACATAGAATGGTCTACTATAAAGCCGACCAATCAGGGACAGCCTTCGGACAGCTAACAATTTGAGATTGTAATTTGACGGTTTCACTTCGATAGATTATAATCTACCGAATAATAAATAATACGTTAAATTGTAAGCAGTACATTGAGGTTCACAATCTTTCGACAGTTCACAATCTCGCGAGATAGATTTTAATCTAACGCTGTTTACAATTTTACGGTGACATATCAATGATGTAACAAGCCACTGGGGCCTTTGTAATTGGGCTGGTTGGGGATCTTACCTTAACGTTTGAAGAAGAGCAGCTACCATAGGGAACTCATGAAATCATACATTTATTTTATTGTATTAATGCAAACATAGTATATAACAACACTCAAAACTCATTAAATTATTTTTAATCATAGACAAATTCAAAATCATTCATAGGTAACGCAATGTACCTACACTTATGGACGTCAAAAAAAAATATATGTATGAAATGCTTACAATTTTACATTGACTGCTAGTTATCAAATCAAGGGCGTACAACGGAAGAGAAGAACTGGCAATAAACTCTCCGCCACTCTTTTTAATTGCCAAGTTTTTTGTTTTACACAACGTTTGTAAGGAGGCAGGAGCAACCATTATGCCGTCTTCCACATGACATCTTAAGTAATTAATAATAATAAAATATATTAAAAACAAAGATTTTATAATAATTAATACTAACGTCAAGTTAGAAACATTAGGAATATTACACTTTTCCCGCGCATTTACTTTAACATAAACTTATTTTAATTTCGTAGCGCGGATAATTTGTATCGGTTGATACAAATTATCTACCGATGATACCGTATGATACCGTTTCTGGTTAGAAACGGTTTCATACAATATTCATGACAGATCTCTTTGGTGATTTATGTATTCTAAATTTAAATCTTTTTCGTCCCTGTTTAAGAGATCCAATTAATGAACTCATTTGAATAGATATGAAAATACCTTTTATATCCATGTTTAGAATATAGAGTAAAGTCTATGGCAGGTGTACCATAGTCACATATGTTTCTTTTTATGCAGATGCCATTGTCTGCCTTGCCAGTTACGCACGACAGTCCTTCTGTACCTAGAATATTACATAATTAAATATTAAAACCTTGCGAACGTTTCAGTTAAGAGTAGTATTATGAAATTGTCATATAAAATCTTGCTCTCTTGCGCCTGTGGCATAATCTATTCTATATTGCTGTATAGATAGTACTTTGGCACTCGAATTCACGAAAATAATTATTTAGTTATGGAAAAATTTTTACGATTCGTAATACCCGCTCGGTTCACTCGTAATTGGCTTGGGTCTGTAATTTAAATCAAAATTATTTGAATAACTAACAAAATTATTTCAGTGATAATTCTCTAATTTCGCTTGGGAGTTTGATGTAAAAACGAATACAATTTCCACATAAGGAGTGGTTTTTGTGGAGCCTGGGGCCGTGCGATCTTCTGGAGGTTGGTTGGTCGTACAGTGAACTTTCTAGGTGTGAGACAAGGATGGAATGATACGCGAAACAGAGGGAAGATCAAAACCTTCTCGAAGCCAGAGACTGAACATTCTAGAACGCCGTATGACAATGACAAAGCGATGTGCGAAAATATAAAGAGAAGATTAACATCAAACAGATAAATTGTGAATCTTGATAAAGTACTGTGTGAAGGGTATGAAATTGAAGTAGTTAGTGACAGTATTTTGTGAATTTTTGTAGAGTATTTTTCTGCGTAATTTGTGTGTTTTAGGGTAATGAAATTCCTCGTTTCTATATTTCAAATAAACCCTTGAAGAGATTTACTGCATTATCTATCCGATTCCGTAGCTCATAGCAATATTACAACAGCTGTTGCTGTTTACACGTTTTATCTATTGTATAGTCAAGTTGTAACTGGCGGGTTTTACATTACAGCCAGTTACAACTTCGCTATTTAAAGAAAAAAAAAATGACATACCATTTCCTAATTTGGTAACGTTCGTCTGTGTTGTGGCTTGCATCTGTGGCATTTGTTTTGACAGTTGTACACAGATTAGCAGCAATGTCGAAATACTGAAAGAATAATCAAAATACAATAGAAAATATACATAACTAGCTGATCCGGCAAAAGTCATTTTGCCATGTTTATCATTTATGGTTATTGTGCTTCACTCGACATAGATAGGTATAGTGTGTCGCGGACTTTTTTGTAGATATTTATAAGATCTACAATTACTTAGAACATTTTATGGTTCTATCTTTAATAGTTTAGGCAGGGTACGCAAAATAAGTAACTTTTTTGGTTGATTTTTTACACCTTGGGTCCGAAAAACCCTAATATCTTACGGAACCCTATTTTTGTTCAGAATTAAATATAGCCTATATTACTCGTGGATAATGTAGCTTTCGAATGGTGAAAGAATTTTTAAAATCGGTCCAGTAGTTTATGAGCCTATTCATTACAATCAAACAAACAAAGTTTTCCTCTTTATAATATTAGTGTAGATTTACATATTTCTCGGTTCAGTTAATTTAAGGGCACAAACTCACAAACTTTACCTCTTAGTAATATTAGTTCCTATAGATATTTTTCGCACACGTAAACTGTTTAACAAAGTTTATGCTTGGAAGACTATCAAGTCGGCGAGAATTTATAAAATAGGACTTCGTTGCTTAATAAAATTAAACCCAAACACATATTATAAAAATACTAGTGGACCCAACAGACATTGTCCTGCATGATATTTCAAGCGATATTAAACAAAGCATGAAAGTACAGACTGCAGTGCCATCTGCCGGGCTGTTTTGTGAATCTAAACCATCCACGGCTCCACCCAAACGTATACAAAAAAAATCATTCAAATCGGTCCAGCCGTTTAAGAGGAGTTCAGTGACATACACACTCACAGAAGAATTATATATGTATATAACTAGCTGGCCTGGCGAACATTGTACCGCCTAACAGTCGATTCTTTATTTTTTTTAAATACTTATTCTGCTATTCGGGACACCGGTCTAGCTAAGATAAAAAAAATAAAGTTGATAAGACAAATTCATTATGTAAAAAAATAAAAATTTACCTTCCCGGAACCCCTCCACTAACACTTGAACTTTATGGTACTAAAGTTCAAATTTCCTTTTAAGTATTATTACGAATATATAATTATATAGAAAAGTGTTGTTTTTAGACTTTACCCTCAATTTTTGTAATTTTTCTCTCCGTAAGAACCATCCTTGTACTTCAAAGAATATTATAAAAAAGAATTGGCCAAATCGGTCAAGCCGTTTTCATGGTATGTCGTGACAACGGAAAACGGCTTTCATTTTTATATATAAAAGAAGATATTGGTAATCCGTTCGGCATTTGGTCTCCAACAAACTCTTCATTTTTTTTCAATTAAATTCTAATTTTCTACTTTATATATAATTTGATACCTAAAGAAATATAGGCACACTACTTTTTGTTTTTTTATATAACAGGGGGCAAACGGTAGGCTCACCTGATGTTAAGTGATGCCATAGGGCTCGCGAGTGAGTTGCCAGCCTTTTAAGTATTTGTATGCTTGCTTGAAGGATCCTAAGTCGAATTGGTTCGGAAAGACTTCAGCGAGTAGCTGGTTCCACATAGTGGTGGTGCAAAAATTGCCTTAATACGCTCAGTTGTGGAACGACAGACGTCGAGGTGATACGGGGGAATTTCGTATTCTGCCTTGACGTCCGATGATGAAACTTAGGTGCAGATGTTCATACCAACTTATTTTTGCTTTATAACACTATATGTTACATTATGGGACGGAAGTTATTGAGCATTTAATACATTAATTTACAACGATATTTATAAATACATAGTAGATGATAGAATAATAGTGATGTGTAAAGATCGACGTAAGATAGTCCGACGGGTAACTATTTGACCGTACGACCCAGCAATCTTCGTTGACACAGACAGTATTCAAACACTATTGATTCATCATGAGTCATGACTGATTTTGAGCCCGGCTGTCAATGGTTAGACTTGTCAATCAAACTCAACATAACTACTTATATTCGTCTAGGTAAACAAATACACTAGGTTTAATGTAATTCTTTAGCTTGATTTTCCTAATTAAATTCGTATGTTTGTTTTTTATTGGTTACTAGCTGACCAGGCTAACTTAGTTCCGCCTAATAATATCGTGTTAACTTAATTTAGGATTTCAGTAAGGTAACATTAATACAATAAATAAATAAAAATAATTGGATAACGATTAATGCTGTATTGGTTAAAATCGCTTCGAAAATTAACCATTATTTGTCGTAAAAAGTAAATGACAAAAAAAATTATTGTGGGATATCCTTAGGAGATAAACATATACTACCGCGGAGTTTTCTGTAGACCTTTTCAATGTGTACAATACTTAGTACGTTATTTTGATAAATCTCGTAGGGTTCGGCCTGCGTTTGCAATATAAGCAGAAAAAATTTAATTATTTACGACATCACATTAGAAACCTCATAAATAACAGTATTTCTCCACTATTTAATGGATTTTATTATACTACATATATCACTCTATCTATTAAAAAAACCGCATCAAAATCCGTTGCGTAGTTTTAAAGATTTAAGCATACATAGGGATATAGGGACAGAGAAAGCGACTTCGTTTTATAGTATGTAGTAATGCAATATTGTTGATGTAGGGTGATGTGTTAGAAAAGAATTGTGTTTGGAAATAAATACATTCTAAGTTTTCTATTGCTGTCAAAGAATCAAATTTACGTCATAGATAATATAAATATAGATAAACTATTGACCTATTGATTTGTGACGTAGTGTGAAGGAAAACATCGCGAGGAGACCTGCTCGCAAATACATCCATTTATTATAGATCTTTTAGAAATAAATATAGCCTATGCCTCTCAGGCGATTAGTGTTGGCCTGGCGGGTTGAGCTTGCGAGTCGCAAGTCTGGGATTATGCATTCGAATCACGGCTGGGCACTTTTAAAGTGAAACTTATTACATCGTCATTGTTAAGTATTATGTATGTCGTACTCTCTAAGACAGAGTTCAATAAAAATATTAGCTGGAGACCTAGTCTACTTTTATTATTTCCCATTATCATTTAAATTTTCCAAGTATAAAATTAAAATTAACAAAGCGATTTTCATACCCTTAAATTATTATATTATTCCTACATTTTTTAGTTAAATGTAATGAATAAGAATATTCGTATATTTCCCGAAGCGTATATTTTCATTAATTCTACTGTCGCTTCAGAAAGGTTATTTTCGATGTACCAACATATATATATATAAGAAAAAATGCCTTAGATTACAAAAGCTTTGTAAGCAAACACTTGTAGGTAGTTAATTTCAATTTGATAACTCTTAGTATAAAAATAATGTTTAAAATAAAATAAAATATGTTTATTATGGAACATAAGATACATGTATCACTTATTCCACGTCATTAAATTTGAATTTGTAGGTATCCCTACTCATCGGCAGAGAAGACGGTTGTAGGTGTTTTATTTACTGCCTTGATGAACTCTTCCTATACTTCCAATACACGGAACAAACGCAGGCTGCAATTTCCCCGTACTAGACTATCTAAAGTTAGTAATTCTTTTTTGGGGAAAGGGATACTCTTCTTTAATAAAATCCCAGAGGCTCTTTTATCTCTGCCTTTCAATAAATTTAAGAAATGTATTAAAGAAAAGCTGTGTAAAAAGGCTTACTATAAAGTCAACGATTATCTAGTTGATAAAATGGCCTGGGACTAGTGCTAGACAGGCTACTTCTAATTAATTTGCGATATTTGTTTTAAGTACCGAGAGTTTTTTACGCCGGCTTTTTCTCTCGGCCTACACCCTCTGTCTTCTTTGCCGATGAGTAGGGATGCCTTCAAATTTAATGACGTGGAATAAGTGATACATGTATCTTATGTTCCAAAATAAACATTTTTTTTTTATTTTTTTTTATTTTATACGAATACAAGGTATAGCAGGTTTGATATTTATTTTAATTAGTATTCACCCTAAAACATCGCGAGGGGATCGATCTGAGAAATCTGAAGGTTTTTTTATAATGATTTATGTCTAGTCAGACAGAGAGCAGTGTTGGCCTAGTTGCTTCAGCGACTCTCATAACCGAGGTCGTAGGTTCGGTCCCCGGCTGTGCCAATGTACTTTCTTTTTATATGCGCATTTAACATTTGGTCGAACGGTGAAGGAAAACATCGTGAGGAAACCGACATGTCTTAGACCCAAAAAGACGACGGCTTGTGTCAGGCACTGGAGGCTGATCACCTATTTGCCTATTAGATTTAAAAATATGAAACAGATTCAGAAATCTGAGGCTAAGACCTAAAGAGGTTGTAGCGCCACTGATTTGTTTAAATTTTATGTCCTGTCACTTTTAAGTTTATTCGTTACAAACGTACACTCGTAACGTATTACTTTTCTTGTAATATTATAATGTCTTTTGTTCAATTTCACTTGATCATTGACCAACTGCTGACACGGCTAACGTGGTTGTGCTAAATTTTAACAGCTGAAGGTGCGGAATACACCAATAGCGCACAAGAATAATATTGTGTATGTGTGAATATGTGTATTTTGTAACGATAAAACAAATTTGTATATTGCTCTGTCTAATTCATTTTCCTTCAAAATGGCGGAGTCTCCTTCAAGCCCTTAATTATCGTGGTGATGCCCGATAGCTTTGAGATATAACCACCTTGAACCTCTGATCCTACCCATAGGCCTCTGTCTGTTACCTTAGGTCTCTTGGCGCATCCCGTACTTATTTATATATTCACAAGTGCAGCTTGCTAATACATACACATATATATACTGCTGACATTTATTAGATTAAAATTTAAATACACAGTCCACTAGCGTGATAGCGTGATGATCACGTAATAAATACCGCGAGAGACGAGAAAATGGCGGCTTACGTTGCCGCCATTTTTATTTTCGCACTCATCTTTTTGGTTTCACAGATATATTGTACGGTTCCTGGGTCATGGGGTGTTCGAAATAATAGAAGATATTTGACATACTCTGTATTTATCACTCGCGTAACACAATAGAATATGAGCGAAATAATGGAATGTTAATTGCTATTTAACGAATGAGTGCAATTTAACAACCATAGAGAGTGCCGATGTCTGGCTATGTTCTCGGGGTGAAACTACCATGATTTAGTTCATTGTAATGAAACGAATGACTGCTGTAACAGTCGAAGAGAGTGCCTGCGTGGGGCTATTCTGTCGCGGCGTGACTCCGACGATTTAGGAAATCGTCATGCTTATAAGTGATCAAACTGTACAGCCAGGGCAGCTTGTAGATGATCGGAATGTACGAGCCTTGGCACGTACATAGGCAATAATCCATAAAGGTAAATAAAAATTAATAATAGGTACTTACATAATCTTCGCGACCATAACTGCGTCCATCACTACGTTTATTATGACACTAACTACAAATGATTTAATTAATAAATCATTAAGTAATATTTTTATAACGACCTTGTTCTTGGAATTTATGTCAAATTAAATGAAAGAAGTATTTGCTCTTAATAATGTAATTGCTCAGTAGTTAGTAAAACGCTGTCGCTTTAGACTTTTTGAAGTGAAACTTCTTTATCGGGGTTGGAAAAAAATTTAGCGTAAAATTTTTTCGTTACGCGCCACATTTTTCCGTTACGCGCCATGTTGCTTTTTGAAGTCAAACTTCTTTATCGGCGTTGGAATGAAAGTTCTTTATCGACGTATGGGAGAAATTTTGTAGCAAATCGTCACGTTTTTCGGTTACGCGCCATATTGCTTTTTAAAGTCAAACTCGTTATCGGCGTTAGAATGAATTTTTTATCGACGTATGGGAAAAATTTTGTAGCAAATCGTCACGTTTTTCGGTTACGCGCCATCTTTTTCTTGTCCCTGCCACGGTTAATCCGAAGAGATTCGAAGCCATTAATAACAAAAATATATAATAACGATAACAATGATAGTCATAATTCTATTACAATTAATGAAATTCTGTAATAATCTTAGTAGTAATAAGGTAAAATGAAATAATTGTATTTGTATTCATGTCTATGATAATAAAAGCCTTTTGTTAAACTTTATTTAACCAATTTCGTTAAGTTGGTAGATCATTTTTCGAAAAATAAGGTCAAAAAGAAGTTTCACTTCTTACGTGTGTACACCTAGTACACGCACACATTTTTATTTTTTTTGTTCCTACACCTTTGGACAGTAACAGTGTTCATGGGCAGTCTTTAGTAAAACCCGCCACGGCCGAATGAACTGACAAAAGGTTTTATACATGTATTCTATAAATATCTAAGTAGGTATTTAATTCTTGAGTTATTCTATAGAATATTTTAAAAATAAATATGTAGGGGAGGGTGTGTTACGTAACAATAGTTAAGTATATATATATATATACTAGCTGGCTTGTTTCGCCATAAATGTGTTTTTACTTAGCCTACCTGTTTAGTACCAACATAGAACATTTTGCTATGCTACCAAAGAGACTGTTTGGTTCTCTGGAATGAAAACTTTTTAGGTTTTTCGGTGAATTTTTCTCTCATAAGATTTTAATAAACAAATAAAAATAATGGTTGTTCGTAGAGGGTTGAAAATTTAGGGTTGTATGTATTTTTGTATGCTGTATCATAAAAAAATAAAAACAAGAAAAAATATCTAAAAAATAAAACTTTAGGGGTGTTCCATCCTTAACATTTAGGGGTTTGAAAAATAGATAGTATCCGAGTCTCAGACTTACTGAATATACATTAAAAATTTCATAAGAATCAGTCGAGCCGTTTCGGAGGAGTATGGTAACTTTGTAAGACGAGAATTTTATATAAAAGAAGATATGTTCATTTAAGTTAATAATTAAACACGTAAAAAATCATCGCACATTTAAAGCCGATATGAGCCCTTTTGTTTACACCGCACTCATAAATTGTAATTTAACATTCTCGTTTCCAATAAGTAACATAATTACTACAAACTTTTAGAATTAGATTTCTGTATCTGTTTCATGATCATTTGTCAATCTAATAGGCACGCAGTGATCAGCCTCCTGTGCCTGACACAGACCGTCGACTTTTTGGGTCTAAGGAAAGCCGGTTTCCTCACGATGTTTTCCTACACTGTGCGAGTTAAATGTGCACATAGACAGAAAGTCCATTGGTGCACAGCCGGGGATCGAACCTACGACCTCAGGGATGAGATTCACTCGCTGATGACACTAGGCCAACACGGCTCACTGCAAATATTTTATTAATTAATAGTAGGAATAAATTTAAATACATATCGCAGTAGCGTGACCTAGCATTTATTTGGTCGATAAAATAAATACTTTGGACACTGAAACGTATTGGAGATGGATAAATGAAAGACTAATTGAAGATTATTGACAACTGGCGACATTGACACATGATGTGTCATGTCATATTTCAACGCGCAATGTTTCGTTTTGAATTTCATTATACAGTCTTGATAATTGACATTATTTCGTCGTATTTTTGAAGTGACGAAGATGTGGAGCGTTTTTGACGAAGAAAAGGGAAAGAGCTATTGAGAGAGTGAGAAGGCCGAATTACCTTATTGAAATTCTATTTTTAAAATTTCGTAAAGAGAATTTATAATACTTCTAATTTGAAATACTAGCTGGCCTGGCGAACATCGTACCGCCTAACAGTCGATTCTTTATTTTTTTTAAATACTAATCTGCTATTCGGGACACCGGTCTAGCTAGTAAGATAAAAAAAGAAAGTTGATAAGACAACAAATACATTATGTCAAAAAATTAAAATTTACCTTCCCGGAACCCCTCCACTAACATTTGAACTTTATGTTATGGTATTAAAGTTCAAATTGACTTTTAAGTAGTATTACGAATATTTTGTATGGGAATATAGAAAAGTGTTTTTTTAGACTTTTTTACTAATTTTTTTTTAATTTTTCTCTCCGTAAGAACCATCCTCGTACTTCAAGGAATATTATAAAAAGAGAATCTGACAAATCGGTCAAGCCGTTTTCATGTTATGTTGTGACAACGGAAAATGGGTTTAATGTTTATATATATAGATTAGTATTTTGTATTTCATGCAAAATAATTTATTGAAATCTTAAATGCCAAATAGTAAATTAAAATGCCACGTGTTTTCATTATCGAAGAAATAAATTTATTACTTGTATTAATTTTCGACACTTTACTTTTTTAATGACACTTAAATTCATTAAATTCCTAACATCTTCCTTTTCCCTCCCTCTAAGTCTCGGAAATCTAAAGTTTTAGATCGTATAATTAATATGAGCTAGAGTTAAATATTAGTTTGCCAAAGAAGTTTCACTTCTGACATGTGTAGGTTATAGGTACTTCACGCACTTTTTGAAGTTATACTTCTTTAGGCGCGTTATGAAAAATTTATGAGAGTGAAATTTTACAATGCGTGCGCACCTTTGACACAAAATTGTGAGTGTGATTATAGCGTGCGCGAGCGAGATAGGAATAAGACAATCTACAAGTAAAAAGAAATAGAATATGCGTGAACTTCGTATGCCAAGAATTTTGAATGACCATAATGACATTTGTCCTTGTCCTACCTTTTAAACAAATAAAGGAGTTTCAATTAATTTAATTTTAAATTAATTTTTCAAATGTAAACTGAACTTAATTGACTATAATGACTCCTTTTCCAGTCTTTGATTATTTAATTGTAATTAATTATTTGCATGCAATCAAAAACTATTTTTAATAATGCCAAAGAAGTATAACTTCTTACGCGCGTACATAAGTACACGCACCATTTTTTTTATTTTACGTTTGACGGAGAAGAATGGAATAAAACTAGATTCTAGAAACCATTTTATGTATTTTGATCACAACAAAACGATGCCATATTTAATTTAAGATAAAGAAAAGGTTATACCATTTTAAATATTTATTATTTATACATTACAATAATCTCTTGACATAATTAGTAGTCATTGGAAGATAATTAAAAATATAAGGAATATATTAACACATATTGCGACACGTGGACAAATAACATTATAATTATTTACGTTTATCAAGTTTATATAAAAATAAAAGCAGGATTTTTACATAGGTTAGCAGCAACTTTAATTATTCAATCTATTCTCATTGTATACCAAGAGACCCACCGACTTCGTTACCTTGAGTTAAGCACAGGACAGCGCTGTAATATTCTCGTTTCGGAGACCAAGACACTTTTTGGGTAGCAGAGTCAACGGAGTAAGTGAATACCAAGATAAGTAACTATCGGTTTTCTAAATTGGTTAAAATATTATTTAATAGAGAATAGACTGTAGAAGACAATCTATTTTCTATGGAAAAAGATATTAATACAAAG
Organism: Pieris melete; assembly: GCA_963693345.1. NCBI lineage: Eukaryota > Metazoa > Arthropoda > Insecta > Lepidoptera > Pieridae > Pieris > Pieris melete. Next base: position 378,197 of record CAVNZK010000356.1, on the reverse strand, counting down.
AAAATATACGTCACCAGCTGATAACAAAACATACTTGTGGAATTGTTAAGAACGATTTTTAGGAGACCTTTAAGCCAAAGGTCGGTTAGAATGGCTTAATCATAGAGAATAGATCATCTTTTACGTTTTAATCACGTCTTTATTTAATTATCACATGTCTTTATTGACAGATTTCGCCTGTTGTGTTCTATGCCTTGACAACAACTTTTACTCTTCAAGGACCGTGGGACACATAAATTAATTATAATGACTAGTACAATTTAAAAAGCCATAAAATAATTTGAAAATTAATTTAAAAATAACATTTAAAAATTACGTTAATTAAGTTTTTGTATATTATTAGTCTGAATAAATAATCATCAATCATAGAAATCCTAAGTATTTCTTATATTGTATCACGCATCGTCATCATGACCACTATCTTCTGAAACTTCGCCATTTCCAACAAAAACTTCTTCCGCCATCACAACTCTGGCATTATTTTTCTGTAGAACGGACGCCATTGCCATTCCCGTCCCAAATCTGTACTCTATGGGTTTCATACTCTCGTCCATATCTATGGACGCCCTTTTCGCGGGAAAGTTCTTTTTTCTGACAGCTCTATATCGCCTTATGTCATTTAGTAGTTCATTATTGTCTAAATCAAAATCACTGTCAGACGACGATATGTTTAAATCTTGTTTGTTGACTTTATAATTAGGTAGAGTGACATTTGCATTTCCTGTTTCCGATTCTACGTCACTTAAGTCAGACAGAACACTAGAATGGTCATCTTTGATTTCTTTTTTAACCCATTTCGTTATTATGAAACCTTTTTTGTCTTTATCGATTGTTAGCAATCTGCTTTTGATATTAAGTTTCGCGTTCGCTTCATAAACTTTCGGTATTTCACTTTCATTTGTATATCGGGAGATTTTTAATAGATATTTTTGTTTTCGTTTTTTATTTTTTGTTCTTTTTAGTTTTAATTTTTTTCGTTCCACTCGCTTTATTTTTGATAAAAAACCTTTGCGATCAACGAATTGTAATATATCAATCTGTCTTGGAAATTCTGGTACATTATGAAGCTGCGGCATTGTTTTAGCTAGAGCCTGTCTTTCTCTCTCTCGCATTAAATCTTCTCTTCCTACTAGTTTTCTTCTTAATTCATTTAGAAGTATTTTCGTGATTTCTTTCTCTTTCTTTCCTGGACCAGTTACAACATCAGCGACTGACGGTAGCGCGTCATCGTCATCTGTTCTGACAAAGTAGAATACTTCATCTCTTATCTCTGGCTCTTTGTCTTCTATTTTCAAAATGGCCTCTTCTACGTGTACTTCGTCCTCCTCCACTATATGTTCTTCTTGGAATTTATTTTGCAGCTTTTTTAATCTAATCTGTGAACTTTGAACTGTTTTTAAACACTTTGTTACGTCATCTATAATACTGTCGATATCTTTGTTTAAAGCATCTAAATCTAGATCTTGTTGGTTCGATGCGCACGAGTCTAAGAACATATCTAGGTCATTACATTTATTGAGAGCTAATTTTAGTTCTAAGCTAGTTCTTGCCACACCTGTATGTATTTCTGAATAGAACCAAGTTTCTTTGATCGCTGAACCTGGCTTTTTTAACACATTGTCTTTGGTACCGTAGTTTTTTAACAGACGATACATTCGCTCTAGTGATTCAAAATTGTCTTTGAATTCTCGCGTTAGATTGTCTATAAGAACATTGTGAATCCAGTATATTCTTTCATTGTGGTTTTTGTATAGTTTTAGTGCTTGTGACGGGATATGATGCGCCAGTGCAATATATTTTAGTAGAGTAGATTGCACGACTAGAAAGGCGTGGTGGAGTTTCTGGAATAGAGGACAGGCAATTAATCCAATAATAAATATTAATTATTATTATAGTGGCCAATTAATATAGAAATATAGGTAATTAAAAACTTGTCTGTCGCTAGTTTTTAAATTCTTCGCTCATTAGAGTTTACAGCAGTGAGACTCTGCGAGTGAGACATGACGTTGACAGAAAGATTTGACATTAAGCGATTAAAGATAAAATTCAAGAGTCTTCAAACCCAAGTCAATAAAGTTTCGTTGTGAATAGAAGAAATGTTCAGAAATGCTTATTGTCGAACCTAGCTTAAATCTATAAATAGAATAAAACTTTTGGTAAGTATTTACTATTAAGTGGTATCAACTAAAATATGATTGTCTCTTGCGTTTATTGTAATTGTTCTGCAGATAGAAAGAGATACATTTATACTTGACAGCTATGACTCATAAATACCTGACATATTATGTCATGACTTTTCATAGATTTTCTTCCTCTACGACTCTTTATTTTTTCATAGAACGGGGCAAAAGGCAGGAAGCTCGCTTGATGTTAAGTGATACCGCCCCCATGGCCACACTCAATGGCATGTTTTGCTACCGAAACCCAAATTTTTTGCACTTGCAACAGCTCCTTGGAGCTTGCGTGTATGATGCCGGCCTTTAAATCTAAAGCGACATAAATGTAATCTTTATTAACTATTTGACGTTTGACAAGCGCTATCTCACATCTAAAGGGTGGAATCAGTGTTGCCATAAAAAAGGCATAAACTAAAATAGCTGGTTTATAACCTAACTTTTAGATGTATTTTTAAAAAGATATACAAAACCTAGGTTATATAATTTTTAATTGTTACGCTTCAACAATAAATGCTTACCATTAAATTGTCTGTATCGCACTCCACGGCGACATCGCCGCGCAACCATGGCACGTTGCCTAGCAACGCGGACGATGCGCGTGACATTAGCAACAGAAGCTCCCTTTGCTGCTGGTAGAGCATCGCGTGGGTTGATTCTATTGCTGAGGCGACAGAACCCCTAAATTGGGAAATTATTTTATCCTTAATTTTTGAAGAGAAACAAACATTAAGCGCATGCGGGTAAATTTTTTACAGATGAATAATAATATTAGCGTCACAAAGATGTGCAGCGTATTTGTCGGAGAGAGCGATTGAGAGAGAGAGTGAGAAGGGCAAAATACCTTACAAAAATTCTATTTTTAAAATTTCGTAAAGAGAATTTATGAAATCTAAAAAATAAATTAAATTAATTATTTGTATTAATTTTCGGCACTTTTACTACATTTTAATGACAATTAAAGTCTAACTTATCGTTATTGCGCGTGATTGATTTATTTATTTAGACACGCAGACAAACCTTTTCTAAAGACTTAGAGCCCGTCCACACGGCGCGTTGCGTCGTCGCAACGCAAATATTTTGACGCATAGCCGGCCACACAGGCGCTGCGCCATCGCAGCGTTACTACGACGTAGTCTTTACGTTCCGTCGACGCAGCGGTGACGCACAGTTGCGGCAAGAATTTTGTAAAACATCGCAGGCAGTCTATAGAAAAGCATGGATCGGAAAAGACGTCTATCAGCGCACAAGCAACTGAGCGCTGCCGCTCCGTCCGCGCTCCGTCGCACAATGAGTACACCCCCTCCGAAATCGTCTCGAGGGCTGTTGTCCGTCGTGTGTGCGTTGCGACGACGCAGCGCGCCGTGTGAACACCTTGGTTATTTGTATGTAAAACAACGCAACGGCAGCGCTGCTTCGACGCAACGCGCCGTGTGGACCGGCTCTAACGGTATAACTCTTCTGTAGGAAAACTAAGTATGTACGAAAATTCGGTAGTTCTTGAGTTAATCGCATTCATTCAGACTCATTTATAAATACATATTATACGAAGAAGATACTTACAACTGAGCATGTAACGCGGCGTACTCCCGGCAACAAGCCGTCGCGCGACGCACCAGCGACATATAGTCGCGCATCACTGTGACCAATTGTCGCAAGGCACCGCGACAATGCGACCGATGCGTCGCACGAATCGCGACCGGAATTAGCGCAAGGGACGCCAGCCTCGCGAGGGTCATTTTGTTGAAACTATACAGAGAATTATAATGATACAGATGTGTTGGCGCGAACTATGTATGTCAAATCCTATAGGATTTTAACTATGGCCAGCTATAGACGGACCGCATGTTGCAGCCGATACCGACTGCTATAAGCGGTCGCCGCACGGCGATCTGCAGTTTCCATACTAAATTCATATTCGCAACACACGGACCGCATATTGCAGTCGGTCTTGACTGCAACATGCGGTCCGTCTATGGCCCGCTTATGACTTCCATAAAAATACAAAACAATTAACACACGTGATGTAGCGGGTATTTAGCGCTTGACGTTAATAAAGAATTTGACAGAAGTGACAGTCGCGCTTAGGGGGCTTAGTCAAATTGTCGACACGAACTGTCATTTTCATACAAATTTATTTTTCGACTTTCTACATACGCTACTGTTAAGGCATCTTGACTAAGCCCCTAGGTTAATATTCAGTAGTGACGTATGTCAAAAAACTAATGGATTTGACACATGTCAAGCCAACATCAGCCAAGCTCGTATTATAGAACGTCAATCAAAATTAAATCTAGTTTCATTTAAATCACGTTTACATATTTGACAGCATTTTACATATTTGACAAGATGATGACTTGAGAATTAGAATGAGCATCTAATAAATCCTAACATCCATTGCAATGTCAATTTGGCCAACTACAACAAAACCTATGTTATTCTAAATATAAGTTGAACTTCCAACGACAAGCTGAGATCTTAAAACAATTTATTTAGTAGTGTGAGACTAACTTCCTAAGGGACCCTGAAGTTTGATTGAATCATCATTAACTTCTATACACAATTAACTAGTTTCTTGGAAACAGTATTTTTAATACTGTGTCGCTTCATTTCTTTTTAGTCCTAATAATTATTTTATTCAAACAATATATAAAGGGTATTTCAACAAGAAGTTTGTTTTTCAATTGTGGCAACACCGAGAACGTGATAGTTTTGACATTTAGTTTTTGGCGGTATTCGTAGCAGGTGCTTTGGCAATTATTACAATGAATTCAATTTCGCTCGAAAATCGCATTAAAATAATTCAAATCCACTATAAAAATGGTGGTTCTGTTAAAGTTACATTTCGTAAAATTCGTGATATTTTCGGCCAGCATAATCGTCCTTCTGAGACCGCTGTTAAGAATTTGGTCGCGAAATTTGAGTCGACAGGCTCGGTACAAAATGTGCCAACACCAACACGTGTTCGACCGGGTCGTTCAACAGAAAACATCGCCGCCGTGAGCCACAGTGTTGAAGAAGATCAAAATTTGTCAATTTCACGACGTTCTCAACAATTGGGGTTATCCAAAAGCACAACATGGCGAATTTTGCGAAAGGATTTGGCTTTGAAGCCTTACAAGATTCAACTGGTGCAGGAATTAAAGCTGATCGACCATTCAAATCGCCGCAGATTCGCTCAGTTCATTCAGGAACAACCTGCTGGTTTTTCTGAAAAAATAATTTTTTCAGACGAAGCCCATTTTCATTTGTCAGGGTACGTCAACAAGCAAAATTGTCGCATTTGGGCTTCTGAAAATCCTAAAGCAATTATTGAGAAGGCTTTGCATACTCAACGTGTTACTGTGTGGTCTGGAGGCGTGATTGGGCCGTTTTTTTTCGAAGATGAGGCTAGAAATGCGGTAACAGTCAATGGATCACGGTATCGCGAGATGTTAACCACTAAATTTTGGCCTATTATTGATGACATGGATATCACTGAAATGTGGTTTCAACAGGACGGTGCCACATGTCACACAGCCAATGAAACGATCAATTTATTGCAAACCAAATTTCCCGAGCGCATAATTTCGCGAAATTCAGCTGTTAAGTGGCCAGCCAGATCGTGTGATTTAACACCACTGGATTATTTTTTGTGGGGCTATGTTAAAGACAGAGTCTATACGGAGCCAATCGAATCGATTGCAGCCTTAAAACTCAAAATCCGTGATGTCATTAACGAAATAGACCCTCCATTTTGCCAAAAAGTGATTAAAAATTTTGATGAAAGAATCAACATCTGTCAGCGTGGTCGTGGTGGACATTTGCCAGATATCATTTTTCATTCATAATTGCCAAACTTTTCTCTTTGTAATACAATAAAAATTTTATTCATTTTCCTCTAAATTCTTTGTTTTATTTTGTTTTAGAAAACAAAGTTCTTGTTGAAATACCCTTTATTATAATAATAAAAAATATAGTTAAACTTAAACAAGATAAACATACAAATAATTCACATAGTGTAATAGCTATTATTAGTAGTGAAGATGTACTAAAAAAGAACTTACTTTCTTGGTGGTGCCAGCATTACACATGCAGCAATAGCTATCAAGGCACCATTCCGCTCCCCTTTTGTAAGCCAACCACCCGCCGCTCCCCCAGCATGGCCCCAGGCTACTTCTGGACAGGGGGCTTCTTGCTCCACTTCAATACTATCCTCACGGAACAGCAAACCACTCTCTAGTATTATTATTATATTGTTATGACTGTATATGAGCTGGAATTAACAATAATATTATTTATATGTAAGGCCTAAGGCCTAAATTAAAATTGTTTTATCACAATCTTAATCTTCACCAGCTTAGCATGGGACTAGGTCAATTGGTGTGAATTGTCCAATAAACAAAAATCTTGTCAAGGTCAAATGTCAAGCGTCATTTCAGTCAGTCAAGTGGAAAAACCAGATTTGCACTTAACTTTGAGTCAGTTTATTGAACACACTCATTTTTTACATACATGAAAGTCCTGAGTTCAATTTTTGCTAAACTGTTTTATTGTTCTGGAAAAAATATTTCTTAATCACAATATTAAATTAGAGCATTTATTGTCATATTAAGTATGTTTACTACAGCTTACAGACTTGTGTAAGACATTTATTTTACTATTTTATCAATTCCTTATATCATAAATTCAGATGGTGATTCCTTGCTAGTGGACAGCTTTAATTATTTCAGATTTCAGGATCAATGAAATAAATATATTATTACCATGTTTGGTCTAAATTTAATTGCTATCCATTTCTTTGATAAAATTGGAGGTGAGAAATCCTGCTTTCTAAATAACGCCATCTGAAACACATTTTAATTTTATTAGAAAATTATGTCCGTTTCACAAATGTATTGAAACGGACGGTCCTGAAAAAAATTACCCTGGGTATTGGAAGAGATACAGTATATCTTAATTTTTTAATTCTTCTACTATAGTATACGTGTTTACATCTATGAATGCTGATAAATAAATAACAGAATCATTATTTGTTGTTTTATTATGAAGTTTTAATTACGTATTAAATAACCTCACAAACGATTCAATATTTTTATTTATTCAATACACACCTTAAAGTTATTGATTTAGCCTTATCTACGAACTAATGTAGCGCTTATCTTATAAATGCATATTCCGGTATTTACATATTTGTATTTAATTTAGCATAATTATTATTGTATGTGTTTTAAAGAATTCTTGTGAAACACAGCCAAAGACATCGCCAATTGACAGTAAGCTACAAATCCAAACAGTGATATAACTAATTTCAGCTGATTTTTGACATTCCAATTTGACACTCAATACTCAACTTAAACACAAATGACAGTTCGTGTTAACAAATTCTAATACAAATTTAAAAAAAAAAATGTTTTTGTTTTTTTAAGCTTTCGAATTCTTTATTCTACAATCTACCTACATACACAACTGTTAAGGCATCATGACTTAGCCCCAGAAGCAGGGCTGCCTACGATTTAAATCGTACTCCTACGACTTTTTTGTCAATTTTACTTATGTTCGATCGCTAGACCAAGATCTTACCGAAAACGTACGATTTTTCTGTACATGGCAAAAAGTTTTTTGCGCGCAGCCGTCGAAGCGTACGAACGTGTTCTTCTTAAAACACTTCGGTATCGTAGCCTTAAGATAACGCTAATAACTGTTCTTTTCAGAACAAATTATTCTATCTCGACAAAACGTTTAACAACTGTCCTTGTCAGGACATATTACTGTGTCCTACGACACAATGAAACTGTTGTTTTCAGGGGGTCTAGCCAAGATGGCTTAACGGTAGTGTATGTAGAAAGTCGAAAACTAAATTTGTATGAAAATGACAGCTCGTGTCGACAGTCGGTAGCCTAGGCCCTAAAGGCGTGAGTCGGGATACAATAAGCGACGCCATGACAGTGCTACGAAAAGACACACATTAACGCTTACGCTATTTGGTAGCCAACGGCCAATTAATGTTTCGGCAGTGTAGAAAAAACGGCGTTTCTCCGCCATGTTTTAGCGTGATCTCAAAAGCTGCTGTTTGCAATAATTCAGTACAAATATTGCCATCTTTAATGGCTACCGTTTTAAAACATGTCATATTTTGGACGTTTTAATGAAATGGTTTTAATTTGTTATCTGTCTTTTTTTAACGTTCTCGTGTAATTATAATAATTTAAACTATAGTTAATATTTTTAAGTTAAGAGTTTTAGTTTTTCCTATGAATCAATGCGAGGATAACGTAATAGACAGATGAATATGAGGATATCAAGAAAATCAGCAAATTAGTTGAAGTAAATTCTAGTTATATTGGATATCTTTTATTGATATTTATATTGCATGTAAGTTCATGAAATTGTTCTTTAATTTGAAAAATAGGTACATATACCATTTAATATTGCATATATTATGTAATCACAAAGTAAAATGATTGTACATTTTATTTGTATATTTCAGATGAGAAAGCAGTCACTAATGAACATAATTAGAAGTCCTAAATATATTTTATTGTAATTATAATAGAAGCTGATAATGATTTAAATTAATCAAATAAAGTGGATTTATACTTTATGAACTTTGGAAATATAAAATCTAGTGAGCAATACTACAGTAAGTAATGGTAAGCAGATATTTTCTTTAATTATTTACTAAGTCAATATACTAGAGAAGTTATTATAATATGTATTGTTAATGAATGAGAAGTTTGAATTCAAGTCCCTTCGGAGTTACTGACATTGTTTGGTTATTAAAAACTTTAATTGACAATAAGCAGCAAAGTGACAAATTAAATATATTTTTAAGTTTAGAATTAAGTAAAGAGTTTTAATATTAAATTTACCTATTGAACAAACCTTGGACCGATCTTACAGTTTAGTTTGTCAGTTTTCTATTTGATCAAAGTACTAACTAAAATATTTTCTTTTCAGAAAAAGAGAAGCTAATAAGACAACTAAAAGTATTTAAAAAAAACACAAATGGACAAGTTTTATTTAAGTCTTATATTTTAACTAATTTAAGTGTTATATTATGTACCTGAAAATGAATTTGATAATGTGGAATGAAGCATTTTATGAATAATGTAAAAAATAAGACAAGTGGAGTATCAAATAATGGTTGGTTAAGTAGCATTACCTCAAGAACAGGAAACAGGAATTGAAACTATGTTCTTCCACATTTAATCTTAATAAGTTCAGTATTTTGAATGTTAATGAGATATTATTATAAACAAACTGGATTTGTAGATTTTGGGAAGAATTATATCCTTAAAATAACTATTATTATTTACAATTGTTGTGTTAAGGAAACAATCACTGTTTTTTTAATCGCCCAGGATGTATTCATAGTAACTGTAGGTATCATAGTAATTTTATGAAATCATAACATCTAACATTAGGTTTTATGAATTGAATTTTTTCTTGTATATAACAGCACACAAACATGATATTGACTTTGCTGCAAATTAACACTTACATTTATTAGTTAATTATATACATATATAAATATGAATAATTTAATACATTAGGTAGTAATGCATTGAATTTGGTACACCTGTGTGTGTTCAGTAGTTATGTCTGTATTGTTTAATAAGTTGTTACATATGCTTATTTTTCTATGTAGACTGCATTATGTTAAGGAAGATATTTGGTGCCTTATTTTAATAAAAAATAACCATAACTGAAACATTTTTATTTTGTTACCTATTTGTTTAATATTCCTAACTGTTAGTAGGTACGGGTCATTCATATATGCATTATCTGTATATTTTTGTAATAAACTAATATTGTTAACTACTTAAATGGCTTTTCCTACTAAAGAAGACACAAGTAAATTACCAAAAATAAAACTGACAAATACATAACATACAATGTTTATTCATTTCTTACTTAAACAGATTTTGCATTTACATATTAACTATGTAGTAGCAAATCACTGATATAACCAAAAGTTAATAGACATAAATATTAACTTAAAATCAGCATCAAACTTAAACTTATATCTAAGATGTTGGAGCATCAATATGGAATCAAAGGTTGAGTAAGGGTTTTAATTTCATACCAGACTAAGTTTCTATTTTATCATTTTTATTAATCCCTCTTTTCATTTCATTGAGTACTTGCTGCTTTTCAATTCTCTCTTTCTAAAAGTATAAATTTATTATAAACAATCAACCTTTGACTCTAACTTAAACTGAAATTGTTTGTTGGACATAAACAGAGATAATTCCAACTAGTAGCAAATCACTAATAAAATCTACACTTTTATATAAATCTGCTTACAAATTGACATTAAAAATGTTCAAGCACAAACACCAAACCTAATTAAAGCTTAAATCAAACTTTAATTTCAGTGTTCACACTAGTCTACGTTTTTTTTTCTATTGTTTTTTAATTCCTTGGACTATCCTTCTATTCTTTATCAACTTCTAGTCAACCTTATTTTCACTCTTTATTTATCAATCCACAGTACTATTTCTATTGTTTCTTCTAAGCGGTAACAAAATATGTTGCTTCTTCATTTTGCGGATTAGTTGTGAGGTCAAATCCTAAAAAATAAAATATCAAAGTATGAGTACTTCTTATTATTATATATCGTGATTATGCAATTTCAAAATATTGTATTAATTTTATAATTAGTAATATTCAAAATTTGTAGCCTTAAATTTCTGAGAAAACATGAAACAAACCATAATTAATTCAAACATGCAATTAAAATTCATATATTTACTTTGCACCTTCCGTAAATTCCACTTAAATCGAAAATTGTTCCGATCTTTCTGACATTCTAATGTCCCTTTTGCAGCTTCCAATAATTGGAATTTGCAATTATTGCAAATTTACAATAATATTGTAGTTTTAACTATTATTTGTTTATAATAGTGACATTAGGAATACATTTAATCCAGAGACAATATGACGGAAGAAGGTGCTACGAACAGCAGCTCGCATCTACGCTGTCGACTTTGCGGTAATGTATCGACATGCCTCTTGGCTACGAACGAAGCGTTTTCGACAGTACAATTACGCAAAAGCGGTAGTGTATGTAGAATACTTTTCGACACTAATATGGCTAGACCCCCTGAACACACGACCGTATCTATTCTGATCTGTTCTTGTCGGAAAACATCACTGTTTCATTACGACACGTAAACTTATCACCTACATGTGCATTGTCACAAAACTTATTATTTTTCTATTGTAAAGACTTGTATTGGAATCGTCAAAAACCTGTTTTCCTCATCAGTCTCGAGCTCTAAGTGATTATATTATCCTCTTTTGATCTGCATATTGTCTTTAGTGTTTTTTGTGTTACTTCAATACGCTTCCTTTGATTGATTTAAGGTCTGGTTAAAGCCCAGTAGAAACCAATTTAAAGCCAGTTTCTCTGTTTGTGACGACGAAATGTGGAGTTTTAAAGTTACACTCTTCAAGGCAAAGGCAGCCACTAATTTTAAATAAAAACTTTCCAGTTTTATGTTGTACGATCTTTTCGTTTCAAAATTTCTTTGGTATACGATTTTTTGTAGTTGGTGTTTTTTCATCTGGCAGCCCTGCCCAGTAGTTACTTATATTCGTAGATAGTGTATAGAACCATAGTCCGTCTACGCTTATATTACTACAGTACAAGTAGCGGCACGAAACTCTAGCGCTGACCGTTAATGCGCAGAAGTAAAGAATAAGGAACCTAAGGGGGGCTAGTGGAATGAAGAGCAAGCGCGCGTAGCGTCGATTAGCTCTCCAGTCGCATTCCGTGATCCGTCCCCCGTCCGACAGTACACATGCGCAGCAATCCCCTCCACGTATCGGCCAGCGCTAGACTTACGTGCCGCTGCCTATATTCAAATTTCAAACAGTGTTGCCAACTTGGGGGTTTTCGCCTCAAAGGGTAATCAAGATGTCCAGGGAGTTTTATAGGGGGTACTTTATTCAAAAAAATTTTTGAAGTTATACTTCTTTAGGCGCGTTATGAAAAATTGATGAGAGTGAAATTTTACGATGCGCTCGCACCGTGACACAAAATTAACAGTATGAAGTTGCCCACGGAAGATGCTACGGCATTGGACATCCTAATTTAAAAACAACTTTCGAATAATAATAGAATTTATGCTAGATTTAATGTAAGAGAATAATAATAAATATTTATTTATTTAATTTTTCAAATGTAAGCTGAACTTTATTGACTATAATGACTCCTTTTCCAGTGTTTGATTATTTAATTGTAATTAATTACCTATTTACAAGCAATCAAAAACTATTTTTAAGAATGCCAAAGAAGTATAACTTCTTACGCTCGTACATAAGTACACGCACCCTTTTTGAAGTGAAACTTCTTTATCGGGGTTGGAAAAAAATGTTGTGTAACATTTTTTCGTTACGCGTCACATTTTTCGGTTACGCGTCACATGTTTCGGTTACGCGTCACATTTGACCGTTACGCGCGACTTTTTCTTGTCCCTACCAGGGTTGATTCAAAGAGATTCTAAACCATTAATAACAAAAATGTATAATAACGATAACGATACTAAAAATTCTATTACAATTTATGAAATTCTGTAATAATCTTAGTGGTAATAAGGTAAAATGAAATAATTGTATTATTTGTATTCAAGTCTGTGATATTAAAAGCCTTTTGTTAAACTTTATCTAATTTAACTTTATTTAACCAATTTCTGCATATAGATAATTTTTCGAAAAATAAGGTCATAAAGAAGTTTCACTTCTAACGTGTGTACACTAGTACACGCACATTTTTTTTTTCTCTACAAACACACGATTCTATAGATTTTATATTAAGCTTCGAACGCAATCAACAAAATATAAACTCCAAGCTTAAATATCGAAAAACAATGATTTCATGTGTCAAATTGTTCCTTCTGACCGTATGATTAAATAATTTAACGTCAATATTATGTACGATTTCAAAAATATCAGCAACAGCAAAACGCACCGCGATATCTTGGTCGATGCCTTCGACGAAATACTAGAATCTTATTCCAATGACATTTAACAATATTATATTAGAAGGAAAACAGCACATTAAAGCAATTCGTTTTTTATTTTAATTCTATCTCGTAATAGAACAGATCAAAAAGAAAAAATGGTGCGTGTACTAATGTACGCGCGTAAGAAAATATACTTCTTTGGCTTTCTTTATTTTTTTTAAATATTAAATAATTAATAATAAATATTTAACGTTAATAATTTAATAATATTTAATATTTAGTACATTATTCAATTATTAATTAATACTTATAATAATAATTATTATTATTTCTTATTTAATTATATTATTAATTCAATTTAATAACTAGGTCTTTGTGAAAAAGCATTGCTAAATTTCTTTGAAAAAATAATTTAAACTCCTTTATTTGTTTAAGAGGTCTACAAATGTCATTATGGTCATTCAAAATTCTTGGCATAGCTGCTAACTTCACGCATATTCTATTTCTTTTTACTTGTAGATTGTCTTATTTCCATCTCGCTCAGCCACGCTCGGCGCCCATACTGATAATTTTGTGTCACTGTGCGCGCGCATCGTAAAATTTCATTCTTATGAATTTTTTATAACGCGCCTAATGAAGTATAACTTCAAAAAGTACAAAAAGCTTTAAAATTAATGCATGAAAAGAAGTTGACGAAAACGCAAAAAAAATTATGCCAAGGAACATTAATAAAAACTGAATTCGAAGAATGAAAAGTTAAGAAATTAAAAATAAGAACCGTTTTATCTCATTGTTTTTATTATTAATATCATCGGTCATCAATTAATATATATAGATATGTAAAATGTACTCACTTACAAACAACAACTATTTTTACTACTTCAACGTATTTTTAATTCATATTTGAAATTAAACCAAGTGTACAACAAAAACTTTAGGGGTTATTGAAGGATATTTGAAGTTGGTCCTAGGGGGAAAATTTTGTAGATGTTGGCAACCCTGATTTCAAACTTCTGAAATCTGAGTTCTGGTGTCAGTTTCTACTTTCTAGTTTCTAGTTTCTACTTTGTTTTTACCGACTGCACTCTGCAGTCTGCAATATTTGTTTATGAACTAGGTAAATAATAAATGAACTGTTAACTTTAAATCTTTTCATAACTTTTCTTTACGAATGGTTTTTTTATGATAGTGTATATACAAATGTTCTGTATATAAAACAATAAAACATTCATAGTTCATTTTTTATTCTTTAGAAACAGGTAATTGGTGTGACGCATAATTTAACGATTTTATTGGTTTTGTATGGAAAAAGAATGCATAAAGTCACTATATATTTTACAGATTTTATGTTCCAAGAACAAAATGGAACAATCTATGTTTTATTTACCTGAGGCTATGCGAAAAACAGTTGTTCCAATATTTAATAGCAACGAAATCTCAAAATGCTTTGTACATGTTTGTCACATAGAATCACCTAGTAATTTTTTCATAAGATTAGAAGAAAATACAAGATTTGTTAATGAACTCAACAATATTCCACGAAATAAACTTAAAGTACCAGATTCACTAGATGCGGGGACTGTAGTTTTGTTTGAGTCTGAAAAATTTGATAGAAAACTAACAAGAGGAAAAATTGTAGCACCGGTTCAAGTATTGGGAGGGAAAAAATATATGATTACGGCAATAGATGTTGGAACCACAGACAGTGCAATTAGTTCTGAAAAAATTTGGGCCTGTGATATAGAACTCCCTCCATTTGCATTTCCATGTAGATTAGATGCATGTAAAGCACCAAATGGGGATATTTGGAATGAATCCAGTATTAATGGATTTAAGTCCCTTGTGTCTGGTACACCACAAATGACATATGTTACTACTGTGGAAGACCAATTGGTGGTTAATTTTCTTGCAGGTCACAGTATGGTGAGTGAGTTGATGATAATGTGTGGTTGGGCGCAAATGATTCCTTCTTTTGGTACAAAGAATGAATGAAATTTGAGATGAGGTTTATGTTTTTGTTATTAATTTGTCAAAATAAGTCTGAGAGTGACAGAATTTTTTTTTGCTTTCGCTTTAAAAAAGAATAATTAAGTTATTATAAGAATGTTTGTTTATGATACCATTTGTATAAGTATTTAATCTTAATAGTAGTAGTATACAACTAATATACTACTACTCACTATATAATATTTGTGACTTATGAAAGCAGTTGATTTTGGTTATCCTGTTGTTGTATTTTTTAATATTGAACTACTGATGATGAGTGGATGGGAAACTTTCAATTGGCACAAGGATACCTGCAGCACTTAAGCAAAATGGCATACAAAGCTTGACATAAAATGGTGGTGCTATGAGTATAAATAGAAATTGGTGCCTTCACAGCCTTACTAATTGATTAAAAAAGACTAGCGGCCAGCTGGACATTTATTTATAAAAATATTCAGGAAATAAATATAGCCTTTATTATTTATGATGTAGCAATTAAATTAATAAAGAATTCTAGAAATCTGTCCAGTTATTCAAAGCAAACAATTTCTCCTCTTTATAATATTACTAATGAAATTTGTCAGTCTATTAAAATATGACTATGAAATGTTTGGGGTAACATAAGTGTTAAGAATTTAATATGATATTTGTGCATACATTTTGCATAAAGGTTAAGTTCTTGCATGAACTGTTATTGTAACTAACTAGTGCCCAAACAACCAGTCCATTTAATAAAATACTATTCAAAACATTTGTAAAAATGAAGATTTTGGGAATGCAAAAATAAACAACATTTACAAATTTGTCTTTCCTCAACAGGTATAATAATAAAATAAATGCACTATACATAACATTGCTTATATAATATTTCAAATAAAAAAGATACATCATCACTATCATGTCTCACAGTGATCACCTGACACCTCTGAGTTCTGACACATTGATTTTCCTATCAAGCAAGTGTAAATCACACAGAAAATCATTTGTCACACATAGTTTGTTTGAACTAGGGATGCATCGATACGCCTTTTTGCCGATACGATACCGATACTCTTATATAAATATCGCCGATTCCGATACTAATGCTTATTGAATTCAAATTAAATTAAGGTAAAATATATCAAGTTTGGTTAAAGTTTTTAATTTTTATTATAATATACTATATGTAAAAGTCACAAACTTTGAATAAGATTAAAGGTTTAGTAAATAAAATTAAGAATTAAAAGTAATAGTTAAATTAAAATATAATAAATACCTGTTAATAATTATAATGAACAATGATAAGATTTTAGTAATTCTGTATTTTATTTGATTTGGTATTGAAAAAATACTACGCGCGATAGCAGTTAAAAACCAACTAAAGTGTCTAGCGAAATGGAATACGCGGGGACTAAGCGGGTGTGAGGGGCATAGATAGTCGGTGCCTCGTTTCCCACGCCCCAGATTAAACAAGATGCGCGTTTACATTACTTTTTTTTAAGCGCGAAATTTGAAAAGTATCGTTGTATCGGCAATTTAAATATCGCCGATACCGATATATCGGCAAACCCAAAATATCGCCGATATATCGGTATTGGTATCGGATGCATCCATAGAACACTATCATCATTTTATAATAAATTAAATACAATAATGCACTAC
Organism: Pieris melete; assembly: GCA_963693345.1. NCBI lineage: Eukaryota > Metazoa > Arthropoda > Insecta > Lepidoptera > Pieridae > Pieris > Pieris melete. Next base: position 361,444 of record CAVNZK010000356.1, on the reverse strand, counting down.
TCTAAATATGGCCCCAAGTGTTATTGTTCAAACTACAAAGCTATTTAAGTTTATTCTAAATCCCTAAAGTTAATCACAAATAAAAATATAGTTCACTAATAGTAACAAAAATAAACCAACTTCAAAAAGGAACCTAAATTATACATGTGCTATTCAGAAAAGCGAGGACATCAAAACCTACCTAGGGTTACCATCCGTACTTTATAATTAAGTATTGTACGTTATTTCAGGTAATTGTACTCCCTGATGAAAACAAAAAAAGTACCTACACAAAAATACTTTATTTCCCATGATGTAATATCTTTCGTATTTCTTATCGTCGATAAATTTATTGAATGGATGTTCAAATAGATCTTTATCTAAAGATGCTGTGCATGTGTGCTGTGTAGTCGAATAGCAATAACACATATATTTTTAAATGTAACAATAAAGAAACATAAATTGTATTTTAATTTGATAATATTCAATTTAATTGCAAAAAAGGTGGCAACCCTAGTTTTGACTGTTGAATTTTTTTTATATAATATAGATACCTAGGTAACCAATAAGTTTTTACAGTTGTTTTAATTCACAAGCTTGGAGATAATTTATGAAAAATAGAGATTATTTATTAAAATATTAAAAAAAAAAACGTGTGTACGTACATAAGGTACGCGCGTTAGAAGTTATACTTCTTTGGCGTAACAAGATAAAAATTATATTCTACATTTGTAGAAAAAACGACACTAACAATAGAATAAAGGTGTTTAATACCTTGAAAGTTTTATTATAACGCATTATCTAGTTAAATAAAGTCTCTTAAATGTTACAAAAACAAAACTTCATGGTCGGCATCATAGACTTATATCGTTAGATAGGCCCCGACACCAAAAACTGTGGCATTGTTTTTGAATGTGTGCGTGAACAAAATACCGACAACACCTGTGCAATCTATACACAACAAGTGTACTGAGAAAATAGTGTCATCTCTTTTTCTCCTACATTAGTTGCAAACACTACTTTCTCTTTCGTGCACTCGCCATTTAAATTTGTTATTTTAGACAGTGCGGAAGGAAAAATAAAAGATTTTAAATCAAATCGCAGAGTGAAATGTTACACCTCTGCCTTTATTTGTGTTTTTAGAATTGTTGTTGCACTTTAGAAAGGCACACGATGGCATTTTGTGACACTAAACTGCTCGCAAACGTCCTTTACAACACGTCCGGCTAACACTGTGTATAGGGGTGCACTGATCCCTGGTTAGTGAGCTCACTCACTTCGACTGTGGAACAACACGGCGCGGTCTCACTGCGGTAAGGGCCTATCTAACGATATAAATTTATGGTCGGCATCGTAAAAATTTACTCTCATAATTTTTCCCTAACGCGCCAAAAGAAGTATAACTTCAAAAACCATTTACTCAAGGTAACTATAATTTAGCTTTAAGGCCACCAATCAAAAACCGTGTAACATAATCTGCGACACACTCCGGATTATTATAATGCACATCATGCGAACCCTTCACAATTTTAATCCGACAATTGCCGTTCGGATACGCCGTTTCGTCCAGCAAAAATGGCGTCTGTTCATAGATTCCAAAGTCGATTGTGTCTTGAGCTATAATAGACAAAGTTGGAGTTTTCACACTTGTCAAAACATCCTTGTAGTGTTCGGGCGTGTATGGTGGCGTTTGTATAACTTTTAACCGACGGTCGTAGGTGTATCTGAAAAATATAAGAATAAATTCGATCTTAGGAGCAAGAAAAGAGCGTAGCCGTTCTTAAAAGGCCGGCAACGCACTTGCGAGCCTTCTGGCCATGTGAGTGTCCATGGGCGGTATCACTTAACATCAGATGAGCCGCCTGCGAGTTTGCCCCGTTACATAAAGAATATCGTGCAATGACATTTGTGAGAGAGCTCAAAATACAGGAGGAAGGTACATAGTTCACTAGCTAAGTCACTACTTATACAAATTAGATTGTTATTGTTCTTTTTAACAAAATATGTATATACATTTTTTTTAAAAATTGGTGCGTGTACTTATGTACGCGCGTAAGAAGTTATATACTTCTTTGGCTTTCTTTATTTTTTTTAAATATTAAATAATTAATAATCGTTAATAATTTAACAATATTTAATATTTAGTATATTATTCAATTATTAATAATAATTATTATTATATTACATTATTAATTCAATTTAATAACTAGGTGTTTCATAACCTTTTAACTAAGTATAAATAGGTCTTTGTGATAATTAAAACTGCTTTATTTGTTTAAAAGGTACTACAAGTAGATTGTCTTATTCCCATCTCGCTCGCCCACGCTCAGCGCCCATACTGAATTTTGTGTCACGGTGCGCGCGCCTCGTAAAATTTCACTCTCATCAATTTTTCATAACGCGCCTAAAGAAGTATAACTTCAAAAATCGTGTTTTTCACTCCATCTGAAGAGGTCCCGGCCCAATGCATGAGGTACAAAAGTGTGGGGTAATGGCAACCGACGCCTCATATTCAAATTTTATTACGCTGGTATATTGAATGAATGCAGTGTTGGCCTAAGCATTTAACATTTGCTCGAGCGGTGAAGGAAAACATCGTAAGGAAACCAAAGCCGACGGCGTGTGTCAGGTACTGGGGGCCTACAGACAGTACAGCCCTGCGATTCTGTAACTCACTTTTCGAACTCACACAGCGATTTTCGGATCGCCGGTCGCTCTCAAATCAGTCGTGAAGCAGTCATTTTATGATTTGGCATTCTGTAAAGGTGGTAGCTTGTAGTTTATTGTTTATTAGAATGCCAAATCATAAAATGACTGCTTCACGACTGATTTCAGAGCGACCGCCGATGCGAAAACCGCTGAGTGAGTTCGAAAAGTGAGTTACAGAATCGCAGGGCAGATCCAAAAATCTGAGCTTACGTTATTAAATTTTGTATAACTATCCAATGGCCCATTAGCTCAGTTGGTTAGAGCGTCGTGCTAATAACGCGAAGTTCGCGGGTTCGATCCCCTCATGGGCCACGATATTTTTTTTTTCTTGCTATTTTTAACTTAATTAATTGATTTAAAAACACTTATAATAACATTTATTCACCAATCATAAAATATTTTGAGTTTTTTCTAGTAAATAAAAACAAAAAAAAATTTATCATCATTTGAATTACGAATCTCATATTATAGTATCGTTTTAATACAAAAAATATAGATTATCCAACTAATGTCTAATTAAATTAAGTGAAAAAAATAGAACGACATTGCTCTACGAAAACGATAGAAGAAAAAAAATCCACAAAGGTTTAATATCACTAAGGATTTATTGCTATTGTTGTCGCGCAATTATTATATTCTATGCCAGATTTGAATTTAGGCGCCAAAAATATTGATTTGTTAGCTTGAAACTTTACTTACAAAATAGTACATAAATTTATTACATTACAACACAAGTGGTTATTATATACATTATCACTACGTAGTGTAAAACAAAGTCTCTTTCTCAGTCCCTATGTATTAAATCTTTAAAACTACGCAACCGATTTTGATGCGTTTTTTTTAAAATAGATAGAGTGATTGAAGAGGAAGGTTTATATGTATAACTAGCAAACTCGGCGAACTCCGTTTCGCCACCAGATGGCTTCGTTTTATGTAACATTTCGTTTGGTGATCCCGCTTTTCTGTTGAAATTTTTCCTGAATTTTCTTTGCTATAAACCTCACGGAGCCCGAGACCTTTCCAACGAATGCAAAACCGTGGAAATCGGTTCGTCCGTTTTGGAGTTATAGCGTCAGGAAGGAAAACCCGACTTATTTTTATATAGTAGATAACATTCATTAAATAGTGGAAGAATACTGTTATTTTTGAGGTTTATAATGCGATGTCGTAAATCGTAAATAATTACATTTTTTCCGCTTACATTGCGTACCCTACGAGATTTATCAAAATAATGTATTAAGTATTGTACACATTGAAAACTCCGCGATGGTATATTATGTCTATCTCTTATGAATATCCCACAATAAATTTTTTTTGTCATTTACTTTTTACGACAAATAATGGCTAATTTTCCACCAATACAGCATGAATCCTTATCCAATTAAATACCTTAAATATAGATCGATTAATTTTACTTCCCAATAATTTCATATAACTAATTCTAAAGCTGTGGGTTACTTTCAGCACGACATCAATTTACATTCATCAAAACAATCAATTTACATTCGACAACAAACTTATTGCAAGGCATATTCTGTTCAACCAATCAGCGCGCGAGATGCGATCCGTTTCACAATTTGACGGTTTCACTTCGATAGATTACAATCTACCGATTAATAATACGTTAAATTGTAAGCAGTACGCTGAGGTTCACAATCTTTCGACAGTTTATAATCTCGCGAGGTAGATTACAATCTAACGGTATTTACAATTTTACGTTAACATATATATATTATTAACACTTACCTCACGAAGCCATCACCAGCGGGTATAGAAATTCTCTCTAAAGTCTCTTTCGCATATTCCTCTGACAATTGGCGGCGTTTCATGGAACGCTGAATAGCCTGAAAATTTATATAATTTAACCTTGTACTCAATAGGGTAAGATTTTTAAGTTATTGCATAGATTTTATCGCGGGCTTTGAGCGCGGCGACCGAATCCAGAAATTCCGTAACGAAAAAAACCTAACACACGATGACGTAATATAGGTGCGGCAAATGCGCGTTAGAGTGGGACAGAACGCATACTGCGCATTCCCATCTCTCTGACGAGATCGGTGACGTGGCGGGAGCGGGGCCGGTGCAGCCGGTACGCGTTAGAGTGAGACAGACTATATAGGCGTTTCAGTCTGCGTCTGGTAGAGTGGTAGATTGAAATAATATCAAAGAAAAACAAATACCTACTGCATAAATAAATAATTATAACTGCATAAGTTGATAAAAAATGCTATGCAAAAGCTTTACCGCGGCAGTCCCCGTTTTAGTATTTTTAGTAATCTGTCAATTTCGAATTTAATAATAAAATTTACCGCGTTATGTAAACTAACATAAGTTAAGTTACATAATAAATTTTAGTTAATAATTAGAAGCGCAAACCAATAGCAATCATCGTACACTTGAAGCCAAAATGAGTACTTTAGATTTTCCCACACTCGTAAATGGTAATATAACATTCTCGTTTCCGATAATGTCCAATAATATAAGTGTCACTTAGCTTAAAGAACCCATCAATAAGTTAAGTCAGTTTTTGACGTGACAACGTCTTATAACTCGATGGAGCCGGCTGCACGCACGAAAATACATGACGCACGCGGCGTTACCTCGCTCTGAGGCGTTCCATTTAAGGCTTGTTGTGCAAGCGAGAGCGCAGAACGAGCGACAAAGAGGCACAATCGGCCTCCGCGTTCGGCAGCGTTCGTACAATTGTGATTTCCATTTACCTCCTTATCTATATCCATACAAAATATCTATCAAACGAAAAAATAAAATTTTCTTTTGAAAAATGCCACCATTCCATCAGTATTTTCTAATGACGTTGTCACGTTCAACTATCTTCTGTAAACCGACTTTACAGACAACCGATTTTTGTAGTTATACCTCTTTAGGCGCGTTATGAAAAATTTATGAGAGAGAAATTTTCCGACGCGCGCGCACCGTGACATAAAATTAACAGAATGAAGTTGTCCACGGAAGATGCTTCGGCATTGGACATAATTTAAAAACAACATTCAAATAATAATAGCATTTATGTTACACTTAATGTAAGAGAATAATAATAAATATTTATTTATTTAATATTTCAAATGTAAACTGAACTTTGTTGACTATAATGACTCCTTTTCCAGTTTTTGATTATTTAATTGTAATTAATTATTTGCATTCAATCAAAAACTATTTTTAATAATGCCACAGAAGTATAACTTCTTACGCGCGTACATAAGTACACGCACCCTTTTTTGTGTTAGTGTCGCAACCCCACTACCTCTTATTTTATGTTAGTTATAAGCTAAGTTTTAAACAAAGCCAGTTGACACCCCGTTTCAAACAGTGTTTCATTTAACATATATTTATACATATCTACAACAACCGCCATTGAACTCCCGACTTCTCTTTATAATTTCAGTGGCACTGACGAAAGACCCTTATATTACAATATGTAAAGATTATTAGGATTTATTACAAGAAATGAGTAAAACACAAAAAGTTTCATAATAAAACCTTAGACAAACATTGAGATGAGATGGGGATTTTGACAGGAGGAAGTCACAGTTTAATCTTACTCTATAGACATACCTCATCCTTAGATACCTTCATAGTTTTCTCAATATCGGTGTTATATTCGTCAAAGTTTTTGAAATAATCACCAAAAGTCACTTGGTACCTAAAAAAGTAAATTATAAAACACAACCCTCAATTAAATTTAATCTATAATACTTCCTTTAATCTTAATCAAGATTCAGGAGCTGTCAAACAGTTTGACATTTTTGACAGCGCTCAAGAAGAGTTCGTGACTTGGGAATAGAACACGGATCTCCAGTAGTCCAGTCAGTCAAGACAATTAATTCATTATAATTCCAAAAGTTTTCAAATTTTGATGTAAGGTCGGGAGTGGTATTAAAACAAACTATAAAATTTTGCAACCTGCTCTGCGGTCCGGAACATTGTTAAAAATGCAATAAATGATAATTTGCTTAGTTCTTGAGACCAAAATTCCAAAAGTTCTGCAAAGTTGGAGTGGTGTTAAATATATTATTTTACATCACGTGTCAAATTTGCAATTTAAGTTTGTTATTAAAAATTAATGTTGTTCTTTATTAAACTGAAGGAAAACGTTCCAAAAGTTCTGCAAATTTGACAGATATATCGAAAATAAAATAAATAACAAAAAATGTTCCGTACACTTAGGTTGGTTGCAAATTTTATACGTGATATGAAATATTATATCGAAAACTTCCCCAAGTTTGCAGAACTTTTGGAATTTTTTTCACGACCATACAGCAAAAATTAATTTAATTGCAATTTTAACAATGTTCCGGACTGCGGACAAGGTTGCAAAATGAGATTTATTGTCGTCCCAATGTACCATTCACTTGACCGAAGTTTGAAAACTTTTGGAATTATTAACAAATTTTCGATTTCGAATGTCTATAATGACTGGTCTACAGGTACAATTCAGAGTCATTAGTCAAAATGTCATAGTTGACACACATCAGTATTATACTTCCGTATGTTTTCATAAAAGAAATATCAGTTACAATTTGAAACTAAGTCCCATATATTAACTTAGAAAGAGTTGTCCTTACAGCTCGACTTTTTTTAAATATTTTGAATAGTGTCAAGCAATCTTATGCTCAAACTTCAAAGCATTTTCAAGTATTAGACAAAACCGAATGTTACTTAATAAATGTGCCGTTATATAAAGCTAATGTAAAGTCAGTCAATTTTTTACCAGTCGTGAAAATCTCCCGGGGTCACCATCCTATATAATGCCGGATCAAATTCTATAATCTTTGTTAATTTGCCTGGATAACATAAGTTGTATATTTTCACTGGAAGAAAATGGTTTCATATTATTATCTACTATATAAAAATAAGTCGGGTTTTCCTTCCTGACGCTATAACTCCAGAACGCACGAAACGATTTCCACGGTTTTGCATTCGTTGGAAAGGTCTCGGGCTCCGTGAGGTTTATAGCAAAGAAAATTCAGGAAAATTTTCAGAAAAGCGGGATCACCAAACGAAATGTTACATAAAACGAAGCCATCTGGTGGCGAAACGGAGTTCGCCGAGTTTGCTACACTAGCAGCTTAATGATGATGCGCGTGTCTTTTGAGATTTGGAGAAACTATCCAATCTATTTTTAAAGGAGTTCAAAGATGGTGCAATGATTACACTTTCCGGAAGACTATTCCAGTCAGCCACTACTCGTTTGGGAGTAAGTTCTTTATGATTGTACAATTCACACCAATTGACCTAGTCCCATGCTAAGCTGGTGAAGCTTGTGTTATGGGTACTAGGCAATGGATATACATACATATTTAAACACCCAAGACCTAAGCACAACACCAAATGTTCATCACATCGATGTTCGTCTCAGCCGGGGATCGAACCCGGGACCCATGGATTCGCAGTCAGTGGTACTAACCACTAGACCAATGAGCCGTCATTTATGGAATTTTTTTCTTTAGGGAATTTGTGTTATGTCTTAAGTTTTAAAGAACTTTCATCTTCATTCTTTCATATGGCAACAAATAGTCATCTTTGTAGCAGTCCCTCGCTGACATCAACTGACACAATAATTTTAATTATTAGCAAACTTTAAGAAACTTTAAACTTTTGCTTTAGTTGTTCTTGAGATAGGGTATCCACGGATATCTGGAGGCAACTAGGTAAACAATGTTGATAGGTAAGGGGGGGTCCATAAATTACGTGAGGTGTTTTTTTAAATTTTCTGTATCTCCCTCCCCCCCGGTGAGATGTCGTGGGATTTTATTCAACCCCCTCCCCCATACCCCAATCTCACGTGAGATTTTTAAAAATGTGGGTTTCTTTCGTAAACGCGTTGGATTGTTATTGTAAAAAGAAAAAAAATTGCTTCGTGCTTTTATTTACGACTAAAACAAAATAAGTGAAATGTTGAGCGTTTAGGTATGGAGTTAGCGGGAAGTTGCAGAGATAGCCTTTAGGATCGCCCATTTTCCTAAAAAAATGTTTTAACCAGAAAAAAATTGCGTGATATTTGCCGAGACCCCCCCTCTCTCCAACGTAAGATTAAATGAGATTATACTCGACCCACTCCCCCCCTCACGTAATTTATGGACGCCCCCTAAATGAAGTTGCTTTAATTATTTTTGTTAAACTTACCAACAGATGAACCAAATGAATGAGTTATACCGATAAAATTTTCCCATCTGAAGTGGTTCACTACAACATGAACAGCATACACAAAGTCATATAGTGTTAGTACCATGCCCCGTGGGAATGGGTCTGATTTTCCATTGCCTGGCAACTCTATACCTGGAACATATAAAATAAACTATGTTTATTATGGAACATAAGATACATGTATCATTTATTCCACGTCATTAAATTTGAGTTTGTAGGCATCCCCACTCATCGGGAAAAACTACACTACTATCTATATATATCTATCATGTATGCATGTATATTGGATTCTTTGAGGACTGCTTGATAGTTGTGCTTGCATTTATTCTAAATAAGCCCACATACCCTTTCTAATTTATACAATAATTGTACATTCTAATTTGTATTACTACAGGCCATGAGAAATTCAGCAAATTGACCTCTGGGTTTTTTAATGCCATGACCACCTAGAAGTACCCTCCAAGGTTGTCTCACACCCACAAAATTGGTTTCTGGGCTGATATTGCTGCCTTCTATGGTTTCCCTAAAGACTTGTTTGCTTCCATAATGAACATCTATGTTTTCAGATTTGGATTGAATCTGGTAGACTTTCATGCGCAAGCATATTTACAAAAACATTAAATGTAGATTTGTTTATTTTAAAAAATGATATTCCATAATTCTTTGAGTGACATTTTCTATTTACATTTTAAAAATGGTTGTTGATTGAATTGATGGTGTCCACCCTACTACATGAAGATACTTTAGAAAAAAAAATATATTTACCTATATAGTAAAACTTCTGTGGTAACAATCTGAGTGGCCTAAAACAAGCAGCTGAGTCAATTGATCCATGGCAGAGCAGTACAGGTGGATCATAACAATTTCCCCATGCAATAACTGAAAAGATAATTTGATTATTTAATAATAAGCTGACTACATAGCTTCATATTTCAATTACTATATTGCCTGTACAGGGAGTTTCCCTAAAATAACACTTATTAAACAATACTGAAGTTAAAAGTAGGCAAAAGGTAGTAAGCAAAAAAATAAGGGCGTCCATTACCTAATAGCATTTTCTATTAGACATAGTGCACATAATATAAAGGTGTTGGGTACAATTTCTAGTGAAAAATAAACATTGGGTCAGAGGGCATGGAACAACTACTTGGCTTAATGAAATTAATATTGAAATAGACGTAGAAATATTTTCCCTTGATCTCGACAGTAAATATCTGAATCTGTTTCTTAGTCAGCCATGCAGATGAATGGTATTAGAAGAGGAAAACCATGCTTAGGGTGATATATAGAAATGAGATTTGGCGTGAAATACAATATGTTTTTCGAGCTAAATCTCGTACATACGGGACACCTAACTCATGTGAATGCAAAAATTTATTCTAGTAAGTAAAATGCAAATATTTAGGTCAACATATTATGATTAAAAGCAAACATATTATGATAAAAAAACAGATAAGAGTTTTTGAGTGTGCTATAAAATGTTGTAATATTTCAATAAATGTAATGCTATGGACTTTGTACCCGGAAAATAAAATGATAAACTAAGATTTAATATGTGTACTTACTGCTTATTCTTCCCCAGGGAGCTTCAATAAACCATTCTTTTTCCAACAATTCCATAATTTTTGTTTCAATGACACAACTATAAAGGTTTTAAAGAACTTTCAGCACGAACAAATTTATTCAATATTATATATATATCAAGTATCCTTTTAAAAAAATTTAAACAAACTATAAAAAACTTTGGAAATAATGTTTCTAGGATTTATATTACTTTAAATTACCATTCAATATATTAATATTTACGTTTAAGTTATTATTTGTTTGTAATACTTTTCCCAAAACAATTTTCAAATTACAATATACTTAATATTAATTTTCCCTACAATTAAAGAACTTGTATGCAGTATGCTACACATTGCAAAGTGACAAGAAAAAACTAAAGTAGTGTTGCGATTCAATTTAATCGTTTATCGGTTTCCGGTCCGAATTGAACGGAAACGGTACGGGCGTACTTTGCAACGCAAAAAATTCTATGGGTGAAAGGGATGTCTGCGATTTTAACCTATAACGAGATTAAAGGTTTATATGTTCTCAGAGCGAATTCGCAAAAACGACGTTAAATATCCCATTGTAGGTAGGTAGTTAACGTGTCGTGAAGAAACGGTGATGTGTTCTGTCAAGAACAGTTTATAAGCGTTATCGTAAGGCTACGATATTGAAGTGAGAAGAACATATTCGTACGCTTCGACGGCTGCGCGCAGAAAAGGACTTTTTGCCGTGCCGCGTTTTTATCGCCCACGCACCCTGCGCATCTTGGCAAGTAAGTGTAATATAAATGTACATAGTTATGAAAATCAAAGGCATTCCTTCCTCACCTCTTCTCTACAAACAATAAGGGAGTTTTATTTTAACACAACCAAATAACTCTGAAGCTAACACCCTTAACAATGTTTCATCTTTAGTATGTTAATTTGTACATAAATAAATTTTATAACCTTAGGAACCTTATCTTGCTAAAGTTTATTGTACGTTAACTAAAGAGGAAAATTGGGTGTGTATGTTATAATAAACATCGATTTGGAAGGAAAGGCTAAATTAGACCCCAACAAGCATGATATGCTCAGCATGGCGAGAAGGTACTTCACTCCAGGCCACCGCTTGCAATTGTATAAAGAATACGAAATTCCACCCGCATAACCTCGACGTCTGTCTCCCCAAAACTGAGCGTTTTTAAGGCCGCACGCCAACACTATGTGGAACCAGCTGCCTTTTAAGAATAGTAAGAACCTTTTTTTCATCATATATTATATTATAATTCGCAATTAAATGCGAAGCTAGATGTTAGAAGCATATACATTTCTTTCTATTTTCTATGTGTTACGTATATGATTTAATGATTTTTGACTTTGATTTTATGCAGCATAGTATCCATGAAGTTATAACCATTACGATATAAAAAAACCGGATCAAGCTAACATCCCTAGTCTATGTAGAGGTGACAGTAGTGACAGAATAAGAAATATTTATTTATATAATTATTTTTTGACAATTGATTTACATCTCATTAATTTTCTATGGTCACCGTAGTCTGTGATTTTTATAAAAAAAATAAAAATCATCGCCCATCATTATTAAAATTTGTGATTATACTTAAATTTGTATTGTGATTGTATTTAAATTTGAAAAGAAAATAATTCGAATAAAAACAATTACTTTTAAATTAATTACACGTTTTTCTTTGCAATGTCTGAAAGGTTAAAAAGTGACTTATCAAATGAAGAAGTGATTGAAGATTTAACAAAGAATTTAGATTTTTCGCTACGATCAAACGATATTGACGATAATAATATCATAAATCCAGAATCTAAAAGCGATAATCACAATGCAAAAGGTGACAGAAATGAAACTGATAAAGGTAAATTCAACATCTTCACTCAAATAAAAACAGAATTGCTGTTGTGGGCAATTAATTTTTTTAAAAGTGATAGTTACCAAAGTTGGTATTGAGTGTTATTAAATTAGTTTGTCATAGAGTAGAAGTCCTATAGACCTGAAAAGCAAAGACAGCTCCAACATAATATCCTTCAGTCATAGAAAATATCTAAATATGAAACTTCCTCTTCAGCAGAATTCACAGACATTCCAATGGATGAGCCTGAAAATTCTAAAAACTTTCAAAGTGAAGATGAAGACAGCGATACAGATGTTGATGAACTCTCATTAAAAGATGCAGAAATGGATCTTACAGAAGACCAAAAGGAAGAGAGGAGAGTTATCGCAGAAGAGCTGAAGCTTGTCGGCAATGATGCTTTCAAAGTTGGTGACTATGACAGGAGTATAGAAAAATATACTGAAGGTAAACTTGTGAGATACTTTTACTCGAGTGTAATGCATTGATCATGAGCATGAGAGATATACAACTATTTATTTTAATAACTGAGCTATTTTATTACATTCTAAGTTTTAGTCATGATCTAGGAATTCTATTAAGTAAAGAATCTAAATCAGTTGCCACATTGGCAATTTGATAGTTTAGGGGGGCTATTAATTTTTTTTTTGTAATTTCAGTTATTCATTTTATGTTTTAAAATCTACTTACTGTGTTTCGTTAACAATGTCCAAGTATTTTGTATGGAGATTGAAGTTAGTATTTTTTTATTTGCCTTTAATATTTTTAGTAATTTGTACCATTTTTCATCAACATGTGTGTTTCCTGCTGCAATTACTTTTTATGCCTAAAAAAGTCAAAGTTCAATGACATAATCTAGGCCCTTAATGGCAATGGAATAATCTGACATATTATATGTCGACTTCATAATATACTGTGTACCATGGCAAGAAACATGGTACTATAAAGGTTAATTTGACAGAATAAAAAATAAAGTTCTATTGAGAGTAAGCTGTATAACGCTTTGTTAATACAAAACAAAGCGTTTTTACACTATTGGGTAAAATAATGTAATTATATTAATTAATAGTTGTTCATAATAATTAATTGAATCAACATTGACATATGTTGCCAGTAAATAATGGGTCTTTGACTGTCTAATACTTAAAGTTTAATTTCATAGAAGACTTTTAGTTTTTCATTAAAAAAAATTATATGTTGGTTGGTTCTTAAATAATGAATGTATATTTTTTAATTTTCGAAGTAAAGACTTAGCTGAATTTATAATCTTGTCAAATAGCCCTTCATTTCTACCCAATTATTTAGTAATATTTGATCACTGGATTTATGAATTTTTAATGTATTTCAGGTTTACGGATTTGTCCATTAAAATTCCCAGAAACGCGTGGAATATTGTACTGTAATAGGAGTGCGGCCAAAATGAAAATGGAAAATCACAAAAAGGCAATAAAAGACTGTACCAAAGCGATTGAGTTAAAAGAAAATTACTTGAAGGCATATTTAAGGTAAGTCATTGGTATTGTTACGAGCTAGGGGATCGGATAGAAAACGCCGTAGATTTCTTCTAGGGTTTACTTTCAATTAAATCAACGAGGAATTTGGTTACACTAAAAAGCCAGAAATAACGCACAGAAATTCACTAATTATACATACACAAAATACTGTCACTTTAATTACACGCACTTCACACGTTACATTATCACTTGGTGTTTATCTCTCTTCGCTTTAGAAACTGAACTGATCGGTCGCGTTTCGGCTTGCTTTTATATCCCTGGGAATAATCTTGAACGATGTTCGAGAGACGAGAACTCTCTAGACGGGAACGCTACTGAGTAGCGATCACACAATTCTAGAACGTGCGTACTTGCTATCTCTTTCGCACACTGCTCCGTCCTTGTCGTATGACGTTCTAGAGTGCTCGGTCTGGCTTCGAGAAGATCCAATCTGCCCTCTCTCTCGAGTATCATATCGTCCTTGTCTCACACCTAGAAAATTCGGTCTAGAATATTCCTTCATCAAAGGGGTATAAACATGCCTGAAAACACCTGAAAACGGGTTTCCTTAAAAGTGTACCACTCGACTACTGTTGTTCTGAAACGGCCTGAAAAAATGTTTCAGCCTCCTGAAAACTAGTGTAACATTATGTAAATTACGATTTTCTAATATATGATTGACCCTCCCCTGAAACGGTCATAAATCATATTTCAGCTAATGCTGAAAAGTTATGTAACTAGTGGAAAAATCTAAAATAATTGCAGTCAACCCGTCTTCGTAACAGTATTATTCATTGTATTACAAGTCCTGATTTAGATTTTTTTATCGCTTCTTTCTACGTGCTTCTCTGTATTTATTTATTGAAAGAAGATATCATGAGCTCTCACGATATGGAAGTTAAAAAAAACCTTCCTCCGTTAGAACTAGTTGGAGCATTCTACGGGCTTTTTTTGTCTGAAAGATGTCATTCATACTTTTTCGCACCAACGAGTTGGGTGTTTAACTTTGTCGAAGTGGCGTGTGGACGCTAACTTTATCCATTGGGCTATGGTAGGGAGCTCCGTGCTAGCTAGCTTAACGGCTCATGCCCACGACCCGGAGGCTAGACCTAGGCCCGGCGAAAAACCGGGTCTATGTCCGGTCGACAGTCTTGTATGGGACACTATCACGCCATGCACACTTTCCGCGCAACCGGGCACGGTGCTCGCCGCGTCTACGCCCGTTGCGCAGTGGAGTATGGCAGTGTATGAGCGCATGTACACGAGACCGGGCCTACTACCTACGAAGTACGCACAACGCAATATTATATTATATAATTATTGAAGTCGACCAGGAATTATTAATTGGAGATATACTACTGCGCATATTTGTATCTTCATGTTTAAGTTTGGGTTCCAAAATATGTAACATTTTTATAATGTTTCTTTTTTCATTCGAAAGTACTTCTCAAATTTCTCGTCATAGTTGCTTCTGAATGAGCGTATGAAATGCACCATGATCTTCTCATTCTGTTAACATGGGAGGTACCCAATGTCGTCTATGTTTTTTTTTAGCTTTTTGTACCACGCAATAATACATTTCCTCTTTTTAACACTCAACATTTTATACGTCTACAATTCATTGAATAAAAAGAGTGTATGAAGGCGGCACCTCGATAAAACCGGGTCGTGTACAAACCGTCTTGTGTGCAAGCTCGGCCGGTTTCTACCCGGCGCCGGCCAAAAACCGGGCCGTGTTGAAACCGTCTCGTGGGCATGAGCCCTTAAAGTAGGCTATATATGCTCAAACAGGAAACACTTTGTTAACGCGTTTCATGGTATGACGTCATCGCACTATTTGTAGGCATATATTATCTGTACAAGTCTGACGTACGTACAAATATGTATTGGATTTTGACATACGAGTCATTTCGCGTCATGTTGGCGCATGGTTTCTGTATCTAACCCTAAGCTTCTTTTGGTACGTTTTCCCCCTTACACAAGTATCTCACAGACTAGAGTTAGAAAAATAGAATAAGCGATGTTAGTCTTAGCAAGTGGCTTAGGGAGCGTTCAAGTATTACGTAACGTATTTTTTTTCCTTTTGTAAAACGTTACGATGCTGGGCGGGGATTGAGTTACGCGTTATTGTTAATATTATTTTCGCCTTTCCAGTACTATACACCACATAATGGTAACTTTTAGGTATAAAGAGTCACTAGGTGGTCACGAAACGTTTAACTAGTGGGTACAGAAACACGTTACGGCGCCTTACATGGGGAGGGGGGGTCAATAATCTTCAAAAATTGCGTGACGTAATACTTGAACGCTCCCTTATTGTAGTGTTTTTATTCTATACTATTTCAGGCGAGCTATATCATATGAAGCAACGGACAAATTTGACGAAAGTCTGGAAGATTTTAAGAAGGTATTAGAATTGGATCCCTCGAACGCAAATGCTAAAAGCGCGTTGGATCGATTACCGCCCAAGATAGAGAAGAGGAATGAGGAATTGAAAACAGAGGTGATGGGAAAACTAAAGGACTTGGGTGAGTATGCGAAAATCTGTGAAATTAGCGGGTTCGCCTGTGTGCTTAAAGGCCGGCAACGCACTTGCTCCGTCTGTAACTTACAATAGCGAAAGCGTTTCTATGTTCGCAAGTTCACCTAATTTCCGTAGCGCTGATGCAAACCTGGAATAGTGCGGAACAAAAAGTGATTACTGGAATCGCGATAGCGGTCTGTATTGATATTGGAAGTTGCAGCGTAGGGGCTCTCTACGTTCTCTATTCTCTACTCCTGCTCCATTACATTCTATCCGATAAGAAAAACTTCATGAATAAATAAATTATTCGATCAAAAAAAAATTTTCACTGAGGGTAGTTTAGTTTAGATTTATATTATTTTATAGAATAGGAGGCAATCGGGCAGGGGGCTTACCTGATGTTAGCTGATACTGCCGTCCATGGACTTTCTCAATTTCAGCGGCGTCGCGAGTACGTTGCCGGTTTTACAAATTGTTACGCTCTTTTCTTGAAGGACCCTAAGTCTACTTGGTTCGAAATTACTTCAGCAGACAGCCAGTTTCACATAGTGGTGATACGCGGTGAAAAGTTCCATAATAACATAATTTTTATTATCGACCGGCCAAGCATTGCTGTGGCTAAGGTTTTTGTTATATTACATAGTAGTAACCTATTCAAGGGAAACGGTAGGAGAACACCAGTCATGGGGACCACCATGCTTTTTTGGTGGTTATGCCATTAAATTGTAGCTTATGTGAAACGTTGGTACTTTAAACACAACGCCATCTGTTAGAATTGTGACTATCAAATAATAAACAAATATTTTGCAATAAAATAATATTGCGGGAATAAATTGAGATGTAAGCTATCCTATCTTTTAAGTTGGATCAAACTGCACAAGATGTGCAAATTTGATTAAAATCGGTTCGGTAGTTTAGGAGTCCATAGCGGACAAACAACGTGACACGTAATTTATATATTTATCTATGCAAAAGATTAAATATTTCGACCATAGATTATACGTATATTAACTTTGTTTGCAGGTAATATGATATTGCGACCTTTTGGCTTATCCACGGAAAACTTTAAGCTTGAGCAGGATCCAGAATCTAAAGGATATAAAATTAATTTTAAGCAATAAATTATATATTGTACAGGGTCTTTTATTTCTTAAGATGCTTACATCTAAAGCGGGCCATAGAAGGACCGCATGTTGCAGTCAAGACCGACTGCAATATGCGGTTTGGTCAGGAACTGCTCGAGCGGTCCGTGTATTGCGAATATGAATTTAGTATGGAAACTGCAGATCGCCGTGCGGCGACCGCTTATGGTCTAAGATCCCGATATACAACGACCTTCACCGAGATGCTTATTTAATTAAACGTATTTTATATTTAATTTAATATGTCAATAAATATAATCCATATGGGTTGCCTAGCAAATTTCAGTCCAGAGTATGATTAATTAATAATTAAAAAAAAATATTTATTTAAACATTTCACTGGTATGATTATTAGATAAATTCTATACCAATCGAAAGTATGAAGCCCATAGAATATGCAAACGTTAGGTTGTTTTTAATCAATTATTTATGTGTATATTTTTTATGTGACACTAAAGTATATATACATCTTTAGTAAAAAAAGAAGATTATAGTGATACATATAGAATTCTTTTTTTTTCTATCAATAAATATCCCTATATCGTACGCTGTGGAAACTATAATTGAGTAAAGTGATGTTACAGTTATATAAATAGAAGATATACAGTTTTAAAGAAGACATCAATGTCTACAAAAAGTCCGCGATAACTATACGTAGAGTCCGCGCCACCACTCATTGCCGACGGGAATCCTGGGAACTAAATTTGTCATTAAAGTGAAATATTATTTTATTCGTTTTAAGGTAAAACATTAGAAGCAAATCTTGGAGAGTAGTTCGCGAATTTCATATTAATTTATGTTACGTTGGGGTAAAATAGCCTTGCACCTAGCTCTAGCAACATATTACTACGCTCGCTAGCGCCGCGTCTATCGGCATTTAGTGGTGGCGCGGACTCTAATAAAATATCCAGCCCAGACTGAAAGTAGGTACAAGATCAAGAGTTTCAAACTTCTCTGCTGAGTTTAGTAAGTTCAAAGCGGGTTATACAACCTTTTTGTACAAAATGTCTACGACTGATTATTGAGACTTTGACAGAGTATTTGAAAAAAGAATTTAACATCATGTCTTCGATGATTAGCATTTGGTAATTTTTTACATTTATTTTTTAAATTCTGTGTTAGTGATTTCATGATTATTCGGAAAAAGCAAGGTAAGTGGTCTAAGTAAACCTCGATCTATACATCTCTATGTAGTTTATTTTGTCCTTATATCAGTTAAATGATTAAGTATATAGGAAAAATGTAAATTCTATAAATCGATATATCAATGAACTTTCCGCTTTCGCTGACAGAAAACGCTCAAAAAAAATTAATTAGCACCTTGCGCTTATGTTTTCATAGACAAAACTCTACAACAGATCTCGTGATTTATAAAAATTGAGATGAGTCTTTTTTTAGTTCCTTTACCGCAGTACAGATACAACAGGTACAGATTTATCAAAAGTTGGTTAAGTGTGCCCCAAGTTCTAACTTTCATATTATTATAGAATTTTCATAGATTAAGGAGTTATTTGGCGCGTTTGTTCTATTATAGGTAGTCTGTGTATACCTTTAGCAATCATACTAATTAAGAGTTGACCTAAAGGTTGTAAATGCCAGGTCATAAAATCCCAAAAAAAAAAAGCAATCATACTACGCAACTTTTGTCGCGGTAAACATAGATTTATATCGTTAGATAGGCCCTTACCGCAGTGAGACCGCGCCGTGTTGTCGCACAGTCGAAGTGAGTGAGCTCACTAACCTGGGATTAGTGTTGTAAAGGACGTTTGCGAGCAGTTTAGTGTCAGAAAATGCCATCGTGTGCCTTTCTAAAGTGCAACAACAATTCTAGAAACACAAATAAAGCCAGAGGTGTAACATTTCACTCGTAAGTGTTGCGACTTGATTTAAAAACTTTTATTTTTCCTTCCGCACTGTCTAAAATAACAAATGTAAATGGCGAGATCACGAAAGAGAAAGTAGTGTTTGCTAGTTGCAATGTAGGAGAAAAAGAGATGACACTAGTTTCGACCGTACGTTCTATACAAATTGCACTGTTTTTGGACATTCAAAAACAATGCCACAGTTTTTGGTGTCGGGGCCTATCTAACGATATAAATCTATGGCGGTAAAGCTTAACTTCTTTGTGTAAATAAGTTTTAATCTTAGAAAATAGTATTAAATTTGAATCACCTAGCTACAATATAAAAAATAAATAACAATGTGTTCTTTCAGATTTCCAAATTAATTGTCAAACATCCTTCGGGTTCTATTGAAGTTAAAAATGGGAAAGTGTTCTAGGCGAAAGTATGATCTCTGTAAACTTTAATTATTGAAGTGAAACTTCTTTATCGGGGTTGGAAAAAAATTTAGTGTAATATTTTTCGGTTACGCGTCACATTTGACCGTTACGCGCGTCTTTTTCTTGTCCCTACCACGGTTGATTCGAAGAGATTCTAAACCATTAATAACAAAAATTTATAATAACTATAACAATGATACTAAAAATTCTATTACAATTTATGAAATTCTGTAATAATATTAGTGGTAATAAGGTAAAATGAAATAATTGTATTATTTGTATCAAGTCTGTGATATTAAAAGCCTTTTGTTAAACTTTGTCTAATTTAACTTTATTTAACCAATTTCTGTAAAGTTGCATATAGATAATTTTTCGAAAAATAAGGTCATAAAGAAGTTTCACTTCTAACGTGTGTACACTAGTACACGCACATTTTTTTTTATTAGAAATATATTTAATTTAATGAGTTTACCTCTTTCAGGTCGCGCAAAACGTAAGTTGGATTATAAGGTAAACATGTTATATCAAAGTGTGAATACCGTTACATAATCTATGTAGGTGTTATATGTGACAGTTGACAATTGTAAACTGTTAAAATTTTAAGTCTGCCACCTGGGAAACTCTACAATTTGGCATATATTGTAACACTTTAATATAGACTTGCAACGAATAGTATATTCGGCAGTATACCGAATACCGAATATTCGGCGAGGCCTCTGACAGAATAGCCGAATATTAACTTTTACTTGTAAAATTGCAGAAAAGATAGTCTTTCTGCACCATAACCTTCGACATATAAATTTAGATTATGAAAATAATTCAAATGCATAGAAAAATTCTTAACTTGTGTAATACAGAAAATTATTAAATTATGTACCTGTTTTATATACCAATGACTACGTAATGAATGATTATAAAAGAAATGAGGACCTTACCCATTCTAAATTTTGATTACCACAATAATTCAAATACATAGAATCCTCCATTTTTCCAATTCAGAAGATGATTATCTACCTGTGTTATGTACCAATGACTACTTAAATGATTATAACAGAAATGAAAATATGAATATAAATACGAAATCAATCGATTTTAATTTTAATTTTACCAATTATTTCTCTATGACAAAATATATTATTTAAGTATTCGGTATTCGGCCGAATATAATAAAAGCAGCCGAATAGGCCGAATACCGAATAGTAACCGAATATTCGTTGCAAGTCAACTTTTTATCAAACAACATTGATTTATTTTATTTATTCATAAAAATACATTCACTATCGATACAGTACTAAACCAATACGGTTATGTTGATAAAAAGTAACAAAATAAAATATAATATTATTGTTTGCAATTTAAATACATAAAATACACAATATCGCTACTGTGAACTGACTCTGCGAACATATAAAGATGTCGATAGTTTCGGAGACAGCATTCAGTAAGTAACGCAGATCTGTGCAACAGACTGGTTCTGGTACAAAAACCCTGAGTTCTTGGAAAACACTTGGGGTCACCAAACCCATATAAATTTGAAAACTCAAAAATATAACAAAGGGTTAGTAAGCATAATATTTTAAGTATTGTTCGTCTTAAGGTAAGGAAATATTGAACGTTTTGTCTTAAGTGTTGCACTGAGATCGTAGGTTCGATCCCCGGCTATGCCCCTATGGACTTTATATTTTGTGGGCACTTCTAACACTCGCTCGTACAGTGACATCGTAAGGAAACCGGCCTTAAACCTAAAAGCGAAGGCTGATCACTTGCCTATTAACAAGCTGGTACAGAAACCCTAAATGGTGACGCCACTGTTTAATAAGGGAGCGTTCAAGTATTACGTAACGTATTTTGCGAGGGGGGGGGGTCCTTTTGTGAAACGTTACGATGCGGGGCGGGGATTAAATTACGAGTTATTGTTAATATTTTTTTCGACTTACACCACTTGTACACTGTACTTGGGTACTGAAAAACGTTACGGCGTTACGTAATACCTACTTGAAAGCTCCCTAAATACAGTAAACCCTTACAACGTGATTTCCGTCAGATATATTTTCGCGGTATGTCCCCCCTATAACGCGGAAATATCTTTACTTATATTTCAGTAGTGTGAAATTTATAATAATTTGTCAAGTCTATAATTAATTTTGAATACCTTTGCACTTTTTACTGTAATAAATTTTCGGCATAGGGTGAAATAAAATTTAGAATAGCTTTTTTGTGTAGAAAAATCCTCGTAACGTTTTTGTAATATCGTTTATTTGAGTAATGTAGGAAAGTTGATTTTTATTTGGTTCTTATGTAGAAGTTTTTTTTTAGTTCTTTTGTGATGCGCGTACGTTTTTAATTCATACGTCATTTACAAATAATTGTTTAGTCCATGTATTCATTGCTGTTTATATATAGTTATTTGTTTATTTTAGTTATGTTTTCTACTTTTACATTTTTAATCCGTGAAGCAAACGATACTTCTCTAAAAAAAGGGTGCGTGTCACAACAGATTTCCTTGTGTGGAGAACGTCTCACCTATACCTACATTACTACTTTTAAAAATAAAGATTATACTATTACAGACGCTGCCGGTCAAAGTCGGGCCGTTTTAAACGATGTCGTTGTGGAGATCGCCGATATTCAATACGACCAAGGAGTCGTTGTCGACGAAGATCGCGATCTCGTCGGCGCAGATCATGTTCTCGCCGGAGCCGGGGACGGTAAGAGATATAGTGGGTACAAACGGTGTAACTGTACGAGCCACGGCTGTACATTTTGCTCACTCAGGCTTCCTTAGTTTTATAATCGTGATGATGTACGTGCCAAAGCTCGTACATTCCGATCATCTACAAGCATAACTATTTCTTATGTATGTACGTGCCCTGGCTGTACAGTTTGATCACTTATAAGCATGGCGATTTCCTAAATCGTCGGAGTCACGCCCCGAGAGTATAGCCTGACGCAGGCACTCTCTTCAACTGTTACAGCAGTCATTCGTATCATTACAATTAACTGTATCATGGGAGTTTCACCCCGAGAACATAGCCAGACGTCGGCACTCTCTTTGTTTAATTGCATTCATTCGCTACATAGCAATTAACATCCCATTATTTCGTTCATATTCTATTGTGTTACGCGAGTGATAAATATAGAGTAAGTCAAAAATATTCTATTATTTCGAACACCCGATGACCCAGGAACCGTACAGTAACTATTACTTAAAAATGATTTTATTATTTGGAAATAGAATTCAGGATGGAGACTTATATAATTTATACAAAGGTGAATTTATTATATCTATAACCCTTGATCTTGGCGGATTTCTGTATCCGTTTCGCGATAATTTTTAGGCAAGTTAGTGTGACATATGCAGTTGATATTTGAGCGTTAAATGCGCACTTTGTCCATTGATGCTCAGCCGGGGTATGATGAGGGATGAAAGTCACAGGTTGTCACTAGGCTAACAATGCTCTTTTTTTATGTATATTCTCTGTGTTACTAGAAATGTTGTAATTATAATAAATACGCCCGTATCCTCTCGACGTCCGTTGTTCCACAACTCAGCGTTTTTAAGGCCGTTTTTGCCGCGCACCACCACTATGTGGAACCATCTGTTCATTGAATTCAATTCGACTTAGGGTTCTTTAGGAAAAGGGCGTACCAAATCTTAAAACGGCAACACACTCGCGGGCCGTCTGACATAGAATAGTGCGTTTTCCAATTACTGAGCATAATGCGACTCAGTGCCGCACAATGCCGCATAATGCTGAAGCTTAATTGGAACGTGAATTAGTTTTCAAATGCATCAGCAGAGTGCGCTACGTCATTGTTGAAAAAAAAAAATGTTCTGAATAGAGTTAGCAACCTTATTAATGTATAAATAATGTGGTTAACAATAATAATTGGTTGAAAACTTTTTACATTAACATTAACATTTTTTTACTGAAATAAGAGAAAACCTTTAAAGAATATAAGGTTTTAACAAGCTAAATTAACAGTAAAATATATAGTTTCATGTAAGAAGTTTACATCATTTACGTTTTGAGTAATTTTTTTTAAATGATTTCTAAAAAAATTATATACTTTTTCAAAACCATTGCAATGTTTACAAGAGTATAATCCTGTAAAATAAATTTGTTTACAGATCCGAATTTTAAAATAAAATTGTATTCATATTTTAAATGTGGAATATAAAAAAAGTAACTATTTATACCTTCATCCATACTTATATTTATTTTTTTTAGCAGTTAGAAATAACTTTAATTATTTTCAAAATCTACGACGAAATGAAAGCCTTACAAATTTTTCAACAATAAATAATATTTACTAACGAAAATTTCGATAAATGCCAACTTATGAAAAACACTGGTCAATTTTCTGTCACTGTGTTGGTATTTATTGCGAGAAGCACGCGAGAGCATTAGTTTTGAGAGTGCTCAATTGTGCGAAGCGTTGCTGTAGTTGGAACATTCAACGTTGAGCATTATGCCGCATAATGCGCTCTAGTGGTGTAATTGGAAAACGCACAGAGACTCCATACGGTATCACTTAACATCAGATGAGCGTCCTGCCTAATTACGTTTTATAAAAAAATACGTGTGTGTACTTGTGTACACGCGTTAGTAGTTATACTTCTTTGGCGTAAAAATTTTCTTCGAGCACTTTAGAGGGACGTTTCCCTCGTAGAATTGCATTTTTCTTGTCCATTTTAATGGTCACTTCCAATCGAAACGATATAATATGTACTTATCATGATGTTTTACAATAAACACTGTTTTTTATCACATTTGAACGGGGTTTCTCGTATAGAAATCATTATTTTGGGTTAAATAAACACGTCTCTGAAAAACACTACGCCATGACAGATAATGCAACTTGTCAATAACACAGAGCAAGCGCCAACTAGCGGCCCAGACTGTTTTACCGACGTTTGAACAGATCATAAAAATTTCATTCTCATCATTTTTCCCTAACGCGCCAGAAGAAGTATAACTTCAAAAATTAAGTTAAGTATGTAATGATCGCGGTAGGTAGCTCACCACATACCTAGTGTTATGAGGAAGGTTAATTTGCATAATCTTAATATATATAAGTTACGTGTATTGTTTATCCTCTATGGACTCCTAAACCGATTTCAATCAAATTTGCACACCGTGTGTAGTTTGATCGAACTTAAAAGATAGGATAGCTTACATCTAAATTTATACCCGCATTATTATTTTATTGCAAACTAGCTGACCCGGCTAACTTCGTTCCGCCTTTCAGTTTAATAATATCGTTGTTACTTTAGTTAAATTTATTTTAGGATTTTATTAACGTAATAACATCAATACAACTTTTTTTGCAAATACATAAATGTTTTAGTTCGTGCCATTGCGAAAGAAGATTGGCAGTTTTACACATTGGGCCTCTTCTCTCTAGCGCCAATATTGCGATTCTGCATGTTAAAGCACTTTCTGATATACAAAATTTTTTGATAAGATTAACAATCGTTTAATTATAAACACGATTTTTTAAAGTGAACGCACATCTCTTATAACCAATAGAAAAGTAGAAAATGGCGGATTGTTTACAAATTTCAATATATTACACAATTTTTTTATTTTTATTAGTCTAAGTATAAAAAAAAAACCTAGACTCCTGCATAATCAGTATCATCAAATTCGTGCGACGACATTTAAAACCCAACTCAAGATCAAAGCCTGGTTATGCATCTCCTCATTCATCAAGATTCGAATTTCTTGAACTGACACGAATTCGACGTCAAATGATGCGTACTTTTGTCAACGGATGGCACCACATGCTGTTTGCATGCGTAAAATTAATTTACTTATTTATTGTTATTCGATAACTTATCCGATATTTTATTACTTATTCTGCTATTCGGAGCTGAGAAGAATCCACCTAAAAAGAGATAATTAACATCGGTCCAGCCGTTCTCGAGTTATAAGTGTTGTAACAAACACAACTTTCTTTTATATATATAGATTTGTTTATTATTTGATAGTCACAATTCTAACAGATGGCGCTGTGTTGAAAGTACCAACGTTTCACCTAAGCTAAAATTTAATGGCATAACCACCAAAAAAGCATGATTGTCCCCATAACTGGTGTTCTCCTTCCGTTTCCCTTGAATAGTTTGCTACTATGTAATATAACAAAAACCTTAGCCACAGCAACGCTTGGCCGAGTCTGCTAGTTAAGTAATATATAGTATTTTGATTTGCTATTTTAAAACAGTACCGAGAGTTTTTTACGCCGGCTTTTTCTCTCGGCCTACACCCTCCGACTTCTTTGCCGATGAGTAGGGATGCCTACAAATTCAAATTTAATGACGTGGAATAAGTGATACATATATCTTTTGTTCCATAATAAAAAAAAAATTATTTAATAAAATACATATTTACGATATATCCTCCGTAGTCGAGAGTATTGTATTTCGTATTTTTCAAAATAATTTTATTAATTCCCAGGTACAACTGGAGATGCCGATCTCGCTCGGGGAGATTTAAGAGATGCAAACGTTGCGATCGAAGATACCGTCTAAGGAAGAGGTCGACTTCTTAAATTCTCGTGGTAAGAGGTTTCTACGGCGCAATTATCTAATCTCGTATATTTGAATTGAGATACGAATAATAAATATAACCAAATATTTAAATTTAAATAGGACATCACGTTTCATTGCACTGAATTCTGTGTACAAATTATTTATTTTTGGTTGGCTGGCAAATTCTATAGTCTATGCCATTTTCGAGTTTTTTTGAAGTTATACTTCTTTAGGCGCGTTATGAAAAATTGATGAGAGTGAGATTTTACGATGCGCGCGCACCGTGACACAAAATTAACAGAATGATGTTGCCCATAGAAGATGCTACGGCATTGGACATAATTTAAAAACAATATTCGAATAATAATAGATTTTATGTTACACTTAATGTAAGAGAATAATAATAAATATTTATTTATTTAATTTTTCAAATGTAAACTGAACTTTATTGACTATAATGACTCCTTTTCCAGTCTTTGATTATTTAATACAATTAAATAATCAAATCAATCTGTGATTATTTAATACAATTAAATAATCAAAGACAATCAAAAACTATTTTTAATAATGCCAAAGATGTATAACTTCTTACGCGCGTACATAAGTACACGCACCCTTTTTTTTAATAATCTGTGGCTAACCTCGTTTTTTAATTATGTAATACCTATTGTATTTAAATTAAATTGTAGCGTTTCTTAATCTTTCAGGTTGGAGTTAATTGGGACTAGATTAAAGAAGCTCTGAGGGGTTGGTGGTCTTGTTAGAAATGTCTCAAAGCTTCTTTAGTCCAATGCACACGTGATCCGTCTTCAAATTTGATGAATCAAAATCAAACGTTCAATGAAAGATGAAAGATTTTGAAAAAAAAATCAAAGGAAACGTTTCATCTTTCAGGAGTCTTAAAGGAGACGTTTTGTATTACAATGGTAATAGAATTTTTGTGTAGTAAATTGTTATCAGTATTATTGTTCAGAAATGTTGAATTTATTTTGATAAAATATATTTTTTATTTTATACTAATTTGTATTATTTACAACTAGCAATACCGTTTATACAACTAAATTTTTTTACTTTAAAGAAACTGAGACGTTCGTTGCTGCATTGTTTTTCGCTGAATTTAAAATATTAATAAGAAACATTCAGTCATAATGAACTAATAGAAATAATTGATGTCGTTCTTTTTTTTATGGCTCTGGCACGGTTTGTGCATTAGCCAGCGTCAAGTATAGGATTTTTATAATTCGTGCTTTTTGCCTTAGAAATTCGACCATGTCCAGTGTCCTCCATGTACGGTTTAGGCACTCGCCCGCACAACACTCCCAAAGGCCGAGAACAAATTTAAATTAAATTCAAACTTGCCCTCGAACCGGGAATCGAACCCGGTACCCCACACCTAGCTGCCACTTAATAAGACCGCTAGGCTATGAGGCCCCCCAATGTCGTTCTTAAGTTGATTAAAAGGATTCCGAGGGCTACATCAAATACAAATAAAATACAAAATATCTATAATTCTCATTTTTGATATATCAGTTTAAAACAAAACTTCGTACTGTAATGTTTATTTTTTTTTAATATTAGTTCCAAATAAACGCACATAGCTTAAATTTCTTATAAAACACTGACGAAAATATATTTTTCCCAGTATTATTTCCAGCCGCACCCAAACTTACGATCAAAGGCATCAAATGATCTGCTTCTCCCAAAGGATGACATTCGTACCCTTGTGGTGTCTTATCCCAATCAAAAATGGCTTCCGGGCTCAACACACCCAAGCAAACATCATTAAGGAATTTGTCAAACTCCTCATTAACAACAACTTCATCGTTGTACTGCTGGACCTTTTTAAATTCTTTCATATTGTGGTATGACATGCCCGAGCCAATAATAGCGATGCCTTCCTTCCTAAATTCGTATAACACTTTTCCAACGTTGTAATGATCACGGGCATTTTGATTTTTTAAAATTGACACTTGAACAATGGGTATATTAGCTTTTGGGTTAATTAGCATCATCGGTATAAACACTCCATGGTCCCAACCTCTTTTCTCATCTAAGCTCGATGGTATATTCGCGTTTTCGAATGCTCTGTGGAGTCTTCCCGCCAAAATGGGGTCACCGACCGCTGGGTATTTGAACTCATAGCTCTCTGGCGGGAAATTGGAGTAATCGTATATTAAATCGTTGTTCTTCCCGGAAGATATCGTAACAATGTCCTCTTCGCGGTGAGCTGTGACTAATATTATTGCCTTTATACGTTTAAAATCCACAAATGAAGATATATTACGTAATGAATCTGCCATTTCCATATTATGTTTCTCACCTAATACAGGCAAAGGCCCTCCGCCATGGTTTATAAACAAAGATGGGGCGTATTTTTCCATTAAACAGGCAAAATCTACGAAGCGTTTAACTACTTAACTTACAAAAACAGAACTGCTAGTTATTAATATGCTCCATGAATTAAATACATTATGATAAGTGATAACAATGCTTATATACCTACTTGTTAAATAATTGGTACGCACGATTAGTAATAATATTTTATTAGGTATTTTGTTCTTATTTGTCATTTAATACATGTACCGGATCTCTTTTATTCACACGAGTATAACAATTTAAAACCCTGTACTGGTTTAAACATATTTGATCGGCACAATTTCGAATGGCTCTCAGCAAAAAGACGAAACATCGATTTAAATTTTGAATTTAAAAAACATTATTTAACGCGTTTGAATAATGAAGTTTAAGTATTTTTGTATAGAATTAAAGAAAACTTAAAGTTTGAAGCGGGTTCGATTCTCGGCACAATTAAATATTAATTTAGCTGTATTCTGGTATTAGACCATTATTTTGTTTACAAGATGTCAGAAGCTATATCCAAATAACAAATATTTCGCCTCGTACGAACTCGAATTACCTACCTGCATAATTCACCAATGTTTCGGGTTTTATCTAACTATGACATTAATTATGAGGATATTGATATTTTCCACCTCACCAAAGATGTGAGAAAATATTTGAAGAGGCGGGAAGACTCTAATTTTGTTTAGGTAGTGATATGAAATATTTAGTATTATTTGTTGTTATAATGTTAAATTTCAGTTTTCTTTATATGGTTTTGTCTATTGATGTGCTTATTTGTTTTATTTTTCGTATATAATATTGTTTATCTATGTAATCTGTTTTGGCTTTCTGTACTGTCTAAGTATTTTTAATAAAATAATAAATAAAATAATTAAATTTTTTTATCAAAAACTGTTGCTATTGACAGCCAAAAAGACAAACCAGACAAAGCAGTTAATATTGAGTTTTTAATTAATTTATCGAGTTTAAGCACATTGACGCAACGTTAAAAATAACGTGCGTGTATGAGCACCATGTACCCACTCCAAACGTTTCCAACGCTGCCCCATATTATGTTAAATCTGCAAAGCACTTTAAGGCTGAATTTAGTCTCACGCTCACCGTCAGCGCTGACTCTCAGCGTGGTTCGTTTTAGTATCGTACTGACCGCCTTACTGTACAGACGAATACAAAAATGCGGAGTGTACCTATTAGTTATTGCTTCTTTGTAGTACCTATCTCAAAAAAATAAAAACCGGCGACGACGAAGACTCCATGTTCATCCATTGATTAAGCAGAGAGCCGTTGCAGGACTCTCCTAAAATATTTTCGAACTATGTGTCGACAATGTCCTCACAGGCTTTGTCTCTGGTTGTTGGCAGAGAGGTTAAATAAGTTTTTGGCAAAACTTCTCAACAATTCAATTATGAATCTTCAACTTTTCTCTAAATTAAATGATTCTTCTTATCAGTGGCGCCATCACTACAGCCAACGTTTTCGGAATATTTATTTTTGTATGAATATTGCTGCTCTATTACTTTGTCCTTCTTGTTATTAAGATCAGGGGCCTTAGTCAAGACGTCTTAACAGTATTGTATGTAGAAAAGCAAAAACTAAATTTGTATGAAAACTTTTCAACACAAACTGTCATTTCCATACAAATTTAGTTATCGACTTTCTACATACACTACTGTTAAGGCATCTTGGCCTTCATAAGCTGTAACTTTTTTTGATTTCGAAAGCATTGGAAGGGACTCTACCAGACTTAAAGAATTATTGTAACAGATGAAATTTGGTGATATGCGTCTTAGTGTTTGAAGGCTACTTAAGAGTTTTTATTTATAGAACAGGGCAAACGGGCAGGAGGCTCATCTGATGGTAAGTGATACCGCTGCCCATAGACACTCTCAATGCCAGAGGGCTCGCTACTCTTTGAAAAAGCTGTGTATTCATGGTAAATTAAAACCATACATTTATATTAAAATAATAGTTTATTAAAGATGTTTATTTCCTAAAATATTGCAAATAGAAGAATAGCCTACTAATAATTTTATGTTACCAATTTTGGACCCTCAAAAACAAGCGTTATTACAATGTTAGGTATGTGAAGAAAATGAAAATACTTATTCATCTTTCCATATAAATCCACTTAATCTAAAACTATCACTTAGATCCCAGTTGAAGATCCTCTCTCCTGGTGCCTTTCCACCAGCACCCGCAATCACTACCAATGGCATGAAGTGTTCTGCTGCACGAGGTGGATGTGCTTCTCTTGCTCCCGGTTGTTGGTCCCAAATTATAAGTTTTTCTTTTCTCTTATCATTATCAGTTGTACATGCTTCATTCAAGAATGAATCAAATTCCTCATTTACAACCTTGTGGCCACTCCTTCCATACATAAATTCTCTCATATTGTGGTACGACATACCTGAACCTATTATAGCAATCCCATCTTTTCTAAATTTGTGCAATACCTCACCAACTCGATAATGCTGTTCCGCATCTTGATTTGTTAGAACAGAAAGTTGTACTATTGGAATGTTTGCTTCTGGATTCATTAACATCATTGGTACAAATACACCATGATCCCAGCCTCGGGAGGAATCTAATTTGGCTTCAATCCCGGCATCTGATAGGGCTGAGTACACCTGTTTTGCTAGTTCGGGATGCCCAGGTGCGTCGTATGTGTACTCATAAGATTCTGGGGGAAAGCCATAGTAATCAAAATAAAGATCATGATGACTGTTGGATGATATACTTACATGTTTCTCCTGCCAATGTGCTGTTACCAATATGATAGCTTTTAAATCCTTAAAGTTCACATGCTTTTTCACTTCATCACGTAAGAAAGTTGTCAGTCCCATATGGTCCTTGTCACCTAATAATGGTAGTGGACCACCTCCATGATTCACAAAGAGCGCAGGAGCTATCAAAACCATTTTTTTCACACTCGTAAAGTGTCGGATTATATTCATAGATATTATGGACATAAACACAATAAACACCACTTGGATGAGAATTGTGAGCGTGTTAAGTATAAGCATTAGGTCATCTCAATCAACTTATTTCATAATTAAATGTAACGTCACGAGCCGACGGCCTTGGTTCTTGATGAATCATCTACTATAGCTGTAAGACATTTTTTGTTTTAATATTACAATCTACGAATTAATGTTATAATTCTATAGCAACATAAGAAGTCCCCTTCACAAGAAATAATTAAGTTTTTATATGAAATCAGCTGACTAAATTGTTTTCAGTTTTGACAAACTTTGAGCATTGACAAATGACACTTTTATTGATAATATTTGACTACCGACTATTATACAGATTACAGATGTTTATCTAAAAGATTAAACATAAACCATTTTACAGATTAATGCCAACCAAAATTGCTGTTACATGTTAATTTAATACTCGGTAAAGCTAGTTTTTTTTGCTTATGTAAAAAAACTGATGTTACATTAAATTGTTTTGAATAAAGTATTCGTTTGTCTCTTTCTGTCCAACTGTTGCTTACGTTATGATGAAACGAGATAGATTTCTTAAAAATATTGTTTTATGAATTACCATTTATAAGCAAGTAAATGTTTTGCTCTTATTATTATATCTTATTTAAGTTTATAAACTATATGGGTAAAATGTTCATATTTTAATCTTTTGTCAACACAATATCGCGGCCACCGCATTCGGGACCCCTTCTCTGCTTTCACGAAGCTATTCGGCAAATTACAAATGGCGTCTTTGTGAGTTGTCCTTTTCGCACAGGATTTTCTCATTTTATCGCTATCAAAACAATAAATAGTAATTAACGGGCTCAACGAAATTTTTGTGTTTTTTCGTTTTATCTAATATAAATAGTATTTCAAAATAAATTAACTTGCAATTTTCTCAAGTAAAATGTACAATGACGGAGATAGGGCGAGGCGTAATCTTTAATACTTATTTTACTAGATAAAAACTTATATTATAGTGTTTGTGTAAGTGGAATAGTGAACAACTTAAAATGGACAAGAAAAATAAGAAAAAAACTGTTATCAAGAGAAAAAGTGATGAGCCGGTGGAGGGTGAAAAGAAGAGTAAAGTTTTGGTCAAAGCTGAAGATGATAAAAAGGTAGAAGTGGTTAATCATGTCGTGGAGGTTCCTGTAGAGCAAGGGCAGCAGATAGTACATACTGGGCAGTTAGTAGAAGGCAACTTTGAACAACCAGTCTTCGTCAACATGAAGGGAGAGCCAGTGCAACTTGGTATGTATTTCATGTTTGAATATCATATTCCTTTTGGTTAGCTAAACTTTTACTGTTACCAAATTTATTATTCCGATTTCGTATTTAATTAATTAGTCAATTCTCATTTATTTATATCTTTTTAGAAGCTTATCAAGTTTTTAGAATGTCATACAAACAAATCTTAAAATGACATAGATTTTACCTTTACTACATAAATCTACATTGTTGTTTAAACCTGTTATATTGTAAAGTAGAGCTAATCTCATTTAAGGCAGTATACAGAAGCTAATGTTGTTTGAAGCCTTTAATCCAATCTGTGGAGAACTTTTTTAATCTATTACTGAAATTGTGCTAAATTGTAAATCGGAACAATTTAATATTTATATAATCCGTATACTTCAGGCCCAAATACAGTGATACTGTATGAGCAGAATGGAAATCCATCTAATTTCTCCTTTGGTGGAATGTGGACAGTGGATTCATCTGGTCGTATTGTTATGGCGGAGACCATTTATGATGTAAAGGGTGAGCCAGAAGAGGAAGGAGGTACTTCGTTTGTTCAAAATGCAGCAGAGGTTAATAATGTGAGTTTAATCTAAGTGACGGTTTTTATATATGTTATTACCTGTTTCAATAGAAAACAAAGCAGCATTCAACGGCTCCATAGTTAAGTAAAGTAGATATTAGACCAGTTTAATATTTACAGACCTATTATAATAATAACGTATTATTTGATCAGCTGAATAAATGTCTAATTTTATTTTTTCTAAATTACTTTCTTTGGTCTGGTTATTTAATATATCTTTCTTATTTTTTTAATTGCTATTTACCTAAGCTTGACAACAACAATCAAGTATTAAAATGGTGGTGGTGATTTGAAAATTGGATATAGTAGTTCTTGCAGACCACACTATTTATGCATGGATTTTATCAACAGTTAATTATTTTTTCGGTTCCTGTCAACTAGTTCAATTGTGTCAGACTCATACACAATTTTATAGTAATTAATTTAAATATTGGTATTTCAGACACATGTGGAAGAATCAAGCAACACATTCCAACAGTTTGAGATGAATAGCAATAACCAAGTTGACAACCATGAATATGAAGTTGCCATTATTGAAAATCCAGAAGTGGCTGAAAGGTATGTCTTCAAAGCATTCATTGCTAGTAAGCTATTTGTGACACAAATACACATACTATTGACTATAAGGGGATGTTAGATTTAAACAGGTCAAGAGAAGAAAGTGACAGTTTCTATTCGAGGGTTTAGTGGTTGATATCGCTTATTGAAAATGATACATAGTTTCTTAAACTACACTTCATGGATAGCAATGATATCTCTTTGTAAACAAAATTTTGAAAAAGGAACATAATTTTATTAGTTCTTTCTTTCATAAGTAGCCTGTGTGCAACACTGACTGATTTTGTAACAAACTATTTTGTTACAAAATTAAGAGAATAAAATATTAGAAATGAATTATACAACTTTGTAACCAACTCTCAGCAATGACATATTTTTCGCCTTTTCAAAAAAGCTAATACATGTTTTCGGATTAGAATAAAATATATTTAAAGTATTGAATGATAATTTCAGGTCAGACTCACAAGTGATAACAACAGAGTCACAATTAATAGCAACGGGCAGTGGTGCAGTGCGCTGGTTGAACCAGAAATACGACTTTGTTGTTCGGAAGCTTCAACTAAATTATGGTAATTGATTTAATAAAAGAATGTTAATTTGATTAAACTACACTTATATTATAAACTAGCTGGCCTGGCGAACATCGTACCGCCTAACAGTCGATTCTTTATTTGTTTAAAATACTTATTCTGCTGTTTCGGTCTAGCTAAGAAAGTTGATAAGACAACAAATACATTATGTCAAAAAATAAACATTTACCATCCCGGAACCCCTCCACTAACACTTGAACTTTATGATATGGTATTAAAGTTCAAATTGACTTAGTATTGTTACGAATATTTTGTATGGGAATATAGAAAAGTGTTGTTTTTAGACTTTTTCACTCAATTTTTTTAAATTTTTCTCTCGTACTTCAAAGAATATTATAAAAAAAGAATCAGACAAATCGGTCAAGCCGTTTTCATGTTATGTCGTGACAACGGAAAACGGGTTTCATTTTTATATATATAGATATACATTTATTTATTATAATCTCTAAAATATTTAAAATTTTAAAATTATTTATAAATGAATTGCCGCTATATAATATATAATATGATAAACATACACAAACATACATTATGATTTTACATTACACTATTGAGGATTTTTTTACCAACTACAAAAAAGGATTAGTATTTGAGTATACTAAAGGTTTCCATACACAAGTGCTTAATTTTGTAATGTATGTATGTTTGTTCACAAACTTCTTGGAAACTTATGCATATTGAGATGATTCAAATTATATGGTCCAAGTTTCATCAAATTTCGTTCAGTATAAAGTACTGAACGAAATTTGATGATATTATTATATTATATTGATAGAAGTTAATATTTTTTCTAAATAGTGTTAATGTTTAATAAATATTACAGATGCGGGTGTGAAACTCCTCCATTCGCAGTCGGGTTGCATTCAATGTGTGTACTTCACGACGCCGAATATGCAGTTGGCATTCAATGCGGTGCCGCAATTTTTATGCATTGAGACAGGTGAGTTAATAATTTATTATTCATTCATCCTTTGTTCTTCTTTCGCTCATCATTCATTCACTCACTAATTCATGTCATTAATCATTGCTGTAACTTATTCGTTCATCATTCATTCACTCACTAATTCATTTCATTAATCATTGCTGTAACTTATTCGCTCATCATTCATTTACTCCACCATTATTGTTTCATTAATTTATTCCACCATTATTTTTTCATAAATCATTGACTCATTAATTTCTTCCACCATTATTTTTTCATTAATCATCGTGTTAACTCATTTGTTTACCATTCATTAATTTCTTCCACCATTATTTTTTTCATTAATCATTGGGTTAAATCATTCGTTCATCATTTATTTACTCATTAATTTCTTCCACCATTATTTTTTTCATTAATCATTGGGTTAAATCATTCGTTCATCATTTATTTACTCATTAATTAATTCCACCATTATTTTTTTATAAGGCATATTTTAATCCTCGTATTATGAAGAAAAGAGCGTTCAGTAATTGAAAGGTCAGCACCGCACTTGCTATCCATTTGGCAATGTGTGTCTATGAGCGGTACTACTTAACACAATGTACTATTTTATATATCCACTAGCGGACCTGACAGACGTTGTCCTGCATGATATTTCAAGCGATTAGGATATTACACAAAGTATGAAAGTACCTTCTGCAGCGCCACCTGCCGGGCTGATTTGTGAATCTAAACCATTCCCAGATCCCCTTGAACACACACAAAAAATTTCATAAAAATCGGTCCAGTCGTTTGAGTGAAGTTCAGTGACATACACACTCACAGAAGAATTATATATATAAAGATTTCAGCCACATTAATACTCTTCATCTAGAGTCGAGACTTAAGTATGACTCGATTGGAGATGCTGAGTTTTTATTATTTAGCCCTAGAAAGATAACCTACGTCGATTTAAAAAATCTATATTATTTGTTTCTATTTACGCGCCATGGCACTGGCCGTTCCTGTCAACTCAAATGAAATGAAATGAAATACCAATTAATAGGTTATGTCGCTACCATAATGATATTGTACAGAGTTTCGACATTTTTTCACGGTTCTTTGGCCTCAGCTAAAAGTAGAATTAGGACACAGAATTAGGCATTAGGATTTATTTTTGGTTCAAATAGTATAATTCTTTTATAGTTTGCTTTTTTAATTTTTATGCTTGTTTATATTTAACACTGTTTTTTGTATCCACTTAATTTCGCTTGTCGTGTCCACATGTAATAGGGACGGCACCGCTTTTGATATTTATGTTAATGTTTTATGTCAATTTATATTATGTGTTTGTCCTAATTTTGTGGTCCAAAAAAAAAAAAAAAATGAAATGAAATGAAATAGTTTATTCTTGGAAGTAGAACTATATAAAACTCAGTGGACCCAAGTAGCTTGCAGATGACAGTGGTGTTTTTTAGATAAGTGCAATACTTTCGTCATTATATACCTACTGGAGAGCATAAGTCGAGCGCCTGTCCTAAGTGCATTGAAGGGTTAGCCTTATATATCAATAAAAAAAAAATGGTGCGTGTACTTATGTACGCGCGTAAGAAGTTATACTTCTTTGGCTTTCTTTATTTTTAAAAAAAATTAAATACTTAATAATCAATATTAAACGTTAATAATTTCACAATATTTAATATTTAGTATATTATTCAATTATTAATTAATATAAATAATAATAATTATCATATTATATTATTAATTCAATTTAATAACTAGGTATGTTTCATAACCTTTTAACTAACTATAAATAGGTCTTTGTGAAAAGGCATTGCTAAATTTCTTTGAAAAAATAATTAAAACTGGTTTATTTGTTTAAAAGGTACTACAAGTAGATTGTCTTATTCCCATCTCGCTCGCGCACGCTCGGCGCCCATACTGAATTTTGTGTCACGGTGCGCGCGCATTGTAAAATTTCACTCTCATAAATTTTTCATAACGCGCCTAAAGAAGTATAACTTCAAAAATTAATTAAGTATAATCATTTTATAATAAGTTTAAAAAGTTGATTTTAAATGAAGAGACTCCATCATATTTAAGTTTTTAGTGTTAAAAGAGCTGTGTTTAGTTTATTTAAGTTTTAGCTAATTAAAATATATGTATAGTGTATACACTTATGTTTTTTTATTTATTATTAAGTTAATTGCATATATTAAAGCTGACAATCACATTCATAAGCATATGATATACAAATTCCAGCACTCAAACATTTATACGTCAAAATGACGTATGGTTATCTTTAGTGTATAGCAAAATATGTTTTTTTTTTTTTTTTATATAAAATAGGGGGGCAAACGAGCTGCGGGACGTCCAAAAAGGGCAGTCTACGCAGCCCATAGCCCTTAGACATTTTTAGTGGGTGCGTTGCCGGCCTTTGAGGGAGGAGTAGGCTCTCTTTTTAAACATTTGGAGGTCGTATCTCTGAAGGAAGACCCCCCTCTTCCCTCTTAGAAGGTTATCTTTCTAGGGTTAAAAGTTTGGTAAATATTTTCAGGAATCGAATTCAACACGGCAATACCAATGGTCGGTGGGACGGGGAATCCCTCAATTCGGCATAATGTGACGTTGTTTTTGGCTGAAGATGGAAATGGCAAATCCGTTATTGTCAGTGGTGGTAAGTAACAAATCACTGCGATGACGTCATACCTTAGGTAGCGTTCAAGTATTACGTCACGCAATTTTTGGAGATTATTGACCCCCCCCCCGTGTAACGCGCCGTAACATGTTTCTGTACCCAATAGTAAAACGTTTCTTGACCACCTAGTGACTCTTTGTAAGAGCTAAAGACCTGTATGACCGAAAGACGTAAAAGACCTAGACCTATAAGATCAATAAGACCTAAATACCTATATGACCTTAAGACCTGTAGGACATGTAAGACCTAAATACCTGTAAGACCTTAAGACCTAAATATATGTAAGAGCTAAAGACCTGTAAGACCGAAAGACCTAGACCTATATGATCAATAAGACCTAAATACCTGTATGACCTTAAGATCTGTAAGACCTGAATACCTGTAAGACCTTAAGACCTAAATATCTGTAAGAGCTAAAGACCTGTAAGACCGAAAGACGTAAAAGACCTAGACCTATATGATCAATAAGACCTAAATACCTGTATGACCTTAAGACCTGTAGGACCTAAAGATGTATACGATTTAGACCTATAAGACCTCAATACCTAAACCTAGTAACACCTAAAGACCTGGAAGACCTAAAAGGTGGGCTAATCTAGCAATCAAGTCAATCTGAATCATCTGTTTTAAAATAAAAATTACCTACCCTATCACCATTGACCCTAGATTATGAACACCTGCACAGAATATATAGTACAGGTCTATAGTCTCTGGATTCTTTATCTTTTGTAAACAAAAATGGACTTTAATTCCAGGTATATCAACATTAATCGGTGAAGACCTGACGTGGCTGTTGGAAACATTCAAGTCCTGTAATCCCGCCTGGAGACAAGTGAGGTGTGTCGTATGTGATCCTACGAAGAATCAACTGGTAAAAGCAAAAGTTGTCTTGAAAGGGAGCGTTCAAGTATTACGTCACGCAATTTTTTGACATTATTGACCCCCCCCCCCCCCATGTATCGCGCCGTAACGTTTTTCTGTACCCAATAGTTAAACGTTTCGTGACCACCCAGTGACTCTTTATAACTAAAAGTTACCATTATGTGGTGTAAAGTACTGGAAAAGCGAAAATAATATTAACAATAACGCGTAATTCAATCCCCGCTCCGCATCGTAACGTTTTACAACAGCCCCCCCCCCCACATTTGTTACGTAATACTTGAACGCTTCCAAATTACATATTTATCTATTTCCTTATCCTACAGCGAACATGAAATATATGCAACAAAAAATTATTAAACTAAATACAGTCAAAACCGGTTATAACGACATTGAAGGGACCGTATAGTTGCCGACGTTATATCCGATAGTCGTTATAAGCAATGTCATATATACACAAGTATAGTAGGTACATATGTATGTACATAGTTATATTATCATAGTTATCTATCTATAATAGGTAGATCCATATCTACCTATTATAGATAGATAACTATGATAATATAACCTATAACCATTTATAATATGGTATGTTAATATTCTAATATGTTAAGGAGTCAAAAAAGAAACAAAATATTTATTGCGAAATAATTAGGTACAAAAGTAATCAGTCATTTTGGTCTGTTTTTTTTAACGCCAGTCTCAAATATTTTTTGCATTTTATCCATATGACATGAGATTTTTATTCAATAGAAAACACTTTTCTCTTTTTTTTGCGACATGATAACACACAAATGCACAATTGCAGTCTAAACAACACTGGCAACACTTTTAGCGAACTAAACATGTGTAAAGTATGCAAGTAAAGGTCAAATAGCCGGGAAGAGGTTCGGATGAGGCGGGAAAAAGTGGGTAGGTAATAAATATACTTAAATATTCATTCAATGATTATAAATAAGATTTAAAATCGTTTGTATTGTTTTGTTTTGCTGAGAAAAGAAGCGGTTGGTCGTTATAGCCGATGAATATCGATTAACTTTCGCCGTTGTAAGCGATATGTCGCTGTATCCGATGTTGTTATAAGCGGTTTCTTTACTGAATAGTTTACTAGGGATTCGGACGGGACCATACAATCTGGTTGTAATAAGCGATAGGTCGTTGTAAACGATGTCGTTATAAACGGTTATGACTGTATACCTAAAGAGTTATTTAGCAAAAGTAAGCAAATCTCTCAAAAAAATATATAGGAATCCTCTAATGCATTTCGTTTTCAAGCATAGACAATAAAAAGTAAATAATTACTGTTGACGTAATCATCGAATATGAAAATCAAATTAAACTTTAATTGAAATATGAATTTAATTTGTATTTTTAAGCCAATTAACAGAATTCAGTCAGTTGATATCTAAAATAATGAAAATCATTTAATATATATTATTTTAAATTAATTTGTGACATAAAAATTGAAGAAGTTGTGATTTTCTATTTATTTTAATTCTTCCAGTAACATATCATTATTATTAATATTAGTTTATTTAATTCCAGTCGGTCCGTGCTGCCTTTCCATCATCCCACGTGTCGTGTTCCGTATGGCAAGCGTCCAGAGCTCTCGGGAAGCTGGTGTCAGCTTCGGATGAGATTCAGCTGGCAGCTGAGGATGTGGCAGCTAGGTGTAAGATATATGCGCTGGCTTTGCTGCGAGGGGAACACACTCCAGCGCAGCTTCAGGTGAGATGTTTTAGCAAATGTTTTGGTTAATCAAATTTGTGATACATATTGGTAACTTCGCTGGTGTTGACAAAACGATTTTGTCAACACCAGCGAAGGTAATGGAGTCAGCGCTTCAAAAGTGCATTCATGATCAGGTAGGATCTCAACTCTCTGACTCACAACATGGATTTCGAGCAGCAAGAAGTACCACGAGCAACTTATTAAGCTTCTTGACTTGCATAGTACCAGTTGTGGATAGTGGAGGACAGGTTGATGCAGCCTACTTTGATATACGAAAAGCATTTGACACGGTCGATAACGACGTGTTCTTGATGAAATTAGCAAAAGTTGGCTTCACTGCGTCATTGATTCGGTTTATGGCAAGTCACATGACAGATAGGGAGCAGTATGTGGAATATGATGGCATTAAATCTAGGAACTATTACACTTGGTCTGGCGTGACGCAGGGGAGCAATTTAGGACCTTTAGAATTTTTGTTAATGGTAAATGATCTACCAGGGGTAGTAGAAGAGGCAAAATGTTTAATGTTCGCGGATGATCTTAAACTATCACGGCCGATTAATAGTGAGGAAGATTGTCTACGATTGCAGCAGGATATTGATCGGGTAGTAAATTGGTGCAGGAAAAATCGACTGCAGCTTAATTCTGCAAAATGTGCTGTTATTTCTTTTTCCAGAGCACGGACACCGATTCTTTATAATTATAACATTGATAAACAGCCAATTCCAAGAGTAGCCGAAATAAAAGACCTAGGGGTTCATTTAAACGTGGAATTAAATTTTCGGGATAACATAAAAATAATTTGTAAAAAAGCTTATAGAAATTTAGGGTTTATTTTGCGTATGGCCAAAGGATTTTCAAATATAAAAGCGGTAATGGCATTGTATAATGCACTTGTTAGGAGCCACTTGGAATATAATTCTATGATTTGGGCCCCACAAGAAAAAAAATATTCTCTAATGGTGGAGCGCATCCAAAATAAATTTATGAGATACATATACATGAGGTTGTATGGAGTGTACCCATTTTACCCAATAATGTATCCAACTTTGTTTGTCTTGGACATGGTTGGATACAACAAGTTAGAGGTAAGGAGGGACCTTACTATCACGCTATATTTTTTTAAGATCCTTAGAGGTAAAATATATAATGCGGAAATATTGGAAAGACTGGGGCTGCGTGTGCCAAATAACCACACTCGGCGGAGTAAGCGGTCGCAATTGCTGGCAGTGCCTCGGGCGCGGACGAACTTGCTTAGAGAAGCACCATTTACGCGTGTTTTGCGCACCCTAAACACTATTGCTTGTGAGACGGATATATTGAGTTGCACACTGGCTGAATTCACAAGAATTTCATTATTTATAATTAGTTATAGAATTGTTTAGGTTTTTAAGTTTTTACTTGTTATGGTTATATTATGTTTTAAGTTAGTTTTCTATTGTATTAGTATTAAGTTACTGTAAAAATAGGAAATAAGGAATAAATAAATAAATAAAATAAAAACTTGTTCAGTATGAATACACCAGTCATTATAGACATTCGAAATCGAAAATTTGATAATAATTCCAAAAGTTTTCAAACTTCGGTCAAGTGAATGGTACATTGGGACGACAATAAATCTCATTTTGCAACTTTGTCCGCAGTCCGGAACATTGTTAAAATTGCAATTAAATTAATTTTTGCTGTATGGTCGTGAAAAAAATTCCAAAAGTTCTGCAAACTTGGGGAAGTTTTCGATATAATATTTCGTATCACGTATAAAATTTGCAACCAACCTAAGTGTACGGAATATTGTTGGTTATTTATTTTATTTTCGATATATCTGTCAAATTTGCAGAACTTTTGGAACGTTTTCCTTCAGTTTAATAAAGAACAACATTAATTAAATAATGTTCCGTACACTTAAATTGGTTGCAAATTTGACACGTGATGTAAAATAATATATTTAACACCACTCCAACTTTGCAGAACTTTTGGAATTTTGGTCTCAAGAACTAAGCAAATTATCATTTATTGCATTTTTAACAATGTTCCGGACCGCAGAGCAGGTTGCAAAATTTTATAGTTTGTTTTAATACCACTCCCGACCTTACATCAAAATTTGAAAACTTTTGGAATTATAATGAATTAATTGTCTTGACTGACTGGACTAGAATATGAATGAAGCACCATTAGTATGCACTACCCAGGCCTGTCTATAAATTTCCAAAAGAGTGTTTTTGGATTCTATCCAACATTTCGGAGTGTTTCTTTGGAATTTATTAATTTATTTTATTTTTTTATTAATTTAATATTATTTCTTATTTATAAAAAAAAGTATAACCACTATTATTATCAATTCTCATAATTCAAGATTCAAAGCCTTTATTTCAACTAATACAAGAGAACAAAATCTATTATATAAAAATCTCGTGTCACAGTTTTCGTTGCCATACTTTTCCGAAACGGCTTGACCGATTTTGATGAAATTTTTTGTGCTTGTCCGGTATCTATGAGAATCGGCCAAAATCTATTTTTCATCCCCCTAAATGTTAGGGGTAGTCCACCCCTAAATTTTTATTTTTTTAGACATAATTTTTAATTTCTATTTTCACCCCTCTACGATCAACCCTCATTTTTTATTATACATGGCAAAATGACGTTTGCCAGATCAGCTAGCTATATTATAGTATATAATTTTTTTTTTATAAATAAAATTCGCATAATAGTAAATTAATATTCCAGGTCTTAAAGCGAGGAATAATTGGCACCAACGCTGGTGAGCTCTTCAACCGACCCGGTGAACCCATCACCAAATTGGACGATTGGCTTGAACAGGATAACTACACTAATATATTGCATAAGGTAATTAATTCTTTTGAAGTTATACTTCTTTAGGCGCGTTATGAAAAATTAGTGAGAGTGAAATTTTACGATGCGCGCGCACCGTGACACAAAATTCAGTATGGGCGCCGAGCGTGCGCGTATTAAACAAATAAAGCAGTTTTAATTATTTTGTCAAAGAAATTTAGCAATGCTTTTTCACAAAGACCTATTTATAGTTAGTTAAAAGGTTATGAAACATACCTAGTTATTAAATTGAATTAATAATATAATATGATAATTATTATTATTTATATTAATTAATAATTGAGTAATATACTAAATATTGAATATTGTTAAATTATTAACGCTATATCTATTATTAATTATTTAATTTTAAAAAAAAATAAAGAAAGCCAAAGAAGTATAACTTCTTACGCGCGTACATAAGTACACGCACCATTTTTTTTTTAAATTGTTGAATTATCTTGGAATTTTTGGGATATTTTTTTTTTAAACTGAAAATATACAAATATACAGTAATTACAATATTCTTAACTATAGTTACTACAAATTTAAAAAGTTTGGTCCCTGTGGCAGTGCACCTGTAACGCTGGCAGCATTTCCTCGCTGATACCTTTTCGTTGAGTGAGAAAAGCAACAGCCCTGCGATTCTGTAACTCACTTTTCGAACTCACACAGCGGTTTTCGGATCGCCGGTCGCTCTGAAATCAGTTGTGAAGCAGTCATTTTATGATTTGGCATTCTGAGAAACCGCTGAGTGAGTTCGAAAAGTGAGTTACAGAATCGCAGGGCAGCTCTGGGGTTACCGATACTATCTACCTGGTGCCAACTTAAATCTTTAATTAACCCCACGGCCCAAAAGTCTACTCCAAATGGAACAAATCGAATCGAAAAGTCTGTTATAAGATATTTGAGCCGTTTATTATTTTCGGCCTGCTCTGTGGCAGCCCTAGCTTTGTGAAGTTATACTTCTTTAGGCGCGTTATGAAAAATTTATGAGAGTGAAATTTTACGATGCGCGCGCACCGTGACACAAAATTATCAGTATGAAGTTGCTCACGGAAGATGCTACGGCATTGTACGTAATTTAAAAACAACATTCAAATAATAATAGAATTTATGTTACACTTAATGTAAGAAAATACTAATAAATATTTATTTATTTAAT
This sequence comes from Pieris melete, assembly GCA_963693345.1. Lineage (NCBI taxonomy): Eukaryota > Metazoa > Arthropoda > Insecta > Lepidoptera > Pieridae > Pieris > Pieris melete. The sequence continues at coordinate 316,695 of CAVNZK010000356.1, read as the reverse complement.
TTTTCAAATGTAAACTGAACTTTGTTGACTATAATGACTCCTTTTCCAGTTTTTGATTATTTAATTGTAATTAATTATTTGCATTCAATCAAAAACTATTTTTAATAATGCCAAAGAAGTATAACTTCTTACGCGCGTACCCTTTTTTTTAATGCTTGTCATCGTGATGTGAGTCCACAGAAGTAGCATCCCATACCAAAGTCTTTTTTTTTTTTAAACCTGTCCCAACCTCCTCCATCCGCAAATAATTTAACATTAAATGCATTAGACATGTTTATATGTAACATGCTTGAATGACATAATTATTTTTTATTTTAAAGATTTGAAACAAATTTATCAAGTACTAGCAAACTCGGCGAACTCTGTTTGTCAGATGGCTTCGTTTTATGTAACATTTCGTTTGGTGATCCCGCTTTTCTGTTGAAATTTTTCCTAAATTTTCTGTGTCAGGAAAACCCGACTTATTTTTATATAGTAGATTTATTTTTTTACAAACATATCTAGCCATGCAAAGCCTATATTTAATAAAATTGAGCAGTGTTGGATTCAGCGTGCGAATCTCATCCCTGAGGTCGTAGGTTCGATCCCCTCGAACGGTGAAGGAAAACATGCTTAGAACCAAAAGTCAAGGGCGTACGTCAGGCACAGAAGGCTGATCACCTACATGCCTATTAGATTGACAAATGATCATGAAACAGATACAGAATTCTGAGGCCCAGACCTAAAAAAGGATGTAGCACCGTTGATTTTTGAAGTTATACTTCTTTAGGCGCGTTATGAAAAATTTATGAGAGTGAAATTTTACGATGCGCGCGCACCGTGACACAAAATTCAGTATGGGCGCCGAAAAAAGCGTATGCGTGACGTGGGAATAAGACAATCTACTTGTAGTACCTTTTAAACAAATAAAGCAGTTTTAATTATTTTTTAAAGAAATTTAGCAATGCTTTTTCACAAAGACCTATTGTTACTTAGTTAAAAGGTTATGAAACATACCTAGTTATAAAATTAATAATATAATAAAATAATAAATAATAATTGTTATTAATATTAACTAATAATTGAACAATATACTAAATATTAAATATTGTTAAATTATTAACGCTAAATATCTATTATTAGTTATTTAATATTTCAAAAAAAATAAAGAAAGCCAAAGAAGTATAACTTCTTACGCGCGTACATAAGTACACGCACCATTTTTTTTTTTTTATATTTAATAGAATAAATGTAATGAAAACTTGGTTTTTTAGACAAGTGACTGTCACATGTCGGTTTTTAAAAAAAAACAAAAAGGTAATATCCCTTGGAGGGTTCGAATGCACGACCCAAGGGTTGAGCCGATGCAGCCAGCACTAACCTATTCAAATTGGTATATTTCAGGGTTTAGAGCGTCTCGTTGGTAAATTTAGCAGCCTCATACGAAGCTTCATGCAGCCAGATGACTTTGTGTCTCTCTTCTTTAATGTCGCTAACCAACTGGAAGAAGAGAGAAGGACTTTCGCGCTTAATAGGTTGCGGGTGAGTTGTGTAATGAAATTGATTTATATTACATGGTCACTTTAAAGCAGTTTTATTCAAAAAATTATTTCCATCATTTAACTATATTTTACTTGTCCAGAAGTTCGAGGATACCCATATATCTAAAATTACTAAGCCGATTTTGAAGAATTTGGACTTACCAAATATTTACAATAATTATTGTTTTATCACTACTTGTTTTCTTAATTTAAAAAAAAGATAAAATTCACTCATAAATGTAATTTACTTTAAATAATATACAAGATAATATTTGGAACTTGTAATGTCACAAAATAAAAAGCGAGAACAAAGCACAGATAATTCAAAAGTTAGGAATGTGCGAAATTTATATTGATATTTAAATTTTAGGACACAGAAACATTGAAGCAAACGCCGACGGACACGATAACTCAGTACGCGTACAATTTGATGAGCCATCAGACGAAGCTCGCCCAAAAGTGTCTGGATGAGAGGGGTGGCAGGTGAGCCTCACCTTATCTACCGGATTTAAACGCGTTTATTATAATTCAGTGGTAGTTTTGGTATTTTAATGCACTCAGACTTAGCGCTAAGACGACATTTGTATCTCTTAAATGTATTGGATTTGACATATTGGTAGTACTGCGATAACTCTCGAAAAAACAACTATTCTTTTGGAAAAAAAGGCGACTTAATTAATTTCGAATGACACTGCAATGCAATTTAATTTACGGTGACCATGCATGCTTACCGAGTTTAATTAATAAATTCAATCTATAGTTACGGTTCATGATGAATCTTAAAGTTAATTTCAAATGAAAATTCAATCGACCCCTCTAGTGGTATATTGTGATCCAATAGAGAAATAATTTTTGGTTATAACTTAATTGTGAACGATTTTAAACCTATATTTAAAAAAAGCTTAAAAGCGTTAATTACATTAACAAAAATTAATAAACAAAAAAGCGTGAATTTAATTTACGAAAAATGTAAAAACAAAAAAAGCGTGAATTTAATTTACGAAAAATGTAAAAACAAAAAAGCGTAAATGAAATTTACGAAAAATGTAAAAACAAAAAAGCGTAAATTTAATTTACGAAAAATGTAAAAACAAAAAAGCGTGAATTTAATTTACGAAAAATGTAAAAACAAAAAAAGCGTGAATTTAATTTACGAAAAATGTAAAAACAAAAAAGCGTAAATGAAATTTACGAAAAATGTAAAAACAAAAAAGCGTAAATTTAATTTACGAAAAATGTAAAAACAAAAAAGCGTAAATTAAATTTATGAAAAATGTAAAAACAAAAGGGCGTAAATTTAATTTATGAAAAATGTAAAAACAAAAAAAGCGTAAATGAAATTCAGAAAAAAATTTAATCAATCAAAATTTAAAAAAAAATGCCAATTATCCGCAGACGCCACAGTAACGCAGCCATTTGCAAGTACGGGACCTCGACCCAGGAGTGTTCCTGTCTCTTCAGCAAGGTCTTCAGGCTGCCGTGCAGACATATTCTCATGCTCACGACTGAACTCAAGGTATTTAAAAAAAAATGGTGCGTGTACTTATGTACGCGCGTAAGAAGTTATACTTCTTTTCTTTATTTTTTTAAATATTAAATAATTAATAATCAATATTAAGCGTAAATAATTTAACAATATTTAATATTTAGTGTATTATTCAATTATTAATTTATATTAATAACAATTAGTATTTATTATTTTATTATACTATTCATTTAATTTAATAACTAGGTATGTTTCATAACCTTTTAACTAAGTAACAATAGGTCTCTGTGAAAAAGCATTGCTAAATTTCTTTGAAAAAATAATTAAAACTGCTCTATTTGTTTAAAAGGTACTACAAATGTCATTATGGTCATACGTCACGCATATTCTATTTCTTTTTACTTGTCTTATTCCCATCTCGCTCGCGCACGCTCGGCGCCCATACTGAATTTTGTGTCACGGTGCGCGCGCATCGTAAAATTTTACTCTCATAAATTTTTCATAACGCCCCTAAAGAAGTATAACTTCAAAAATTGACCTCACCTAAATTATGCTATTACTATGTAACATAATTTAACTATATAATATGTTCCATAAATGAATGTCAAATCGAAATCCAGTGACAGGGCAGGTAATGAATATTGTTTGTTGCAGGTGAAAACCCATATACCGTTCGAACCGCGTTGGACGGTCCAACATTGTCTGTTCGGATGCGATAGTGCCAACAACACACCAACCACCACGGGTAAGCATTTTTATTTTGTTTATTTCGACAAACGTAGTACTTTTAAGCACTGATTTAATACAGAATTTACTTTGCTCTTCTCGGATTTAGACGTTAAAGCCGTAATTAAGACGTATTTATACTAAAAATTATAAACTCAAAAATGGTATTAGTATAAGTGGTAATGGTATTTGTGTTTTCTCGTTTCAATATTTTTTAAATTGAATTTCCAATGAATAATAATTATTTCTTTCCTATTTATATTGTGTATATGTTGTACAACTGTAAATTGTGTATATCATGTATTGTTAATAAAAATAATAATTTACAGCGAGTGGGACATATATGGAACAAGTGGTTGTCGAGAGTGACTCAACGCGGACAACGCAGCATCAACAAATACATCCCGTAAGTTTAAAGCTGACTTTTTTGAAATTAAAGTATATTTAAAATATACCTTAAATAGTTATTTAAAAAAAAGATCCTGTTTCTTTCCAAGGCTCACTGTCCCGTTACGCTCATTGTACGCTTGCTATATCTATCTCTTTTCCACTTGATTGGCCTATGCGTCCGAGGATTTACTAATTCAGAGCGTATTGCCCACGCAATTGGCAGCTCATTGCTTATTTCCCATAGCTATGATTAGATAATGATTCGATGATCTTATTTAATTAAGTAAAGTTTTCTATTTCCAGTATTGAAACTATTTAAAAGTCCAATTTTAATAATTACAGGTCAGACAACAACAATATGTGCTAGCCACGCCCGGACAAGCGGCCACGCCAGTCTCACAGGTGAATATAAACATATATATATATATCTCGTGTCACAAAGTTCGTTCCCATACTTCTCCAAAACGGCTCGACCGATTGTTATGAATTTTTTTATGCATATTTAGTAAGTTGAGAATCGGCTATCTACCTTTCAAACCGCTTAGTGATAAGGGGTGTCATCCCCAAAAATATTATTTTTTATATTTTTATGATACAGGATACATACAACCCCTAATTTTCACCCCTCTACGATCAACCCCTATTTTTTATTGTAGTAGACAGACTATTGAACTAAAATGTAAAATTAGAAGCATTTAATATGTATTTCTTTTTTGACGTTCATAAGTGTACATTGCGTTACTTAAATAAAAAAAATGTGCGTGTACTAGTGTACACACGTTAGAAGTGAAACTTCTTTATGACCTTATTTTTCGAAAAATTATCTATATGCAACTTTACAGAAATTGGTTAAATAAAGTTAAATTAGATAAAGTTTAAAAAAAGGCTTTTAATATCACAGACTTGAATACAAATAATACAATTATTTCATTTTACCTTATTACCACTAAAATTATTACAGAATTTCATAAATTGTAATAGAATTTTTAGTATCATTGTTATCGTTATTATACATTTTTGTTATTAATGGTTTAGAATCTCTTTGAATCAATCCTGGTAGGGACAAGAAAAAGACGCGCGTAACGGTCAAATGTGACGCGTAACCGAATAATGTGACGCGTAACGAAAAAATGTTACACTAAATTTTTTTCCAACCCCGATGAAGAAGTTTCACTTCAATAAATGATTTTGATTTGATTTGAATGTATATTAACTAAAGATATAATCATTACAGGTGATATTTTGCGGAGGTGGGGTCAACAACGTGGGTGGGGCAGCTCCGGTGATCACGTCGGTGCTCCCGGCAGGGGGCGCTGTACTCACGCCGCACCACGCTATACACCAATGATGACGTCACTAAATAACGTCGGATGACTTCTCATATAAAGGGCTTGATGACGTCACAGTGTTGGGTGACGTCACAACGCTAAATAACGTCATAGTCGTATGCCGAGAGTTTTACTAACGTTGTAGTGTTTTACATTATTGAGTGACGTCAAATCGCTAAATGACGTAATAATACGTCAGAAAAGAACCCATAGTTATGAATTTACTTGATATTGCGTATGTTTAAATGTTGGTTGGACCGTCTATTACGTCATACATTGTAAATGTACGAAAACGGTTAAGTAATATTACGTCATAAAAAATCCTCGACGTACGAGTACGTTGACGTTTACGTACACAAACAAGTACGCTGACGTCATATTTGGAATAATTTTAGTACCCATTGTATATAAATGTTTATCTATAATAATAATTTTTAAATGTATAATATCGTTTTAGTTAAATTGTGTTCTTGATAAATAATTTAATCAGGCTATAAGGTGTAAATATTAACTAGATTATTATTTATATTATGTATTAGTTGTAAGAAATAGAAAATGGAAAGGCCGGCAACGCATTTCGAAACTAAAAATCAATTTAAACTATTCGTTTTTCATAGACCATTTTCTGGTTCCGGTGGAGCCCGTACCATATTCCTGGTCGATAATATATTTGGATTTTTGAAATTGAAACTTCAATTAATATAAAAAAAAAGGTGCGTGTACTTATGTACGCGCGTAAGAAGTTATACTTCTTTGGCTTTCTTTATTTTTTTTTAAATATTAAATAAATAATAACAAATATTTAACGTTAATAATGTAATAATATTTAGTATATTATTCAATTATTAATTAATATTAATAATTATTATTATTTATTATTTTATTATATTATTCATTCAATATTTAATAACTACGTATGTTTCATAACCTTTTAACTAAGTAACAATAGGTCTTTGTGCAAAAGCATTGCTAAATTTCTTTGAAAAAATAATAAAAACTCCTTTATTTGTTTAAAAGGTACTACAAATGTCATTATGGTCATTCAAAATTCTTGGCATACGAACTTCACGCATATTCTGTTTCTTTTTACTTGTACGCTATAATCACACTCCCAATTTTGTGTCACGGTGCGCGCGCATCGTAAAATTTCACTCTCATAAATTTTTCATAACGCGCCTAAAGAAATATAACTTCAAAAAAAAAAAAATGAACTTTACTGTTTGATGTCTACTCACAGTTAATTAATTAAACAATGAAGACTTGTTTTAATTAAAAATATTTTCTTGTGTTGTATTTATTCATCTTCCTATCGAGACGCCGGTCGGGTCTGGGGACCTACTGGATCAATGAAATGGTCTGGATTTTAGATTATTGCTTTGAAGCACGAAAAGTTGTAATTTTGTTATAAAATAGATCAATGTAATAATAAAATGTGTTTAAAATAAAAGATATTTTATTTCAAAGTTTATGTGAAAAAGACCTCACATAAAATGTGACCATCAGGTTGGCTGACCTAACATGATATCGCAATCAAACTATACGCCATATTTCTCTACCTATTAAGGTGCGTACAGACTATATAACATAACATGTTATAATAACATGTTATTGATATGTATGCTAGGACGAACCCAGCATCTACGTTTTTTTGTTTTTCTTTTGTTATTTAAAATGGTTATGTAACAATGTTATATTGCATTGTTATTCTAATGTGTACAGTATTGTTTTATGGTATAATGTTGAATAACAAGGTTTCATAATGTGGACGTGTTATAAAACACAAGTTATATATTATGTTACATAGTCTGTACGCACCTTTAGATACTATTTGCTATCTCTGCATTAAAGAACATAATAAAGAAATACAGTGGCCGGCCATTTTGACGTCAGGTTGGCGGACCACTATCAGATTTTTGACCGTATTTTACAATAGTAATCTGTCACTCATGAACTACAGATAATATTGCCATTTACGCCAGAGACAACATAACCGGTGACTGGCAGGTCATAATAAAAACCGTAATGGTTCGTCAGTGACCTGCTTGGTAATATTTTGTGAGGTCTTTCTCACATAGTTATTTCGACAATGTAGGACAAATCTTTGTCTTTATTTTACTATTATTAATTACTTAAGAAGTCATGAGGAACATGGTGTAATGGTTGCAGCTCCTTACACTACTGAAATAAGGATTTTTAATCATTTACACAAAGGTTTTTATGGTCATGTTATGGTTGGCCTGTAGTCAGGTCACTGGCCTTTAATTTTTTAATAGTAAAACAGTTCAATAAATTTATTGACTGTTCTCAACATCATGGCACGAGTAGGCTCTGGTAACATTTCTAAATTACCATATGCGAATGAAATGTGCACCAAATATTATAACGTATTTGTTACCATGGTAACCAATTTTTATATTATAAACACCCCAGAACTATATTCTAGAAAGCGTTTTTGAATGACGCGTATAACAACACTGCTCTTTAGACAGCATGGTACCAATTGACAGGCTACTTCTAATTAATTTGCGATATTTGTTTTAAATAAGTGTTGTTTGATGATTTGCTGTTTTAAAAGAGTACCGAGAGTTTTTTACGCCGGCTTTTTCTCTCAGCCTACACCCTCTGTCTTCTTTGCCGTAGGGATGCCTTCAAATTTAATGACGTGGAATAAGTGATACATGTATCTTATGTTCCATAATAAACATATTTTATTTTTTATATTTTATTTTAATACCTAAGTTGAATAAGATATTTCTTGCACAGGCTCAAAAATAAAACATATATTTGTAAATTTATTTTTAATATAAAATCGGAAACAATTGATTTAAACAATGCTAAACTAAACTACATTTATTTCACAGCAATGAATAAAAATATAGTGAGCGTGGCTTGAATTCGTATAAAACAGTTTTAAGTTGTTATACAAGTCAACATTACTTTAAAACGAACTGACAGCTGTCAAACATAAATGATTTATTTGACTGGCATTTCATGAATATATTTAATTGAAATTACTCTTATTGAATTTATTTAGAGATCTTTTGTCACTCTAATTCCTGACGCAGGAGTCGAGATGTTGGAAGAGCTCATGGTAATTCCGGGCAGCTTCATTCACTGTGCTGCTAGTAGGCTCTGTTAAACCAACTACTGTGTTTTTGTAGAGAAGGTCGTTCACACCTGGTCAAAACATTTAAAGTTTTTAGAAGAATCGTAATACTCGAATTATTATTATGTTTATTGGTGGAGTTACGAATGAATAACGAAACCGCTATTAAACTGACAGGGTTCTCCTAGGTAGATTACTCGGACCCGTTTTGTTTAATTTGTACATGAATTACTTTTAGCGGAATCGAAGTTATTAATGAGAGTTCTTACCATCGAACGATGAGTAAATCGGCAAATTGATGAGTTGGGTGTCCGTGAAGTACCCAAAGTGTACGTCAAGAGTGTCCAACAGAGCGTTCAAGCTATTAAGGAGTGGGTCATTTCTGAAACATTTAGTTTAAATATTCGTAATTATTATTTAAATATAAGGAACAGAACCTTTTTGGTCTCCGCATTATATTTGGCAGACACTCGCCGTCTCTTGAGGACTTAGACCTGAATTTCTTCTTCACCGTACGGCAAGTGTTGCATGCGTAGGTACCTTCAATTGTTGTACAACCGGCGTTCATATCTACGACCTCATGGATGAGAGTTACAAGGTGAGCACTGTTCTTTCGTCTTATACCTACTATAAGCATCATTTAGTTAAATAATGTTTGTGTCATTTAATTTCAATGTTATGAGTGTGATAAAGATAAGACATGAATTTGTCAATTGTCAAGATAGTACTGTCTTTGATTAACATACATAACATAGTAAAATAAGTAAAAGTCATAACTCACCTTCGTGTCAACACCTCGGAGTCAACAACATCAGCGAGGAGACAGTTCGAGTCGACCGAAACACCAGTCGACAACGCCAAGGTATTGTTGCGACAGAGAACTCGAATTTGAGATGCTTCGAGACCCGCCGCCTTTAAATTAGCTGGAAACATTTTAATTTGAATATAACGACAGGATGAGGCTAATAAAAAACTGCACAAATCGAGATATATAAATAGAAATACAAATTGCATCACAGATATAAATGTATAATAGAATATAGTTAATAATGATAGTTATAGTTAAGTGTACGTAGAAAACACAACGCTTTTTTATTATTAAGCTTATAAAGATGAAGATTTTGTTAACGCAGGAACAGTTACTATAAAGATTAAAATCTTTGTGTTGTAAAGTCCATTTAAAAGGGTCACCACGCTAATATCATTGGGAACATGAATGTGCTGTTGCTTAAACGGTGAGAGTCGACCTGGTGAAAGTATTGGTTACAGTCAGTGGACTAACTGTCATAATAAAACTAATTTATTATTAGAACATTTTTTTTTATTATTTCAAGCACAAAATCTGGTCGCAGAGCAGGCGGAAAATATAAAACGGCACAAATATCTTCTTCTAACTTTGATTGTGTTTGGAGTTGAGACTTTTGGGCCGTGGGGTTCCTGTGCGCGGTAATTAAAGATTTTCTAAGCCTGTTACATATGCCTAGAGTTGTATTGTTTTATTTTATTTATCAATTTGTAATTATTATTGTAATTGAGTACTATGTACGTTAGAAATATTGTAAATAGTCTTTAGTCTCGCTAGTAATTAAATGTCACTCACCATCGATATCCTCCAATTCCACAAACGCTACATCACTTTCTGGATCTGCTAAACAGGCCACTGCACCTGCGTTGCCATAGTATTTGTTGGTGGAATCGTAGGAACAGATTTTCGATCCTGGAAATAAGTTTGTTTTACGTATAAGCATTAAAAGAAAACAAAGTATATAATATACAATTAAATGAACTAAGATTTCCTGTGTCGTGGTGTGAACTTAATTAAAGTAACAATACTTCAGTTACAAGAACAGTTTGAACATATGACTGGTTTAAAATGTGTTTCTGACTGCCTGGACTTAATAATCCAAAATGTCCAAAAATTGCGTGACGTAATACTTGAACTTAGTTATTGAAGAGCTGGGAACCAAATCTTACACATATTTCATTCATCAGTGCATTGTTTATAATGAATTACATTTTCATTGAACTATTATTAAATTATTATACTATTCTTGACGCAAATCCAAATACTAAGTAACGAACGCGAAAGTGTGTACGGGTAATTGTGAGCAAGGCCCGAAAATTGTATTAGGCGTCAAAGTATAGAATATGTTAAATTTCGAATCGGTTATTTCAGTTCAAAATTTATTATAGTGTCGTTTTTGCAACTTACCCTTTGGGGCTACGGAATCAGCTGGCTTACACAAGGAACAAAGACTCTTGACATCGTAGTTCTGGAATAATTATAAATTATTTGAAAATTATTATGAAATTCACTTTGAATAGGAATATGTTTATTTTTATTTTCGTTGCGATTTCTTCAAAATTATATCATTTTGTTTGTTATACTTTTACAACACACTGCCTTAAGAAACGCTCAGTTGTGGAACGTCAAGGTGATGCGGGTGGAATTTCGTATTCTGCCTCGACGTTCGATGATGAAAATCAGCTGCAGGTCAATCCGAACAACTCCTCTGAACACTCTCCATGGTAAATGCGGTAGAAGATGCAGAGTGACCCCACATCTCTACGCAACGCCAAAGGATCAAACTGGTCGGAGAGGGATTGGTCATCGACGATTCTTCAGTGGTTTTCTAAGATTCTTGAGAAAAAGTAATTTCCATACGAACTCTTGTAGTATTTTAATTTATTACTACCTAATTTCGGAATGTGTCTAGATAATTGGCAACATTCAGGGTTCGATTAATTATCTAAGAGCAGTGTTGGCCTAGTGAGTGACAAGAGCGGGCGACTCTCATCCCTGCGGTCATAGGTTCGAACCAGTGGCGGATTTATAGATTTGCCGCCCGTAGGCTATTCAATTTTTGCCGCCTCTAAATTTTGATATCTTAGTCCACAATCATATCAATTTTCTATCAATAAAATTCCAACTTTATAATTTGTGCTCCATCATCCTCGTTACATCAACTTTTCCCATATAGTTATTTATATTGAGAACTATGGTACCGTGTTAGATCCTTGATTATTTTTACAGCAAAGAATTATCAAAAAACATTATTTTAAGGAAAAAATATCTCAATCGTATACCACTTTTAAAGTAAGGTAAGGTCTTAAAACTATACAATACTTACAAAATATGAATTAAGCTTACGTAAAAAACATACATTTGGCGAACTTTGATTAACATTTATTATTACACTCACTAGATATTGAACTAGTTTTTTATTTAATAAAAATTAGTCAATTTTAGTCAGTATTTTTATTAGACCATCGATATTATATCGATTGAATTGGGTAAGCAGATCTCATAATTATTAGGTACACGGAGAAAAAAATATAGCAGTTATCAGTGAAGAATATATGTATGTAAAAATTACTAAATTTCGATTACAATATCGAATCGCGATATTCTAAAAGTTCATAATCATTAATGTATAATTAGTAAAGTTTAGGAATTGTTCATGCAGAGATGTTGAAATATTTATTAATTAGCACTGTATATGAGAATATTTCGATTTTTGTTAAATATTTTCATTTTTCTCCAATTTTCGAAATTCGTATTATGTGTGTATAATATTTTTTTTTTAAATTTGTAAACCGAAATAAAAAATTTATGAACTAAATTTGCCGCCCCTTAAAATTTGCCGCCCTAGGCTCCAGCCTACTCAGCCTGCTGGTAAATCCGCCACTGGTTCGAACTCGGCTGTGTAATTGACCATTCTTTGCGCATTTAACACTCGTCCGATGAAGGACTACGTCGTATGAAAATGCTTCACAAAAATCGATGGCATGTGTCAGACATAGAAGCGATCACCTATTTGTCTGATAAGACAAAAAAATCTCGAAACAGACACAAATATCAAAGGCTCAAACCTTAAAGGCTGGTAAACAAGGTAAACATTCCTACCCAACCGTACGGAAATTTGGAAATAAATATATTATTTTCAAAATGGGACTAAGTGCCATTGAGTTTATTCGTTACAAAAATACAATTTTCTCTTTATAACATTAGTATAGAAGAAACAAATGGGGTAGAGACTATGCAACGGCAAATCAGTTATGCCGGCAACGCACTCGCGAGCCCTCTGGCATTGAGAGTGTCCATGGGTGGTTTCACTTAACATCAGATGCGGCTGCTGTCCATTTAGTGTTTGTTCCAAAAAAAATAGTAAGTTTCAAAGGCTAATGATTCCGGATTAGTTACAGGGATCCTGGTGAAGCTGAGCCATTACATTACTGATGATACAGGCACTTCTGCCACGTAGTTATAGATGCAGAAACCTACATACCAAAATCTGGACTAAAACTTACGGATGCTGAGATTTGGGACGCGTTCCCCAACCGCACGTGCGTAGTCGCATTCTGAGCGAGAAATCACACCGTTTTCTTGTGCCGCTCTGATGAAGGCTACGTATGCTGGAAATGCGTTATAAATTTACTAGCTCAATTCGAGCAACTATAACCAAGCAAAGGCACTTAAGCATATGCAGGAAGTATGTCTGTCCTCACCAACAGAGATGAATGAACTCAAAACAATATCTTGAGCTTCAGAAAAAGAATTTGCAGAACACCGCAGTATCACATCATGAGCGTTGTATATCACAAAGTGTAAATACAAAATAAAATGAAGATAAGTTAGCATGTCCCGAAGTTAATTGTACCTAATCAATAAAAAGGAAGCCAGAAATACCGGCTATCGATTAGAGAGTCAGTAACTACGACAATATTCGTAAACGATACTCAATGTTAGAAATTTTGAGGTACTTCGTGAAGAAGAAAGAAGCATCTTCATATCTGTTGGTTATGTTTATATACTACGGAGGAAAAAATTTACATCATATTAAGACCACTCAACACAACACCAATTTCCGAAAGAAATTTCTCCCAAACCGAGTAGTGGCAGACTGGAATAGGCTTCCGGAAAGTGTGATCAGTGCACCATCTGTGAACACCTTTAAAAACCGATTGGATAAGTTTCTCCAAATCTCATAATACACGCGCTTAATAAAAGCTGCCAGTGTGTTAAGTAAATAATAATAATAATATTTTAAAGGATTTTAATGACTCAGGTTAAGAAATGTAATACTTACAGATGCCACCAAACTCGGGGAGGCAAGCATTTTTCCCGCGAAGGTTTTCAAAGCTAGACATTGAACTCGAAGCCCGTAGCAGAGTCACGACGCGGGAGAACGCACGTGGATTGTTGCGTAGGTTTTGAACTAGCTTCACAGGCAACAGACCGTAGTATCTGATATGGAACAGTTATATTAAATTTGTAACTCAAATGTTACATGATTAAAATCTTAAGGGCTTTTTGGACTGCAGACCTAAAAACAATAGGCGATATTTAAAATTTGAAAAAACTACAGAAATTTTTAAACATCCAATCATAAGGTTGGTTCCCTGAGATCAATCAACCCATGTGCGAAGCGCGTCTACCGAACAGACTTTTCGAACTCTCACAGTGGTTTTCGCAACGGCGGTCGCGCTCAAATCAGTCGTGAAGCAGTCGTTTTATGATTTGGCATTCTAATAAGGAGGTAGCTTGTAGTTTATCAGAATGCCAAATCGTAAAATTTCTGTTTTACGACTGATTTGAGCGCAACCGCCGCTGTGAAAACCGCAGTGTGAGTTCGAAAAGTGAGTTACAGAATCGCAAGGCAGTGCTAAGAATATTGAAAGAAGACATATCCATACAAAAAGGACGCTACCACAATTGAGAAAGAAATTCGCTCAATTTTCAGTATTAATGACAATGTAAGGAAATATTAAAGCGTATGAATTCTTAAAAGTCTGTAAAAAAATATTGTCAATTACTACTCACTGTCGGGCCATGAATCCGTAGTTAGCTGGTGCGGCAATAAAATCAGCAGTGTTATCCTTGATAGCGGCAAAACATTCGAAGACAGACTTCCTCTGTTGGCAGGAAATCGCTGGTTCGATTCCCAGGGTATGCGCAGCTAATTGCACCCAGAGACACTTGGAGTGTTCAGATTCGGAGATGGTGCACCAGCGACGGGCTGGGATACAACTTGGAGACGCGTCGATTGGTGGGATGTTTCGCACTAAAAAAAAATGGTGCGTGTACTTATGTACGCGCGTAAGAAATTATACTTCTTTTTTTAAATATTAAATAATTAATAATCAATATTAAGCGTTAATAATTTAACAATATTTAATATTTATTATATTATTCAATTATTAATTAATATTAATAATTATTATTATTATATTATATTATTAATTCAATTTAATAACTAGGTATGTTTCATAACCTTTTAACTAAGTATAAATAGGTCTTTGTGAAAAAGCATTGCTAAATTTCTTTGACAAAATAATTAAAACTGCTTTATTTGTTTAATACGCGCACGCTCGGCGACCATACTGAATTTTGTGTCACAGTGCGCGCGCATCGTAAAATTTCACTCTCATAAATTTTTCATAACGCGCCTAAAGAAGTATAACTTCAATAATGTTTAAATTTTAATTTTAATTTTTTTTTAATATATACAGTTTCTCTGTGTAACGTATTTCAAGGGACCGAGCAATTCGACCGTTTCGGAGGACAATGGGAACGAACATATACTTACAGTTAGCAGAGTAAGACAAATTAGGCAGAGATTTGTCGAACGAAACCCTCGCATTGGAGCCTCCAACAATGGCTTCAAAAAGGACCGTTTGCCAGGAATTTCCAGCAGGAATGGCGCCATTTTTCCACCACTTTTGTAGGTTTATCTGGATTCTTTTTGCTTGGTATCTGAATATAGGAAAGGTATTTATATTGCATTTTTAAAAGCTTCTAGTTATAGTATTATTAATTATCGTAATTCATTAAGTCTTTAAATATAAAAATCTTTTGAAAGTTATAAATAAGACTCATATCTTCTATTTGTTTGTACACTGAGTTTGTAGGCTGAGTTCTGCTGCTGCTTATTAGTAGGTGTATATACAGTAGAACCTCTATAAGTCGAACATCAAGGGAGACGCCAAAAAATTCGAGTTATAGAGTTTTCAACTTATGGAGGATTTCGAGATTTTAGAACCAAACTACTTCTGACAGTATTTAAGTCGAAAACAAATGACTGGCTTAGCTAAATTTCAAAGGAAATCAAAATTGAACACCTGACACAAAGCAAGCAAACACGTGTTTCCATGAGTCATAAATTTATTATTGTATACTCCTCAAATGTTTTCTAAGAAACAATAGTGTACTCACATTGTCGGCAAGTTCTTAAAGTCGGTAACTTATTTTGTTCGAACAATAGAGATAATAAATTCCAAATGATCAAGTTGTAAAGGTTGTAAAATAAAACGTTCCTATGTTCGAGATACAGAGGTCAAATTTAATTTTTCGAGTTATAGAGTGAAAATATGTACCAAAATGGCTTGGAGGGACTCGGTGATTATTTCGATTAACAGAGGGTTAAGATTTCAAGTAATGGAGGTTTTGGTGTTTTAAGGGAAGGGAACAAAACAATTTTTCGAGATTTGGAGGTTTTTGACTAATCGAGGTTCGACTTAACGAGGTTCTACTGTATATATTATTTAATATATTTTAATTGTAAAATAATAGAGGTATTAGTAGTAACTGTTGTGATACAATTGTTGTCGGAAATAATAATAAAAAAATAATCTTATTGAGCATTTCTCTTCTGCTGTTAATAATTAATTAATTAATTTTTTTTTTGGTTTTCCAAGGACCTCTTATTGAGTATAGGCCTCCGCCAATTAACTCCATCTCTCTCTGTTTGGAGTATTTTTCTCTCAATCCTCTCCACCAACTTTCTTAAGCTTAAGTTGCTAATAGCAGAAGAGCGACGAGCTAGTTAATATATTATATTAACTAGCTGATCCGGCAAACGTTTTGCCGTTTTGAAACATTTTTTTCAATAAAAGAAACTATCTACTATAATAAAAAATAGGGGTTGATCGCAGAGGGGCGATGTATTTTTGTATGCTGTATCATCCAAAAACAAAAACTACATTTTTTGTCGAAAAAAATAAAAATATTTTTTTTGAGGTGGACACCCCTTATCACTTAGGGGTTTGAAAGATAGATAGTAGCCGATTCACAGACTCACTGAATATGTATGTAGTCCTTCTGCCCTCGTCAACCGCAAGTATAGTCATTTAACGTAAAATCATCATCATCATCAACAGTCTTTCGAGTACCTTAGCAACTCTATCCCATGACAGCCTCGGTCTACCGGATCTCAGGTTGTGAGTTTAGTAAGGACCTTGGGGTTCTATCGTCCACCATTCGATGCAAATACCCCAACCACTTTTTTCTTATGTAACAGGGGGCAACCACGCAGGAGGCTCACCTGATATTAAGGACATATATTTCCTTGAGGCTGCCTTTAAGAATTGGTACGCTCTTTTCTTGAAGGACCTCAGATTGGTTCGGAAACACTTGTGGGCAGCTGGTTCCACATTTGTGGTGCCCGGCAAAAACAGTCTTGAGAGACATTCAGTTGTGGAACCACGGACGTTGAGGTGATACGTATCTGAACGTCACGATGATGAAACTCAGCTTCAGGTAATTATCCAAACAAAAGAGCTGAGCACTTGAGCCTGTTGCATTTTGAATTGGACGATGTTGGCCTCGTCAAGAATGTTATAATGTCATTGAAGCTAATGAATAATATAAATACTCACGTTGGTGCAATAAGGGCGCTCAATGGTTGCTTAACAAAAGAGCAAGGAGCGACACGCTGAGCCAAGACCTTGCTGTTCAGTACTACAAGGGAATCGTCAGGACATAATAGGGAATAGGATGATGCCTCTTGTGGGTTCCAGAGCTGGGAAAAGATGATTATAGATTATATATGTTGAATGTCAGTGAGTCTCTTGTCAGTTCTCGTCCGTCTGATATCTTTTTATGTAAAAGGGGGCAAACGGGCAAGGGGCTCATCTGATGTTAAGTGATACCGCCGCCCCTAGACACTCATATTGCCAGAGGCCCTTTCATGAATTGGTACACTATTTTCTTGAAGGACCCTCAGTGGAATCGGTTTGGAAATCCTTCACTGGGCAGCTGGTTTCACATAGTGGTGGTGCGTGGCAAAAACTGCCTCAAAACCGCGTGTGGAACGACGGACGTCGAGGTGATACGGGTGGAATTTTGTATCGACCTCGACGTCCGATTATGAAACTTAGCTGCAGGTATTATTTGAGAACTTTTAAAGTTTAGTTGAAACAGTGCAAATTTCTTGATTCAATTTTATATGAATAAGGGTTAGAATACACGTTAAATTTTGATTTTGACAATCGGAAATTGCTAAGACCAGAAGAGAGGAGAAGATAAATCTAAATGATTAAATAGGATCATAGTTTGGGCCACAAACTTAGCCCACTGTTTAGATTTTTCTAATTTATTATGTTTATACAAAGAAGTAGCTAATTTACATATGCCTACAACCAAGCACCAACTAATGAAGGTATCTTGTATGCATTTTATCTAGAAGCTTGAAAGCGGGAATTATTAACTACTAGTTTTTTTTTGTTTTCTAGCGACTATACTGACTTTTTATAATTTTTTTTTTTTTTATTTATTATCACTTCGTTGCATATACATTAATATAGTACAATTGACATAATTAAATAAAAAGGAGAGCAACTGGCGGCCTTATCGCTTTCAAGCGATCTCTTCCAGGCAACCACTGTGAGAAAACAAAAAGTATTAATTACATAAGATAGGCAAGAAGTGCAAAAATACAAGTATTACATTTAGTTGGAAACAAGGAACAAAAAACAAACTAAACTAATAAAGAATACATGAAAAAATAATAATACTAATAATAAAGTGCACATGAATCATTTTTAATTTCCTAAATTAAGATCAGTCTCAGTAGGTACCTATTATTAAACATAGGGATACGATGTGGACAGGTAATGTTTGTAAAGAAGAAATTTAAAGGAAGATAGAGAAGGAGCTAAGCTAAGCTAATAACCTAATAATTGGTTTAACTTAAAACTAGACTCGTATTTCTTCTTTTATTTTATGCTTGCATATTTGAATTATGTGAAACCCAAGGCCATTATACTGTATATATAGGCAAAATATAATTATTTAATTCATCTCAAACTCAAGCTCAAAATATCTTTATTCATATAGGTAAACATGTACACTTATGAATAGTCAGAAAGAAGTTAAATTAATTGTAAATTTACATTTACTACCAGTTCGCAAGTCAAGGGCGTAGAGCGGATAAGAAGAACTGGCAAGAAACTTTCTCACTCTTTTTAATCGCCAAGTATTGAGGCATACAAATTGTTTGAACTGGAGCAATTATATTATTGAATGTGAATGTGTGATTTGTGTATGAAACATACAAATATATTTGTTGATTTCCCTCAACGTCCTTATCACCTTTATAATTAAATAAAAAATGAGTCAGTGGCGCTACAACGTCTTCCAGGCCTCAGATATCTATATATGTTTCATGATCATTTATCAATCTAATAGGGAAGTAGGTGTTTTCGTAACTATCACCTCGACGTCCGCCGTTCCACGACTGAGCGTTTTTCAAGGCAGTTTTTGCCGCGCACCACCACTTTGTGGAACCAGCTGCCCACTGAAGTATTTCCGAACCAATTTGACTTAGGGTCCTTCAAGAAAAGAGCGTACCACTTCCTGAAAGGCCGGCAATGCACTTGCGAGCCCTCTCGCATTGAGAGTGTCCATGGGCGGCGGTATCACTTAACATCAGGTGAGCCTCCTGCCCGTTTGCCCCCTGTTCTATAAAAAAAAAAAAGGTGTCAGACACACGATGTCGACTCTTCCGAGCTAAGTTTGTGAAGCCGGTTCTTTCACGATGATTCCTTCACCGTTCAAGCGAATGTTAAATGCGCACAGAGAATGAAAGTCCATTGGAGCACAGCCAGGGTTCGAACTTACGACCTCAGAGATGAAAGTCTCACGCTGAAGCCACTAGGCCAACAATGCTCTATGCCTTATGCCTTTATACCGATTAAATATATATATATAAATTTTACTCACATTAAAGTACTCGCGGACGTGTTGCCAGGATACGTACGCTACTCCTGGAGTATTACCACTTCTAAGACATTGCAATGCTTGTATGTGTCTATTGTCATTTTGTACTCCGTCAACTGTCACTCCCATGTCTCTGGTATAGCGGGCACAGTTCGATCTGACACCACAAAGTGAGCAGAGGGATTGATAGCGGTTTTCTGAAAGTTTATTCAAGTACTCTTAGAGATAAATTCAAGGAAATTAATATACTTACCTTTCCCTCGCAATATATTTATGAAAATATTATATATGTATACAAAAATAGAATAGAACATACGCAGAATGTTAATACACGGAACAAACGCAGACTGCAATTTCCCCGTGCTATCTAAAGTTAGTAATTCTTTTTTGGGGAAAGGGATACTCTTCTTTAATAAAATCCCAGAGGCTCTTTTATCTCTGCCTTTCAATAAATTTAAGAAATGTATTAAATACTTGATAAAAGCGCCTGGGACTAGTGCTAGACAGGCTACTTCTAATTAATTTGCGATATTTGTTTTAAATAAGTGTTGTTTGATGATTTGCTGTTTTAAAAGAGTACCGAGAGTTTTTTACGCCGGCTTTTTCTCTCGGCCTACACCCTCTGTCTTCTTTGCCGATGAGTAGGGATGTCTTCAAATTTAATGACCTGGAATAAGTGATACATGTATCTTATGTCCCATAATAAACATATTTTATTTTTTATTTTTAGCACGAATATTATGTAAACAGAATCATAAAGTTTCTATAACTTTCTATATTGAATCTGTTTCAAATCTCGACTAGAAGATGACAATTCATTGTTTTATTTAACACGAGGCAAACAGGCATCTGATGTGTAATAAAGCCTATGGACCCTTACATTGCCAGGAGTCTCGCAAGTGCGTTGGCGACCTTTAAAGAAATGGTTCGCTCTTTTCTTGAAGGACCGTAAGTCGAATTGGTCCGACAATACTTCAGTGGGCAGCTGGTTCCACATAGTGGTGGTACGCGACAAAAATGTATATATGGAGTGTTGTACGCTTCTTCCGACCTAAAGGGCGGATCCTGGAACATTCTTACACCTTCCTGAAGACCTCATTGGAGGTCCAGAATCATCGTAGTGTTTGTAGCCATAGTATTCTAAAATAGATATAGTAGATAGACGTAGAAAGAATCTACATCTTTTTAGTAAAATAAATGAAAGACATAATTTTAGTACTAGAAATAAAGATAAAATAGCTCAACCATCTTTCAGATTAGCCAAAGTTCAAAATTCATTCATGGGGTACTGTGTGAAATGTTACAATAAAATACCTTGTGACATTTTAAAACTAAATGAACGAAAATTTAAATGTTTTATTAAAAGTACACTTTGTAAACAAGCATATTACAAATTAGATGATTATATTCAAGATAAGAATGCTTGGAAACATGCTGGTCCTGCTCCATAGGACAATCCTATGATTGGCTCTATAGCCTGGACAAAATCAAATTGGTTGCTGATTTTTTGCTTATTATTATTATTATTTTTTAATCTATATAATGCTACAAATGTAATTATTATTATTATTTTTTTTTGTATCTCACACACTGTTTTGTTGTGTTTTTTTTTAATATTTTTATTACTCTTTAATGTTAATATTCTACGGTTTCGATATTTGTAAATATGTGAGGAACATGTATACTAACTTTTTTAGTATAGTAGTTTATTCTAAGAGTACATTGTCTTCACATATAATTATTTAACAAATGTAACAAAATATTGTAAACCTATTTTAAAAGAGTAAGTGTGGAGTTTCTTGCCCATTCTTCTCCACACGAAACTACCTTTTGGAAGCGGCAACTAGAATTATCTTTATATATTTTTTTTTGACGTTCAAAAGTGCCATTTTAGATGGTCTAATTGAAATAAACGATTTGACTTTGACTTTGATAGCAAAACCTTTAGAAGGTTTGCTGTTGCTAGCCTATAAAATTAAGAAATCATAGAATACATGATACATACTCAAATCCGCATCTACGGAGCTATTAGCGCTCCAGGGCCCAGGTCTGCAGGCGCTGTTGAAGAACTGG
This sequence comes from Pieris melete, assembly GCA_963693345.1. Classification (NCBI taxonomy): domain Eukaryota; kingdom Metazoa; phylum Arthropoda; class Insecta; order Lepidoptera; family Pieridae; genus Pieris; species Pieris melete. Next base: position 295,067 of record CAVNZK010000356.1, on the reverse strand, counting down.
GAGATCGCTTCCACCTCAATCTCTTCAGCGGTCTTTCCGTTGGTGTTTGCATCAGGACAGCGGCCAGCAACCTACGTGTTATCATGTAGTGTTTAATTGTTTATTTAATTTTTGGGACCTCTTCGACAATAATAGTTACAGAGAGCGACAATGTTTCAATTGGTTTATAACGTTGTTCGTGCACTTTTGATGGTTTAATGGTAAAACTGTTATCTACTATATAAAAATAAGTCGGGTTTTCCTTCCTGACGCTATAACTCCAGAACGCACGAACCGATTTCCACGGTTTTGCATTCGTTGGAAAGGTCTCGGGCTCCGTGAGGTTTATAGCAAGAAAATTCAGGAAAAATTTCAACAGAAAACCGGGATCACCAAACAAAATGTTACATGTTCGTTGTCGTACAGTATGTCACTGGCCTAAGTATGTAATAAATTAATTATTTAAATATGTTCGACGACCTGGTGGACAGAAAAACTGTGTCCAGTTTGTGTTTCCACCACACCAACCTCTTTCTATTTAAGATCATGTATATAATAAATAAATGAAAAAAAAAATTGAACACTTAGAAACCTCAAAAATAACAGTATTTCTCCACTATTCAATGGATGTTATTATACATATAAACCTTCCTCTTCAATCACTCTATCTACTAAAAAAAATCGCATCAAAATCCGTTGCGTAGTTTTAAAGATTTAAGCATACATATGGACAGAGAAAGCGACTTTGTTTTGACATGTAGTGATAAGGATAATATATAGGACTTTCAGGCATTGCCACAATCAACAGACATATCATACCTTCTTCTCCAAGAATTTTGAAACCCTGGGTGACCAGCGTAGTTCCGGTTCATCCAGACCTGGGTGGCAGTAGCGACCTCCACGTAGACCTTCCAGACCACCAGCGTGGCTCGATGATACTACTGCCACCGCTTCGAATGCGAAGGGTTCTGGAATTATTCAAAACTTATAAAGATTTGTGATAAGGTTTTTATAGGAAATGTCAATTAACATTAATCAAAAGTTTATGTAGTTTTGAACCCAGTCTATATCTAACATATAAAATTCTCGTGTCGCAGTGTTCGTTCCCATACTCCTCCGAAACGGCTCGACCGATTCTTATGAAAATTTTTATGCATATTTAGTAAGTATGAGAATCAGCTACTATCTTTCAAACACTTAAGAGATAAGGGATGTCCACCCCAAAAAAATATTTTTTTATATTTTCATCTACCCTCTACGATCAACCCCAATTTTTTATTTGTTGGTTAAGAACTTATAACTTGAACTCTGAGGTTTATATATAGAGAAAAATCACAGAAAACCCTAAAAAGTTTACATTCCGGAAAACCGAACAGTCTCTGGGGTAGCATAGCAAAATGTTCCATGAACTAAAAAGGCAATATCACATTAAGGAGAAACGAAGTTCGCGGGGGCAGCTAGTTTTAATATACTTTTCGTTATGTTTGAGAACGGGATGGCTTTGGCTCGCAAGTACCTAAAGCTGGCGCGGGCGCAAAAGTAAATTATGTAAGCGATACATGACGCGTTATTAATCACTTATAATACCACAAGAGCTTCAACATTATCTGGCATTTCCCTCAAGCGCGAAGCGCTCGTGATTTTTAACCTGAAAAACTTGACGACTTTATTTGTTTGCGGGGAACCTTGAGGGAAATGCCAGATAATGTTGAAGCTCGTGTGGTATTCGGGGGATTATTTTTCCGACCCAAATGTCGGCCAATAGAATTGCACCATGAGACGAAATGTACAGTTAACAAATAAGAATTTCATAATGAATAAAACAACTACTTAATACTTTTCTTGAAGCAACTACCAGAGAAAATTTTCAAAAAATTATCAGTATAATACCATGTAGGTTGTACCACGTGACGTCGAATGGTGCAATTCTATTGGTCGACATTTGGGTCGGAAAAATAATCAGCAATATTAAACTAGAAAAATCTTTTGAAATAAACTAGTAATATACTTTGCATTTAAGATATTTAACAATCAGGTTTATTGCCCCAACATTTTAATTAAATTTAAATTCCTAGCTATCCCAGGCATCCCATTTATCTCATTCAGAAGAACACGTGCCAAAACTCACCGATATCCAGATTAAGCATTCTGGTAAACGACCTAGGTCGTTAAATGTAGTATTTAATTGAAGTGAAACTTCTTTATCGGGGTTGGAAAAAAATTTAGTGTAACATTTTTTCGTTACGCGTCACATTTTTCCGTTACGCGCCATGTTGATTTTTGAAGTCAAACTTCTTTATCGGCGTTAGAATGAATTTTTTATCGACGTATGGGAGAAATTTTGTAGCAAAATAACGATAACAATGATAGTAATAATTCTATTACAATTAATGAAATTTTGTAATAATCTTAGTAGTACTAAGGTAAAATGAAATAATTGTATTTGTATTCATGTCTTTGATAATAAAAGCCTTTTGTTAAACTTTATTTAACCAATTTCGTTAAGTTGCATATAGTAGATCATTTTTAGAAAAATAAGGTCATAAAGAAGTTTCACTTCTTACGTGTGTACACCTACTCGTAGTACACGCACACATTTTTTTATTCTTGTGCCAATGTATCAGTTTGCCGAGCGTTGACAAGCTTTTATAAACGAATAAATTAATTAAACAAAGTATTTCAGTACTCTTTAAGACTCTTTTTTATCTTTTTTACACATTATATTTATTTTAGTAAAACTTTAATGGATATTTCTTAAAGAAATAATTATTGTATCCTCAATTCTTGCTTTTCGGACAATGTGATTGTTGTATGAAATTTCAGACTTACCGCTCCTTGACACATTTCTGATGGATCCCACGATTCTGAAGTTTTTGCCAGAAGCATGCTGTGGGATCAGGGCCACCTCTTCTTCAGATAAAACACCGAGATCAGCCTGACCGCGAGATAGTTTTAGGGCGCAATCGCTTCTAAAAATTATCACATTTTACCAGAGATATAACTTAATATATGTGTTGTTTACGTTTAATTCAAGGGATACTGTGTGCACAGAAATACAATTCCACAGCCAGGTTGAGGGGATTCATGGAGAACTTATGAAAACACAGCTTTGCTCGTGGCATGTGGCTCATTAGAAAAACATTATCTGTTAAGAGAATCGACGCTGGGTTTGTTCCTTGTAATTTTTTGTGGTATAATAACTTGTTAAAAGAAAACGAGGAAGATAAATAAAAAGATGGGAAGATGATGTTCGAAGAGTAGCTGGCCCTATGTTAAGCTAGAAACAGAGAAGAGTGGAAGACTTTAGAGGAGGCCTATGTCCAAGGACAAGCTGTATAACAGAAATCAGATTAATTATTAGTATTAAGCTATTGCATAGCTTGTATCGCGGGCCTTGAGCGTGGAGACTGAATCCAGAAATTCCGTAACGAAAATAACCTAACACACGATGACGTAGCGTGACGTCTCACATCGGGTGCAGCCGGTACGCGTTAGAGTGAGACAGACTATATAGGCGTGTTAGTCTGAGTCTGGTAGAGTGGTAGATTATGGAATTAATATCAAAGAATAAAAATATTGCATATACAAAAAAATAATAAATAATTATAATTGCATAAGTTGATAAAAAACGCTTTGCAATAGCTTTACCGCCGCAGTCCCCGAGTGCCACACATTTTTTTTTTAGTGTTAATTTTCTAGTATTACTCATTTTTATGGACTAATATATAGTAAATACAGCAATAAATGCTTTTATTGTTTTTATAATAACTTCGTCAATATTGCCTTTTTATCAAGACTTTCTGTGCCTGGACTTACTTGGATTCCACCAGCTCACATTTCACTGCACTCCATTGCACTTCAAGGCGTTGGCATACATGTTTTTGAGAAATGGGGACGCATACTCGGTCTAGAAAAAAATAATATTAAAAACGCTTATCAGTATTAGTTATTATGATCAATTTAGGCACCGCTGCTTAAATTAGTAAATGTGTGTTTGTCCACAATGTCTCGAATTAATATATATATATTCATATATATTAAATACTTATAATAATAAAATAATAGGTATACATTGAAATAAATAACTAAACTTAACATATACTAAAATATTATATCATTAAAAGGAGTCCTTTTAGGCAAGGTTCCGAAGATACTGGCAGCGTTCCCCCTTTGAATTGCTAGACTAATTCTTTGTCCGAGGTAGCTGCCAGATCTTCGGTCTCCTGTGTCGACCAACCTTTTTGAAATTTCTTTAAAGGTTAGGTAGGACCCCACGGACCAAGGGTCTCGACACCGAATGGGACAAAATCATATTCTGAGCCTAGACCCCTGTATTTGCATGCTTTTTTTTTTCTGCTGCTTCATATTAATTTATATGTCAGGGAATGTTACAATCGAATCAAGTGACCGTTAATTGTCAATTGTTGCTTTGGTTGATGAGATTTCTTCTTTTACTTTTAAGAATCATACGTACGAATAACATTATTATGATCCAACAGAAAAATAATGCGTTTTGCAAAGCAGTTTGATGATAGGATACTTAATATAAAGTTTGAAGAAAATCCTGGTATTTTTTTTTTTGGTTAATGTTGCTAGAGTTGGTACCATTATTGTGCGGTGGTGGTACACACTTCTTATAGCCATCGAGTTATTCCCGAAAAGCGGGACTAAACCTGTCCCGCGCGGGACATTTCATTTTTATTTAAAAATCGGGACGTCCCGCCAAAATCGGGACGTCTGGCAATGCTGGATAGTACTGATAGAGTACAGGCAGTCCTTGTCTTACGTCGTTTCGATTTACGTCGCGTATTTCGAGAACCTAACATGCCGTAAGTACGAGGACTGCCTGTTTTCAGTGGAGCATTATGATGAGAGGTTGGATTGAGTTGGGTCTGGTACAACTCGCTGCTCATTAAAATCTAAGCTAAAAATTTCCCTGTGGCAGTATACCAACGCTCGCATTTCCTCGCTGTATTGCGATACTCATTCGTTGAGCGAGGAAAGCACCAGCTATGAGGTCACCGGTACTATCACCAGGCGCCAACTTAAATCTTTAATTTTATTTTTATTTAAATGCTAATATTTCATAAATTCCCTTTACGAAATGTTAATTTTAAAAATACAAATTCTATACGGTAATTCGCCCTTCTCACTCTCTCTCAATCGGTCTCAATCGCTCCCTCCGTTTTCTTCGACAAAAACGCTGCACATCTTCGTGACGCTAATATTAATATTGCGTTTTATCTTTTAAAAATTTAACCTCATGCGTCTTAAGAAGTTTCACTTCAAAAATTATTACGCAATTGCTATTAAACTATTTAATCACCTTACTAGAAGTTATAGATCACTGCCGTGTAATGCTTACAAGGATTAGATTAAATTTTTAAAGGCAAGGTGCTTTTATAGCGTGGGAGAGTATGTACTATTTCGATTATAAGTTTTGACAACTATTATAATGAACTGTTCTTTTTATTATGACATCATGATAATTAATATAATATCATGCCTATATGGCTTGCTTGTCTTTATATCTGATCAATCTGTATGTACCACCACTTCTTTGCAAATACTATGAGTCATTATTATCTCATGACTCACCACTTGAAAGATCACTAAAAATCCTGACGCATCGAACAAATATTGATAGCAAATTATTTACAGAGAAAATTTACCTATGAAATAGTAAGGAGTGGTTAAACTCGATAAGGTTGTTGGCGAATTACATACATAATTCAATATAAATAAATCAGTGACGCTACAACCTATTGGGGTCTGGGCCTCAGATTTCTGTATCTGTTCATGATCATTTGTCAATCTAATTGGAAAGTAGGTGATTGAATCGATCTGAAGTCTCCTGGGCCTGACACACGCCCTCGACTTTTAGGTCTAAGGCTCGCACGATGTATTCCTTCGAACGAACGAATATAAAAGTCCAATGGTGCACAGCCGGGGATCGAACCTAAGACATACGGATATGCGACAAGGCCACTAGGCCAACACAGCCCAATCTACATACACCACAAATAAAAACTATTAGTAACAAATATGTAATAAAATAAATTATTCATCAGGCGCACGTCGAGAAAAAGAACGAATTTGCTTATATATACGTATATAATATTTTTCAATTTCTATAAAGGCACTTTAATGTTTAATGTTTAAAGAACTTTATTTCTCATTACAAAACATATTTTTTATTTACATGAGAAATTTAATATTAAGTATATACGAACGAGATACACGTCGCCATCAGCTAGCCCAATTTTAGTCTATTGGGCTCATTCTGATGTGTGTCTTTAATGCCCTTTTGAACTGATCAATCACGCTAATGTTACGAACCTTAGACGGCAACCGATTAAACAATTGCACACCCTCATACCTAATAGATCTCTTTAAATAATTTGTGCACGGCTTTGGCAAGATAAGCAAACTCGCTCGACGAGTATTGCGTGTAGTGGTGTATTTGATTTTATTAAATGATAAGTTACTATGGAGAGAGTTATTTAAATTTTTTTTAATATGGATACAGGTGCTATAAACATATAGTTGTTTAATCGTCATAATTTTGGTTTCTTGGTAGATTTTATTAGTAGGTGTTAAAAAATTGTATCCAAATGTCACTTTGTCATATAAAACAAAATTAAAATTGTGTTTGTTACACCTGTATGTAGGTGATATTTATGGAAAGATCTTTTGTTAATATATTTTTTAAGTCGTACGGGGATTGGTGTAAGTTTGTGCAAAAATTCATAAGAAACTTAGGAGTCATATCCATGTATATAATTTTAAAAAAGATCAATTTAAATTCTAATTTAGAGAACAGCCTTGCGATTCTGTAACTCACTTTTCGAACTCACACAGCGGTTTTCGCATCGGCGGTCGCTCTCAAATCAGTCGTGAAACAGTCATTTTATGATTTGGCATTCTGAAAAGGTGGGAGCTTGTAGTTTATTGTTTACCAGAATAATTTGATTCGTTGGTAATATCTATATATATAAAAATGAAACCAGTTTTCCGTTGTGACCGATTTATCTGATTTTTGTATATAATATTCCTTGAAGTACGAGGATGGTTCTTACGGAGAGAAAAATTAAAAAAATTGAGTGAAAAAGTCTAAAAACCACACTTTTCTACATTCCCACACAAAATATTCTTAATAATACTTAAAAGTCAATTTGAACTTTAATACCATATCATAAAGTTCAAGTGTTAGTGGAGGGGTTCCGGGAAGGTAAATTTTTATTTTTTGACATAATGTATTTGTTGTCTTATCAACTTTCTTTTTTTTATCTTACTAGCTAGACCGGTGTCCCCAAAAGCAGAATAAGTATTTAAAAAAAATAAAGAATCGACTGTTAGGCGTTACGATGTTCGCCAGGCCAGCTAGTTATAAATGTATCAAAAATGACATACATACACGCATGGGAGGGCAATTGTGCCTAAATTATAAGCCACGCCTTTATACATAATTACGTCATAACTAGACTGCGTAAATAATCGTTAATACTTTTACTTTTTAATCGCCCTTCCTTAAATAAAATTACGTTAGTCAAGGAAATATTAACAAAAAATAATTTGCATTTTTAAAGAAGAAAAGCTGTCGTAGAAGAACCGCTCAAATATAAGAGTCTTTTGTTCCCTTTGGAGTAGAGTCTCTTGGGCCCTGGGGTTCAAGTGCCTAGTAGATAGTACCGGTGACCCCAGAGCTGGCACTTTCCTGGCTCAACGAATAAGTTTCGCAATACAGCGAGGAAATGCTGCCAGCGTTAAAGGTACACTGCCACAGGATTCTAATTTAATTATTATTGTTACTATGTTATTAAGAATATTGTAAATACTGTATATTTGTGTATTGGAAATAAATCTTTGTTGATAGTAAAAAAATAAAAATATGAATAAAAGAAATACTTACATACGAACTGTGCTGATGCGGCTCCAATGACAGTTAATATTAATAAGAAATTAACACCCATTATTATCGACAATGCTTCCAACTCGTTGCACAATGGTTGGATACCCAGGCAAACGTATATATACTTGAAAAGCGTTAGCAAGATTCTTATCACCGACATTTACTGGAAAGATGTGATAAAAAAACACTGATTATTTTTTGAAGTTATACTTCTTAACTCGAGTCAAATCTCATTTAATCTGACGTTGGAGAGAGGGGGGGTTTTGGCAAATATCACGCAATTTATTTCTGATTGAAAAAAAAAAAATAGGAAAACGGTTGACCCTAAAGGCCATCTCTGCAACTTCCCGCTAACTCCATATCTAAACGCTCAACATTTCACTTATTTCAGGATTATATTTTATATATAAAAGCACGAAGCAAAAAACACCTCACGTAAAATATGGATGCCCCCTTTTGACGCGTTAGGGAAAAATAAACCGACACCCTGAAGTTAGCTATAGTCAACATTTTAGTATTTTCTATTGTTAGTGTCGGTTTTTTTACAAACGTATAATTATTTTTTTTAAATAATTTTTATCTTGTTACCGAAGAAGTATACGTATAATAGAATTTCTTTTTGTCGAAGAAAAGGAGAGCGATTGAGACCGATTGAGTGAGAGGGAGAAAGGCGAATTACCTTTTAGAAATTATAAGGTTCGGAAAGAGAATTTATGAAATATTATTTATATTATTAAATATTATTATTTATTTTAGGCAAAATAATTTATTGAAATTTCAAATGACGAATTGTAAATTAAAATGCCACGTATTTTTATTATCAAAGAAATAAATTTAAAAAAAAAGAATACAATTGATTGTAATACATTGAAATAAATAACTAAACTTAACATAAACTAAAATATATTATTAAAAGGAGTCCCTTTAGGCAAGGTTCCGAAGATACTGGCAGCGTTCCCCCTTTGAATCGCTAGACTAATTCTTTGTCCGAGGTAGCTGCCAGATCTTCGGTCTCCTGTGATGATTGTTAACAATTAAATTCATGATATTTCTATAATATCTTCCTTTTTCCTCACCTCTAAGTCTCGAAAATCTAAAGTTTTAGATTTGTAACAATATGAAAAAGACTTGAAAATTAGTTTGCCACAGAAGTTTCACTTCTGACATGTGTACTTTGTACGCACGCACTTTTTTTATAATCAATGGAAAAGAAGCAAATGTCTTAAACGCTGTTGGGTGATTGTGCTCTGTTGTGAAGCCGGGAAGTCCATAGAAACTCAGCTGCAGGTAAACCAATTCCTCTGATCACTCTTCATGATAAATGCGATAAAACATATAGTATGACTCTACAACTAAGAATCAAAGAACCAAGTCACTCAGAAAGCTTGTTGTCGACGATTCTGCGTTCTAATGAGGGACCAAATTTGCACATCATATTATTGCAAGCGGTGACTCCGAGAGAAGTACTATTGCACGCCTCGTTATGCTCTACTCTCGACATGTCAAAAAACCCAGTCTTTCGAAACTTGAATGACTTTTTTCTCACTAATATAACACTTACAGGATAATATGAGTGCACTAAAATCGAGTTAAATAATCTATCAAGCACATATGGTATTTTTTATGAACAATCATTTTGTTTAACATAGTAAATAATAACATTAAAATCAATCAGTTTTGGACGTCCGTCAGTCTGTGTTTATGGATCCATGTATGTGGCAGAGAAATTTGTCGAAAAATTTATCGTACCCGAATACTTTTTCTTATTATATAAAGTTATACCCTGGGCTGATTCCTAGTTAATATTTGCGTTCTAAGTATTGTCGTTTAATTATAATTTGTAAAAAACTCAAATACGACTGTACCTCACCATAGAGTTATGGCGCCACTAAATATTTTTTTATTATATTAAGTAAGTAGTAAGAAGTAAAAAAAAAATGTAAACGAATGATTTTTTTTTAAATGTGATTTTCCAAACTTTCTCATTCTGCTGCGACATCAAATGCTTCAGGACCAAGTATTCCAATGTTGGTTGAAGCCAAGGAGAGCACACAAACTAACAATGGGTGTGGAGAGGCGGACGAAATCATCGTTTCGCGTCTCGGGAAAGTGGATAAGCTATTATCACATCCAACCTAGGGCGATTGTTGGTGGCACCCTGGTGTTTTAGTGGAGCGAGTTTGTGCGAGTCCCACATTCCCGCACTAACCAGTCGCGCCGCAAAAGGGTATGAGCATTTCCCCAAGTAAACAAAGAAAAGCTAAGAGCTTGTAGCGTTTGTGTAGTATTTTATATAATATTTTGATGTATGTGGCAACATAAATACCGGTCGATAAGAAAAGAAGAAAACGATCGTCACTCAGGACGAAAGAGATATGTATTTTGTCTATGAGTTTTTCTATAAGAATATAAATTAATTACTCTTGTTTTGTGAAGAATAAACCAATTAACAAAGTTAAATATGGGTTGTGATTAATTACAAGATAGAACATCCCATAAGCTTTTCTGGTGGCTTGTTGGAGTTAAATTGGACTGGATTTAGTTGAACCCAGTGCGAGACCTCTCAAGTTAGAGTTTTGTGTTCAGAGGATGGTTTATTACGCCACTGATTGACTTTAATGTTTGCATTTACTTATGATTGATATGCAAAAGAAATAACGCTGGTAATCTTCACAAAAAAAGGTGGAAGCTTGCAGTTTATTGTTGATCAGAATGCCAAATCATAAAAGACTGCTTCACGACTGATTTGAAAGCGACCGCCCAATGCGAATACCGCTGTGTGAGTTCGAAAAGTGAGTTACAGAATCGCAGGGCTGGCCACGCAGCGTTTTAGTTACCAGACACGCAACACGGTATATTTAATTTAATTTGAACCAGTTATTTAAGGATTATAAATAGTAAAACTACTTAATTTTGCCCCGAATCACCCATCTTCAAAACAGATACAGAAGATTCAAGTGGTAGTCAATCAAGGAGAAACATTTTTCAATTCCGGTTCGGTTTTCTAGATACAGCAAGACCAATATGTGATTACAAAGTTATTTATACATTGAATGAATCCGTGTACCGTGTAGGTTGAGTGATCGGGATACTGGGCGTTGACATATCGAATGTCGATCAGTTTCGCGGTAATTTGGAAGGAAAGGCTAAGTTAGCCTCTAAGAAACTTGGTGTGCACAGCCGGGGATCAAACCTACGATCTCAGGTATGAGAATCGCACGCTGAAGCCACTAGGCCAACACCGCTCTTTATATTATTTGTTAGTATATTTGTAATACATCAAGTATTTAATTTTATTTAAAGTTGATGGCGAACGAACGAAAAGGCATTTTATTTTATCATTTATTATCTTTATGTGTGATCTTAAACTTATTCAAGGAATCCATTAATTATAATCTAATCATTGGTAAAGGAAATACAATATTCACGTCGCGTGATTTTTCCTAGTTACTTTTAGTAAGGTATTTGCCGTGAATTAAGAGATTTTAGAATGATTCCTATTTCTTCTATTCGTTTCTCGTACGGTCGTTTCTGTATTATCTGAAACCACAAAAATTAATTAACATCTGAGATCTACCCTGCGATTCTGTAACTCACTTTTCGAACTCACACAGCGGTTTTCGCATATGCGGTCGCTCTCAAATCAGTCGTGAAGCAGTCATTTTATGATTTGGCATTCTGAAAAGGTGGAAGCTTGTAGATTATTGTTTATTATAATGCTAAATCATGAAACGACTGCTTCACGACTGATTTGAGAGCGACCGCCGATGCGAAAACCGCTGTGTGAGTTCGAAAAGTGAGTTATAGAATCGCAGGACAGGAGTTCAACCTAGGCGACATAGAAACATAACTCATTGATAAAAGCTCTACTGCGCCGTAGTAGAAGGACTCCAAGTCAAATTAGTTCGGAAATACTTCTATAGATCGGTGACATAGTGCCGGTGGGCGGCAGAAAATATCTTAAGGCTAAGTTAACATGTAACGCGCGTTAACGCTGGTCAACGCGCGATCAAATTCATAAAGAATTCAGATGACAACACGCAACACGTTGCACCTTGTTAGAGCTCGTCAGTCTGTTTCGATAGAGCTTAAACAATGGACGTGGAAGAAGATCCATCCCTCCTCCGCTGAAGAATCGAATTTTAGTCGCAGTTATAAGACACATCTCCTTACTCAACAAAAGTCCCACGAAATTTAGTTTTTATGCACCCAATAAACAAAAACAAAAAATATCTTCTTATTTACAGTTATTCATATTTTTAACTTTTAATTTTATTTTATTTATTATATACCGTTACACACGATCTTCATTACTCACACTTATAAGTTTAATATTATTATTATTATTTTCTACGTGGTATTATTACTGTTTATTTTATTTTATTAGAGGCGCAAACTAGCTGCTGTGGTTGTGTTTTTATGATTTTTGAAGTGAAACTTCTTTAGGCTCATTACGGTAATTTTTTACGGATGAATGGCAATAATAATAATATTAGCGTCACGAAGATGTGCAGCGTTTTTGTCGAAAAAAAAGGAGAGAGCGATTGAGAGAGAGTGAGAAGAGCGAATTACCTTATAGAAATTCTATTTCTATAAGGTAATTCGCTCTAATTAATAATAATTAAAATTTCGTAGAGAGTTTATGAAATATTCGTATTTTATATTTTATGCAAAATTATTTATTGAAATCTCAAATGACTTTCTTATAATTTGTATTAATTTTCGACACTTAATATTTTAATGATTATTAAATTCCTAACATATCTTTATTTTTCCCTCCCTCTAAGTCTCGGAAATCTAAAGTTTTAGATTTGTATAAATATGAACAAGACTTAAAAATTAGTTTGCCAAAGAAGTTTCACTTCTGACATGTGTACATTGTACGCACGCACTTTTTTTTAATAATGATTACCACTGGTTTTATCTCCTCTTCCCTCGAGAAAACATTGAATAATTTCTCCATAGCAAAGTGTATAATTTCCACGAAACTTATGAAACTAGCTCCTAGGAAGAGTCCAGCTGCACCTCCAAATGATACTGTAAGTTTATAAAAAAATTAAATTCATCACAAATATTCTTGAAGGAAAACATCGTGAGGAAAAGCAGGCCTTAATACCATGTGTATCTATATATATAAAAATGAAACCCGTTTTCCGTTGTCACGACATAACATAAAAACGGCTTGACCGATTTTTCTGATTATTTTTTATAATATTCCTTGAAGTACGAGGATGGTTCTTACGGAGAGAAAAATTTAAAAAAAATGAGTGAAAAAGTCTAAAAACAACACTTTTCTATATTCCCATACAAAATATTCGTAATAATACTTAAGTCAATTTGAACTTTAATACCATATCATAAAGTTCGAGTGTTAGTGGAGGGGTTCTGGGAAGGTAAATTTTTATTTTTTGACATAATGTTGTCTTATCATCTTTCTTTTTTATCTTACTAGCTAGACCGGTGTCCCGAATAGCAGAATAAGTAAAAAAAAATAAAGAATCGACTGTTAGGCGGTACGATGTTCGCCAGGCCAGTTATATAAGGCACAAAAGGATCACCTATATTATGATGAACATTGACCAAATGCTGACACGGCTCACGTGGTTGTTCTAAATTTTAACAGCTGAAGGTGCGCGATACACCAACAGCTCACAAGAATAATATTATGTATGTGTGAATAGGTGTAAATAATATTTAAGATGTTTTTTTTATACTAATACATCAGATTTGAATATTGCTCTGTCTTATTACTGTATTATGTCTGTATGTATTATGTCTCGCAATATAGTGATAAGTTTACTAGAATAGAACATCGTGCACAATGTTAGTACACGGAACAAACGCATGCTGCAATTTCCCCGTACTAGACTATCTAAAGTTAGTAATTCTTTTTTGGGGAAAGGGATACTCTTCTTTAATAAAATCCCAGAGGCTCTTTTATCTCTGCCTTTCAATAAATTTAAGAAATGTATAAAAAAAAAGCTGTGTAAAAAGGCTTACTATAAAGTCAACGATTATTATCTAGTTGATAAAAGGGCCTGGGACTAGTGCTAGACAGGCTACTTCTAATTAATTTGCGATATTTGTTTTAAATAAGTGTTGTTTGATGATTTGCTGTTTTAAAAGAGTACCGAGAGTTTTTTACGCCGGCTTTTTCTCTCGGCCTACACCCTCTGTCTTCTTTGCCCATGAGTAGGGATGCCTACAAATTCAAATTTAATGACGTGGAATAAGTGATACATGTATCTTATGTTCCATAATAAACATTTTTTTTTTTATTCATTTCTCGTATCCTCTCAAAGTCGCGAAGACTCCTTAATCCTTCAATTATCGTGGTGATGCCCGATAGCTTTGAGATAATCCCACCATCTTTAACCTCAGATCCTACCCGTAAGGCTCAGTCCTTTGGTGTAATTATATATTCACTATTTATGTAGTCCATCCGTAGAGTTGTTAGGTTCTTAGGTCTTACCCTCTCATATACTAGTGCAGCTTGCTAATACATACACTACATATACTATACTGATATTTATGACATTTAATTCATATGAATTTTAATACACATTTCACAGTCCACTGGCTGGCCAGCTGTACAGTGTACAACCTACTTGCCTAGGGAACTTATCACGTAACAGATACAGAAATCTCAGCGCAAGGGTGTAGCGCCGCCGGTTTTTTTTAAATGAAATTTTTTTATTGGCTTATCATCTGAACCTGTCAACATTACAGACTTGGAATGTCAATGGACTTTTAAGGAGAACATTTTAAACACGCTTGTTTGATGAAGGAAAACATAGTGAGGTAACCGGCATTTGACCAAAAAAGTCAACTGCACGTGTGATTGCGTGAGACTGAGTGAGAAGTGCGAATTACCTTATAGAAATTCTATTTTTAAAATTAAAATTTCGTAGAGAATTTAAGAAATATTAGTATTTTATATTTTATGCAAAACTAGCAAACTCGGCGCCACCAGATGGCTGCGTTTTATGTAACATTTCGTTTGGTGATCCCGCTTTTCAGTTGAAATTTTTCCTGAATTTTCTTTGCTATAAATCACGGAGCCCGAGACCTTTCCAACGAATGCAAAACCGTGGAAATCGGTTCGTGCGTTCTAGAGTTATAGCGTCAGGAAGGAAAACCCGACTTATTTTTATATAGTAGATTATTTATTGAAATCTCAAATGACGAATTATAATTTTATAATTTGTATTAATTTTCGACACTTTTAATATTTCACAACACACTTGACACTTTTTTACAAGCAAACATCATTAGAAAAAATATCTCGAAACAGATACAAAAAGTAAATATCGTTTGCAAAAAAATCAAGACATACCAACTAAATCTTCGAAGTGAAAGACGATTTCGCGTGTGTAGCGCGTCCTTGGAGCCTCCACTGATA
Organism: Pieris melete; assembly: GCA_963693345.1. Taxonomy (NCBI): domain Eukaryota; kingdom Metazoa; phylum Arthropoda; class Insecta; order Lepidoptera; family Pieridae; genus Pieris; species Pieris melete. Next base: position 279,774 of record CAVNZK010000356.1, on the reverse strand, counting down.
ATCTTAAGGAACCTCTTTCTTGAAATGGTCCCTTGCCCCTAAAATTACCAAAATATTTTTGGCGCGTTAGAGAAAAATGATGAGAGGAAATTTTTACGATGAGCGCTGACACCGTCACAAAAAGCCAACACTCTGAAATTAGATTAGTCAACATTTTAAAATAACTTATTTACTGGCAATACAAATATCCATGACAGCGACCATGTGCTCTGTATTTACTGTTACGACTTTTAAGTATAAAGCTTTTTTCTCTTGTAAATAATTCCTAATTTAGGCTGAAAATGGTAATGAACAAAAAATACTGGTATTATTGTGAAAAAGCGTGGGGCGCTCTGTGCCATATGTTTCGTCTATCGAACAACCCTTTTCACTTTTTTAACTATATTTATTTTCCACTTTTTAGTCCTAGCAGCAATACGTGTTGTCTCAATTTAATCGTATTGCTTTGTGGACTTAAAAAAATTCATTGTTTTTTCGAGATAAACCTATTAAATTATTATATTGTCGCTGATTTTTTATAAGTGTACAAAGTTTGAATTAAATCTGTCCGTTTAAAGTGGGTCAAAATCGAGTCCGAAGGAGTCGGTTACATACATACATACAGGTGAAGCTAATATAAAGCGTGTATAATATTCCTGTGTTTTTGTTTGTTTACCTTCACTGTACAAACAAGTAGTGTGCACTTAGAAAAATCTATCAGCCACGATATCACTAGAAATGTATTTATTTACAGCATCGTACTGCAGTATACGTGTAACATATCTATCTTTTTTAAAATATGTATATAAAATAAAACAATAAAAATACTAGAAACATACAGGAAAGTACTAAACTGATACAGAAGAACTAACCAAAAAAGAGGATAACAATACAAGGCAGAGAGTGGCACTGTGCAGACATGGAATGGGCTTTGACAAAAAAGGGCATACAGCTACATAAAAAGTATGAGATCGAAATATAAATGTGTTTAAGTGTAGGATAAATAAATAATATTAAAGGATATTAAATAATAATAGCCTTTTATTCATATGGAATAAAAGGCTATTAATATTATAATATCGTGATATAATTTTTTTTTTAGAAGGAGATTTGTTTTAAACCTTAGTAACCCGCAAAATATCGATGTACCATATCTGATCCTCCACGAATTTCTCTTTGAACTCAGCGTGCAGGCAGGAGGCCTGGCAGTTGCATTTGATGCCCCCGAAGTTAGCCAATACCTTGCTGTACTTCGATAAACACCACATTCCCGCGGGGTTGCAGAATGGACCCGCTGGCGACGAAAATATTGAATTTAAACTTATTCTATAGATGCCAAAATTTTTCTTATAACTATTAATTATTTTAGTGATATTTTTATAATTCCCTCCCACGATCCAGTTTTTTTAAAGTATCTTTTAGTTTGTGGAATTTGCCTAGATCATGTAGCGTCTACAATCTGCGCTTACAATTCACTGCAAGAACCCCGACGAACGAAGTTATTCCGGTTTAGACATATTCTTATTTATTTTCTATCTACCTAAGTCTATAAACATTGTATATTATATATTTTTAATGTTTTTATCGTTAAGATTTTATCTGGAACTTAGAATGGCTGCTGCTGCAACAGCTGCAATTCTAAGTCTCCGTAAATGTCATCAAAATATAAAAATAAATGTAGAATTGTAAAGGTTTTGTTTAAATTTGTTATTGGTAAATAAACCTTAGATAAAAAGCTAATGAAAAAATATATGAGAAACAATTGCTAATAATTATGTGGATGAAACATAAATAAAATAAAGTAAAAGACGAAAAGCCGCATTGCCTATGAATTCACTGTAGGCGTTTATTTTTACCTTCGTAAAAATAGTAAAATGGCCGACAACCACACAGTTCCAATGCGAGGCGGCTGCGACACGACAGACGACACATTTGTGTACTATACACCTGGAAAACAACAACAAAAAAATTATATATTAAAAATAATAATGTTATTATTTTTAAATAAAAAAAATAAAATAAATCAGTGGCGCTACAAGCTACAAGCTTTTTTAAGACTGGGGCTCAGAGTTTTGTGTCTGTTTCATAATCATTTGACAATCTAATAGGCAAGTAGGTGATCAGCCTTATGTGCCTGACTCACGCCGTCGACTTTTTAGGTGTAAGGCAAGCTGGTCTCCTCACAATGTTTTCCTTTACTGTTCGAGCTAATGTTAAATCAAATCAAAATCATTTATTCATATAGGTAACACAATGCACACTTATGATCGTCAAAAAGAAATACATATTAAGCAAGTAAGTAATCTACACTAATATTATAAAGAGGAAAACTTTGTTTGTTTGTTTGTTTGATTGTAATGAATAGGCTCATAAACTACGGGACCGATTTTAAAAATTCTTTCACCATTCGAAAGCTACATTATCCACGAGTAATATAGGCTATATTTAATTTTGAACAAAAATAAGGTTCCGTAAGATATTAGGGTTTTTCGGACACAAGGTGTAAAAAATCAACCATAAAAGTTACTTATTTTGCGTACCCTGCCTAAACTATTAAAGATAGAACCATAAAATGTTCTAAGTAATTGTAGATCTTATAAATATCTACAAAAAAGTCCGCGACACATAATACCTATCTATGTCGAGTGAGGCACAATAACCATAAATGATATAATGACATGGCAAAACGGCGTTTGCCGGATCAGCTAGTAAATAATAATAAAGTAAATTAAAAACAAATACTTGCGCATTGAGAGGATACTTTACTTACCAACCCGTTATCAACAATACAATTCTTATTCAAATGCCCTGAATTTGAATGTATAATTCAATAGAAATACGAGGAATTGCAAAAGATATAAATGGTGTCAAATATGGCAAAAATTAAAATGCATGTAGCTAAAGCTTCATGTTGGAAGATGGCCGAAATGAGTCACATCATGATAGGAGTAAAAGGCAAACGGCGCAAAGGGAGACCCCCCAAACGTGATGAAAGGACGACCCCTTCAATTGCTGGTCCATACTGGCTCCAGATGGTTGGTGTAATGAAAAATTGCATCCCTTTGAGGCCTGTGTAGGAGGTTCCTACTTAAATTATAACTTATCTACTATATCTTAATATATGTATTTCTTGTGTGCGTGTGTATGTGACTGAACTCCTCCTAAACGACTGGACCAATTTTGATGAAATTTTTTGTGTGTCTTCAAGGGGATCTGGGAATGGTTTAGATTCACAAATCAGCCCGGAAATTTTTTGTGTGTCTTCAAGGGGATCTGGGAATGGTTTAGATTCACAAATCAGCCCGGAAATTTTTTGTGTGTCTTCAAGGGGATCTGGGAATGGTTTAGATTCACAAATCAGCCCGGAAATTTTTTGTGTGTCTTCAAGGGGATCTGGGAATGGTTTAGATTCACAAATCAGCCCGGAATTTTTTTGTGTGTCTTCAAGGGGATCTGGGAATGGTTTAGATTCACAAATCAGCCCGACAGATGGCGCTGCAGTCGGTACTTTCATACTTTGTTTAATATCTTAATCGGTTGAAATATCATGCAGGACAACGTCTGTGGGGTCCACTAGTATATATATATAATTCTTCTGTGAGTGTGTATGTCACTGAACTTCTCTCAAACGACTGGACCGATTTTGATGAAATTTTTTGTGTGTTCAAGGGGATCTGGGAATGGTTTAGAATACATCAGCCCGGCAGATGGCGCTGCAGTCGGTACTTCACACTTTGTTAAATATCCTAATCGCTTGAAATATCGTACAAGACAACGTCTGTCGGGTCCACTAGTCTACTATATAAAAATAAGTCGGGTTTTCCTTCCTGACGCTATAACTCCAGAACGCACCAACCGATTTCCACGGTTTTGCATTCGTTGGAAAGGTCTCGGGCTCCGTGAGGTTTATAGCAAAGAAAATTCAGGAAAAACAACAGAAAAGCGGGATCACCAAACGAAATGTTAGATAAAACGAAGCCATCTGGTGGCGAAACGGAGTTCGCCGGGTTTGCTAGTACTTTTATATATCTTATGTTAGTATACATACACACGCTAGCTAAAAGTTTTATATCCTCTGTATACATCATTAAAGTTTGTTGTGTGATCTCGTTTCGGCGGCTGCTAATCTTCTCTCCAGCGCGGGAGCATGAATAATGGTCTCATGAATAAGAGAAAAATTTGCTGTTTTGGGAATTGGTGCAACAGTATCTGGATGGCGTGAACAAAGTTTATTATTGTTTAATTATATATAAATATATCTAATGTATAAAATTCTTGTGTCACAATGTTCGTTCCCATATTCCTCCAAAACGGCTCGACCGATTCTTATACTAATATGATATAATATCTATTAGGTGTCCACGCCGAATTTTTTATTTTATCTTTTAGATTTTTTTTTGTTTTTATGGTACAGCATACAAAAATACATACAACCCCTAATTTTCACCCTTTTACAATCAACCCCTATTTATTTTATTATTGTAAATAGTTATTTTTATTGAACTAAAAAAATGTTTCCTAGAAATAATATACAAAACAAACGTTTGCCGGGTCAGCTAGTATTATATAATATGCATATTGTAGCGGCGAAGACAACGAAAAGTAGTCCGAGAGGCAATTGGAACGCGGCGTAAAAATAAAGGAAACACCACTCACCTTTAGTCCTCCGTCTCCTACCTGTCTCCGTGGGAGAAGACCACAAATAAAACTGTATGAACAATAAGCGAATGAAGCGTAAGCGCAAGCGCAAGCACACGCGTGACCTCGCGGTGGCGGATAAGTCTTCTCTGAGGCGCGGGAGCATGTAGAATACGGTCCCCTCCTACACTTTAATACCGCACAAGAGACAGAGTGGTGTTTAGGGAATGGGTGCGGTAAGGATAGAAGATGTGACCATAGAGGACTAAAATTAACTGGATGGTGTGAACACATATCAATATTGTCATACCAAATATTGAACATTTAATGAATACCATTCTCCCTTCCTGGCTCTCATCATTATAAAGACAGGCTCTACGTCTTGAAGACAGTTCCCTTACACCATGACCAGTGCGAGTTTCTGTCACACTCAGCTCTGTGAAACGGTTAAGAGATGGATACACTTTGCCAGTCCTCTCTGACGTCTTTGCCACGTCGTATGGTGAGTGAATGTAGTACTGAAACCATAATTCAATCATCAGGAGCACAGTTATACCATTCAATTCCTTACAAACGTCTTCAACAAAATCTAGCGGAGTTAGGATTGGTTTTTTGCCTGATTGATTGAGTTGTTTGTTAATATGTCGGAGTAATGGTATTACTGTCAGCTAAAATTATGACGATTAAACAACTATATGTTTATAGCACCTGTATCCTTATTAAAAAAACGTTTAAATAACTCTCTACATAGTAACTTATCATTTAATAAAATCAAATACACCACTACACGCAATACTTGTCGAGCGAGTTTGCTTATCTTGTCAAAGCCGCGCACAAATTATTTAAAGAGATCTATTAGGTATGAGGGTGTGCAATTGTTTAATCGGTTGCCGTCTAAGCTTCGTAACATTAGCGTGATTGATCAGTTCAAAAGGGCATTAAAGACACACATCAGAATGGGCCCATTAGACTAGAATTGGGCTAGCTGATGGCGACGTGTATCTCGTTCGTATATACTTAATATTAAATTTCTCATGTAAATAAAAAATAATTTTTGTAATGAGAAATAAAGTTCTTTAAACATTAAAGGGGCAGGAGGTTAACCTGATGTTAAGTGATACCGACGCCCATAGACACACACATTGCCAGAGGAACGTGCGTTGTCATTTTAGCAATTAGTACGCTCTTTTCATTAATTAAGGACCTAATTGGAATTATTTCGGAAAATTTAAATAATGTAATAGTATTAAAGATTTTGGGCTGATTGATCTTTTAAGTTGTAATATGTTAGGTCTATGACATATATTAATAAAATATAAAGCTCCGGAAAATGGCTAACGTGGATAAATGAAAACTGAAAAATTTTTTGAAGTTATACTTCTTTAGGCGCGTTATGAAAAATTGATGACAGTGAAAGTTTACGATGCGCGCGCACCGTGACACAAAATTAACAGAATGAAGTTGCCCACGGAAGGTGCTACGGCATTGGACGTAATTTTAAAACAACATTCGAATAATAATAGAATTTATGTTACACTTAATGTAAGAGAATAATAATAAATATTTATTTATTTAATTTTTCAAATGTAAACTGAACTTTATTGACTTTAATGACTCCTTTTCCAGTCTTTGATTATTTAATTGTAATTAATTATACGCATGCAATCAAAAACTATTTTTAATAATGCCACAGAAGTATAACTACTTACGCGCGTACATAAGTACACGCACCCTTTTTTTATTAACACCTCTTAATAGTACATATCATAATAAATCCCTTATCGCTAACCAGCCACATCTTCCTTCTTCTTTATGTTTTAAGATTTCATTAAGGTAATAACATTAATATAATACAGAAATAAATAATACAGAAATGTTTTATTGCTTGCCATTGCGAAAGAATGAGAGTTTTACACATTAGGCGTCTTCTCTCTAGCGGCAATATTGCGATACTGCATTTTAAAGCACTTTCTGATATATAACATTTTATGATGAGGTAACACATGTCTTCAATCAAAATCAAAGCCAGGTTATGCATCTCCTCTTTCACCTCAAGATCGGAATTACTCGAACTGACACGAATTCGACGTAAAATGATGCGTAGTTTTGTCAACAGATGGCGCCACATGCTGTTTGCATTTGTAAAACTAATTATTCGATAACTTATCCGATATTTTATTACTTATTCTGCTATTCGGAGCGGAGAAGAATTCACCAAAAAAGAGATAACTAACATCGGTCCAGCCGATCTTGAGTTATAAGTGGTGTAACTAACACGACTTTGTTCTATAAGTATATTTAGATTTGTCATAAATCTAGAGGCACCAACAAAGAATTTATTTTTTACTCTATTCTCTCTGATAATTAATAAGTTATTACTCACATATGATGTTTTCGTCACTTCAAATATAACATAGCAAACGGTATCTGAATAGTGGCAAGTGATTGGATTATTAGTTCCATTTGGTTGCGATTTGCTGAAAAACAATCACAGTTAAGATTAAAAATAAAGTCTCGTTAAATTCTGTGTCGTTTTATGGCGCTTTAGGCGCGTTTTGTGCCCTTTTAGGGCTAAGGTACAGTATGGATTTAGGGTGAGAGTGTGAAGAAACCTTTTTGTCATCTTAGATATGAAGGTTTGTTAATTTTTTACTTAGAACTTATTTAAATAATACCATATATATAATCAATCGATATTAAACAATCAAATACAGTGTTTACGATATCCTTAACCTACATAGTAATAATAGTAAAAGTAAATAAATAGAGAATTTAATTTTAAAAGTTTGGTCCCTCTGGCAGTGTACTCTTAATGTCTGTATTGCGATACTTATTCGTTGAGCGATGTAAGCAACAGCTCTGGGCTGACCGGTATTTTTAGGCGCCGACTTAAATCTTGAAGTAGCGCCTGTGCACTTGAAACTCACGGCCCAAGAGTACTCCAAAGGGAACAAAATCAAAGTTAAGACTTATATTTGAGCTATTTATGATTTTCCGCTGCTGCCGCGCCAGCTTTTGTGCTTGTCCTCGGGAGGTTAGACGACGATTAAACAAATTCAAAAAAGAAGGTTTGAATGGACATTTTTGTTGCATAGTATGATTGGCTTCCAAGCAAAAGCTTTTTACTGTTTTCAGATAGTGTATGACTTTAACCATACAACGTGTTATACAATTTTTAGAGTTATCGTTCGTAGAAACAACGAGTCGTAATTAACAGAATTATAAAAACCCAAAAAAGGTATAATTCTAAACCTTAAATACTAACATAAGCGCTAAGTCCGCGGTTGCCACAGAGTTGGTGACATAGCAAGTTCCACTCTCTGTCATCACTGGTACCCATTGGAAAGTTACTGGCTGTGATGATGAGATCTTCATCAGCAATTCCGGCATCACCTAAAGATTACAAGTTTCAAATGTTTGTATGTATTTAAATTCAGTAAAAGTTTTTTCTACGTGTCAAATTTTATTGTTTTTAACACAAATAAACAGTATATACAATATTCTCAACCTGACTAATTATTAAAAATTGACAAATATAAATTTAAAAAGTTTGGTCTGAGTGGCTGTGTACCTACAGACGTAGGTACATTGGTAGGTTTTTTTTTAAATTGCTAGTAGGCCTACCTCCCCGGCGAATTACGCCCCTGCCCTGCGATTCTGTAACTCACTTCACGAACTCACACAGCGGTTTTCGCATCGGCGGTCGCTCTCAAATCAGTCGTGAAGCAGTCATTTTATGATTTGGCATTCTGAAAAGGTGGGAGCTTGTACTTTATTGTTTATCAGAATGCCAAATCATAAAATGACTGCTTCACGACTGATTTGAGAGAGACCGCCGATGCGAAAACCGCTGTGTGAGTTCGTGAAGTGAGTTACAGAATCGCAGGGCTGGACCGAAAAAGCTAACCTAAAATAAGCTAGACATGTTTTGTTTATTGGGTCAAAAAAGAATATATGCATTTGACGTAGGTTAGGTGGTTGAGGGTTAGTTTTGCTATTAGATACAATAACTTTTCTCTCAACCGCCTGAAAAAGGTACACTGGTAGAGAAAATGCTACCAGCATTATTCAATATTACCACTGTATAACGATAATGTGTGACTTAATTTAGAATACTAGTGAATGGCTTAAAGTAATATTCATTAACAGTAGTGTTCTATAATATTTTGACACTATTCGTGTGTGAGATACCGCACTTGCACATGTGCATAACTTTCACCTGATATTAAATGATACCGCCGCCCATAGACACTCTCAATGCCCTCTGGAAACTCCCTTCTCCTCCAGGACCTTGGTACAGTCGAAGAGGTAGTTAAATTACCTCAACAGCCAATCCAAAAAGGTCTACATCAAGACTATCATCATCTTTGTACTTCTCATAGTCCTGGAGATGGAACAGGTCCGAATTGGCCACGGCTAACACGAAGTTAGCATAATACGCATATCTTTTGTCATCTGGACCCAGATTCCATCGTTTTTGAATTGCTTTTATCATTTTTAGTGGATCAGTTCGATTCTAAAAATGAACGTTATTAATTAACTTCTAATAATATAAAATGAAAATTGATAGGTTGCGAGTTTTTCATTATCTATATCTACTATATAAAAATAAGTCGGGTTTTTCCTTCCTGACGCTATAACTCCAGAACGCACGAACCGATTTCCACGGTTTTGCATTCGTTGGAAAGGTGAGGTTTATAGTAAAGAAAATTCAGTAAAAACGAAAACGAAATGTTACATAAAACGCAGCCATCTGGTGGCGAAACGGAGTTCGCCGAGTTTGCTAGTTCATTATAGAATTTAAATTAATATTAACAATCCAGCGACTTTTTATAGACTACAAGGTGATGTGCAAAGGCTATGAGAACTTGGAGAAACTGATCGTGGTTGGTAACACAGAAGGGAAAAGATCACGTTGCTGTTCACCAACCAGATGGACCGATCAAGTGAAAGACTCATCGTCCTTAAAACTATACACTGTTATCAGAGGGAGCTGGACAAAAACTGGTGGAAACAGATTTTCCGTTCCACATGTTTCCTTGCGGGTGAAAATATGGCGAGAGGCCGATGGCTGGCCATGCGCCATACTCGTGAACGGGTGCTACTTGTGGTGACTGGTCGTACTTGAATTCGTATATGCGGTGATGTTAGTTGTTTCGACTATGTATTTGCGTGTTGTTCCCACGAGAATGTAAGTGCGTGCTCCTATTTCACCATGCCTCCTGCTGTTAGAGGACAAATCTTTGTTTTTATATTATTATTATTTATTAGTGTAATGGTTACAGCTCCTGTAAAAATTGTCGTACGTAGTTTGTGAGATATTATTTGAGTGAAGGAACTTTGATTGTTTAAAAAAAAGTAATAATAATAATAATATAATAATAATCTTTATTTTCTTCTCTCACATACATAAGGTTTTTATGATTAAACTAAGATTATAACATTAGGAAGTGTATGTGAGAGACTGGTCTGGAAAGACTGGAAAGTGTGTTAATAAAGCTGTTTTTGGCAAAAAAGTACTATTGAAGCCAATTTGATAAACAATATTCGGACTCTGCACCAGAAAAATCAACCGTTGAGAAGTGGTTTGCTAAGTTTAAGCTAGGCGACATGGTGAGGCGAGGACGATGCACGCATTGAACGCCCCAAAGAGGCTATAACCGACGAATACATCAAATGCATCCACAAAATAATTTTGGATAACCGGATTAAGATAGTTGAGACCCTTAAGATGTCAAAGGAAGTTGTTGGATAAAAAATAACTGGCACTAATAATAGAAATAACAAATAATAGAACACTCGAGGGACAAAAAAAAAAAGTTCCGTTAACCTATGTAATTCGTTAACTAAAGTAATACATCGAATCATATGTGCCCGTGATTATAAAACTTCCTCATGCAGATTGGTAAAGAAAACTGTGCTATGTACAAAATTTGCAGTAAATATCAATAATTGGTAAGTCAGTAGCTAAGATAACATAAATTAATATATAATCCTAGTAGTATCGCAGTATAACTAAATTACTCCAGGGCATAATGTGATGGCTGGTAAGCTGTATTGCCATTCTCGGTAATCCTTTTCCAGTGTCACCACCGTGGGGTTGTCATTATATCGTTGCAATTGCCCGAGGGAGACGCTTAAAGCTGCCCACGCCGCGCCTATGGTAATAGCGGTCCAAAGCAAACTGAAAATATGAAATATTTTACTATCATAATAAGCTAAGTGACTCATCTTGTAATGTAAGAGCATCTATTTCATTATGCCTATTGTTGTTAATGTCATAATATGCCGACAGCGAATTGTATATTATTTCGGCCATACAATGCGTAGAGGCGATGCGAAGATTACGTAGCGGTTCACCAACCAGATGGACGGATCAAGAGAAAGACTCGTCGTCCTCAAAACGTTACAATGTCATAAGAGAGGTGCTAGACAGAAACCAGTGGGAACAGATAGGCTCCGCTCCAGATGCTGCCGCAAACAGGCATTGCTGATGAACGCAAATAACATATAAAAATCAATAAAACTCGATTATTTGAGAGCGACCGCCGATACGAAAACCGCTGTGTGAGTTCGAAAAGTGAGTTACAGAATCGCAAGGCTGATAAAAGCCAAAACGCTGATTGCAGATGGATAAAAACAAACTAGGATCATTATACATTTGTTTTGGTACAGTATTGGCCTAGTCTCATCCTTGGTTCAATGTTGTTTCTGTCTATGTGAACACTTGTACGATGAAGGAAAACATCGTGAGGAAACCGGCTTTAGACTCAAATATCAACGGCGTGTGTCAGGCTGATCGCCTACTAGCCTAAAAGAAAAAACAAATAATCACGATACAAATATCCCCGAGGGCCTCTCCTAAAAGATTGTAACGCCACAGTCTTATATGTATTTACTAAAAATTAAAAAAAAAATCCTTACCGTTCACACCAATGACGATGCGGCTTGGCCACATGAATCAGCCCGTGTACGCTTGTGCGTAGACAGATATGCCTCCCGCATATTATCAGTTTTTTAACGATTATTTTAGAAACACTATGTTTTCTGTCCATTTTCATGACCATTTATTCAATGTGGTAAGTTACATTTGTGAGAAACAATAAAAAAATTGTTTACCTAAATTTCTAGAAATTTTCTGATTATAATAATAGCAGATTCAGCGATACACTGAAACACATTTATATTAAGGTATCTGTGTACCCTTTTTTTAAAAAGGCCACCTCCAAATCCCGCTATTCCTGTCTCCACTGTGCCACTCTCCTTAATGTGGTCTATCCACCTTCTAAATTGTCTTTCTCTTTTTTGTTTATACAGTAACAGTTTAATTCTTTCTTGCTCCACTTAAATTTGAAATTTTCTAAACCCTACGAATATTATTCGTTTTCATCTTAATTTTTTTTAATTACAGTATACAATATAATTTAAGTTACACCAATAACCCACTAACAATATCCCACAACAGTATTTCCCTCTTTTGCGTGTCAATAGTAATGTTTCATAATGCAATAGTCATGTTAATTTCCTATTCGTGTGGAACTTTCATTAAAAACACAATCATATAACACAAATATATATTTTTGAAGTGAAACTTCTTTATCGGGGTTGGAAAAAAAATTAGTGTAACATTTTTGCGTTACGCGTAACATTTTACCGTTACGCGCCATGTTGCTTTTTGAAGTCAAACTTCTTTATCGGCGTTAAAATATGACATATTATAGTATGTTTTTGACTTTGAAGATTGACAACGGATTACATTTTCGAAGTCAAACTTCTTTATCGGCGTTAAAATATGACATAATATAGTATGTTTTTGACTTTGAAGTTTGACAACGGATTACATTTTCGACTTGAAATTTGCTAATCGCAATTTGCAGCAATTAATTTGTAAATTGTATGCTAGGCAGTGTATCAAAATTTACTGTTAAAAGAAATAGTTTCGGACCTCTAAACTTAAAACAAACCAATTATGGCTCTGCGTACAACAAAGGTTTTATATAAGTTTCACTTCTTACGTGTGTAGTGTGTACACCTAGTACACGCACACATTTTTTTTACTTATTAAAGTCATACATACTAAATCTACGGTACATGTTACAAACTCTTTTATTTAAAATGTATGACAATTAAGGTAATAATAAATGTTACAAAAAAAAAATACAATTACAATTTATACAAGATAAAATAAAAATACCAGAAATTTTTGTTGAGCACAAAAAAATAATTAACAGCATAACAGCGGATTAGGTTCGAGATAGGCAGTTAACCGCCCAATACCGAAAATATCCGGATAAGTACTGTTTATTTATTTATTTTGTAACTGTTACAATATATCAATTATTGTGCTATTATTATACGGTGTCAAAACATTATAGAACACTACTGTTAATGAACATTAAAATAAAATAAATCAGTGGCACTATAACCTCTTTAGGTCTTGGCCTCAGATTTTTGAATCTGTTTCATGATCATTAAATCTAATATTCATGTAAGTGATTAGCCTCCAGTGCCTGACACACGCCGTCGACTTTTTGGGTCTAAGACATGTCGGTTTCCTCACGATGTTTTCCTTCACCGTTCGAGCGAATGTTAAATGCGCACATAGAAAGAAAGTCCATTGGTGCACAGCTGGGGATCGAACTTACGACCTCAGGTATGAGAGTCGCACGCTGACGCCACTAGGCCAACACTGCTCTGAACTTTAATGAACATTACCTTAGTATAAACTATTCACTAGTTATGTAGAAAATTAAGTCAACATAATATAAGTAATAATTATTGTAGAGCCTAGATTGTACTTCATGAAAGTCGCATATTTTTTCTTAACAACTATTGTAGGAAACAAATATGGAGAATTGATTTTTATATCAAATTATAATTAATTTAAATAAACGTTACTTCTTGAATAACATATTATTCCCGTTTAATACACAGTATAACTTAAATCACCTTTAATTACAATCGAAGTTAATTGTGTATTCAACCTAATTTTGAACACCATGATTTAAAAATGTACTTAGAACAGACTAAAAGTAGTCTAATTTTAGTATAATTTTAAATAATATTTTAAGTTAAAACTTGGTTATAGATACGCTTCAAATAAATTTCAAACTTAATTTAATTTTGTTTTTATTTGATTTATTTTCATAAACTTTGAAAAAATATGGTTAATTAACTTGTGGCCATTATAAAGTCATATAAAAAACGTATAAATATACAAGACCAAAAATAACCCTTTTATGTTTGTATACGAAAAAATATTTTTAGTATATTCTATAGTGTGCGTTCGTGACCTAAACTTCATACAAAAAATGATAAAAATTTATACAGTATAATCTGAGTCACTTCCGGTAAATATGACGATACATATGACTCAAAGATTCTTATTAAATTTGTAAGAATCTATTTATTATTTCGAGGAATTCTTGTAATAATTCAAGAAATTTTCACTTGAACGAAAGACACGATAACGCGCCATAATATCACGTATATACAATCGTACTTATGTCGTACTTATATGTGCTGTATATGCAATTAATATGTTGAGGATGCTAGATAAATGGGATTGGACGGTGATTGTATGACATTGTGTTTTTAGTTTTTAGGTCCATGTTAAAAAGAATCGCGAAGAGTTCGTAACACAGTAAATTGTAATCTAATATATAAAATTCTCGTGTCGTGATGTTTGTAGTTAAGCTCCTCCGAAACGGCTAGACCTATTCTCATGAAATTTTGTGTGCATATTGGGTATGTCTGAGAATCAGATAACATCTATTTTTCATCACCCTAAATGTTAAGTGTAGTCCACTCCTAAATTTTTTTTTAAATTTTAGATAAAAATTTTATTCTTTATTTTTTTATGATACAGCATTAAAAAATACATACGACCCCCTAATTTTCACCCCTCTACGATCAACCCCTATTTTTTATTATAAATGAAATAGATGGCAAAACGACGTTTGCCGGATCAGCTAGTATGATATATAATGCTCGGAAGACATTCCACGTTATCAGTACAAAATAAATTATTAATCTACAAACAAGTCCCAAGTATACATCTCATCCTTCTCGGGCATTTCGTTTAGCATCTTCTGCATGAACATTTCTTAACCATATCCTATCCTGCTCATTCGTGACTTTTGTAATTCTTGTAGGTATTTCTTATTCTTCTGTATTGCATCGCAATTTATGAATCCGCGAGATTAGTTTTTAGTAGATTTTTTGTATTGTTTTAGATTAAGGTTGGTATTTTTTTTTATAGATGAGGTTATGTATTCTTGCACTTAACCCATCATATTTCTTTTTTAGTTTTATTCCTTACTAGGGTTGCCTGGAAGAGACGTGTGAGCGATAAGCCCGCCCATAGCATCCCTTATAATTTTTATATATTATGTTATTTGTTTTTCTATAGACACAAAAGTCTAAATAAATAAATATATGCACTTATGGTTTCCAGCTGTGGGGCTCTATTAGTATTTATTTATTGTTTATTGCCAGTTCTCCTCTTCCGTTCTACGCCCTTGATTGAGAACTGGCAGTAAATGTATAATTAGTGGCATTTGATGTATATCTCTTTTTTCACATAATTCTTAAAAGGCCGGCAGCGCGCTTGCGAGCCTTCTGGCAGTGCGAGTGTCCATGGGCGGCGGTATCACTTAACGTCAGGTGAATCCTGTCCTCCTGTAACTTAAAAAAAATTAAGAATAGTCCCAGTAACATGAAAATCGGTTTATTAATAATATACCTATAGTTTAATAATAATAAAAGCCTTTTTATTTTAGATACTAGATACACGGATTATTCTATCATCTTGGTCCTTGGTATCTACGAGTATGTACCCTGTCTACACTATGCCACCCTCTATGCCACTCTCTCTGACTGTTTTATTAATCTGACTTATCTTTAACTAGTAGACTCGGCCAAGCTTTGCTGTGGCTAAGATTTTTGTTATATTACATAGTAGTAAACTATTCAAGAGAAACGGCAGGAGAACACCAATCCACCATGCTTTTTTGGTGGTTATGCCATTAAATCGTAGCTTATGTGAAACGTTGGTATTTATTTTGATAAGGATCAATACCTAGGTACGAATAAAGAGCCTTTTCTAGCGGTGGTATTTTAATAAAAAAAATTAATAAAGGGACGCTTATTGTGACGTAACTATAAAAGATAGAGACATCGCTTTTTATAGATAGTGATGTGTCCTGAAAAAATGTAATACAACATTTTCTTCTATCATTAATAGTTTTCGCTGCGCACTCGATTGTAGGAAGATTTTTGTTTATTTATTTACACCTTGGATTAAATTATTCAAGTTTTAGTAAGCATCCCTTTTTTTGGAAAATGAAACATAGCCTATGTCACTCGGGAATAGTGTAGCTTGCCAACGGTGAAAGAATTTTTGAAATCGGTCCAGTAGTTTCGGAGCCTATTCATTTCAAACAAACAAAAATCAGACCTTTCCTCTTTATAATATTAGTATAGATTGTCTTCCTTCTTACCTTTCCTTCTTTATACTTTGGCTTGTTGAAGACGGTTTAAATATTCTAAATTGCATACTACAATTATTTGTACAGCTAAGTTTGAATTATCTGAATTAGTTCATCGATATACTCGCGCTTCGTCCGTAATATATTGATAAGGTGATATACTATCGACCCTATATTCAGTTATCTTTATCCGTTAGTAACTAAATTATTGTTATCATTTTAAATAATGTGTTATATATAACATAAAATCTGATAATAGAAATAAAAGATTGAAATATTATTTTATACATTTAATCTGGATTATTCTAACTACTATCCATTATTTAAATCATGTTCCAAAATATCTGCAGGGAAAATTTAGATAAAGTGACTAGTTTTTAGGCGCGTTATGAAAAATTGATTAGAGTGAAATTTTACGATGGGCGCGCACCGTGACACAAAATTAACAGAATGAAGTTACCCACGGAAGATGCTACGGCATTGGACATAATTTAAAAACAACATTCGAATAATCATAGAATTTATGCTACACTTAATGTAAGAGAATAATAATAAATATTTATTTATTTAATTTTTCAAATCTAAACTTTATTGACTATAATGACTCCTTTTCCAGTCCTTGATTATTTAATTATAATTAATTATTTGCATGCAATCAAAAACTATTTTTAATAATGCCAAATAAGTATAACTTCTTACGCGCATACACGCACCCTTTTTTTTGTTATATACAGCTAAGCTATGCTCCTATATCCAGGCAAACGTTATAGGAACTCCTAATGAGTTAGAAAATATGAATGGTATGAAAAGGAAATTTTATTCTTTGGAAATATACAAATAAATAATCCGTTTAATATGAGTTAATAAACAATCATTTTTTTTACACTACATTTAAAAACGTCAGAGCAATTCAATAGACGACTAATAAAACTTTGGAATAAAATAAGCCCCAATACCGAACCTTGTAGGACGTCCGTCCAATCTAATCGTTCCTCTTATCATTTTATCAGTGTTTATTTATCACCCACCTTTACAGTGAATTTCGAAACGTTGATAACAATATTCCGAACACCTACCACTTTTGAACTATTATATAGTTACATATGTATCCGCAAGTGAATCAAACGCTTGTGTAACACGAAGACTGACTTAGGTGTAGTGTTGTGAAAAATGGGTGTTAATTTATTATTATTTTTAACTGTGATTGCTGCTGCATCGGCACAGTTTGCTTGTAAGTATTTGTAAATCTTTATCTCAATTAATCAAGGCGTGTCTGATGTGAATTATTGAAAAATTATAAATGCTGGAATATTCTTGCTGGTCCTGCTCCATAGGACAATCATAGAGCCTGGACAAAATCAAATTGGTTGCTGACTTTTTGCTGTAACATATTTTTGTTATTATTATTATAATTTTTTTTTTAATTTATAAATGCTACAAATGTAATTTTTTTTTGTATCTCACACACTGTTTTGTTGTGTTTTTTAATATTTTATTACACTTTAATGTCAATATTCTACGGTTTCGATATTTGTAAATATGTGAGGAACATGTATACTAACTTTTTTAGTATAGTAGTTTATTCTAAGAGTACATTGTCTTCACATATAATTATTTAACAAATGTAACAAAATATTGTAAACCTATTTTAAAAGAGTAAGTGTGGAGTTTCTTGCCCATTCTTCTCCACACGAAACTACCTTTTGGAAGGGGCAACTAGAATCTTCTTTATATATATATAAAAAAAAATTTTGACGTTCAAAAGTGCCATTTTAGATGGTCTAATTGAAATAAATGATTTGACTTCTTACTCCTAAAATTTTCAAAAGCACTACAAAAATTCATTCTCTGTGGTACAGTAGAAGTCAAAGTCAAGTAATTTTGAAAAATTAAACGGTCTTCTACT
Organism: Pieris melete; assembly: GCA_963693345.1. NCBI lineage: Eukaryota > Metazoa > Arthropoda > Insecta > Lepidoptera > Pieridae > Pieris > Pieris melete. The sequence goes on along the minus strand of CAVNZK010000356.1, from coordinate 261,762 downwards.
AGGTACTCAAGTTAAATGATACAAATCAGTCCTACACTTTACATTTAAGCATATCAAACGATGCAGGCAGCAAACAGGAAATTTAATACACGTGCTTGAAAGCAAATTACCATTCCAGAACTAGTACCTCCCGTAATGGTACCACTCTATATGGAAACAGTATTTATATAACTTTTAAATCTCTCGAATTTATCTATAGTAAGCTTATAAAAAAAATATTTTTAACGATTAAACTCCAAAAACAATTTCATAACATCCCTACTAATATTATAAATGCGAAAGTAACTCTGTCTGTCTGTTACCTTTTCACGCCTAAACCGCTGAACCGATTTTGATGAATTTTGGTATAGAGATAGATGGAACCTTGGGAAAGGACATAGGATACTTTTTATCCAGATCCCGATCCCGATCCCGGAATTATACGGGTGAAAACGCGGGGTGCAGTTATGTATCGCATAATTCAAATACTCCTAGCCAGCTTTTAGAATACTTTCTGCCTGACATGTCCATCAGGCCCATCGGCCTATACACTATGAATGTGTGAGTGTGACGATGCATGGTGTGGTGTGGCGGGGCTGGCGGGCGCGGGCGCGCTGCGCGGCGCGGCGGCAAAGACGTGCGGGGGACGCGGATGGCTCGGTGGGAGGAGTGTAGATCACAAAGTATGCTTACCCGAACGGGCAGACACGTGAGGGCAGACGTCGTTGGCGGACGCATGCGATATCTACAATTTTGAGCTGCAACGTATTCGCTTTCTTTACGTTTTCATTGGTGTTTAGGGTTTCTTGGATAAGCATTTTGTGTTATTTACTTAGTTGTTTTGGTTGTTATTATTAGTTTAGCATAAGTTAGTAGTAGGTAAAATTATAGTTAATAGGTAAAATAAATACTTTAATTCATTTTTTAGGATAGGTATAAAATTGTAGTAGATTAGTAGGCAGGTTTTTTTAAGTTTTTTCACATTTAGTAAGTAGTTACGGTACCTAAGAAGGTCAGCATAGTTTTTATTGAGTATTAATAGGTAAGTAATGTTGTTTTGTGAATAAAATAGTTCCAGTAGTTTCGCATATAATTTTATCGATTCATTTTGTTTTTATTCCATGTAGATAGTATATTTTTTTTAACATTTAGTTTTAGTTTTGTTTTTGTTTTATTTCATGTGTATAAGTACCTACCTTAAGTATAGTTTCGTACTCAGTACCTTTAACTAAATTATTTGTCAGCTAAAGAATTTTTTTTTGCATAAGTACTTACCTGTTTTTATTACTTTAGGTAGGTAACTGGTTAAGTAATATGCCTCGCAAGCGTAAATCTAATTTAGCGCGTAGCTCTAAAAGAGCTCGAACTGCGCAAGTAGCTAGATCCCAAGAATCTGAGGAGCAGACTCAGGCCCGGCAGATTTTAGATGCTGAGCGACACGCAACGCAAAGAGCTGCCGAGACCTATGAACAAACTCAGGCCCGGCAGATTTTAGATGCTGAGCGACACGCAACGCAAAGAGCTGCCGAGACCTATGAACAAACTCAGGCCCGGCAGATTTTAGATGCTGAGCGACACGCAACGCAAAGAGCTGCCGAGACCTATGAACAGACTCAGGCCCGGCAGATTTTAGATGCTGAGCGACACGCAACGCAAAGAGCTGCCGAAACCTATGAACAGACTCAGGCCCGGCAGATTATAGATGCTGAGCGACACGCAACGCAAAGAGCTGCCGAGACCTATGAACAGACTCAGGCCCGGCAGATTTTAGATGCTGAGCGACACGCAACGCAAAGAGCTGCCGAGACCTATGAACAAACTCAGGCCCGGCAGATTTTAGATGCTGAGCGACACGCAACGCAAAGAGCTGCCGAGACCTATGAACAAACTCAGGCCCGGCAGATTTTAGATGCTGAGCGACACGCAACGCAAAGAGCTGCCGAGACCTATGAACAGACCCAGGCCCGGCAGATTTTAGATGCTGAGCGACACGCATCATTGATAGCTGCAGAGATGCCAGAAGAATCCCAAAGACGACGTGTGTTAAATGCTGAACGGCAGTCAGAAAGGAGAAATGCGTTTACAATGTATACATGGGGAGCATTCCACAATGCTGCTTTTGATTATGACCCATCGATTGAGTATAATAACCATCGATTACTTCTCATAGGTGGAATGGATAAAAAATGTATACATTGTGAAGCACTCAAGTGGAAAGAAGAAACTCCGGGTATGTGTTGTTCTGGTGGCAAGGTTTCAATTCCAATACTTGGAGAACCAGAGGAATCATTGAAGTCTTTACTTTTAGGTGATAACAACGAATCGCGGCGTTTTTTAATCAAAATAAGGAAATATAATTCATGCTTTCAAATGACGTCATTTGGTGTAGAAAATGAGGTGGTTATGCCTGGGTTTTCATCTACTTTTACAATCCAAGGTCAAATCTATCATAGGATTGGTTCTTTGCTTCCTACAAATAATGAGCAACCAAAATTTTTACAGATTTATTTTATGGGAAATGAAAACGACGAGGTTGACCGCAGGTGTCAAAACATTCAATTAGTAGAAAAGGATATTGTCTTAAAGATTCAAAGAATGTTGCATGAACATAACCGCCTAATAAACACTTTCACAACAGCCTTAGAAAGAATGCCGGGAGATGATTATAAGTTGGTGATTCACCCAGATCGTACACCAAGTGGGGAACACGAAAGACGATATAATGCACCTTTAATAAATGAAGTCGCAGCCATGGTTTGTGGTGAACAGTTTTCTTCCCGTGATATAGTTTTACATGCCCGTGATAACACACTAGCTAGGGTGCCGGATACATATAAATTTTACGATGCGTTACAATATCCGCTAATATTTAGCAAAGGGCAAGAAGGGTATCACTTTCAAATTCCACAAGTCGATCCTGTAACTGGCCTGCCCTTGCCTAACAAAAAGGTATCATGTATGGACTTTTATGCCTTTCATATCATGATTAGAGAAAATGATTTTAATATTATATCACGATGCAGGCAACTGGCCAATCAGTTTTATGTTGATATGTAGGTTAAGGTAGAAAGTGAACGATTACGATACATAACATTAAATCAAACTAAATTAAGAGCAGAAAATTATATCCACCTTCAAGACGCAGTAGCGAATGACGCTAATCTAAATCCAAATGATATTGGTAGAATGATAATTTTACCGTCTTCATTTGTAAATAGTCCGAGGTACTTACACGAATATACTCAGGATGCGTTTGCTTATGTACGTACATATGGTCGCCCTGACTTATTCGTTACGTTTACTTGCAACCCAGCATGGCCGGAAATAGTAAATGAATTAATGCCGGGTCAAAGCGCGATTGATAGGCATGATGTAGTCGCAAGAGTTTTAGGTTGAAAGTTAAAAACTTATGTCTGTTATTTCCAAAGGCAGAATATTTGGAGAAGTGATCTGCTTTATGTATTCCATAGAGTGGCAGAAGCGTGGCCTACCACATGTCCACATATTATTGTGGTTAAAAGACAAGTTGAGACCCGATGAAATTGATAATATTATCAGCGCAGAAATACCCGATCCAAGCACTGACAAGACACTTCATGATATTATAGTTAAAAACATGGTTCATGGTCCATGTGGACCTGAAAATCCTCAGTGCCCTTGCATGAAAGATGGAAAATGCACAAAGAAATTTCCTCGCAAATTACACAAAGACACTGTCCACAGTGAAAACGGATACCCACTCTATCGTAGAAGAGCACCAGCAGACGGAGGTCGAACGGCATCTGTGAAACTACGAAATGGGAGTTACGTCACTATTGATAATAGTTGGGTGGTCCCTTATTCCGCTATTCTATTAAAAATATTTAACGCCCATATAAATGTTGAGGCTTGCAGTTCAGTGCGCGCTATCAAATATATCTGCAAATATATTAACAAAGGCAGTGACCAAGCTATTTTCAATTTTAGGAGCACAGAGCTTGCAAATCGCGTAAATGAAGTACATACATATCAATCTGGTCGTTATGTTAGCAGCAACGAAGCCGTGTGGCGGTTATTAGGGTTCCCGTTGCACGAAAGGCACCCCACCGTTACACATCTAAGTGTACACTTAGAGAACGGTGAACGAGTTTATTTTACAGAAGATAATTTCCACGAGCGACTATCTACTCGACCAAAAACCACCCTTACAGCTTTTTTTGAACTTTGCATAAGAGATGAGTTTGCAAGAACTAGAATAATCCCTACCGATTTGCCATTCCAATTCAAAAGAGTACAATTTCCCCTGAAAGCAGCATTCGCTATGACGATAAACAAAGCTCAAGGACAGACACTCAAAGTAGCTGGTGTTCATTTAGAAAAAAACTGTTTCTCCCATGGGCAACTGTATGTGGCGTGCTCACGAGTATCGAGTCCACAAAACCTACATGTTTTGACCAAAGAAGGAAAAACAAAAAATGTCGTATACAAAAACGTATTAAACTAAGTTAAGTCAGGGATCAGGGTCAGGAAAAGTCTACCTATGTTAATCTCAATAATTCAATGTGCCGGCTTCATTAGAATCGTTTCATTATAGTTTCAGAGCCTATTCAGTCCAAACAAATTTACACGAAGTAGTAGTTCTACGCAGACGAAGTCGCGGGTAACAGCTAGTAGGATATATATTTCTAAAAAACAATTTAGTCACGTTCCTAGAAGTAATAGACCACTGCCGTGTAATGCTTTCAAGGGGAAGGTGATTAAATTTTTAAAGCCAAGGTGCCTTTATAGCGTGGCCGAGTATTTAGATTATAAATTTGACAATTATCAAAAACTTAACTTATTATTGTGACATTATGTTAATGTTCTGATTATATGAAATTATGAAAATTAATGACATTTGCATGCCTATTTTTATATGGCTGATTGTGCGGATTTTTATAATCGATCTAAATGCATTGCAGATAAACGATTTATTTATTAAATATTTTTAAAAACAAGTCCTCAGCCGTGCGAGGCCATAGTCATTGATAATCATAGCCTCGTGATCGGATAATACTATCTGGTACAATAATATTGATTATGTACTCCATATTATGAAGTCATGCAGTACACTAGGGGATTAAAAATTCAAAACATTGTAATAACCATATAGCCAAAAATATAATAATCGTAATATAAAACAATGACGAAGGACAAGAACAAATGATTGAACTGAACTCGATGTTATAATCTCTATTGAGAAGACAGAACAATAGAAATTTTACTATTTCCGTTTGCATTAGTAAAATCCATGATTAATCGAATTCTTTAGTTTGCCCTTCCCATTACGGAGAATCGTTATCTAAAGATTATTCTAGATAAGGTTTGCTTGTAGCCTTTCAATTGAAATACTATATGAGTAAAGTGATACCAAGTATTTAAATATGAAGCAACAATGTTTGCAGATATAAAATAGCATCTTATTTCTGTAGTACTACTATAGTAGCATTTTACAAAACAAAAAACTCGGCAGTAAATAGTGGACAGAGTCTCTTGCCAGCTTCAATTCTACGCCCTTGATTTGTGAACTGAGAAATTTTATTTTTATTTTTAGTAGTTACCACATATTGTAGCGCACGCTCAAGCCAGGCCAATTGTGCTATTATATTTTTTAACCTCAGTATTACATTTGATTCTTGCACCTAGATAAAAGCTTTATTCAATTCTTAACTGTTTTTTGTTAGTTTATTCGTTACCTTACATACACACATATAAAAAAACAGGCGGCTTTATCGCTTACAAGTGATATCTGTCAGGAAACTCTAGTATGGACAAATAAAAAAATATTTACTAAGGGTACAAGAAGTGCATTATATGACAAAAAAACATTACTTGTTACACTAGAAATATACAATACTAAACAAACAAAAAAGTAAAAGATAATCTTATGGTTAATGAGTCATAATCTAATATATAAAATCTTCGTTCCTATATTCCTCCGAAATGGCTCGACCGATTCTTATGAAATTTTTTTTGGATATTCAGTAAGTATGAGAATCGGCTACTATCTATATTTCAAACCCCTAAGTGATAAGGGGTGTGCACCCTACAAAAATCAATTTTTAGATATTTTTTTATTGTTTTTATTTATTTTGAAACAACATACAAAAATACATTGTCTAATTTTCTACCTCTCTACGATCAACCACTATTTTTTATTATTATAGATAGATAGTTATTATTATTGAAGTAAAAAAATAAAAAATGTTTCCTAGAAAAAAAAAAACAACTTTTGCCGGGTCAGATAGTTAATATATATAAGTAGCTGATAGCAGAAGAGACATGGTAAACAAAAGACTGAGCTCGTCTGATATCAAGAGGTAAGTTCCAAAGCACAGTTTAGGGACTGCACAGTAAGGGAGTGATAGGATTCAGTTTTATGATTAGGAGTTTCAAGAGTTTATTTGTTATTTTAATTTCAAGTTAATTTGTTATTACTCTATTTTATCCTTGCACAACATGCGATTCGATATTTCATGACTGAATCGGTTTTTATATCTGTATTCACGTGCGAGAGCAGTGTTGGCCTAGCGGCTTCGGCATGCAACTCTCGTCCCTGAGGTCGTAGGTTCGATTCCCGGCTGTGCACCAATGGACTTTCTATGTGCGCATCCAACATTCGCTCGAACGGTGAAAGAAAACATCGTGAGGAAACCGACCTGTCTTAGATCCATAAGTCGACGGCGTGCGAGGTACTGGCTGATCACCTACTTGCCTATTAAATTGAATTATGATCATGATCATGATTCAGAAATCTGAGGCCCATACCTAAAGAGGTTGTATGATTTATTTTTGAAGTGAAACTTCTCTTTATCGGGGTTGGAAAAAAATTTAGTGTAACATTTTTCGGTTACGCGTCACATGTTTCGGTTACGCGTCACATTTGACCGTTACGCGCGTCTTTTTCTTGTCCCTACCATGGTTGATTCGAAGAGATTCTAAACCATTAATAACAAAAATTTATAATAACTATAACAATGATACTAAAAATTCTATTACAATTTATGAAATTCTGTAATAATCTTAGTGGTAATAAGGTAAAATGAAATAATTGTATTATTTGTATTCAAGTCTGTGATATTAAAAGCCTTTTGTTAAACTTTATCTAATTTAACTTTATTTAACCAATTTCTGTAAAGTTGCATATAGATAATTTTTCGAAAAATAAGGTCATAAAGAAGTTTCACTTCTAACGTGTGTACACTAGTACACGCACATTTTTTTATTTTATTTATTCACATGCGAGTACAACCAAACATGTATATATTCTTTCGTTCCAGACCGAGTATGCATCCCAAACTCTCAGCCTGTATTATGTCAGAGCCTGGACAAAGACGGGAGCCAGGTCAAATGCGAAGCAGTCGAGTCCAAGTAAGTTCATTTCTCTTGTTTATTCTTCATCAGCGCTGAGAGTTGTACACCAGTAGGCTTCGGTATGCGACTCTCATCATAGTAGGTTTGATAAATCTAATTCATATTTGACATACAAAAATCATTCCTTAAGAATCCGCAAACTGGTTTCCTCGCGATGATTTCTTCACGGTTCGAAATGCTAAATGCACACATAAAAAAAAAAGTTCATTGGTGCACAGCTGGGGATCGAACCTACGGTCTCAAGGGTTCGCACGCTGAAGCCACTAGGCCAACACTGCTCTCAAAGTACTTGTCTGCGTATCTATGATATTAACTAACATAATTAAGTGCAGACAATTTTACATTTGTTGCAATTTAAATTTATCGTGTTTCTATAGTAAATGCATTTTTTAGAATCGACTGCGCCTTAAAATTATCTCGCGGGGAGGCGGATCTCGGCGTTTTCTCTGAAGAGGAGATGGTCCTACTGCCGCAGCATCCCACTGGTAACAACTACAGAATCGTGGGTTCCATCAGAGATGTGTCAAGGAATGGTAAGTCTGAAACACACGAAAATCACATTGTCCTTTTTTGTTCTTGGAGGAGGCACACCTGATGATAAGTAATACCGCCCATGGACACTCACATTTCCAAAAGGCTCGCAAGTGCGTTGCCGACCTTTGGAATTGGTACTGTCTTTTCTTGAAGGACCTTAAGTCGAATTGGTTTAGAAATACTTTAGTGGGCAGCTGGTTCCACATAGTGGTGGTGCGCGGCAAAAACTGCCTTAAGAAACGCTCAGTTGTGGAACGGACGTCGAGGCGATACGGATGTTATTTTATATTCTGCCTTGTCGTCTCATATATTAGATAAACCTGTCATGTTGTTGGTTCTTCAGCTCATACAAATCACTACAATGGAATCATGCCCTGAATCTCGCTCAGAAAGCAATTCCTACTGCTGAAAATCCTACAACTTCTCGACATTATCCAACAGGGCCAGTCATAGCTTAGGCTGTGCGAGGATCAGAAGATCCTTTTCGAAGTAGAAAAAGAACTGACAGAAGTAGAAACTTCGGTCAGAAAGGCAGCACTTTCTTCCTTCTTATTTTTAATAAAAACCGTTCTTTGTCTTTCCATTGTAGCGTAAATAAATTTAACAACATCTTATATACATACTTATTGATCTACGGTAGTTTGATGTATTTTTATAAGGCTTTATTTATCAAAAAATTGCCCAATTAAAATACAATCCCTTTTTTAAAAAGGATAAGGAGGTAAGAATATAAATATAATAATAAGAGTAAGAATTTTTAAGTATGTAATATCTATTTATTTATTGACGTTCAAACATGTACATTGTGTGACCTGAATGAATAAATTGAATTAAATTATTCAATTCTTATATTACAAATAAATAAATAAAATAAAAACAATAACTAACCTAAAAATATAATAACTAAAACATATTAAAAGGAGTCCCCCTTACGGCAAGGTTCCGAAGATACTGGCAGTGCTCCCCCTTTAAATAGCTAGACTAATTCTTTGTCCGGTAGCTCCCAGCTATACGGTCTCCTGTGATTTATTTGCGCTATTACCCCACGGACCAAGTGTCTCGACACCGATCCAATCATCCTAGGCCCCTGCATTTGCATGCTTTATTTTGAAGTGTATATGGTGAATGATAACGTGCAAGGTCATCAGCTCTTGTTACCTGCACACAAACACTTATGCATATCTCATTATTAATAATAATAATAATTAAATTGACCAAACATGTAAAAATCCCATATAGGCTGGTACCACTGAACAATCTAGAAGGTGATTCAAAACCTCTGGTTCAAAAACTCATTCGTTTTTACCTAATAAGCCTTCTGTGCCTGACAGAAGCTGTTGACTTTTTGGGTCTAAGGTTTCCTTGGGATGTTTCTGGTTCACTGTATGAGCGAGTGTTAAATGCACATAGACAGAAAGTACAAAGCTCGTGTTTATCTATATATATAAAAATGAAACCCTTTTCCGTTGTCACGACATAACATGAAAACGGCTTGACCGATTTGTCTGATTCTTTTTTTATAATATTCCTTGAAGTACGAGGATAGTTCTTACGGAGAGAAAAATTTAACAAATTGAGTGAAAAAGTCTAAAAACAACACTTTTCTATATTCCCATACAAAATATTCGCAATAATATTTAATGGCAATTTGAACTTTAATACCATATCATAAAGTTCAAGTGTTAGTGGAGGGGTTCCGGGAAGGTAAATTTTTACTTTTTGACATAATGTATTTGTTGTATTATCAACTTTCTTTTTTTTATCTTAGTAGCTAGACCGGTGTCCCGAATAGCAGAATAAGTATTTAAAAAAATAAAGAATCGACTGTTAGGCGGTACGATGTTCGCCAGGCCAGGTAGTTTATAATAAAATGTAAAAATTCTGAAAAAAATTACAGAAATATTACATCACTCAAGGAAGTCAGTTGAGAAAACATTAAAACATTCGTAATAGTGCTTTACGACTTTGTTCCCTGGGGCAAGCGATATATTAGTGGACCCTTAATTAATTCTAATCTTTTTTATAATCATACTATCTGGCCTGGCGAACATCATGCCGCCTAACAGTCGATTCTTTATTTTTTTTTAAATACTTATTCTGCTATTCGGGACACCAGTCTAGCTACTAAGATAAAAAAAAGAAAGTTGATAAGACATTGGCTAGCCGCACACACGCAATATTATTGACAATATTAGCATTGTTATCAATATTATTGCGTGTGTGCGGTCCATATTGCCGTACTGATCAATAATATTGCGAATTTCCGGAAATTCTGAAATATGCCGTCAATATTCAGGGGGAGGCAGGGTTATTGTCAATATTATTGTGTGTGTGCGGGCCTTACATCAATATTCTAGTTTAACATAATTTATCTATGAGTGCACGTCAAATGAGTTGTTTTCTATGTCTCAAATATTATTGTTTGTTTTGATTTTTGTTGGATTTTTGTAAAATGGAAGACTAAGATTTGATCGACAATTATGACGGAGACAGTGTGGAAAATGTTCCCCTAAGTGATAAAGAGACTTTAAAGGAATTCATTAGATCGTTTTTTTTAGCTCGCGGTTTCTTATTTAACAGGCTTATTGCAATACACAATATGACACATTTTTTTTATTATCCATACTTCCGCGTAGATCAAGGATCAGTTCGTGACTGAGCCTTTTAAAATTTGTAAATATTGGCAATAATATTGAGAAATATGCGGAGGCATATATTGTTAAAACAAATTGACAAACTTGATTTGACAATATTATTGCGTGTGTGCGGCTAGCCATTAAATACATTATGTCAAAAAATAAAAATTTACCTTCCCGGAACCCCTCCACTAACATTTGAACTTTATGACATGGTATTAAAGTTCAAATTGACTTTTAAATAGTATTATGAACATTTTGTATGGGCATATAAAAAAGTGTTTTTTTAGACTTTTTCTCTCATTTTTTTAAATTTTTCTCTCCGTAAGAAGCATCCTCGTTCTTCAAGGAATATTATAAAAAAATAATCAGATAAATCGGTCAAGCCGTTTTCATGTTATGTCGTGACAACGGAAAATGGAATATATATATATAGATGAAGCTCGCCAATCTGTTTCAAACATACTACAAATATACAAATTAATAACAGTTTTATCATGCTCAAGTATTTTTAAAGTTACTATATTGTTCCAGAACCTTTCGCATTCGAATCGGTGGCAGTAGTATCATCGAGCCACACTGGTGGTCTGGAAGGTCTACGTGGAGGTCGCTACTGCCACCCAGGACTGGATGAGCCGGATCTACGCTGGTCACCCAGGGTTTTGAAGACTTTGGAGAAGCTGGTATGCTATTAACAATGAAAGGGAATAAGAAGTTTTACTAGCCTAACCTAGCAGTGCTCCTTTGGACCCGCCAGTTCATAATAATGTACAAAATATGAAAAACTGCTAGCAGCTTATAATTGGAGTATCGTGGTACACGCGGAGATTTATCATCTATATATATAAAAATGAAACCAGTTTTCCGTTGTCACGACATAACATGAAAACGGCTTGACCGATATGGCCAATTCTTTTTTATAATATTCTTTGAAGTACGAGGATGGTTCTTACGGAGAGAAAAATTTAAAAAATTGAGTGAAAACGTCTAAAAACAACACTTTTCTATATTCCCATACATAATATAAAAAAAAGTCAATTTGAACTTTAATATCATAAAGTTCAAGTGTTAGTGGAGGGGTTCCAGGAAGGTAAATTTTTATTTTATGACATAATGTATATTTTGTTGTCTTATCAACTTTCTTTTCTTTATCTTAGCTAGACCGGTGTCCCGAATAGCAGAATAAGTATTCAAAAAAAATTAAGAATCGACTGTTAGGCGGTACGATGTTCGCCAGGCCAGCTACTAAAATATACAAAAGATAAACTCTCCATCATTTAGTCAACCTAACTCACGGTATCCACAATATTGGACCACATAACAATAGACTTAAACGTCTGCAGGCTGCCAAAACCGACCGCTGTCCCGATGCAAACACCAACGGAAAGACCGCTGAAGAGATGGAGGTGGAAACACTCTCCCGGTTCTTCAACAGCGCCTGCAGACCTGGACCCTGGAGTGCTAATATAACCGTCGACGCGGATTTGAGTATGTATCATATTTTTAATAAGAGTTTCTACACCTCTACTTATATTTATTTACATACAGTATTCTTAACCTATGTAGGAATAATAATAATTAAAAATAGATAAATGCTAGCATTTCCTAGCTGTATTACATATACGTTGAGCGAGAAAATCACCAGCTCTGGGTTCACTGGTACTATCTACCGGGTGTCAACTTAAATCTTTAAATAATTTTGTAGTTCTAGGCCAAGTGCCTTAAAAAAAGTTAATTCGTTCGTTCTTGTTGTATCCAGCCTCCGACTTTGCTGCCCATAATGGAGGTTAATTGGCATCTGCTACCCATTCGGGAATCGAACCATATGCAAATACCATTTTTTTAATCATATATTTTTATTTGAAAATCCTTTTACCAAGACGGTTTTGCAAAGTAATTCGGAGAAACAACAATGAGAGGTATCTTATTCTAAGAATCAAACTATTTCATTAAAAAAAAAAAGTAACCCAAACTAATTTATACATACTTACAGAAAGCCGCTACCAATCCCTGTGCTCACTCTGTGGTGACGGCTCGGACTGTTCCCGCTACACTATTGACATGGGAGTGTCAGTTACCGGAGTACGAAATGACAATAGACATATACAAGCGTTGGAATGTCTGCGACGTGGTAATGATTCACGAGTGGCATACGTAGCCTGGCAACACGTTCGCGAATTCTTCAATGTGAGTACTCAGTCTTTACAAACAAAACAAGTGGCGAGTTAAGTTCGGCGGCGGTTGTTGGAGGGATGTTCCAATAAATGAAACTCTTTGTTTGCAGCTGAGATATTAAAAAAAAACTTTATTTAAAAGATTACACTTTTTATTTTAAAGATATACAAATTACTTAAGATTTAAAAGATTACACTTTTTAAAGATATACAAATTACTTAAGATTATCTAGAGCCTAGTGCTAGGTGGTGATATAAATGACCAGTTGTCACGAGTCTTCTACTTATATACAAAAGATGCGACGTCCGCGGGGTGCTGGTGGTCACTGGTGTCATCTTAGGAATGCAGTCTTAATGACTTATTGTTTATTAATGTGCCTTTATTCTTAATGACTTGTTTCATTCCAAGGTCTCATTGCTCGGAGTTGTTTATCTTTATGAGAGGTGTCAGGGTTCTCAATAACTAGATCATTGTTATTTCTTTTAAAAAGAACCCTAGTGACTTGGGTGGCTTCACTTACATTTATTTTTTTTGACGATCACAATGTACTACATTGTGTTACCAATATGATTAAATGATTTTTGATTTATTGTTTTTTTTTGTACTTTTATTCTACGTATATATTTCAACTACAGAGCTTCAGTGTCCACCTTTCAAATTAAAAATAACTTCGATTTTCCAGATCCGCAACCCTCAAGAGGCGACATCATATTCTCTTCTATGTCCGGATGATAGCCTTGTAGTGCTAACCAGTGAGGTGCTGGCTCAAGGTACCGCTCCGTGCTCCTTCGTTAAGCAACCTTGGAGCGCCCTTGTTGCACCAACGTGAGTATTATTATTAAATCAAGATTAAATAAGTTAATAATTAAAATTAAAATTAAGTAAATAAGTTTGAGGCTTGAGGGTAAAATTTTTACGGATGAAACGCTATAATAATAATATTAGCGTCACGAAGATGTGCAGCGTTTCTGTAGAAGAAAGGGGAGAGAGCGATTGAGACCGATTGAGAGAGTGAGAAGGGCAAATTACCTTATAGAAATTCAATTTTTAAAATTAAAATTTCGTAGTGAGAATTTATGAAATCTCAAATGACGCACTACTAATGCTCATTTCTGCTTAGCTTTTAATAATTGTCGGTTAAAAGTTATACAATATACATATTATTGTTTTATCCAGAAACCAAGCAAAGGGAATCCAGACCAACCTGCAACAGTGGTGGCAAAACGGTGCCAGTCCTGGTGGTAATTCCTGGCAAGCGGTGCTCTTTGGTGCCATCGTTGGAGGATCCAATGCAAGGGTTTTGTTTGACGAGACACTCCCAAACTTGTCGTATTCTGCTAATTGTAAGTGAAAGAAAAACTTTTATCTATTTATTTAATTATTTAAACAGTTTATGTAGTGTATAAACTACTTAATATACAGTATATTTGCACATTGTATGATTTAACAATATCTTACAGTATTTATTACTCGATACTAGAACAGCACACAAAATAATAACGCTCAATTTAAATATAACCATAACATACAAGTGAAACACTTATTATTACACACAAGCGGCCCTTGCGTACTTCGTTTTGCCTTACTATGTTTTTTTTTAGGAAACCGGCTTAAGACCCATAAGTTAGCGTGTGTCTGACACAGGACGCTCCTACTTGCCTATATGACAAATTATCATGAAACACATACAGATGTAGCGCCATTGTTTTTTTTAAAATGTACGATAAAATGAGAAAGTGCACACTAGGATTTCCTGTGTCGTGGGCAGCTTATGAGTACTTGATATATAACACTAACTATTGTATTAATTTCGCATAAGAAGGTTCTGTTTGAGCATAAGACAGGTTTAGAAGATGTATTAGGATGATATTATATAAGAAAAATTATCAAAAGGATTTTTTAAAATTAATTTAAAGACAGAGCTATTGCTTCTGATTACTTAATGAATTGGGAAAATTTTCACTAATACTAATCACAATTAAAAAAAAACTATACTTTTATGCCAACAATCTTTGCAGTACGAAACATATCGGCAATCGACGCGTCTCCAAGTTGTATCCCAGCCCGTCGCTGGTGCACCATCTCCGAATCTGAACACTCCAAGTGCCTCTGGGTGCAATTAGCTGCGCATACCCTGGGAATCGAACCGGCTATTTCCTGCCAACTGAGGAGGTCTATCTTCGAATGCTTCGCCGCTATCAAGGATAACACTGCTGATTTCATTGCTGCACCAGCTAACTACGGATTTTTGGCCAGACAGTGAGTAGCAATTGATTGATTATTTAGATAATTAAAATAACTTCAAATTCCACTCCACTAAAACGTGTTTAATCCTGAGATAAAGCAAGAAATGAACATCTAAAAATTTAGTGGTGTAGTCGAAGTCGAAATAGGTTCAGTCCCCCAAGCGATTAAGGCATAGTTAGTTAAAAATAAAATTCTAAGCACCTTTTGATGATTCGTACGTATTAATTTATTATAATATATCATTGATATACAAAAAACCCAAGATGCACAATCAAAGTCTAAAAAACGTCCTCAAAAAATGAGCGCAACATTCTAAATTGTGCGTTCATTTCAAATAGTCTCGCGTCTAATAAGTGGAGTCGATGTTATTTATTTGTGTTTTTTTTATAAATAAATTTATGTTCTTTTGAACTTTTTTGTGTGTAGTTTTAGACAAATATATTTACTAACAAATTATTTTTAATTTAAAGAAAAAACTTTTTAACCGGATTAAAGTTATGTATTATTATAAATTTACAACTATTTAACATCCACCACCTTTTGTCTTCAGTCACCGTGACCACGCACGCTGTAAAGCACCCGAAAAGTCGGATAAATTTAAAATTATGTTAAATAGTTGTAAATAAAAAAGTCATGTTCGACTCCACTCAATACCTTGTCCTACCGACCACGGTCGGTCGTAAAATTTTATTGCTTTAAGTACGTATACACTGCGTTGTAATAACAACTTTAAGCAATTCGCGTAAGGTTGATTTTGCAATAATATATGCTTGTAACATATACTGTTATAGAAAGGGACAGAAATAGTGTTTCGGGACACTTTCGAGCGTTACTTTTATTCGAGACTGTGCATCTTGGGTTTTTTGTATATCAATGTAATATATATAGTTTTTTGGCACTCTGATCGGTAAGTAAGAATTACAAGTATTGGAATTAACCATAATATTATGATTAGCGGTATTAAAAAGTCGTGAAATTGGCACTTCACCCGGTTACTTTACCCGACAAGGTTTTTCCTTTAAGATTTCCTTTGAGTTGTTAAATTCATTAAAATCCTTATTACTCAGGTAAAAAGCTTAAGGATTACGTCTAAAATCTGCCGAGTAATACTGGTCACACTAGGGTTAGACTGTAAAGGTCAGCTGACATCTATCGGACTTCAGTGCCTAAATTAGAACAATTCATCATGTCCTAAATCATTCCCATATGAGGCATACAGCTTGATGTAGCGTTAATTAATATTCATTCCATAATCATGATTTACGCGTATTACAAAGAGTATAATAATAAAACAGATATAAATACTATGTCATATACGAGTTTCTGTAGCTGCTTTTACTTAATTCATGCATTTTATGTCTCTTGGACATGCAATAGTGGTAACTAAAATATTTAATTTAATTTAATTTAGGTGGTACAAAACCAAATGTATAATAATTAACAAAGAATTGCTCTGAACAGCTTACCCTAATAAAAATAGAAAACGAAAAATATTCCATTTATATTGCAGACACTACGGTCTTTCATCAGTGAAGCTAGTTCAGAATTCTCGCAACGACCCGCGCGCGTTCTCCCGTGTTGCGACACTTCTTCGGGCTTCCAGTTCCATTACACGCTTTGAGAATCTTCGCGGGAAGAAGGCTTGCTTCCCCGAGTTTGGAGGAATTTGTAAGTGTTAAAAATTAATTAAATTAAAATTTATTTATTTCTTATTCCAACAGCTAACATACACTATAGATATAATAATGGCTAACTGTGGCATTTCCTCACTGTATTGCGATTCGTTTAGGAAAGCACCAGCTCTGAGATGTCTACCAGGCACTAACTTAAATCTTTAATTAGCGCATGTGATCCCACGGCCCAAGAATCATTACTCCAATGGGACAAAATTGGAGTTGGAGACTCTTATATTCGAGCCGTGTGTTAATTTCTGTCTGCTCTGCGGCCACGACACCCATTTTGATTGTCCAAGTATGAATACAATTTTTAATTATTAAATGAGTGGGGATTTTTTTTTTTTTTTTTTATAAGGACAATTCACACCAATTGACCTAGTCCCATGCTAAGCTGGTGAAGCTTGTGTTATGGGTACTAGGCAACGGATATACATACATATTATAGATAGATATACATATAAATACATATTTAAACACCCAAGACCTAAGCACAACACCAAATGCTCATCACATCGATGTTCGTCTCAACCGGGGATCGAACCCGGGACCCATGGATTCGCAGTCAGGGGTACTAACCACTAGACCAATGAGTCGTCAAGGGAAGTGACACGGGGCTAACGTGTCCACACAAGTAGCATCCCATACCAAAGCCCGTTCCGTCTTCCAAGGGATCAATGACATCACATCCGGTCGCTTGCTATCGTCTCTAGCGATGCTTGTTGGCTCCAAAATGCCTGGAACATTGACGGAGGCAAGAGAACGGCGTGGCGAGAAAAATGAGCTGCACTCTTTTGGCAATGGAGGCCATGGTGTCGAAGACCACTTACTTCAAAGCCACAGGGACACTTATGGGGAGTACATACATGGGCACTCCTAAGCGAAGTGATTCAGGGTCCAAAAGGGTGCCAGTGTTTGGCGAAGGATAAGCATTAAGCCAATGTCCGGCTTCCTTAGACCCCAAGGCGCGGTCTGCAATTCTGGTGTGAGTTTTGGAATTCCGAATTACAAAGAAGATCATCCCAGTTCCTATGAAGGCAAATTCAATCTTTGGTCGGATGCTAACCACGCATTTCACGCATCTGTTACATCCGCAATCTCGTATTTTGTATAATATCTAAGAATTTTACTTAGCAGACTGCTGGAATTGTGAGCGGATGAGAGAAACGCTAGAAGAGCTAGGCTACACTTGTTATATTGAATTAATTTTGACTTGAATAAATATAACACCATCCTTGTTCGTGACAGGTTTTCCCACTACACAGAATACATCTAAATTATTTATTTCAGCATACGTAGCCTTCATCAGAGCTGCGCAAGAGCGCGACGTGATCTCTCGCTCAGAGTGCGACTACGCCCGCGCGGTTGGAGAGTTCTTTGGCGGTGCGTGCGCACCCGGAGCGCTCAATGCGTCACACGTTATCACTTCATCTGTAAGTTTTGAAAAAGTCTACTTCCAATACAAAAATGGCCAACTAATCGCACGAGAAACGGACAGAACGGAACAGTGTAGTTCATTACGTAATCGGGGGCTGGCTATTTTTATACAAATATTGTCGGTTACACGTGTCTTCTGTCCATTTGCATCTTTTAAACAAAGATAATCTGTGGATATTGCACGCCTCGCAGTGCTCTACTCTCGACATGTCAAAAAACCCAGTCTTTCGAAACTTGAATGACTTTTTTCTCACTAATATAACACTTACAGGATAATATGAGTACACTAAAATCGAGTTAAATAATCTATCAAGCACATATGGTATTTTTTATGAACAATTATTTTGTTTAACATACTAAATAATAACATTAAAATCAATCATTCTTGGACGTCCGTCAGTCTGTGTTTATGGATCCATGTATGTGGCAGAGAAATTGGTCGAAAAATTTATCGTACCAGAATACTTTTTTTCTTATTATATAAAGTTATACCCTGGGCTGATTCCTAGTTAATATTTGCGTTCTAAGTACTGTCGTTTAATTATAATTTGTAAAAAACTAAAATACGACTGTTCCTCACCTTAGAGTTATGGCGCCACTAAATATGTATGTTTAAATATTATTTGTAGCGTGAGACTTAAAGATAATAATTTATTTCTTATTTTGTTTTAAAAACTTGAGCTTTTGTTTTAGATTTTTTTTAAATGTGAATGACCGCTATGAGGCGTGCACTTTTGGATTTTCCAAACTATTATGTTATATATTTGATTTACTAAATATCAATATAATACATTTTCCCCATATTTTTAATCTGCTGTGTAAATTTATTGTTAGAACTGTGGAAAAAAGAATTGTAGAAGTCATTTGTATTTAGTTATTTAGATATTTACATTTTTGGTTATTGTTATCTTCAGTCAAAATGGCACTCTATAATTTCGGCAAAAAGACTTGTATCCATGGCCATGTAATAAATTGTAAAAAAATGATCTATGAAATAATTGTCAATGTGCACTTTATTTTTTTTAGGATTACGATGTCAAGCCCCTCTGTTCTTTGTGCAAACCAGCTTATGTCAGCGTGGGCCCAGAAGGTAAGTTTTAAACATTATGCTGAAATTCAACCTAGGATCCCCAGTAGACCATGGTTCTTTGAGGTTAAAATTTCTAAAACTGTCACTTCTATCATTTCCAGAATGCGTTTAGGACATGTTTGTACACTTCATCATTTAGCAAGGCTTAGTGTTGTTGATAGTAATATTTGTGAGTGTGGAGAAGATATTGGTGATCTCGACCATATTTTCTTTTCTTGTTCCCAATATGACCGTACCTCCTTTCTGAATTCCTTACAATCACTTCATGGTCCGTTTCCGACTAAAATCACCTGCCTTTTGCTTTATCCTTTATTGTATTATAATGTATTATCTTCTTTCATAATCTATAATAATATTAAGATGTAATATGTTTATGTACATATTTTGTTTTTAACCAGCTTATCCCTTTATTTCCTTTTGATGTCTTTGTTTATTTTTTTTCGCGTGTAGTTTCCCAACCTTTTACTTGAAACTGGCATAAAGTTGAAGCTGTTGCCAGAATATTAAAAGTAAAAAAAAAGGTAAGTTTTATCTAAGACTTACATTATCGGCCCCTTAAGATATTCTTAGAACGTTTAACTTATTGGTTATATGTGTGTAACATAGAATATGAATGCGACTTTCATTAGAGTTCTTTTACCGAACGGTAAAAGGGATCCATACAGATTCTTCATGCCAGTCCATCAGTATATCACAGCCACTTTCTTAGACTATTTGACTTCACAACTGCCCTGCGATTCTGTAATTCACTTTTCGAACTCACACAGCGGTTTTCGCATCGGCGGTCGCTCTCAAATCAGTCGTGAAGCAGTCATTTTATGATTTGGCATTCTGATAAACAATAAACTACAAGCTCCCACCTTTTCAGAATACTTTGTTAACCGATATACGGGTTCTACATAAAAATTAGTGTGTACGTACGGTGTGTCATAGATAGGTCTGAAAATGACAAGAAACTTTCATATAAAATGTTCCCTTTTAAAGAAAACAATTTAATAGTTTGAACAGCTGTTTTTCATATATATTTTTTTAAAAGACAATTCACACCAATTGACCTAGTCCCATGCTAAGCTGGCGAAGCTTGTGTTATGGGTACTAGGCAACGGATATATATTATAGATAGATAGACATATAAATACATATTTAAACACCCAAGACCTAAGCACAACACCAAATCGCTCATCACATCGTCTCAGCCGGGGATCGAACCCGGGACCCATGGATTCGCAGTCAGGGGTACCAACCACTGGACCAATGAGAACGTTTCATGAACAAATTCTACTCGCACATGACTTAATTTTTCTGTATACTTGTTTTAATTAAGTTAATATATCGTCTGTAACATTTATTTTTGTGTTGCAATATTTGGAATTGCTGTAATTTTTGAAGTGAAACTTCTTTAGGCGCATGAGGGTAAAATTTTTAGGGAATGTCACGAAGATGTGCAGCGTTTGTGTCGTAGAAAAGGGAGAGAGCGATTGAGAGAGAGTGAGAAGGGTGAATTATCCTAGAGCAATTCTATTTTTAAAATTAAAATTTCGTAAAGAGAATTTATGAAATAATAGTATTTATTATTTTATGCACAATAATTTATTGAAATCTCAAATGACGAATTGTAAAGTATAATGCCACGTTTTTATTGTCAAAGAAATAACTTAAAAAATTAATTAATTATTTGTATTAATTTTTGGACATTTTTAATATTTTAATGACAGTTAAATTCCTAACATATCTTCCTTGTTCCCATCGTTCAAATAATAATAAATATTTATTTATTTAATTTTTCAAATGTAATCTGAACTTTATTCACTATAATGACTCCTATTCCAGTCTTTGATTATTTAATTGTAATTAATTATTTGCATGCGATCAGAAACTATTTTTAATAATGCCAAAGAAGTATAACTTCTTACGCGGGTACATAAGCACACGCACCCTTTTTTTTCTTATGCCTTTAGCTTTCAATATTATTTAAGTTGACTACCAAACTTAACATACTAATGTTTACATGATGAAGTATCTAATAGATGGAATAAAAATTTATTTCCAGCAACGGAAATCTGTTCCTACGATTCCACCAACAAATACTATGGCAACGCAGGTGCAGTGGCCTGTTTGGCTGATCCAGAAAGTGATGTAGCGTTTGTGGAATTGGAGAATATCGATGGTGAGTTAATTAATTATTAAGTAAATAATATTATGGTATTTACAATATTCCTAACGTACATAGTAATTATTTATAATAATAATTAAAAATTAATAAATAAAAATAAAACAATACAACTCTGGTCGTATCTACCAGGCTTACAAAAACGTGGGGTTCATGTTCACAGACGCTAATTAAAGATTTTCCCCACATCAAAGTTGGAGAATGATTTAGCTAGAAAGCGGCTAGCTTTTGTGCTTGAAATAATAAATAAATTTGTTCTAATAATAAATTAGTTTTATTATGACAGTGGACACTGACAGCTGTAACCAATACTTTCACCAGGTGTACTATCACCGTTTAAGCAACAGCTCATTCATGTTCCTATTAATATTAGCGTTATGGTGACCCTTTTAAATGGACTTTACAAACAAGGATAAAATCTTTATATTAACTGTTCCTGAGTTAAAAAATATCAATCTTTATAATAAAAAGCGTTGTGTTTTCTACGTACACTTTAGTATCATATTTATATCTGCCCTGCGATTCTGTAACTCACTTTTCAAACTCACACAGCGGTTTATGCAGCGGACGTCACGCTCAAATCAGTCGTAAAGCAGTCATTTTATGATTTGACATTTTGATAAGAAGGTAGCTTGTAGTTTATTGTTGATCAGAATGCCAAATCGTAAAATGACTGCTTTACAACTGATTTGAGTGCGACCGCCGCTGTGAAAACCGCTGTGTGAGTTCGAAAAGTGAGTTACAGAATCGCAAGGCTGTGATGCAATTTCTCAACTTGTGTTTCTATTTGTATATCCTGATTTCTGATGTTATGTTTTATTATCGTTATGCTCAGATTATTCAAATTTAAATATTTCCAGCTAATCTACGAGCGGCAGGTCTTGAAGCATCGCAAATTCGAGTTCTCTGTCGCAACAATACCTTGGCGTTGTCAACTGGTGTTTCGGTCGACTCGAACTGTCTCCTCGCTGATGTTGTTGACTCCGAGGTCTTGTCACGAAGGTGAGTTATGAATATACAGTTCAAACAATTTGTATGACAATACCTGGCGATTAAAAAGAGTGGCGGAAAGTTTCTTGCCAGTTCTTCTTACCCGCTCTACGCCCTTGACTTGCGAACTGGTAGTAAATGTAAATTTACGATTAATTTAACTTGACGATTCAAAAGTGTACTTGGTTACCCACTTGAATAAAGATATTTTGAGTTTGAGTTTGAGTTATATATAAATGCATTATGTTTTAAATGAAAATTTATTTTATCAAAGTATTATAATATAACTAAATTGGTGCGCGAGTTTGTCAGCGCTGGATAAAAAAAAAAAATGTCCAAACAATGTAGCATGAAAGATGTATTTCATCTACTTTAAATACCAGAAGTGATAGAAGTATATATTTTCATTAAGGAGTCAATTTATGACTACCAAATGTGCACTATTTTGGCTATAATTAATTGCTTACATTTTTTTTAACTATTAAAGATAAACAGTTCCATCATTTGGACAATTCAGACAATATCTTTATAAATTGTAGCCTATGTGTTATTCTGATGTATAAGCTATATTATTGTAAAGTTTCATTAAAATCCATTCAGTAGTTTCTACGGGAAAGAGTAACAAACATCCATCCATACTTACAAACTTTCGCGTTTATAATATTAGAAGGATATGCACTATGCAGTATGCACCCGGAGACTTAAAAGTAAATTCCGAAAATTGCGCTTTCGTTCTAAGATTAATTTGAAACGAAATTTGCTTGGTCCAATTTTTATATTTATATTCTTTTTCTAAATTAAAACGTTAGATTAACTTATTATATTATGGTTTGGTCAGATATATCACATCTGTGACTCGTAAATGTCATAAGCATTCTTTAACTGACTCAGACTTAAAGTATCTAATTAATAAGAACATTGTTGTTTGAACAAATTTACAATTATACGATTCTGTTTCAGAAACGACCCACTCTTTAACAGCTTGAACGCTCTGTTGGACACTCTTGACTTACACTTTGGATACAACGCGGCCACATCGACCCAACTCATCAATTTAGCGATTTACTCACCTCTCGATGGTAAGAACATATTGGGTCAAAGTAATCAGTGGCGTTACTATACCAACCACCCTTGGCAAATTATTTTGATGGGCCGTTTATCAATAAAAATCATCAAGCTGTACTCAGTTTAATTTGAATAAACTTCGAGATTTTCAGAGTACTCAATAATGTTGTATATGTCCCACTAATGGCCATAGGCCTACTCTCTTAGGCGAGAAGGAATGGTCTGCTAGCCCAATACGTATTTAAGTCTTCATTCATTCATACATTCTTGGGCAGGGGCCCATTTGGGTCGGGGACCCGTGGCATTTTGCCACCCTATTGTTACGCCACTGAAAGTAATCTACTTTAGCATACCCCGTAATTTCAATAGCAATTCTGATTTTATCAGCATTCAAACATAATGCTAGGTTTGCGGAAATAGCACTATGGATATTAATACAATTCAGTAAATTTTTCCCTCTAATTGCGAATCTTCTAAATTTTTCAATGTTATAATTTTTTTTCTCGCTTTGTTAATAATATTTATAGCTTTTATGTTTTCTGTTACAATAGTTATTAAGTATTAGGCACGCTGTGTGCCTCTTAAGTGTGTACAATTAGTCTTTATTTGTTTCTAGATGAATGATTTTATTGTAATGTCCATCAAATCTTTCTTTAAATCAATAATTTACACCGTAATTAGATTACTTTAAAGACGAGGAGGAAATATTACATAAAGATTAATGATTATGATATGATATAGATATATGATATTAGATTACGTAAAAAGCTTAAAAAACTTCACTCTCATTTTATCATTAGTTTTTATATGAACTGCGACGAACTGAATATGGCTTTTTTACCTTTCAGTATTAAATTTAACGCAGGTCTTTACCTGAATTATTGCGGGCTAAAAAAAATAGCGGGCTGTTCGGGGTATTTGTTGTGTTTCTCCGAGGGAGTCGGTACGGAATAAGTTTAAGGAATTAAATATTATGACACTATCTGGTCAATATATTCTTGAAGCCTTGTTGTATGCCCAAAAAAATATAAACGATTTTAAAACAAATGGTGACTTTCACCAGTATAATACGCGAAATAGAACTAATTTGAGTGTACGACCAACCAGGCGCCAAAAGATAAACCACTCCTTATATGGAAATTGTATTCGTTTTTACCACAAACTCCCAAGCGAAATTAGAGAATTATCACAAAATTAATCAACAAAGCTTTTTATAAATTTGAGGATTACTTAAATGATCCTAATCCTTGGGATTGATTTGCTCCAGTTCAAACAATTTGTATGACGATACTTGGCGATTAAAAAGAGTGGCGGAAAGTTTCTTCTCACTTACCCGCTCTACGCCCTTGACTTGCGAACTGGTAGTAAATGTAAATTTACAATTAATTTAACTTGACAATTCAAAAGTGTACTTGGTTACCCACTTGAATAAAGATATTTTGAGTTTGAGTTTATTCACAGCAATAAATAAACCATTGAATCAATATTATTTTATTCACTCCTGTGCATGAGGTTTTACAGCTGATTAAATAGTTTTTATAGTTTTAAATTTTCCTCAGGTGTGAACGATCTCCTGTTCAAAAACACAGCAGTTGGTTTATCAGAGCCATCCAGTACAGCGGCGAACGAACCGTCCCGTAACTACAACGAGTTGTTCCAACATCTCGACTCCTGTACATCATCAGCCCCAGGAAATGGAGCTAAGAGTTACTACAGCTATGTCACATTTGTTCTCATGGCTATTATGACTAGATATGTTGTTTATTAATAGTTTTTTTATATTTTGTGTTAGTGAGAATCAGAGTCGAGACTTAGTGTAAAGTTACTTTCTCGTAACTGTCAAAATCCTATAAGTTTTGACATACATGACGCTAATTCTTAACTCTCTTTCTCTTAGCGTTTAAATTAAACAATGTCAGATTTCATTTTAATAAATAAATAGGTTTATCACGGTATTTATCGCAACCAACTAGCTAGAATATTCAGACATTTGATAAAACAGCTAGGCAAATATTAAATAACTTGAATCCATGACATTTCATTACTTGGCTAACCTGCTCATTTCAATTTAGTTCCAATTTCTGCCATCTAGCGCCGGTTCTTTTCAAAAACAGTAATATTTTACATTTTAAATATAATAAATAATGTTATTTTTGTCAAATGTTTCATCTTTATTATTTCTGTCACATGGTCATCCTACCGTACGAATGGCCTAAGTATTAGCCAGCCAGTTTAGTTTTTCATTCAGGCCGCTAGTTAAACGGCGCTGTTTAGTAATGAGGCTGTTGATTGAACGGCTTATTAAGCCAGTTGACAGCGCCATATTCAAAATGAAAATGGCAATTCTATAGACAGTTGACATTCTAGTGTACAGAACAGTGTATAGTGTATAATTTCTGACAGCTCCATCATTCCGTCTGAATACTATTATTATCCTAGTTGTTTTATCCCTACAATAAATATTATATAAAATATAATATTATATAGTAACTAACTATTCTAATTGAACCCAAACGTATCAAAAGTCAGTTTTGAAGATGTCGTCTAAAGAAATAAATGTGTGGTATTGAATTTATTCAATAAGAATCCGCGGGAAATTCATGACATTTCATATCACAAATGCCAATTTGACAGATGGCACATTTAGCGTCTGTTTCTTTGTTAAAATTACTTTCATATGAACAACAGAATTTATTGTGTTTGATAAAGTACCTATATGTTTTTTTGTTTTTAATACATTAATAATTACCAAATTTTTGTACGAATTAGCGAAATCGCATTTATTTATGCTTAAAAATGGTACCAGTGTAGGTTTAAATTAAGTTATGTTTCATTTTGTTTTCGATTTTACATATAGAATAAAGGTTTTTTAAATAAAATTTGTTTTATTTGAAGCTTAGAATATTTAACGCTTAATTGCATACCTTGAGTTTAACGTACCAACACCCCTTTCTATGCCTAAAAGAGTAAAACTAGTGTAGCAAAAATCTTTAAATCATATCCCCATAATTAGGGACCAAAATATCTTATTAATTCAATTAGCGATCATATTTCAAAGCGAGGACATATTTTTAGTAAATAGGCAACCAAAGAGAACGATGAGGAATATTTTATGAAAAGGTTACTGGCTGTCAAAAAATAATCAGCGCGCATTAATAAAGTTTCTGTTTATAGGGCCTCATAGCCTAGCGGTCTTATTAAGTGGCAGCTAGGTGAGGGGTACCGGGTTTGATTCCCGGTTCGAGGGCAAGTTTTAATTTAATTTAAATTTGTTCTCGGCCTTTGGTAGGGTTGTTCGGTACCGGGCGAGTGCTTAAACCGTACATGGAGGACACGGTCGAATTTCTAAAGACAAAGCACGAATTATAAAAAAAAAATTTCTATACTTGACGCTGGCTAATGCACAAATCGTGTGCGAGCCATTAATAATAAAAAAAAAAAGTTTCTGTTCACGTAAAAACGCGCGAAACGCAGTCTTTGTTTTGTTTGTTGTTACTTAAATTTTTTTTTAATTAATCTATGCTACGCACCTCTGATAGATGGAAATTTCTTCTCACAGATCACTTGTTTTAGGACCTCCGCCATAAAGTTATGGAATACGCTCCCCGATTCTATACGATTCCAACGTCTTTTAAATACATACTTCTATATAAATATGTGTGTATATATAACTTATACCCTTTCACAATACAATGTTAGAACCTTGTACAATGATTCATTACTCTTAAGATTAGCTTATAGTTTTTATTTAGGGACAGTCTTATTATACAATATAGACTTATATTGTTATCTCCTTTGTATTTATTTTTCCTTACAAGGGTTGCCTGGAAGTGATCGCTTGTTCGCGATAATCTTGTTGTCTCCTTAACTATTAAATATTTAATGGAACAAAGTCTTAATTAATTAATAAATTAAGATAAATAAAACTAAATATCTGTCTCAAGAAGTTATAATGAAATAAACGCTAAAAGTTGTTTATTTTCTCATTGTGTCTTTCTATCTATTATATTAACTGCTTTTTAAATATTACTAGTTTAGATATTTTGGCTCGTGTATCGATCTCATAGAGTTAAGACCTGACAAATTGTCTCGTATTAAATAATTATTATTAACTGTTTAATTACTTTTTAATCCGGTAAAGCCGTGCGAGAGTCGGCAATATTTATGCTTGCTACGAAATATTGCCGACCACATGACCTTATACACAGCTCGTTGCTATATAAAGCTATATTAAGTTAAAAACTCTAGCGCTGACCGTTATTGCGCAGAAGTAAAAAATAAGGTACCTGAGGGGGTCTAGCGGAATGAAGAGCGTCGATTGGCTCTCCAGTCGCATTTTGTCCCCCGCGCGACTGTACACATGCGCAGCAATCCCCTCCACGTATCGGCCAGCGCTAGACTTACGTGCCGCTGGTTATACGTTATTCAATTATTAACAGTCATAAATAATAAAACATGTTTCCTTTAGAAAAATATTTCCAATTTTTAACCCATCTGTCCCTTTTCATCACAGCGTAACCACAATTTGACAGAAAGAGACCGAGTACTAGTCTCGTATCGAATCGCTGCAAATGTCTCAAAAGTTGGTAATTTTTCTATTTGAAAAAAGAAACATTAAAAATATGATTTTTATATTGATTGACCCTGACTATTCCTGTGGGACAAAAGTTAAGAATAAAATAAAACACCTTTTATTTCTTTCCATATCAAAGTAAACTTATAATTTATTAAAATATAATAAATCACACAAATTTTTGTCTATACTAAATAATAGAACCCCACAAGTGAAGGCCTCCTCCAAGGATCTCCAGGTATCTCTTTCTCTCTCTCAGATTTTTCTTTTTATCTTATCTGTATATTTCCAAGTCTGGCAAGCATGAGCGGGCAGGAGAGAGCTGATCATAGCTTTGGTTTGAAGTTTGCAGATGGAGATTGCTGAGCGATAGAGGGAGAGGTCTTGGGTTGACCATAGACTAGCCGGTCGGCATATATATATAGACTGCCCGGAACCGCAGATCTCTTGGGTTGCAGATGAAGGGAGAGGTCTTGGGTTGACCATAGACTAGCCGGTCGGCATATATATATAGACTGCCCGGAACCGCAGATCTCTTGGGTTGCAGATGAAGGGAGAGGTCTTGGGTTGACCATAGACTAGCCGGTCGGCATATATATATAGACTACCCGGAACCGCAGATCTCTTGGGTTGCAGATGAAGGGAGAGGTCTTGGGTTGACCATAGACTAGCCGGTCGGCATATATATATAGACTGCCCGGAACCGCAGATCTCTTGGGTTGCAGATGAAGGGAGAGGTCTTGGGTTGACCATAGACTAGCCGGTCGGCATATATATATAGACTGCCCGGAACCGCAGATACCTTGGCGAAACCTGAGGGCCCATCTTAAGGGCGTGTTGGCTGAGGTGTTTTTAGAGGGTAGGGTCTCGCTCCCCCTTTGAATAGCAGTCCTCGCGTAAAGCCCGACATATGGTGTGGGCCTGCGTGAGCGCATTTTCACCTCATTTAAAAAAAATGGTTTGAAGTTTTACTGGCATAGTGCTTCTAGAATTTTCCTTTAGACACCAGAACTTGTTCCATCTATGGTGAATTCGCCTTTCAATTTCTGAACAAACAGGCAGGACAGAAGTATTGAGACATATATAGAACGTACATTATAACTGTTCCTTAGAGATGATGCGTTCAGCTCCATCATCACGAAATGGTATTACAAACCAGACACAAAAAAAACTTAAATTGTCTATGGGGCTAATAGTCATAAGACAAATCGCAAGTACTTAAATTTTGGTATGGGTATACTAAGACGGTTACAAGTAAGACAAGTCCTGAATTTTGGATATGTAAAGGTCCAGAAAATTTAGAAATTGTGTGAGTCGAGGGTAGGGGAGGTAGACCTGCTGGACCGATCAAGTAAAGTCTTACCACCAGCCACATGCTGAAGCATGTCGAAAACTGGGTGCAAGGAAATGCGGTGAACAAGAAAAGAAGAGTGCGTCTAAAGAAGATTCTCATCTAATCTTCTTTAGACGCACTCTTCTACGACTTCTACGACGACTACTTCTGCAATTCCAGCGTAAGTTATTGTGAACACACTTATAGTTTTTTATATAACGGATAGAAGGCTCATCTAATATTATATGCCGCCCATTGACATTGCCAACAAATCGCAAGTGCGTTGCCGGCCTTTTAAGATTTTTTTTATAGAAAAGGGTAAATTGGCAGCAAGCTCCGCTGATGTTAAGCGATACGCCGCCCAAGACATATTGGCAAAGGGTTCGTAAGTACGTTGCCGGCCTTTAGATTATATATAACTTATAAGCAATTTATATTTAGGTTTCTTTATCGACCCAGCCTATCCGACCTCTCCCCAATACGACCATCATAACGTCATCATCCTCTGGCCCGACGCGGGCGCATCTTCTTTGGTTAGCTGAAATATTAAAGTTCTTTTAATTGTGATGCTGCAACGTCTAGGTCTTTTTGAAGTTATACTTCTTTAGGCGCGTTATGAAAAATTTATGAGAGTGAAATTTTACGATGCGCGCGCACCGTGACACAAAATTCAGTATGGGCGCCGAGCGTGCGCGAGCGAGATGGGAACAATCTACAAGTAAAAAGAAATAGAATATGCTTGACGTATGACCATAATGACATTTGTAGTACCTTTTTAACAAATAAAGCAGTTTTAATTATTTTTTCAAAGAAATTTAGCAATGCTTTTTCACAAAGACCTATTGTTACTTAGTTAAAAGGTTATGAAACATACCTAGTTATTAAATTAAATTAATAATATAATAAAATAATAAATAATAATTTTTATTAATATTAATTAATAATTCAATAATATACTAAATATTTAATATTGTTAAATTATTAACGCTAAATATCTATTATTAATTATTTAATATTTCAAAAAAAATAAAGAAAGCCAAAGAAGTATAACTTCTTACGCGCGTACATAAGTACACGCACCATTTTTTTATAAACCAGATGAACAGCCTGTGTTCTGCGTCAATACATCGTGAGGAAACCGGCTTGCCTTAGACCCAAAAAGTTGACGGTGTGTCTCAGGTATAGGATCACCTACTTGTCTATTAGATTGACAAATGATCATGAAACAGATTCAGAACTCGGTCTGGAACTCATATGAGTTCCAGACCTAAAAAGGTTGTAGCGTCACTGATTTATTGTTTGACTAAAAGGCAAATAAGAATTATATTAGTTTGCATAACTACTCTTATATTTTTAAGGCATTAATTGGCAGTCACTCTTAGCTAAAGTCTCCACTGAATGTTACCATAAATACAAGCAATTCTATAATTTATGAAAAATAACTTACCGCCAAAATGGCGCTGCGATCGCTAGGTGTGCGCGCGGGACGCACTGTTCGCACGACGTAGGAGTGAGCAGGACGACAATATCACATGAGATGCTATTAGCGAACCATAGACTATAGTTCCGTAATGGTGGAGCCAGTTTGACATCGCGTCCTTGCAATTCTAAAATATTTCGACTAATTTAATAGAAATCATTTTTTTACCTAATTTATCTCCTTTCGTCTCAGCGGATGTTAATTAGCCAGAAAGAGATGAAAAAGTGCTTTAATTGTGCAATTAAGCTGATGTTAGCGAAAAATGAAGCCTTTTTTGTTTTTTTTTTAATCTCAATTAACTACATATTTATATTTAAAAAAAAATACTGTTTTAAATACATAGATTTTTATAGGGAAGGGAGACAAACATCGCGTACAACAGACACCGGTTTTAGTGGGTGCGTTGCCGGCCTTTGAGGAAGGAGTAGGTATGCTCTCTTTTTAAACAATTAGAGGACGTATCTCCCAGGGAAGAAAACCGGGAACCGCTTTCACAGTTCGCTAGTTGACTAAATGTCTTGAGAAACGGAGGACTATCACAATGATACGTATGATAACTGAAGTTAATACGGTGTTGAAACGAGGCAGGAGGGTTCAACCCAAACAACTCTGAAGATACTGAGAAGTAAGTATTATTTATTCAGAAAAGAATAAATAATATTCGGCAGCGACCCCCCCAGCAATTATTATATATATTATGTTTATTATATTATTATATATTACTAGCTGGCCTGGCGAACATCGTACCGCTTAACAGTCGATTCTTGTTTAAAATACTTATTCTGCTATTCGGGACACCGGTCTAGCTAGTAAGATAAAAAAAGGAAAGTTGATAAGACAACAAATACATTATGTCAAAAAATAAAACTTTACCTTCCCGGAACCCCTCCACTAACACTTGAACTCTATGATATGGTATTAAAGTTCAAATATTTTTTTATGGGAATATAGAAAAGTGTTGTTTTAGACTTTTTCACTCAATTTTTTTTTAATTTTTCTCCGTAAGAACCATCCTCGTCCTTCAAAGTAAGTTATAAAAAAAAATCAGACAAATCGGTCAAGCCGTTTTTATGTTATGTCGTGACAACGGAAAACGGGTTTCATTTTTATATATATAGACTAGCGGATCCGACAGACGTTGTCCTGCTTCATATTTCAAGCGATTAGGATATAAAAGAATGAAAGTACCGACTACAGCGCCATCTATCGAGCTGATTTGTGAATCTAAACCATTCCCAGATCCCCTTGAACACGTTTGAGAGAAGTTCAGTGACATACACACTCACAGGAGAATTATATATATAAAGATAAGGCTCGCGGGAGAGTTTCCGGCTTTAAAGTCTCCGTGAACCAGTTAGGTCTCTTGGTCCTCGTAAAGAATGATTTGTTTACGAGGTGAAAATGCGCTTACGCCGTTTATGGTACTGCCACTTAGGCCGAAGGTCGCGTTCACTTATACCATGACCGGGCCTTACACTCAGGACTCTCTGCATCTCAGAGAAATAAAGGCCCCACCACTTTAGATGGGCAGTTCAAGGTACGCAAGGGTCACGGGTCACAAGCCCCAATCATGACCTGTGGTTTTGGGCTGATTGGTACTTGGTAGGTGAGAGTTTCTCCGAAAAGAGCGTAGCAATCATTAAAAGGCCGGCAACGCACTTTCGAGCCTTTTGACAGTGTACATGGGCTGTGTCACTTAACATCATGGTCTCCTGTCCGTTTACCTTATTCTAAAAAAAAACAAAACTATAATAGTGAGTCCAAAGTGCTTATCAAGGTTGCAGTGCTTTTTTACACTTTTTAATGTAAAATTATAATTACTTTAAAAAATAATTAAAAATACTAATAACAGCACGTAGTGCAGCGCCTGAGAAATTGTGACGAACTGGCACAGTAACTAATATAATATTAATCCAAACTTATTAAATTAGAGATAAAAAACAGAAAAATGTATTAAGAAATCGAAGTAATAATGAAATAACACTGACACGGTTGGATAAATATAAACAATACCTCACTTACTTTGCTAAAACTAATGTCTCGCGAACAATTTTTGGTCCCACAACAAGACCACGGCATGTCAGAAACGCTGAAAATAATGAAATATAATCTGATGAATTTTCATAAAAAACTATAGATATGATGAATCTCATATGGAAGACACTCTTCAGTTGGCAGCTCATATCTGAGCGTTGTTGTCAGCAAAGAAGCATCTGAAGCTGACAATCTGTTTTCACCGGTGTCCAGTGCCTCTCTTATGATTGATGATCTTTAATAAATAATAATAATAATGAGAGTGTGATTATTATTATTATTTATTAAGGAAACTAAACAAATACATCTCTATACAGTAAACATAAAATAAATAGACACATTGGACATATCCATAAAAAAAGTTTCACTGATAAAAAATACAATACAAAGTAAAACAAGACAAAACATGACAGCACAAAATTTAACTATAAACAAGCAGCTTTAAAAAAAAACGACGGGTTGCACTCCGGGAGTGCCGGCAGAAGTGAAAACTTGAATATTAACGTTGTGCATTTTTGATATTTTGTAATGGTTAGGGAATAATCTTGCACGAATTGCTTTGATTATCAGTATAAAAGTACTATCATTTATATGGTAGAATACAATATTTATTTATTGCGCTATCGTACACAAACATGACAATTTATATTACATTAAATACGCCGCGCCAGCTGTCTACTCTCCTTCAGTCTTACGAATTTTCGATCAGGTCACGTGCCTGACGCGAGTTTAACATTTTTTACCCATTCCAAACAAACTGTACAACGCCGCTAAAGAAGTTTTCACTTCAAAAAACAAGGAAGATACAAGGCTTAAGACATTAAGAGTTTTAACTTATTCTTAAATGAAGCAGTAGATGAGTGCGAAAAAGGGTGATGAGGACGAGGAGTTGATTGACTTGATCGGTCCATCTGGTTGGTGAACCGCCACGTGATCTTTTGAATTCTGAGTTACCAACCACGATCAGTTTCTCCAAGTTCTCATGGAAGAGACTGCAGATATGTGCTTTAGCAGATAGAGAAAAAAAAGCTTTATTAGACAGCTCATCCTTCGTTCACCAAAGAAAAGTCCATTACACAGCCGTTCAAACCTATTTTAGTGATGTGAGTTGCTCAAGCCAGGCCAACACTGCTTGAATTTGGAAGTAAACGCAACTAAAAATAGAAATTCCCGAATAGCAGGGTGCAACAAATGTCAGGTCATGTATAAAATATAAATGAAGTTATTTGTTCTTAAACATAATCGATAAAAGCTCACGGTAATTTGTGGTTTATTGAATTTATTACACATGCGCTAATTAAAGATTTAAGTTGGCACCTGGTAGATAGCACCGGTGACCCCGGAGCTGATGCTTTCCTCAACGAATCAGTATAGCAATAGGTAAAAGGTAAAATATAATTGGGGACCATATATAAGATATTTAAATCCTCAAGACGTTGTTTTTGCTATTTTTAAAGCATACCTGGTAATATTATTATTAAATTTAGTTTTATTCAGAAGAGTTGTTAGGACTAATACAGCTGAGTTCCATCATCGGACGTCAAGGCAGAATACAAAATACCATCCGTATCACCGTGACGTCCGTCGTTCCACACCTGAGCGTTTTTTAACCTAAAAAATTCTATCGCGCACCACTATGTGGAACCAGCTGCCCACTGAAGTATTTTCGACTTAAGGACAGGGTCCTTCAAGAAAATAGCGTACCGGCAGACCGCTTGCAAACCTTCTGGCGAGTGCTAGTGTCCATGGGCGGCGGTATCACTTAACATAAGGCCAGCGTTTGCCTACTGCAACATAAAAAAATATACATACTTGTCACAACAGCGCAAAGACAGTCGTAATGCATGTCCCAATGCTCCGTCACTAGCTTGTACACCTTTCTGAAGTTAAACGAATTATATGTTCAAAGCGTATATTATTCTTTAGGCTATGTTCACATGTGTCACATCAAATTTGATGAGCCCTAACGCGCGTTGCGAGAGTACTCGTCAGTCTAGTTCGGTAGAACGTAGAAAATGGACGTGGAAGAGGCTATTATTTTGTGGTTATATTATAAAGAAAAATATAGAAAAAGAAAACGTACACATTGGGTTCATCCAATTTTGAAAAAAAATACAAATTATATTATATTTTTTATACAAATTTGCTATATTCCAACTTGCTGGCCTTTTTTCTACTTCATCGATTAGTAAGTCGATGTCAATATCTTCAATTTCACTCATTTTAAAAGCGAGAACAAAATATAATTACGAAAATTAACAAAATTACATGCGATCGCGATGAAAGCGCGCGCTCATCTGAACAGCAAACGGACATTACATTAATATCAAAGCGCGCGTCAACGCGCGATCACCTGCGTCTAGAGACTTTTTCTCTGAGCGCCGCGTTGACGCGCGTACATGTGAACAGTTGTATGAAAATACCATAATCTCTAGTCGCGCGATTTGAAAACGCGCGTCAAGTTTTTGCCATCTGAACATAGCCTTATCTTAATATATTAAATTACGTGTCACGTTGTTTGTCCGCTATGGACTCCTAAACTACTGAACCGAATTCAATCAAATTTGCACACCGTGTGTGGTTTGATCTAACTTAAAAGATAGGATAGCTTACATCTCAATTTTAACTCGCAATATAATTTTATTGCAAAATATTTGTTAATTATTTGATAGTCACAATTCTAAGAAATGGCGCTGTGTACCAGTACCAAAGTTTCACATAAGCTACAATTTAATGGCATAACCACCAAAAAGCATGGTGGTCCCCATGACTGGTGTTCTCCTACCGTTTCCCTTGAATAGTTTGCTACTATTTAATATAACAAAAAACCTTAGCCACAACAATGCTTGGCCGGTCTGCTAGTTATTATATATATTTTCTTCAACATAAAATTAAACTACATTATTTATTTATTTAATAATGCTATATCTACAGTATATGTTACAAGCTCTTCTAATCTATCTATGTAATCTCCCATCTGATATGATTTGAGATGTGGCCTATTAGGGCACGCCTGTCCAGGAGATGCCAATTTAACCGCCTAAATGAACCCATATTAAACTTTCTAGGGAAGGAATGGAAATATGGAAGGGGGCAAGGAGATCTACTCCTTTCCAAGAAATGACGATTAAATTGTGTACCGGGGATGTCAATAACGAAGGAAAGAAACTCTAGGATGCTTCTAAATGAGCGTTGTTTGAAAGGGGGGTGACGGAATCTGTTTGTGAAATGGTGAAATCGGGTTGGGTACGCCTTGTCTCTGAACCAAAACCAGGATGTACTGGAGAAGAGACAAGTTAGAAGTTACCGAATGTGAATGTTATCAAAGTGGATGGAGAAAGAGAGGCATGTCAGGCCCGTAGCAAGTGCAGATCCGAGATCCCCTTCGAGAATAAGGCGTGATAATATAAATAAAATATTTATTTATATATCTTTTTAAGTCCAATTCTTACAAGGCCGGCAACGCACTCGCGAGCCCTCTGGCATTGAGAGTGTCCATGGGCGGCTGTATCACGTAACATCAGGTGAGCCTCCTGCCCGTTTGCCCCCCGTTCTATAAAAAAAAACGCGACACCCTTTTAGGGTTTACCAGATCACTGTATGTTTCGTGATCAGTATCTTAATCAGTTAGAAGATCAGCCTGTGCATCACGTCATCTCACGATGTCTTCCTTCAACCACTGGTGAACAGCCGCTGTTCAACTGAGTTACGGAGATGTTCCTACGGCCCTTTTAGATTTTTTTTTTATATGATTGGACAATTCACACCAATTGACCTAGTCCCATGCTAAGCTGGTGAAGCTTGTGTTATGGGTACTAGGCAACGGATATACATACATATTATAGATAGATAGACATATAAATACATGTTTAAACACCCAAGACCTAAGCACAACACCAACTGCTCATCATATCGATGTTTGTCTCAGCCGGGGATCGAACCCGGGACCCATAGATTCGCAGTCAGGGGTACTAACCACTAGACCAATGAGCCGTCTAATTTTTAATTTTAGTGAAATCTAAATGACGCGATAAAGTGTTCTGACTTACTTTTTCAGCATTTGATGTAAAGTAGAAGAAAACGGCACATTCCAAGAGCATCAAGAGTAATACCAGCGCTGCATACTGAAAAATTATGATTATGCTAATTAGATTATTTGTAATCGTAAACTATATAATTGTTCAAATTTCTTCTTGAAGTTGAATTTTTATTATGTTGCATTATATTCTTTGGAAACATATTTCTGTTACTCAAAAGTTCCACCTTTATCCAAGCGAATGTTAAAGTTATTAGTAATAAGAATAATTTATTTATTGCAAGAATATGGTACAAAAATGTTAAGGTGGTACAATCGTAAAAACAACACAACAATATTAAATTTTTCTATAATAAGCTCAGTGCTATTGTTTTCTGATTCATATATTCCGTGGATAATAATACATATAGACAAATTGTACACACCATAAACAATAGAAATGTTGAGCAATTAATAGCACCATAGAGTCCCATGACAGATATGAAGAGAAAAAATATACTGAGCATCGCTATTCCTACACCAAGTTGTACTGTCAGTACTTCTTCGGGAAATAAATCCTGAAACAAAATTTTACTCATAAATAAACTAGCCGTTTCGCGCCCGCTTTGCTGGACGAATTAAAATAAATTTTATGTTTCATTTTTTTTTTTTTTTTCATATTATTTATTATTCTTCTTTTTAACTTCCCGCTAAGAAAATTGAAATATGTATTTCGAAAATCGAGTTTTTAACAGATGTTGACGTTTAGAGGTTCTAGGAAGCCTCCCCGAATGTTTCCGCGGTGAAGTCCGTATGGATAAATTTTCATAAAAGTAAAACAGCAATAAAAAAATGAAGGAACGTTGGAATTTAAAAAAATAAATAGCCATAAACCATCTAGGAAAAATTTCGCATCGAACGGCAGTAGTTTCATGTCGATACGATCAGTGGTTTAGGCGTGAAGGAGCCTCAAACGAAGACCATTTTTCTTTTATATATGTATATAGATTACAATTGTACAGTTTTATTTCACTTAACTGTCTCTTTTTCACAACGGATACACAATTTGACAGAAAGAGACGAGTACTTTAGATAAAAATGCAGATACATTGATTAGTTTAATGAAGTACCAGGCGAAATATGTTTTTTGAAGTTATACTTCTTTAGACTATGAAAAATTTATGAGAGTGAAATTTTACGATGCGCGCGCACCGTGACACAAAATTCAGTATGGGTGCCGAGCGTGCGCGAGCGAGATGGGAATAAGACAAGTAAAAAGAAATAGAATATGCTTGACGTATGACCATAATGACATTTGTAGTACCTTTTTAACAAATAAAGCAGTTTTAATTATTTTTTCAAAGAAATTTAGCAATGCTTTTTCACAAAGACCTATTGTTACTTAGTTAAAAGGTTATGTAACATACCTAGTTATTAAATTAAATTAATAATATAATAAAATAATAAATAATAATTTTTATTAATATTAATTAATAATTCAATAATATACTAAATATTAAATATTGTTAAATTATTAACGCTAAATATCTATTATTAATTATTTAATATTTAAAAAAATAAAGAAAGGCAAAGAAGTATAACTTCTTTTTTTTTTAATTTTCTTTATTTTACAAAAAAAATATAATACAATAATAATAAGTTACATTTGAAAACCGCTGTGGTTTATATTAATGTAACCATAGCAGTCTTGTTTAGGAGCGCGACAAATGCATATAAAAGTAGTTTTTTAATTTGCTGTTTATGTTGGTTGGCGTTAGGCAATCTAATATGTTATTTGGTAGACCATTTATTAGCCGCGGTAACAAATACCTCAACGTTCTCTCGCCATATACGTTGTTTGCTCTCGATGTCCAGAGCCGAACTTGCGTTACCGCTCGGGTCTGAACGTCATGCTCCACTCGTTTTTTTATGTCATCTCGAAAAAAGTGCTCGACTAGAAGACATTTATTAACTTTTTCTGATATAGGCAATATTTTGCAATGTTTGAAAATTCCTCTTTCTTCACTTTTATATGAGTCGAGCACATTTCTCGAGACAACGTGTTTGAGGATTCGCATTTGGAGGTTATATATTTGGTTGAGATACGTTGGGTAAGTTCTACCGTAGCTACTTAAACCGTAATTGATGACTGACTCGCAAAGCGCGTTGTAAAGAGAAAGTTTGGTTTTAAATGGGATACGCTTTTTGAGTATTGTTATTTGTGCCAAAAACTGTCGTAGCTTATCGCAGACGTATTCTATGTGTTGTTTCCAATGCATGTTTTTGTCTATAATTAATCCAAGATATTTTTGTTTATCAACTATTTGTATAGAAGGGCACTTGCACACTGTTGATTTGTGAAGACAAGCGTGATCGTGAGCCACCAATGCTACACCAGTGGCTTCTTTTAAGGAATTGGATTGTATGATAAGTAGTTTTGTCTTTTCAATATTAAGTACTAGTTTAGCATCATGGCACCACTTTAGTATATTGTTAAAATCTGATTGTAACCTTTCAATAGCTTTATGAGGGTCCCTATCTCCAACTAACAAACACGTATCATCTGCAAACTGGTAACAAGTGGAGTGTTCTACTTGGTTATGCATTTGATTTACGTAAGTCAAAAAATGGAGAGGCCCGAGGACCGAGCCTTGGGCGGTGCCTTCTGATACTGAAACCACTTCGCTGTGGGTATTGTTTATTTTCACTACATAAGTACGATTTTTTTAATAATTTGAACACCAAGTGCCTAGTGGCCCCTGGATTCCTACATGATTAAGTCTATCCTTAAGTTGTTTATGATCCCAAGTGTCAAAAGCGCGGGAAAAATCGATGAACAAAGCAAGAGTATATTTTTTTGAAGATCAAGGTTATTATTTACTTCGTCCGTGAAACGCGATAGCAGCC
This sequence comes from Pieris melete, assembly GCA_963693345.1. Classification (NCBI taxonomy): domain Eukaryota; kingdom Metazoa; phylum Arthropoda; class Insecta; order Lepidoptera; family Pieridae; genus Pieris; species Pieris melete. The sequence continues at coordinate 222,032 of CAVNZK010000356.1, read as the reverse complement.
CCGAGGTATTTTTGCCTGCTTGAAACCCGAATTGGTTCTTATATATTAAGTCATGTCGGTTAAAAAAAGATTTAATTTGTTCCCCAATATATTTCTCTACTATCTTGTTTATAGAAGATAGTATCGTTATAGGACGGTAGTTGGCATAATCATCTTACGCGCGTACACGCACCATTTTTTTTTTACTTAGCCTACCTTTTCAGTACACACCACCATATGGAACACTTTGGTACCCCATAGATACTTTTTTGCGAACGCTTTTGCGGAATGAAATCTAAGTAGGTACTAAATAGATCTAATTTTACTCTCACTTTTATTTATTTATTTTGTAGTTAAATATCCAATACAGTTTTAAAAAAACAGTGGTGTTAAAACGTTTTTGGTCTGGGCCCCAGATTTCTTTTTAATAGGCAAGTAGCTGTGCCTGACACACACAGTCGACTTCTTAAGTCTACAAGATATATCCACACTAATTGTATGCGATTGTTCGTTGAATTAGGTCGAGTGGAAGGATTTGGTACTGGGGCGCTCCCGTTCAGAGGTGAGAACAGTACTTCATGTGTTTTTTCTACAATTTTTTTATCTACTATATAAAAATAAGTCGGGTTTTCCTTCCTGACGCTATAACCCCAGAACGCATGAACCGATTTTCAAGGTTTTGCATTCGTTGGAAAGGTCTCGGGCTCCGTAAGGTTTATAGCAAAGAAAATTCAGGGAAAATTTCAACAGAAAAGCGGGATCACCAAACGAAATGTTACATAAAACGAAGCCATCTGGTGGCGAAACGGAGTTCGCCGAGTTTGCTAGTTGTTTATAATTATATTTGAAATGAAAATGATTAATGTTAAGTTAATTCGAGGGCTTTGTCGTATTTAGTAGGTTTCTAGGGCACATAGACATTACGTGAAATTTTATTGTCATGATATCGAAATAATTGGTTCGTGTGCGAAGCCTACCCTTTTGTTCAGGGGGTGTTACACACTGTCTACGCGTGTTATTTCTTCACAAATATTATTATCTGTTCTTAGAAATTAATTATATATTTGTTTTATATTTATAGGCTAGAAAATCGATCCTTCTGTATCGAACGACTCAATTATTGTTTCACATGTCAACTTCGAATAATTTTTTTTTTAAAGACAATTCACTCCAATTGACCTAGTCCCATGCTAAGCTGGTGAAGCTTGTGTTATGGGTACTAGGCAATGGATATACATACATATTATAGATAGATAAATAAATACATATCTAAACACCCAAGACCTAAGCACAACACCATATGCTAATCACATCGATGTTCGTCTCAGCCGGGGATCAAACCCGGGACCCATGAATTCGCAGTCAGGGGTACTAACCACTAGACCAATGAGTCGTCAAATTATGTACTAAATAATATTCTTGTTTGAAGTTATACTTATTTTGGCGCGTTCGGGAAAATTTATGAGTGTAAATTTTTACCAAATAAAGAACCGACAAACTGAAGTTATTAATTCAAGATTTAAGTTGGCGCCTGGTCGATACTATCGGTGACCCTAGAGCTGGAGCATTCTTAAACGAATAAGTATCGCAATACAGTAAGGAAATGTTGCCAACGTTTTTATATTTGTCCTAGGCCTCCTCCAGGTTCTTCCACTTATCCCTATTTGATGCGACAATTTTTCAGTTTTTTCCCGCTATCCCTTTTATACCATCTTCCCAAGTTTTCGGTGGGCATCCTGTCTTTTTTTTATCATTTTTAAATTATTATTATTACTATGTAGGTTAAGAATATTGTATACCTATAATATAAAAATGAATCGCAAAATGTGTTGGTATACGCATAACTCAACAATGCCTGGACCAATTTGGCCAATTATTTTTTTATAATATTCCTTGAAGTACGGGGATGGTGCTTACGGAGGAAATTTAAAAAAAAAATTGAGTGAAAAAGTCTAAAAACAACACTTTTCTATATTCCCATACAAAATATTCGTAATAATACTTAAAAGTCAATTTGAACTTTAATACCATAACATAAAGTTCAAGTGTTAGTGGATGGGTTCCGGGAAGGTAAATTTTTATTTTTTGACATAATGTATTTGTCGTATTATCAACTTTCTTTTTTTTATCTTACTAGCTAGACCGGTGTCTTGAATAGCAGAATAAGTATTAAAAAAAAATAAAGAATCGACTGTTAGGCGGTACGATGTTCGCCAGGCCAGCTAGTACTGTATATTTGTGTGTTGAATAAATAACTACGTATATATTATGAGGGCATGTGTGTATGAGCCCTTATACACATTGCGTGCTGTCATTTTAATACTTTATTGACTTGTTACACAATTATTTGTGTCATTTTAATGTCGTTACTGGAATTCCAAACGGAATTGATTAAAGTAGAAAATATTTTGTTATATTAGCAGCTGCCCACTAATTTTCGAACCCATTCGACTTAGGGTCCAAAGAGCGTACCAATTCTTAAGAAGGCCGGCAATGCACCTGCGAGCTCTGGCAATGTGACTGTCATCAGATGAACCCCTGTCCTTAAAAAAAGCTATATTACACAGACAGTCGCCCATTACATCATTTTTGTAATAGTTAAGTTTCTTTCACCTTAGAGCAAAATTTGGCTGAAATTTTAAAAAAAAAACAGTGAGAAAAAGCTCTCGAAAGCTTTCTCCAACCTAAAAGGAGAATCCCCGAACAGTCTTATATACATTGCAACATTATCATAAATTAATTTTATTATTGAAGTTATACTTCTTTTGGCGCGTTAGGGAAAAATGATGAGAGTATTTTTACGATGCGCGCGCACACCGACTCAAAAAACCGACACCCTGAAGTTAGCTATAGTCAACATTTTAGTTTTTTTATACAACTATTGATGCAGTATTTGTATGATATTAATTATGTATTTCTACAAGAATATTTGTATCATACTATATCTATCATAAGCCTCTTGAAACTCACATGTCTATTAAACTCTCACCAATGGTCGTGAATTAAATAGTAAAGATCAATATGTGTAAAAAAATGTTCATTTCTTTAATTATGTAGATTTTCTTTTTGTGATATTTAAATAAACTTTATTTGACTAGATAATGCGTTATAAATTATAATAAAACTTTCAATGTATTAAATACCTTCCGACCCATTGGTGCCGACGATATAGTGAGGATATTTAGAACCATAGCTATTAAGAACACTACCGATCTTTGGGGTATTTCTGTAAAAATAATTAGTAGCATAATTGATGTAGTTGCTCCCCATCTAGCTATAATTTTCAACAATTGTATTAAAAGTGGCGAGTTTCCCGATCTAATGAAACATAGTAAAGTTATTCCATTATTTAAGGCAGGTAGTATGTCCGACCCCAGTAACTTTAGACCAATTTCCGTACTACCTACTTGTAGTAAAATATTTGAAAAAATTATATTAAATCAACTGGTAAGTCATTTTAACGTAAACAAATATTACATAATAAGCAGTTCGGTTTTACCAAGGGTCGCTCGACAGCCGATGCCGGTGTTGAGTTATATAGATATATAGTTAAGGCTTGGGAGGAGTCGCATGACGCTTCAGGTGTTTTCTGCGACTTATCCAAAGCATTTGATTGTGTCCAACACGAGACCTTAATCGGGAAACTCCGCCACTATGGCATCAAGAATACCGCACTGAATCTTCTGACTTCCTATTTACACGGAAGAACTCAGAAGGTTGAAGTGAATGGTAAGAGGTCCTCTGGGTCGGCAGTAGATATGGGGGTACCACAGGGCTCAATTCTTGGCCCTTTCCTCTTTCTTGTTTATATAAATGATCTACCTTTCATGGTAGAGAGAAAACATCAGATAGTTTTGTTTGCTGATGACACGTCCTTTATTTTTAAAATCAAACGACAAATAACAAATTTTGACGATGTGAACAATGCTCTGTCTTCGATTGTCCATTGGTTTAGTATGAATAACCTTCAACCTTAATGCAAAAAAGACAAAATGCATTAAATTTTGTGCAAAAAATGCAAGGGTTATGGATACTAGACCAATTATAAACGGGGAGGAATTGAATCTGGATGATACAACTGTATTTCTCGGAATCACCATGGATTCAAAACTTCAGTGGTCCCCACATATTAACGGATTGGCGAAGAGACTTAGTTCTGCAGCCTACGCGGTTAAAAAAATTCGCTCACTAACTGGTGTCGATACAGCTAGACTTGTTTATTTTAGTTACTTTCATAGCTTAATGACTTATGGCTTATTATTATGGGGTCATGCTGCTGATGTCGAAACTATATTCATCCTGCAGAAGAGGGCTATTCGTGCAATCTATAATTTAAAATGTAGGGAATCTCTTAGAGATAAATTCAAGGAAATTAATATACTTACCTTTCCCTCGCAATATATTTATGAAAATATTATGTATGTATACAAAATAGTGATAAGTTTACTAGAATAGAACATACGCACAATGTTAATACACGGAACAAACGCAGGCTGCAATTTCCCCGTACTAGACTATCTAAAGTTAGTAATTCTTTTTTGGGGAAAGGGATACTCTTCTTTTATAAAATCCCAGAGGCTCTTTTATCACTGCCTTTCAATAAATTTAAGAAATGTGTTAAAGAAAGGCTGTGTAAAAAGGCTTACTATAAAGTCAACGATTATCTAGTTGATAAAATGGCTTGGGACTAGTGCTAGACAGGCTACTTCTAATTAATTTGCGATATTTGTTTTAAATAAGTGTTGTTTGATGATTTGCTGTTTTAAAAGAGTACCGAGAGTTTTTTACGCTGGCTTTTTCTCTCGGCCTACACCCTCTGTCTTCTTTGCCGATGAGTAGGGATGCCTTCAAATTTAATGACGTGGAATAAGTGATACATGTATCTTATGTTCCAAAATAAACATATTATATTTTATTTTATTATTTTATACCTTTTTTCTATTGTTAGTGTCGTTTTTGCTACAAAGGTAGAATATAATTTTTGATAAGATTTTTAATTGTTACGCCAAAGAAGTATAACTTCTAACGCGTGTACATAAGTACATACACGTCTTTTATAGTAATTAACTCTTGCTATTGTTAAACAATACTAGGAAGCCTTTTGAAATACAGTTCTCCCTACATGATGCCTAACATACGTGTTTGATTTATTAGTTTTGGCAATAAATAAAATTATTATTATTTAAAAAAGTTTGGTTAGATATACATGAGAATTGTATATAAATAGAATACCAATGAAACTTATTTCTTGCCATAAAAGCGGACATTAACCAAATTCGCTCGTCGTAGCTTTTTTTTTGTGTGATGTTTGAATTAGAAACGATAAATATGTATTGACTCTTTTAATTTCAATGACTCTAATTAAAACACAGTACAATATAAATTTCTCGATACAAAAACACAAAGTCACCTCTAACATTTGTCTATTTTCGTTTTTATTCAATGATGGTGAGTATTACGAAGCCAAAAATTAATTACATCACATTAGTTAGGCCAAGAGCTTTTTTTTATAACACGATGTTAAGTGATACCGCCGCCCATGGACACTATCAACGCCAGAGGTTTTGCAAGTGCGCTCGCTCTTTTCTTGAAGGACCCTAAGTCGAATTGGTTATGAAATACTTGAGTGGGCAGCTGGTTCCACAGAGCGGTGGTGAGCGGCAAAAATTGCCATTACTGCGATTGCTGTTACTAGTGATTTTATTAAATACTAGCTGACCTGGCTAACTTCGTTCCGCCTAACAGTCTAATAATATCGTGTTAACTTTAGTTAAACTTAATTCAGGATTTCATTATGGTAATAACATTATTAATACAACTTTTTTGCAAATACAGAAATGTTTTATTGCTTGCCATTGCGAAAGAACGGCAGTGTTACACATTAGGCCTCTTCTCTCTAGCGCCAATATTGCGATACTGCATGTTAAATCACTTTCTGATATACAACATTTTTTGATGAGGTAACACATGTCTTTGATCAAGACCAAAGCCTGGTTAAGCCTCATTCACCTCAAGATCGGAATTTCTTGAATTGACACGAATTCGATGTAAAATGATGCGTAGTTTTGTTAACAGATGGCACTACATGGTGTTTTCATTCGTAAAATTAATTTATTAATTTATTGTTATTCGATAACTTATCCGATATTTTATTACTTATTCTGCTATTCGGAGCGGCGAAGAATCCACCAAAAAAGAGATAACTAACATCGGTCCAGCCGATCTTGAGTTATAAGTGGTGTAACTAACACGACTTTGTTTTATATATATTTTATTTATTTTTATTTATTTACACTTCGTTGCAAATGAAAGAAACACAATACATAAAAATTATAAGGGATGCAACGGGCGGCCTTATCGCTAATAAGCGATCTCTTCCAGGCAACCCTAGTTAAGAGAAAAACTTAAAAAAATAAAATAAAAAAGAAACATGCGTGCGAGAAGTGCAGCATCCTTAAACTAAAGTAATACAAACAAAATATAAATAACAAACTAAAAACTTAAAGCTAATCTTACAAATACATGAACAGTGAATTATTGAATAGTGATGTAAAAGGAAACATAAGAATTATAAAAGTCACGATTGATGAGGATAGGATAAGGTTAAGAAATGATTATATAGAAGAGTTTTAAAAGATGACAGAGAGGTAGCCAATCGTACGGAGTCGGGCAGCGTATTCCACAACTCAATGGCGGAGATCGTAAATGAATTATAATAAATTAAATGATCGTATATAGATATAGATTGTAAGAGGCGAATAAATAATACAGTGTGAACGAAGACTATTGCGACCCGGGCGCCGTTCCCGACGCAGGTTTCCCCCGGATATCGTGCGGATATCGATATTTAAACACAAAAGCATTTGTCAGACGGCCTATTTGAAATATAACGTTCGTTAGCATTAAAAACCTGTGGTGGCATCAAACTTTTGATGTTTTGGCCCTCTGATTCTGTATTGATTCGTAATTTTCTTTTAGGCAAGTAATAGTGAGTTGGCTCTAAACAATCCGCGAAAATAGAGTTTAATAAGTAGACCGAACATCTCGACCTCAGCCACTGGGGCTTCTACTTCTAAGTTCTACTACTGGTGGACCAGAGATCTTCTAAAAGGAGATGGATCTCCTTTTGAAAGATCTCTGATGGCTCTGTCTTTAAAAAATATTTACCTTCAACGGACCAGCTCTCTCGAGGACATACGCTAGCGTCTTCGGAGAGGTTATCACCCATAGGCCAATTGCGAATGTAGCTAGGCTAAGCATCTGAAAAAACAACAGCGGTCTTCACCACAAAAGCAGGTTGATATAAAAAGGAACCGTGTCGGCCTAAGCGTGACTTTATTCCCTGCGGTCATTCCGAATAACGGCTAAATACACGTTTCTTTATCGTCGCTGTAGAATGATAACCAGTACGTCCAGAGAACCAAACATCACAGGAAACGAAAAAAATGTTTCATTTCGTCCATGTTCGTTAAAATATTATTATGTGTTTTTGTCCATAGTTAAAAAGGACTTATTTATTAATAACCTAAATAAGTCCTTACTTCATGATTATACCAGTTAAATGACTTAAAAAAAAATGTTTTTTTGACATACAGTGGCTATACCATCTGGAGACCGATATGATTAGATGGTATACTATATACTAACCACTAGACCAATGAGTCGTCAAAAATTTGGTTTGCGCTTTTCATTATTAACTAATATAATAACTATATGTAACATAACTAACGTTAGGTTACATAACTTGCAAATATTAATTTGTTCAATTACAACATTGTTATATGTGACAAAATAACAATTGTTCACTTGAATTATCTGCGTAATTCGCCAATTCGGGTTTAACCAAAAAGTTTAAGAAAAAAGAAATTGTTACTACTGCTAGTAGTAACAATTTCTTTTTTCTTTAAAATATAAGTTGTAAGTAATGATTAATTTCAATTTTCTTTATTTTATCTATTCATAAACTTAACTGACTTATGTTTTCTGTTTCTAGTATTTTGTTTAACAAAATTTATATATTGTATAACTTAATACAACTAATAACTTTGTATATTGTCTAAGTTTTTTATTTTTAATATTACTGATAAACAGACAGACATAACACTGATAAATACATATTTATTATGTGTTCTTGAAATTATAAAGAAATTAGGCTAAGTTTTTTTAAAGAAATAAAGATTTACTTATAAATATAAAATTTCTAAAATGTCTGATAGATTTCGAACGACTGCCGCAATTTTTTTTGTGTTCGTCATTGGCTAATAATCTGACAGACTTATACATCAGACATAGAAGACTGAGGGATCTTTAATATATTGATAAAAAGGAAATATAATTATGTTACGACAGGGGTCAGCGAATCTATGGTATAACGATCGCGCCATTATAATAATTGTAGACTTTTAAATCGATTTGTACGATTCTACAATGCTATTGGAATAAAAATATGAAGTCGACTCTTCGAGTTTATTAAAACTTTTTAACGTAAAAGTTTAAAAAGTATTAACTTTTTAATGTTTTTCAATCAAGAGATTAACTAAACCTTTTTGTATGTAACCGTAGACAATATTACTAGATCCTCTACGGTTATAGATTACATACAGATTGGGATAGTTTACATAATCGAAAATTAACTGATTTCTGTTTTGTATTTCGTACCGCATATTTTTTTAGTTTAAGCTATGTCTGCTGTACCTATCTATGACCGTAGGGAATCTAGTAATATTGTCTATGGTTACATACAAAAAGGTTCAGTTGGCTTAAAGGCCTCGTTACCAGGCCATAAAATTATATTAAAAAAAAAAGGTTCAGTCTTAAACTTTGACTCGGTGGTATATTGTTAATACTTTTATACATATGTCTATCTATCATATAATATATTATGAATATTATTACATAGAAAATAATATTGTTAATTGGTAGTAACTATAGACACATAAAACTAATATGTAATAAAAAAATATACATTGAAATAAATAACTAAACTTAACATAAACTAAAATATATCATTAAAAGGAGTCCCTTTAGGCAAAGTTCCGAAGATACTGGCAGCGTTCCCCCTTAATATGTGGTTTAATATTACCTTATTTAATATATTTTAAAATGCTGGGCTGATTAAAGTGCGACGTGCAATTCGTATAGCGAAAAGTTTTCATGTAAAAAAATATAATTGATGAGAATAGAGTCCTTTAAAATTTCTAAAACTTGTTGTTATGGTAGTGAAGCTCTCATTCCGATTTCCTATTATTTCAACAAATTAGTTGAACGTAAAAGAAACCAAGCCATATTTTTCTAGATATTAATAAATTATTACTGAGATAATTTAAAAAAATTTAGACTTACCGTTGTGATACAATTGACGAAGATCAAAATAAGTCCAGCCAGTCGTGATGCTTTTTGTTTTGCCATGTCTAAAAATGTACAGTCTTATATAAAATTGTGTTATTGATAATTAACATTTAGCATTTTTGTTTTTTTTTTAATGGCTCTGGCACGATTTGTGCATTAGCCAGCGTCAAGTATAGGATTTTTTATAATTCGTGTCCTCCATGTACGGTTTAGGCACTCGCCAGGTACCGCACAACCCTCCCAAAGGCCGAGAACATATTTAAATTAAATTAAAACTTGCTCTCGAACCGGGAATCGAACCCGGTACCCCTGACCTAGCTGCCACTTAATAAGACCGCTAGGCTATGAGGCTCCTAACATTTAGCATTTGCTGTCATATAAATGTAAGAATGCTTAGTTTTTTTCATAATAAAGAGTGGCTATCAATAGTAGGTATATACGGTGTCTTTATTGTTTTATTTTTTATACAAATTTCTTCTCAAAAACTCTTAATAAGCAATGAATACTTCTGGCGTACATAATTTTAATCATCACCAAAAGAAAGATCTTTATACTGATACAACATTACTTTAAATTTGTGCATTGTAATATTACTAGGATTACAACGCGATAAATAAAAAAAAACTATATTTACGAGAATTCAACGTAATCAATAATGTTGCTGCATAAACCTTAATTCATAATAATCTTGGGTCATAATTTAAGTAAAAGTTTGAGTAACGTTTTAAATATGTAGAATTTAAAATAAAAATTATGTGTTTTATTACCTTTATAACACTAGACATAAACATTTTAACATATTTTATCATAATATCAACTTACTTTTTACAAAAATAAACGCTTGTGAAATCGGTTAGGTTTTACCTTTTTGTATAAACTTTAGTGCTTCAAACCAATAAGAATGACATTCGAGCTAAGAAGCGGGAAATTTGAACGAAATCTAGTACACGGGCCACCGACGCGCTTGTTTATTGAAACTGAAACCTTGAAACGTGGATAACACAGAGTACGTTATAAATGAAGAGTGGATACTGTCACAGATAAAAAACCTCAAGAGCTCCAATATGTGATAGCTGCTGGACAAACCACGGATACAACTATTTATAGTATACTGCTATGGGAAAAACAAAAAAATGTGTTGATAATATAATTCAAACTCAAAATAACTGTATTCATATAGGTAGCCAAGTACACTTATGAACGTTAACAGAAAAGATGTTTAATTGATTTCAAATGATGTACATTTGGAATCAATTAAATACTACTACCAGTTCGTAAGTCAAGGGCGTAGAGTGGTCAAGAAGGCCACTCTACGCAACAATTTTTAATCGCCAAGTTTCGAGTCATACAAATTGTTTGAACTGAAGTAAATCAATCCCGAGGATTAGGATCTCTTAAATAATCGTCAAATTAATAAAAATCTTGATTGACAAATTTACGTTTAACTAGAGTTTTAAATTGATTTCAATGATAATTCTCTAATTTCACTTGGGGGTTGTAAAAGCTAATACTTGATTAATCTACGATATAATAATATTGTTTCATTACAATTTACAACCCAATTAAAATAGTATTCTTCTAAAGAGTATTCTGCGCCTCCTAGACTGGTATATTAGGATAGAGTATCTGTGGTTCTGCTGTCTGTGAAACTAAAATCGTATTCGGCTGACGCACAAACCGTGCAGGCCAAGAGAAAAAAAAAAAAAACAATAGTGTTCTGTGAATAATTTGTCATATCATTCCTTTCGAATAATCATCATCAAGGAAGTGGGAACTACATACATTCAATATAATACTAAATTAGCTTAATCATGGAAATTGGCTATATCCTGCGAATTCCACACGGCCCAGCGTTTACCGATTGATCGTATTTTCAAGGTTTTTCTTATTTAAATCGGTTTAAATGTATAATTCTTAAGGTGAAACATTAGGATCCCCTTTGTTCTCGTCATCGATCTCTTTTAAATCTCGTTCATCGTCTCTTTTAAATTATTGTGTTTGTACACATCAATCAAAATTACAGTATAGTTGCATAAAAAGTGCAAAGTTTATAACAAAACTCCCCAGTTTTAGCTTCTTTTAATTATCTATTAGTATATGTACTATCTCCATATAAGTGTTCTGATATGCAAGTGTGTGGGATAACTTTGGATAGTAGTTTCCTGTTAGATCTTCGTTGTGAATGGTATTAATTCATGTGGCATTTAATGTATACATAAAATAATTAAGTCTTTATTCAGGGACATAAAACCTATCAAAAGTATTAAAATATTACCATGGTGATCTTTGTACCAATGCCGGTGTGATTTGATATTCAATGGCCAAGCTTAGGACTGTAAAATTCTAATCTAGGAGCATCGCATCCCATCCATCCTCCAGCTCCAATTATAATCTACAAAATATGTTTCATGAAGACTTTCTACTTGTTCCTTGTGCCATTACACAAGCAGTTTACTTTAGGTTGTTGTTCAAGTGAAGTGAATAAGTATGGTGAAGTAATGTATCCAACATGAATGGTGGTTATTAATGTCTGTAAATAGGTAACCAAATACTAGTCACTAGTCTATTTAAAAATTAACAAATAACAGAGCTAGATAAGCATTGAGATGTGGTGAGTTGAGTTCACCCTCACCAAGAAGACACCTTCAGACTTATTTGATATCTATATCGCTTTCTCAGTTTCTTTGTTAGATGTATGTTTTCTGACATAATCCATTGTCAGTGGAAAACCTTGGATTTACATAGACATGATATGAACTGATCCCTTTTTTCATTTTCTTCTCCAAATAAATTAGAAAGGAGGACCCATAGGACCATGCATTCCTTTTTGTGATTGATTATTCTTCTTTATGCTCCTTTCCAATGTTGAATTGATGAGTTGGCTCTCGCCAAGAATACACCTTCAGACTTATTTGATATCTATAGGACCATGTGTTCCTATTTGTGATTGATTATTGTTCTTTATGCTCCTTTCCATTGTTTTTCATGGTATTTTGAACTCATTAGCTGCCACACACGCATTGATGATTTAATAATTATTTACAGCAGCTTAGAGCTTTCTTTGTCCGTATTTCAAGATGACTTATGCAGTCTGTGTATGATGGCCATATGGCCATCTCATACCAACTCAAACTGGCCAACACTCCTTTTTTTCATGTGACATGGCTGCACAAAAATAAATTAAGTAAAAATATGATACTCTTAAGGCTTCTAATTTAACTATAGCCACCAAAAGGGTTATTAATTAAGTTTGAGAAACTGATATTGATAAAATGGTTTAATACATAATTCAATTGATCTAATAATAATTTGGTGGTTTGTTTTTTAATTTTGTCACTAACACTTCATGTCTTAATTATCAACAGACACATTTGGCCAAAGGCCCATCTGATGTTAAGTGGGATGCGGCCTATTGGAGGGCAGGCTAGTCCAGAAGGTGCCTTTTAACTGCCGCTTAAATAAAATAAAAAAAAATCCACTTTAGGGATGTTTTGGTTGTGATAAAATAAAACTCCCTAATTGTTTTGTAGAGAAAAGGTGAAGATGAAATGTCTGGGACTGAGCTTCATTGAAGTGATTCTGGTTGTGTCTGGGAAATCTGCGAGTATGCTGTGCTACTGCGATCTGTAGGTATGTTTGCAGTACTGAGTTCAGCGTTTGTTACCAGCTATGTTTTCCCGTCGATCAATCTTCGGTGTTTTACGTTGACAATGAGTTGGTGGTGCTGTAGGAAGTCTGCTCCTAGGATTGGCTTGGACACATCTGCTATTAAAAAATTCTATGTGGTTAAGCTAGTTGGTCTAAGTTAAGTTGGAGTGACTTCTCTCCGTAGGGGAAGGGGCATGATGGGGAAGTTAAGGGAAATAACAAAAATACAGCATAATATCTATGTTTATTAGTCTCATTAATGTATGACACGTTTTGTCATAATTTAACTATAATTTGGTGCAGTCTTTGGAGAATTGACATATCACATTTTTTTATAATTACAAATGTGTAATTCCTCCAGGTCTTCGTCGTCCACGCCAGCACAAGCGTTGTGAGCCCAACGCCCTCAGAGCTGGCAGCCTACCTAAGGTTCCGATGATGTCAAAAAATAAACGATAAATAAACGAATGGCATCTTCATTGTTCTTTTGTTTTTTAGCTAAGTGTTTGGCCTTTTGTTTGTTTTGAGTCTTTTTAAGGCGCAGATCATTAGGATTAGATGCTTTGGTGGGCTTTTTCAAATTTATTTCTCAGAACACTCAATATTGTATCTTTACGACAACGTTAACAAACTGTACTTGTCAGAACATATTACTGTGTCTTTACTACAACGTTAGCTAATCGCCGTAATTTAATCACCTACAAACCCATACAATTCTTCTAGGGCAGATGGAAGGGGGCAAAGAGTTCCACTACTTTTCTGGTTTTCAATATCTTGAACATAAATCCCAAGAAAACTGTAAAAGTAACAGACAGCAATATCCAATACGAGACATAAGTATGTCTTAAATTGTTCCACAAATAATACCATAAATATTGTCACTTTTATTTCGTAGTTCCTCGCTAATATTATGCGCGTTTATGTGTGAAGGGCCTTCCGCATTCTTGGATAAGCTTTTTACCTTTACCTCTTGTTTTTGGCTATTTTCACAAGTTTTCCTGAATTACTTTGTATGGAAGAGGATGTTTTTTCATATTTTAATTAATTTGTAGCATGATTCCCATTGCTCTAGTTGCCTGCTGCGACTCACTAAAATAGTCGCATCAATGACAGTCCGTATAGTCGTTAGTAAAATACCCAAGGAGCTAATTAAAAATGTTTTGCAAAGAGTTAGGTAGTGGGCGAAGGCAAAAGGGTTTTTAGAAACAAACTGTGTGTGTGTTCTGCTTGAATGTTATTATTAGGGATAGAGGAGGTTATATGGCTGTTCCGCCACTATAGGTATGTCCAGAATAAAGTTTAGTGTTTCATTAGTGCTGTAGGCTTTTACTTTGATGGCCTTTTCCCATAAATGAATATTGTTTATATTTAGGGCGAATGCTAAATTACCGTTGATTTCATTTTGTATTTGATATAGTTCTTCGATTAAATACGAAACGTCGATTATGCTAGGGTGCATCTTTTCTAAGTGCGAGAATGTTATCGCATTTTCTAGGGTTCCTAATCTATCTTAAAGTTGCTGAAGTGAGCTTTCAATTTGATTAAATTTAGTTACTGTTAAGAAATTGGTTTCGAATTTCGTCGTTTGCACAATATACGAGGGGAGGTCAAAAATTTTTCTAAACCATCGTAAAAATATTTTTTATCTTTTCCCTCAAAATGAGCCAAAATTGCCTCCTTTACCTCATTGTCGTCGAAAAATTTCCTTCCCCTTAAGTCTTTTTTTAAATTGGGGAACAAATAAAAATCACTTGGGGCCAGATCTGGACTATAGGGTGGGTGGACTAGTGCTTCGAAGCCATGCGTGTGTAGAGCAGCCATTGCAACTTTGCTCTTGTGAACCGGCGCGTTGTCTTGCAAGAGCAACACACCCTTGGTCAATTTTCCCCGACGTTTTTCTTTGATGGGCATCCTTTAATTTTTCTAGTATTGTTGCGTAGTTTTCTCCGGTAATGGTCCTGCCCTTTTCTCGACTCCGACACTTTGAATTTCTTTGGCGGTGGTGTCCCCTTTTTATGCCATTGCATGGACCCTTGTTTGGACTCAGGCTCGAAGTGATGAACCCATGTTTCATCGCCGGTAACAATTCGCTCCAAAATCGATCCAGGATCGTCGCTACACAACTCCAAAAAATGTTTTGACGCTTCAGCGCGCTGCTGTTTTTGAAGCGGCGTGAGCATTCTCGGTACCCATCTTGCACTGACTTTTGTCATACCCAGGTGGTCATGTAGGATTCGCAAAATTTTGGTATCTGATACTCCAACTAATGCAGATAACTGTTTTTTCTTCAAACGGGTGTCTTCCAGTACAATTTTTTCCACTTTTTCGACGATGTCTGATGTGGTGGCCTCAACTGGCCTTCCTGCGCGGGGGTCGTCTTCAATCGACTCCCGACCATGTTTAAAAAGACCATGCCATTTGTAAATCATTGATTTACTAGGGCACTGTTCCCCGTAAACAGTTTCCATTTCATTCAAAATGGTCTGAGCGTTCTTTTCTTGCTTGGTAAGGAATTTAATGACAGCACCGTGTTCAATTTTCTCCATAGTTTCAGTTTTCTTCCGGATTGACGTGTTTAGCAGGCGAGTGTTCGTAAACGAATGAGGGCTGAAACTCCATTTATATACTAATTATGAGTCCCCAATTAGTACGACACTAAGCGAGCGCCCCTATCCCCACTCCATCCCCTCCATTCCACGAACTTTTGGACCTCCCCTCGTATATCTATTGTCCTGTAGATTTTCTTTTGGTTACTTTTAATTATTTTTAAATTATTAATCACTCATGAAATTCTGAATTACGTTTATGCTTTTACGTTGGTTTACCCTATTGTTATTCATTGATGATTTTATTAACCTTATTACGTTATCGAGTTTGATAGCATCTTCTTGGTCGAGGTTTCCTGTGATAGATTTTATTATTGAACCTAAGCCGTTTATTAAGCCACGTCTCTGGCGGTAACTAGGGGGCCATCCATAAAGTACGTCACACGTTAATGGGGAGGGAGGGTATCACCGAAGTGTGACATCGTGTGACAAGGGGCATTGGGGGGTCAATACTTTTGTGACGTCACATGTTAAAATTTAAAATACTAAAACGCAAAGTTTGGATGTGAATTAAAAATTTTAAAAATTTACGAACTTGATCTATATTTAATTAATTAAATGAAAATAGCTGTTTTCTCTCGATTATTTTTAAATACATACATAAATTTAAAAAATGTGTGACGTCACATCAGGGGGGGGTTATAAAAATGTGACAACCTGTGACAAGGACGGGGGGAGGGGTTCAAAAGTCCTAAAATTCGTGTGACGTACTTTATGGATGGCCCCTAGTCTTAAAACCTAAGGTATTCAATCCTAAATAAAGTAACTTACTTTCTATGTTATCTATGAGGTAGTCTATTTGCTTAAAGATATTGGTTAAGTCTGCTGAACAGTTTTGTTTCAACTTTAGTGTATAATAATTGCTACATATCTCTTCATGTATATCTCAAATTTTTGTTGTATTATAAATAACTGCTAAGTGACAAGTGTCGATCTGACACTGAGCTTTTGCTTCGCTTAATACCAGAATACCATTATGGTTATCTATTGGCTATATGGTCGCTGTTGTTGTGGCGAGCTGGATCATTTGGATTTGGATTTGGATCATCGCTGGAGCTTTCAGCACTTGCATTAATCAGTGTCTTCATACCACGATCAACAGTTACAGTTTCACTTTCAGTTAAAAGATGAGTACAAATAAAACAATATTCTGACATTTTTCTTATAAAAATCTAAAACGCACAAAATAGGTTAAGATAAGCACATGTTTTCCCTACGCAGTGGCGCTCAAGACTAACGGTATGTATTTCATATATTGGGCATGCCAACATAAAGCAGGTATACGACCCTAGCCACGCGGACAATAGAATAAAAGACAGATGTTATCCCAAGGTTATACTGACGTACAAATTTAGGAACGGGGTTTCATTATACCTGAGATTCTCGTAGTTTAACTTATATTTTACATAAGCAAGTTACAATAAATAATAGCGAACTTATTTTAGTTCTATTACACCTTTAGTGACTTTCATATGTGGCGTACGTGTGCAAAATAGAGGGATTACGACTGATCCAACTTTTCGGAACGATATATCTCCAAAATGGTGGCTTTTAGGAAAAAAATTATAAATATATTTTTTGTAGAGAATTTCGTGATCTACAATTTTGTACTGGGGTAATTTTGCGAAAAAACTCACCGTTTCGCTAAAAATCGCAAAAAACTCATTTTTTTGACCTTTGACCCCGTGCCAAATTTTTAGCACACCTCGGAACGATGAGGACTTTTGAGATTTTCTTTATAATGATGTTTTGAACAACTATGCCAATATTCAGCTTTATGGGAATTTATGTAACCTTCCTCCTGATTTTAGGCTTAAATAGACCGGACTAATCACTGCGAGGCAGGGGATGGCGTTCCTGAAACATTTTCCGGGCGCTTTAGTATGCGGAAGTGGACTGTAATCGTTTTAGCGTTTACATGTTTTCCTACGATTTCCTCAATTTGTTCTGGGTGTATGAGTACAATCGTATAGGTACTTTGTTTCGAGTTTGTTATTTCTAGCCGTTCTTGCTACTTGTTTATATACTATGTCGGCTACTTTAAATTGGGCTGTCTCTTTATTTTTGTTGACTTTTTCTATTACTTGTTGTTTTTCGGTTAATAATTTGTTGTTTATTAATTCTTGCGTATTTTCCATAATTTGTTTGTTTGGTAACATTTTCTTGATAGAAACATATCGCACCCTTAGTAATATAAAGGCTTAAAACAAAAAAGTAGTTTTTTGGGAATATGTGTTTAAAGAATCTAAATTATAACTTTCCAGCTTATTTTTCTAATAAAATGCTTAATATTTAAGTTATAAATGTGATTTTATTCTTCGATACCTAGACTATAAGTAGCCATCAATAAAAATAAATAATAATATGAAATTCCATACATTATAAGTATTTGAAAAAACACTTTCAAGATAGGCCCATAAAAATATAACAGTAATATGGACCTATTTAAGTTTGATCCAGTATATTATTAAAAGGCCTGTCACTATTTAGTTTTTAATCATAGTTGGTACTCTATATCATAATACCAAACTGCAAGTACGAACTAATTGTTTCCATTTTAAAAATAAAATATCAGGTAAATCGAAAATAATACTTTAATGAACAGTCAAAATTATAAATTCACCTTTAACATACCTATAATATCTCCAAAATTTTAATTTTAATCAACAATTAAACATTAGATAGATGAACATTACAATAAAGTTATTAACTCAAAAAATATTTATTCTCAATAATAAAAAATCAAACTTTTTTTAATCAACAAAAACTTCTACAAAATAAGCAACATTACTTCGTAATCAGTCTAATCTTAACCAAAATATCTCTAAATTAAAACAAGTTTAATAATTACCATAAAATTAAGACAACGACATTGTAATAAGAAGCATAGTATGGATCTATCAATTGTTTGTCAATAAGATCCTTGAGATCATTCTTTTTAGCAGTACTAAGTTGAAGTGGCTCTAAGTATGCCTTTTGCATGGTTATTTCCTCAATATCTGGCAACCTTTTCCTCTTATTACGAACATTAACTTTCTTAAAATCATCCCTGTATGAACACTTGTAATAAAATGAAAAGGGGTCATCTTTGGTAAATTTCAGTGCTTTAATGCTATTCCATATTACATTATTTTTCTGTTCATCGATATTAAAATTATAGCCCCATTTTTCTTGCAATTTCTGAAGGTCATAAAAAAAACTATGTGTTAAACTGTGAACTTTAAATGGAGTACCAGTTTTCCTTGCTCTTTTGATTGCTGACATGTACTGAACTGGCGAGTAAATTGGTCCAGTTTTCAAATCTCTTGTTATCTGCTTTTGAATCAAACTGTGAACATTATCAGCCTCATTTTGGGTGTGACCTTTTATCAAATATTTGTGAGTTATTGATGACAAATTATTTATATTGGCAACAGCATATAAGTATAAACCAAGTGAGATATTTATTTTGGCCACAACAGTTATCAGATATGAATGTTAAATTTACTTCCCTCTCCTCAGCTTCTTCACACACCATCTGTAAATAATTGAAAACACAGCTACCTATCTCCGTACCGCCTCTTTTAGCTTGAGTCTCATCCCAAAAATAACAATGAACATTTTCATAGCTTTTAGAGATATCCATTGTTGACTCATTATCCTCGTGAATTTTACTTAATTCAGTAATAGTGAAATTATAACTATTAAGTTTTGATTTATAATAGAATGCCGAAGATTCACCATTCGGACTTTGCATAATGGCTTGTACATCGTAGCATACACAAATATTGCACTCATTAATGTTCTTTCTATCGTTCTTTTTTTCTTCTCTGCTTAATTCCTTTTCTTCTAAATGGGTATTATATTGGTCTCTCAGTTGCTGCTTTTGTGGTTCAGTAGAATTGTGGAACTGGAGACAAAGATCGCATTGATCTTTTTTGGGCTGATAAAAGCCTAAATTAAATTTTGTGTTAAATATTTCATAAAACGTGTGATAGAGTCCAGCAGGGCGAGACCTGTCCTTTTGCAAAACTTCGAAATCTCTAAAGAGCTCTGCAATGCTTTTGCCACTTCTGATGTACTCTCTAGACGTAGATGCTCTTAAGTAGTGCGATTCAATGCGAGGTATGGAGTTGATAAAGTTGATGATGTCCTTAATAAGCTAATCACTTGCAGTTTTATGATTTTTGTGTTTGCCGCGTTTATCATCCTTTACGAAAACTCCAGTGTTTCTGCTCTCAATCTGCACGGTTCGAATCATCTTATGTGAAATATCAAGAGTATTAATAAAAAACGTTTTACATACCCTTATTTTTTCATCGTCCACTGAAAAATAGAAGGCATGGTTTGGATTACGTGGGTTCTCAGCATTAGTATACTTGTACTTAGGTGTAATCTTTGTACAATTAGACAAAATATACATCCTTTGTAACTGTCTATCTCCTAATGCCCAGAATGTATTAAAGATATCCAACCTCCTAGCATCATTTATTCGATCAGCGCATTTTAGCCTACAGTTTTGGCCACAAGGTGGTTTAATACTACGTGCAGGGACCAATTTCTTCGAATGTACAGCTACATAACTTTGACCCAAGTTTCGTTTAATTTTTTGCGCGTTTTGCATCCATTTATTCTTATCTGCTTTACGTTTCCTTGGTTTGTTAGAACTTATAACTGCTGGGCTCGGTGAACGTTGACGAAGATTTTGATCTTGATTATAAGTGGGATCGTCATCACTGAGGTCTACGTCACTTTCTCCAGAGTGAAATGGCGAAATAGAGTAATTACGAAACGCTGTTCGGGGTCTAACTGATGGCGACTCGTTGCAAATCGGTGTCATTAAGGATGGTGAAACATTGGCTCTCGAAGTATTAGGCTGTGGTTCGGCGTTTTCATCTAAAGATGGTCGCTGATCGTCAGAAGAGCGTCTAGAACTTCCAGAGCTACTAGAGCTGGACGAACTTGAGCTATAAGAACGACGGCGCGTGATGGGTTTCTGAGGGGAGCTCCTATTACTATTTCTTATTACGTCGTCGCTTTCTACAGGAGGAACCCTATACTGTGATGGTATTTTCTCTTCAGAACTATCAAAAACAATTGGTTGCTGCTGAGTAACAGCAGTTGTATTTTTTTCTGGATTAGTAGGTTCCAACAGTATGTTTTCTTTTTCTTCGTTATAAATAACCTAAAAATCAAAATAACTTACATTGATTAAATTGATAAATGAATGAGAATAATTTACTTAAATTACAAAATAAAATAATAATAATTACGTTTTCTGTTGCTAAAGATCGATCATTTTCACTGCCACATTCCAATCTATGGTGACTTGGTGAATTTAGTAGTTTCATAATTCTTCGCGCCCGGGAATCCATTTTTCTAAAAAAGATTTAAGTAATTTAACGTATTTAATATTAAATTAAGAATATTATTTAAATAGCGTATCTACTTAGGAAATCACTTGAAAATGCACTACCTACCCATTTAATGTATCGGTATAACATTAAAACTTATAATATTTATACAACGATAAAGAATTACCACCTATCTAGTAAAAATGATTTGGATTTCTGTCATTTACCTAAACTTTAAATTGTTTAACTGGCGCTTTATAAAGGCCGAACTAATACAAATTTTGAATGTTTTCAATAAATAGAGGCCTATCGCAAAATACGTCATCGCACTTATAACAATTTATGTACTATATTGAACCATTCAGATATAATACCCTTCAATATCTTTACATTTTGACAATATAGCGATCTATTATGAATTAAACCCAAAAATATTAGTATACTTTCATAATACAACGGCACAACTACAAATTGTTCTATATAATAAAAAATGGTTAGAACAAAACTCACCTGTTTTATTATCATAGAAGAGCACAAACACGAATTGCACAACTTTTGAACAGTCTGCCTTCGACAAGTATGGACATGTTACTGGTTGCGACCTTATAGCAGTAAGAACGGAAGACGAGCGGGGGGAGTGTGAGAGAGACACAGTTATTTTTACTTAGTCGTTAATGTTCTTTTTCTCTCTGTCAGCGGTAGCCGGTAGATAATTTCGTTTTGTGCCCTTAGCATTCAAAATCACAATTTACAAAAATTTTGACTTGAGCCCTTATATTATTAAGGGTGCGATATGTTCAATTGGTTTATGCGGTGTGTTTGTTAGAGATAGGGGTAGTTTTAACGGGTTACGTTCGTACTTGCTTTTTAAGCAGCTGTTACATTTATTAAAAAATTTTTGGATCGAAGTTAGCATATTAGGCCAGTGATAGTTTCTATGAATATGTGTGTATGTTTCTTGAATTCCTCTATGTAAGTATCGTCCTACCTTCGTGATATTTTCTGATCAACTCTATTTTTTCGGGAATGTTCTCTATTAAAGTGACTCTATTCATGCATCTTATTAATTTCGGTCCGCGATTATTAAATATAGTTTTGTATGCTTCACAAAATATTGGAAAGTATTCCTCGTGATGGAAATAACAGTGGAAAATTCTATCTGGTATTGTGTTGTCCTTTAGGAATTGTATGATTTGCTCTCTTGTATTGTTTATTGGGATCCATACATCTTTAATTACTATTTTTCCTTTTGATCTATTGTCTATTCCAGTGATGGGCAAACTTTTAAAAGGAGAGCCAGATGAAATTTAAAAATTTACAGGCGGGCCAAAAAAGAAATACAAGTTATAGGCCTAAACCTTTTTATTGTTTAATTTTACATCATACACAACTTATATACTAAATTGTAAAAACTTCCAAACAAGTTGCGACTTGTTTGGAAGTGAAAATTGATTAATCTTTAGAAGAGCATGAAGGCGTATGAGACAGATGAAACTGTGACTGAGATTTTAAAAGTTGGTAAATCTGGTAGAAACTGAGATTCGCAGATTCGCAGTAGTGAAGCTAAATTATGGTCAGTCAATCGGTTCATAGTAGAAGGAAGGAATAGGAATAGTAGAAAACACCTGTTCACAGATGTAAGAAGAGGAATACATCGAAATTATCTTCTGAGCGTGAGATTTTAGGTTTGGAAAAGTTGTTTTTGACAGGGCCTTGTAGAACTCAATCTTCGAAACATTGTGAAATAGTTGTTTCAATTCAGTGTTACATTGCAACTCAATTAGTTCGAGCTGCAGTTCTGGTTTAACTGATTCATAATCCAAATTAAATGGCATGCTTAAAATCTCCAGGTCCTGTTCGATAACTTTGAAGTCTTGGAATCTTCGTTCATATTCTTCATGAAGGCATTTTACGTGTTTCTCATAGCTCTTAACTTTGTCTTCTGTAACTGCAATGGATTTTAACCTTGGAAAATGAGTGAAGTCTTTCTTGAGTAGTTGTTTGGAAAATAGATTTAACTGCAGTTTGAAACCCCTGATATGACCCCAAGTATCATGAATCAATTGTTTTGTTCCCTGGAGTGCAAGGTTCAATTTATTGATGTGGCTAAAAATATCTGTAAAAAATGCAAAGTCGGAAAGCCATAACATATCTTTTAAATGATCACACTCGTCCATTCCTTTTTCTTCCATAAAAGAGATATTTTCAAAGAGATATTTCGTTTTTTAGATCCCAAACTCGGTCGAAAACCCGCCCTGCACTGAGCCACCTTACTTTGGTGTAGTAAAGTACGTCAGAATATTCTGACTGCAATGAGTAAAGAAACTCTTGAAATTGCCTATTGTTGAGTGCTCGCGAACGAATGCTATTAACAATTTTAATAACAACATCAAGCACATGTTTCATTTCTAGACCAGATTTACACAGTTTCTTGATAGATGATACAATTAAGAAACACCACTTCGTTCCCAGGAAATGATTCATTAAATTTGCCTACAAAACCAGATTTTGCCCCTGTCATATTTGGTGCTCCGTCAGTAGTAATGTTACAAATAGTGGTCAGAGGTACTTTCATAGATGTGATAGTTTCTTGAAATTCTTCAAAAATGTCTGATCCTTTTGTCGTTCCCTTTAATGAACGCATGGAGGCTCAGTAACACCAAAGTTGTCATCTATACCTCTTATAGATATCAGTAACTGAGCTGTGTCAGTTATGTCGGTGCTTTCATCCAACGCAAAAGAACAGAATTTAAACGTGCTTATCTTTGATTCTAGTTGTGTTACAAACTGCTTGTTAATAGGTTACATTCTAGACGTAATTGTTTTTCGGGACAAACTTACTGCTTCAAAATCTCTTGTTTGTTCAGGACACAAAATATCACTTACTTGAAGTAAACAAGTTTTTACAAATTCGCCATCAGAAAATGTTTTGTTACTTTTAGCAATATTGTATGCTACAACATAGCTGGCACGTGTAGCAAGCTTTTGAGAGCTGTTCTGCTTTTAAAAAATATTTTGCTGATCTGATATTTGCTTACGTAGAGCTCCTGATTTTTGCTTCCGTTCTTCTTCAGTCATCTTTTCATAAGTGGCGTTGTTATGATTTGCCATGAAATGTCGAGAGAGGTTAATTCCTTGAATACGGCTACAGCATCATTGCAAATTAGGCACACAGGTTTATCCTTAATAGGTGTAAAAAAGTACATATTTCCAAGTCCACTCATCTTTAAAAACACGACATTCTGAATCAACGTTACGTTTTTTAGTTGCCATTGTACCGGTCAAAAAGCACACTACCGACAAACTCAACTATATAAATACAAGTCGGACTAAGAGTTGCAGAGGTGACGTGGCCTACGTGACTGTCTGAACTACACTGATCTTGAGAACAGCCGACGGACAAAACAATATTGCTAGCGCCGATTCATCCCGAACTTAACCGAGCACCGAACGATCTACAGGACAGGCCACACGCATCGCACTAAATCGCTATACTACCGATATACATACATTTTCTACGGAAAGAAAACACGCGATGCAAACTCAGTTAGTGTTAGATGCGATAATACCATACCTAAGGCTCCCGTTAACTATTTTAGCTGCACAAAAAAAAATAATTAATGTGCAATTAATTTTAGGGGTTAATCAAAATCGTGTTGCGGGCCGGATCACACTAGCCCGAGGACCGCACTTTGCCCGCGGACCGTACGTTACGGGCCATGACTGGTCTATTCTATATGTATCTACCGGTGTTTTTCTGATGTGTAACTGTTTTAATTGTCTATTTATTTTTGGTATGTTATCTGTGGTTGTGTTAGTAGTTTTTGGTTTGGAAGGCACTTGCTGTGCCAAGGTCCATTCCACATCATTTGTGGCCGTAGAGGACCGTGATACTAACGGCTGATCGCGTGGCTGGATGCGGACAAGGCTACGCTGTTACCGTGTCCTGCCCCGGGTGATTGCTGGTGGCGCCGTGGGGTTTTAGTGGGTATGCACTGTTGTGCGAGTCCCACATAACCCTTCCCCACCAAGGTCAACCGTGCCGCGGGAGGGTATGCGTAACGCATTTCCCCACGAAAAAAAAAAAGTAGTTTTTGGTTGCGAGGGTTGTGTTTGTTCTTGATGCGGTATTATAATGTCAGGTTGTTTGGTCTGTGTAACTTTTTACCATATAGGTAAGGACGAAAGTATTTTATTGCCCAGACTATACTTAGAAGTTATTTTTTCTATTGTAGAGTATCCTTGTTCTGTGTCTGATAGTGTTCGAGAGGCGTAAGCTACTGGTTTATTTGTTCCTATTGTTTCTTGCGATAGTACTGCGCCTATTGCTATGTCTGCATGATGCATCTGTGGTGAGTATAAAGGGTTTGTCGAAGTCCGGATACTGTAATATTGTTGCATTAATTTACACCTCTTTTTACTACCTTTTTTTAAGCACTTGGTTAATGGTTTGGTTAATTTTGCAAAGTCTTGTATAAACTTTCTGTAGTAGCCTACTAGTCCTAGAAATGATTTTATTTCTTTCTGTGTTTTTGGTATTGCAAATTTTTTTACCGCCGCTATTTTGTCTTCATTTGGCATAAGGCCCTTTTGTAGAAATTCTGACTTATTTAATTGGATCTTTAAGTTGTGGGATCTGAATCTTTCAAATACCTGTTTGGATTTATTTAGGTATTCCTGTAAGGACGTAGAGTAAATTATTACTTCATCTAGGTACGTAAGTACGTTGTCTATGCCTCTTAGTACTGAGTCCATTAATCTTTGAAAAGTGCTAGGGGCATTTTTTAGACCAAACGGCATTCTGAAGAATTCGTAATGTCCTCGATTGCATTTCTACTTGGTGGTTACCAGACGTTAAGTCTAGGGTAGTGAAATACTGAGCTCGTCCTAACTTATCTAATATGTCATTTAATTTTCTGTAGTCTATTACAAGTCTGTACTTTTGTTCTTCTGTTGCGTCTAATTCCTTGGGTACAATATGTACCGGGCATGACCACGGGTAATTACTTTCTTGTATTATGTTCTGTTCGAGGAGTTTGTGTATTTGCTAATTGAGTGAGGGCAAGCGGTGAATCCCAAAAAAAAACAAAATTTGTTAAAATTACTTTAATTAATCACTTACAATAATTAAGACTTAACTAAACATAACTATTTAATAGGCCCGATATTAGGTGTACGACAAATAATCTATGTTATAAACTTAACTAGTTGAGAATTGACCGGTCCGATATGAGATATCCGATCAAAAGCTTCTGATCTCTATTGTCCATTTCCTTTTATAACGGTGTTGCGTAAGAGGGGTACTGGTATGGTATTGGGTATGCGGGGCAAAGGGAGTGCAATGGATATGTAACATGCTTCTTTTGGTTTTGGTGCCAATTGCGAATTCGACAGCCCGGACTCCCAAAAAAAACAATAATTAGCTTAGTATTTTATTAATAAACTTATAATTAAATTACAAAACTCCGTTAAACATCCGTTATCGCTGCTAGTTACGAATGGAATGATCAAACATATTTTATTAAATTAACATGTTAAACGTGGTAAATGCTGGATCAGCAGAGCAATTCCTTGAAGCCGGTACATTCACCATACACGTGCCGCGATGTCAGCGATGTACTTTAGGGTACCGTATGTAATTTGCCTGTCTATAATTTCGTACATATGTATATTGTTATCAGATAATCTTAATTGATGTTTTATTTCACGTGTGAATGTTAATGTAGTTTCTCACAGTGAAATATGTCTATAATTAAAGCAAAGCTTTTTAATTTCGCGGTATTCTTCCTGATTCATGTGGGTCGTTCTGAGTATTTCTAGATTTTGTTTTAGTTATCCATCTAAGTTTTCGTCGTTTTGATTGTATTTTAGGTTTATTAACTTTTTGTCTGAATTTAGGCGTTGTAGGTTTACATCAGGGATGCATGGACTTATTAAGACTAGAGGCCACTCGGGAAAATTATGCACTGATGGCGGGCCGCCAGAAGTATAGGTAATTAAAAACAATAAAGAATTGATAATAATGTATTAAAATTGAAAAAAAAATTATTAATTTAAAGCGTGGCACTGCATAGTGTTTACACTCTTTTTTATATTTGGCTCAAATTTACTTGTAGCAACACGTAAAACTGCTTACAAACTTTCGTTTGCAAGGCGGTTTCGATTTTTTGTTTCTATATTATTTAGCATTGACAAGGTTCGTTCACATATATAGGTAGAACCAAATAAGCTGGCACATTTCAGAGCGCTTATGCGCAACTCTGTACGTATTTTTATCAATGCAGCGGTAAAAGTTCAGCAAGTCTCCTTCGTTGAATTTGTTGCGTAAATCTGGGTCGTTTTGAATGTCGATAATTTCTAACTGCATTGACTTTGG
This sequence comes from Pieris melete, assembly GCA_963693345.1. Classification (NCBI taxonomy): domain Eukaryota; kingdom Metazoa; phylum Arthropoda; class Insecta; order Lepidoptera; family Pieridae; genus Pieris; species Pieris melete. The sequence continues at coordinate 194,742 of CAVNZK010000356.1, read as the reverse complement.
CGCATTTTTAACTGAAATCGTGAAAGGATTGCTGAATATGTCCTACAGAGGTTTCACTTTTTTAAACTCCGAAAATCTGTCTTGAAAAGATTGAATCAAATTATCTAGCTTTTCTATATAATAAATAATAAAATCGCAGTTTGTTGAATTTTTCAGCCATTTTCTTATAATTCTGAAAATGATTGTAATTTCCAGAATTCAATTGCGTTCTGAAAAGTGTCAGCTTGCATTGAAAGGATGATACATGAGCGTAGAGCTGGGATATCACTTGATTTTTGCCTTGAAGCCGTGTGTTCAACACATTTATTTATTTATTTATAAAAGCTTGCCAACGCTTGGCACATTAATACATTGTCAGAAGAAAAATAAAATACAGTTTTCAATGTGTCAAACACTTACTGGCAAACATAGCATGCAAGAAGTAATAAACATTCAAATGATTTGTAATGTCAACTAAAAAAGCCAAATCACACAACCGCATAGTTTTACATCAATCCTTTTCCCAACATTTTCTATGGTTTTACCAAAAATCGAGTTATTCATGAGTTTGTAGAAATCCTTTTTAAATTAGTTCGTAGCTGCTTGCCTTTTGGCTTTGCCTAAGCCATGGAGATTGTTGAAAAGATAAGACTCGGTGGAATTTTTTGCAAACTAAACCATTTTCAATACATTGTTTCAAATTTATATAGTGAATAGTATAGTTTCGTTTATCGTTGAGATTGAGCAATAGCTTCTTCGTTTTACCATTAGGTGGAGCTTTGGTTTCAGCGCAAAACGGGTAGTCATTGTGTAGATCATGAAGGGAATGTGGATACTCCAAGTCCACTTCTAAAATATATCCTATATCTGAATCAGATCGTTTAGCGAGAATGTCAATTTTTTTAATTTCACAATCACTCAACCATACAAAGTTAGAATGGGGTAGGTGTTGACGCATGGCATGACGACACAAATGATTAACATCCAAGTACACTATAAAATTGCTTTCACCTGCTGTTCGATTGGTGGGATCCGTAAATTTATTAGATTTAGCATACCTTTTTGAAACTTGACTGATCCTATCTCGAATGTCTGATTGTATGAATTGAAGCATCTCGTAATCAGTAAGAAGTTCAAGATTTACACCAGTCTCTTTTCACATGGCATCCCCCCAGAGACCTGGTGCTATAAGATATCTACATGGATCTAGTTCGTACACCTAAGCAAATACCGCGAAAGTTTTCAAAAACTTAACTTAACTTAGGCAGTTTTAAGATATAAATCAGAGTATTCACCCAACAAGCTACATTCAAATTTTTGCCATATCTTTTGTGCGTGTATATGTCATGATCGGAAATGTGTGTTTGTGTTAATTCACTGTAAAATAACTGTTTATCAGGTAGGGAATTTTCTTCAAGCTTAGACCAACAATCAATGTATTCATATGGAAATACACCTTTTCGCATTATTAGATCCATTAGTTCATGGTTCGGAAAGTAATGAGGAAGTATTTGAAACTGATTGGGTGATAGATTTTTAACTAACTTCTCCAAACTTGTTGGCATGAATTTAAACGAGTCTACAAAGCGCATAGTAATACTTCAGGAAGAAGTTTTAAAATTTATTTTTTTTACTGATTGAAATATACTTTATGCAGAGGTAATCATGAAATATTTTCACCATCTCTGGCAGCTAGTTCTTTAATATATGACTATCATACCCACTCAAATTATGGAAAAATATGTATACATAGTGCGAATTTGTATATTTCAAGTTACAACTGCTATGAGCCACACCTCTGATTTTTCCTGTCAAATAGCAGTGATCAATAACCCTCTCCTCTGTCATTGGTGTAAGGAAATCTTTATGACAAATGTGACAACAAGTAGATCTTAATAATGCTTGATGTTCTAGGGTTACATTTTCACACGGTATTATCTTTGACAAAAATACTGCGATATGAACAAGGTCAGAATAAATATTATCAACAAACTTTTTAACACAACCTCATCGCGATAAATGACAAACTTTGATAGTGACTTATCATAGTTACAATGTATGTAGTACCCGAAGCTATATGGTATATGCTTATGCGTGTAATAGGTAATTTTAAGTTCAGTTGAGTCTTTGATGGGGCTTAATATCGATTCTGAATCAGCATAGCATATATTACAAAAGGGGGCGCTAAGTTGATGACTCACGTTTTTAAAATGTACATATTTATCTTCAGAGGTAGGTAATTCTATTAAAGCCTTTTGAATGACTTTAGATCTCTAACTACCTCTTCTTTCCTCAACAATCATATACATGTGTACAAAAAGGTTCCAAGTTAGTTTTGATTTGTTTGTATGTTTTCAACTCGAAAGTGAGTAACTGTTGCACCTTTCCCGATGCTCCAGCCAAGTATAGCTTAGGATCCAATAGTGTTGATGATCCATTGATTCTATAGGACACAATTCTACACTGGAACGCTGAATATATAATGTAGTAATCACATGAATCTTGCTTTCATAATAACTTATGATGTTTTGTTCTTGAGTGAGCAATTAATTGATCGTTTGCGACTGCAACACTACAGAAAGGGCACTCGTACATTATTAAAGAAAACAAAATTGACCACCTCGCAAAAGAAGGTCATAAGGTATACTAATCAAATTCTTTCTTTTTATTTTACAAGGATGTGGTAAAGATAAAACAATGTGGATAGGTGTATATATAATTTATTTCATAATAGGTATATATAGGTACCGTCAAACGGGGTGAATAGATGGGCTTTCGAACTTTAGTACCGATTTTTGTAATGTTGCGGAACTGAAAGCCATTTTTTTAATTATGCATTTATTGAGTCCTAAACTAAACTTTTGAAATATATTCGTTTCCATTAGGATAAGTATGTAGTTTCTGAAAAAAAAACACAAAATATACTTGATTTCTATTTTCCTCCCATCAGGGGACAATAGACACACACGAGGGGTGATTAGAAAAATTTCGTAGGGCTGCGCCAACGCAGTTTCCCTGAATTTTGTTTATGTAAGGAAAAGACAAACAAATGAAACTCAATAATGTATTTCAGATTATATTATTTATTAATGTTTTGAACATATATTAATTGAAGAAAAATAAAAAAAAATGTGAAACTCGAAAACAAACCTAGAAAAATGTACTTAACTAAATCAAAAATTATTAATAGGTATAAATGCTTTTACTTAAAGATTACACTTAACAATATTATCAAAACAAACTTAAAAATCATATTCTAAAACAAATTAAAAATTACATATTCGTCTGAAAAATAACATTAAATATAAAATCAGTTATTTCCATAATATTATTTAAATAATGAAAGTCAGTCAGTCAGGCAGTCTAAGAATTTTCATTTAGGTATCTAATTTTTAAATACTGTCATCGTTCAAAGCCCTTAAAATTTCGGCATCACTTTTGTAATAATGTCGATTTTTTGTATTACTTGGTAATTGTTGTCGAGTTTTTTCTTTTTTTATATTAATTACAGTATTCAATGGTATTTTTTTACACTTCTTTAAATTCACCCCACTTCTAATATTCTTGAATTTTTCTATAGAAATAATTTTAACATTTTTCTCTTTGATTGTTTTATTTTCCTTTTTTTCTAAATCTACAACCTTGGTATTGTGAGTGTCACACATCTCACCCTGTGCTGGATCTTTGAATTCACTAAAAATGTTATCTGTTTCTATATCAGGTAAGTAATCTATGATCGATGCACTTTCATCAATGTAGTTAATGATAAATTCTTCATCTTGATGTGGTTGAGAATCATTAACAATAGCATATTCATCCACACATGCTACAGGTAGAGAGTAGTTTATGTCAGCCTCTTTGATTTCTTCTAAATTTAAGGTACTCTTAGATTCTGTCGAATCCTTATTCATGAAATCATAATTCAGTTTATCAAAAAGTTTTTGTACGCGTAAAAGTTTTTGCGTAGGTGTGTTTACAATTTTATTTTCAAGGTCTTTACTTTCGGGGTCGATATTAACCAGTTTTCCAGGAATAACTCTTACTTTCTTTTTATTGTTCCTTTGTTTGCGTATTTGTACAGTCTTCGTAATTTCATGTTCGGATTTCTAAATTGTCATCATCTATATTCCCTAAACTTTTTGCAGATTCTGCATTTAATTTTCTTTTACGTGTCGGTTCCTTAATATTCATTGTGCCATATCTCATTTCTTTAAGTAGTTGCAAGACTGATGTGTCAACTGCATACCTTGATTTATTGGGATCTTCATTTTCGCTACTTGGGAGTCTTGATAGGACTTGGTCACGATCAACAGGAATAATACCTGCTTTTCGAAAACCAGCTTTTAGGTTCGTCTCAACATTGTCGGACAATTCATTAATAAGGACTTTGAATAGTCTTGGGAAGCATCCTTTCGGTACTGAAGCTTGGGTTCTGCCATCTGTTTTTTTCCATTTAAGTAAAATGTTTCTCCAAGCCATTTTCATGGCCCTAAAGAAAGCGATGTCTAGAGGCTGCGTTAAATGGGTAGAATTTGCTGGCAGAAATATAAATGAAATATTGTGTTGTTCACATATTCTAATTACTTCGATAGATAAGTGTGATTACAAATTGTCACCAATGAGAATTTTTTTTCCTGTTTTGTTTTTAAAACACGGAATTACAATGGGTTTTATGTAATCATCAAATGTGTTGGCATCAATCCAACCAGATGCCGTTCTATTGTAACGTGTGCCTTTAGGTCCACCGGTAGTCAAAGTATCATAAATATTGTTAGCTTTATAAATTACATATGGAGGCAGAAGCTCTTCTGCAGCAGTACCAGCCATCATTTTAGGTACTTAATGAATGAGGCTTCATGAGAAGGCGCCTTTCACTGTTTACTAATACCATAATACAATTTTTGCTTGTTTCTGGGCCAATCTTCCTCTGTTTACCCCTAATAATAAGACTTGCTATAACCGGCGGGCGTAATTGATTGTATCTCAAGTACACTTAATAAGAACCTCAAAATTCCAAATTTAAACAAAATTAAAAGCTTCAAGTATGAAACTAAAAGTGGAAGTTGAACCGGAGATAAACACTACCAAATAGTCCTTTATCCTTTTTGGCAGCCCTGATTTTATCATATCTAATCACCCTTCTTTCGTAACTATTCATCCCTTTGCTGCATCTATTAACCATATTCGCGTCTTTTGACCTCAAAAAATTAAAGTAAACTAGACTTACAAAATAAGTCTAATTAATTATAATAATGTATATTCTTACCTCAACAATTACAGCACAATATATTTATGATAACACTGACTGTAATTAGAAGATATTTATTGACTTCTATCGCCAAAATTCTCTAAATTACGAAAGTTCAAACTCACTTGCACTTTAACGACTTTTTTTTGGTCAACTTTGAAATTTAGTTTTGACGTTTTTAGTGAAGTTGCCATAAATAAAATGTTGCCAGACCAAGAAAAATAAAACTACCAAATGACTAAAGATACGGTTTTGTTTACTGGTATCACTGAGTTATATAAATTAAGGTTTAAAATTATGCCAAGTTTTTTTCTCTATTCCCCCCGTGAGTTCTATTCACCCCGTTTAACGGTACATATTTTTTAAAAGAAACATGAATAAAACAAGTGCTCTAATGTAAAACATTTGATTTCAACGTCTACAAGTGAAGTTTGATCATATATACTATCTAAGAGATTGGAGGCTACATACAATTATTTCACTTGGCTAAGGTTAAATCTTTTTCTTAAGAAATTTAAACGGTTTTTATAGTAGAATTTAATTCCTAATAATTGTTGAAGACGTAAGTGTTGACAATTCATGATCTGACACAAATACAACCAACCTCATCGATTAAGTTCCAGTGAAAATCACAATAAAGTTTTTTTCTTTTTCACCTTGTAGATTTATAAAAGTTATCGCTTGTTGTTGTGTGTTTGGAGTAGAACCGTCATTGAAAAATAGTGATATATCCCTCACATTATAACTTGTAAAAATCGTGTTCCATTCTTGTTTATTTAATTTTAAGCGATTATTGATGCTAATACAATCCAATCCCACATTCACTTGATCCAATGGCTTCAAAAACATTGTAATGTATGGCATTAGGCTTGAGCTTGAATTTTACAAAGTTCATAGCAAAATTGTGGAATTGATGGAGAGTATAAAGGTAATAAACTACACATCTTGCCAGCGGATCTGTTAAAGAGGAACTGAACCAATCAGAGCAGTTAACAGACACTGATAATAGACCAGCCAGACCAGTTCAATTCAATTCAAAAATCATTTATTCAAGTAGGTAACACAATGTACACTTGTGATTCGTCATTAAAGAAATAAATATTAATGCTTCTAATTTTACATTTACCGCCAGTTCTCAAATCAAGGGCGTAGAACGGAAGAGAAGAACGAGCAATAAACTCTCCGCTACTCTTTTTAATCGCCATGTTTGTTTTTTTAATTTGGTTTAAACAATCAGTTAACAGGTGCTAATAATAGATCAGATCATTTAACCGACACTCACAAAAGACCAGACCTGATTGGATCAGTTAACAGATTAATTTGTTATTTTTCTATTCTGAAACCATCTAGCAAATGCCCTAACTTCCACATCACTACAATGACAGGTGCGTGATTTGCTCACAAAAAGCCGTCTGTCGTAAGCAATTCTTTAAATTATGTAAATTTAAGATTTCTATAATCTTTTCCACCTTAGGACAACCAATTACTTCTATGTTAAATGAGTTAAATCCTAATAAGTTTAATAGTGTTTTTCCACTATTCCCCCTTTATATAACCAAGTAAAATGTTTATTTTTATCGAAATCTTTAATTGTATTTATTACATTACTGTAACTCAAGTCGGTGCTAACATTTTTAAACGATAGTCCGTGAACATTTTTTTCACAGAATACTACTTCCCTAGTTTTTCCCTTAGATATTCATGAATTTGGGAGCATTACATGTGATAAAGTTACTTCATTTCTATGTAAATCATAGTTTGCAAGCTCTTTAAAGAAAATAGTGCCCTCAATTGGAAATCCATCTATATCAATCAAATATCGAGCGTTAGTGAAATCCATTATTACCTACACAAAAAAAATTAAACCTCTATTTCTTCACTTAAACACACTAATAATGTGTTTATCAGAAGGTTATCCCGTGAAGTTTTGTGTGAAACACTCGCTTAAAGTTTCATTCAAATGCTGAATCTATTCGATCACATCCACATTTATATTACCTAAAGTGTCTTCCTGATGCGCTGCAATAAGATCCCAAAGCCGGATCACCGCGTACACTTCTATATCACCAAAGTTGCTAGCTTGGTATAATTGTGTGAGTATTAAGTTTACATCTCCATGTAGTTTTATTAGTGATACATCACGTGTCCACAACTTCAACAGTCTGTTGGTCGATATATATTGAATCCACTCTTGCTTGCTCTCATTTAGCATTACGTCATATACTCGTAAGTTCACTGGGTTATTGTTCATCTCAATCACACACTGCAATTAAAAGGCATGGTGATTTATTTATTGCATCTTCAATGTGTGTGTGTGTGTGTGTGTCTGTGAGTTATTTTCTCTTGCTGGGTGGTTGGGGTGAATTCAGACTGGAATGTGTTGGGAATCAAACCCCAATTCGGGGGTGGGGGTGGGCTCCTCCTCAAAGTGTATTATCCATGATCTTCTGCTTGGCCCTTTATTTATTAAATAGGGCTCCTCCGTCTGAATGTATTTCAACATATCTTCACTTTGATCATCGAAGCGGTTAGGTAGTGTAAGAATGAACCCATTTTCCAGGTGCATAGTTTTAGGTAGGTTTCAACAGGTTAAAGTTTCATGCATCCTGGATGCATGAAACTTTGAGGGGAGCCTTTTCACCCAGACTATTTTGTATGACTTGTTCAGCTCTAGGTCCCCAATTTGACCCATGTTTTTTGACGAAAGTGTTGAGCTTGGCCAAGGCGGTGGTTGCGGATGAAGACATGATTTTTGAAAGTTTCACTTACGGTTTTCTGAGTAGGTAGGTAGGTAATGCACTAGAGCACACAAGTTATGGTAAGACTGAAGAACACTGATGTTCGAGTTGGTATTTTTTTCCCCAGTTCCATCCTGTTCCCATGTTATCATTATATATTTTATTCAAACCATGAACCACTTCTACCTATTGATAACTTTATTTTGCTGTAGTAAAGAAAACCACAGAAACTGACTCCCACATTGATAAGGAATGGAAGCGAAGTGTTCTACAGTGTACATTGTGTTACCTACGTGAATAAATGATTTTTTTTTTACACTCACAATCAACCTTTTAGATAAACATTCCCTTGATTTGTTTTTTAACTAATGTTCTACTTCACTCCTAATCGGTATTTTAGATAAACACCCAGTTCCATTGATTTCACCGGTTTTTAATTTATCCAACTGATCATAGCTCCAAAATATTACACCTTCCAGTGTCATCTTAAATTGTTGGCATGATTCACTTAAAGAGTAAGATGTAGTAGATGTAATAGTGGAAGAGTTTACCATCTCCATCAATGTTACTCTTTTTGTTGATTCATTATCTATTTTTTCACCCCTAGAACCATGATGACGATGAGAACTATTAGTTCTATGACCTCTTGGTACTTTTACAGTTATTTCCAAGCCTCTCTCATTAGTGAACTTCTGTTCAAACATATCAGATGACCAAGATTGTTCTAAGTTATTTGTTACTTTACTGCTTCGCTTTGAACAACGGTTTTTGACGTAGTTTGTGATTTCCAATTTATACAGTAATAGTCGATTATTACTATCGCATAAGCTTAAATTAAGCTGTTTCTTTGTTTTCATTTCATTACTTCGTACAGTATCATTTCTAGGAAAAGAAGCATTACTTTTGTCCCCATAAAAGTAAAATATTATCAGCCAATTCTTCACAAAATGATTTCAATTAAGATTTAGTAATTTAACTTTCTTCAAACTTAAGTTATTACTTACACATAAATCACGTAAATCGACATCTATAGATTATGAAATGCTCTTCTCAAAAGTTGAGATACTCCATCCTCATCTCGTTGAATTGAGAACACAATCACCCACGGTAAAAGACTTGTAAATAACATTTTTACTTGTGCATCAGCACTGTGCAATGCATGATTGACAAGCAGTATGACGTGAAATCTTCTATTTATACTGGCTGATACTCATCTATCAATTACTCATTTCCTATAAATCCTTTGTTTCATTCCTCTATCAATTTCAAACATTTCAATTGCATTGATTTTTTTCTAATAGAATAAATACAATGTAAATATCGCATCCTGTCAGACGATTGGTAAAATCACGCAACATCAATAGCGTTGATTTTTTAATATGATAAAAGTCATGTGACATTGTGACCTATCTCATTCTGTCAAGCGATAAGTAAACATAATGTATGAAACCAGCAATAGGTAAAAAATATAATGTACTTACGCAACCAGTCAACCTTCAAACACTGCCCAAAGTTAGGTGGAATACCTGTAATAATCATAGCAGATGATAGGTAACCATACAATGTTCACAACAACCTGAAACCAGAATGTAGCGGCTCCACAATGTAGCCGACCAGAAACCAGATCCCCAAGATCCGCCGCAACATACATCGCACTACCCAAACACAGCTCTAACAAAAAATTTACTATGAACACCAAAAATCACCAACGTAACATGAACCCTCAAACACCAACTAACACCTACCACACAGAGCTCTCAATACACCGGTCACAAAGTGTTCCTGAACCGGCGTATATATGCTACTCCGGTGGCGCCATCGACGTCGAGGGGTGAGGTCGGGGGTCGTGGTATAGGCGTTATTATATAGCCTGTCTACACTGACACTTTGTTTAATGAACTAGACGACGAAAATTTTAAGATGTACTATCGTGTATCTAGACAACAGTTTGATGAGTTAGGCACACTGTCCACGGAGGCGTTGCTTCATACACGCTTCAAAATACGCCGTGCAGCTTAAGGGTCCGTTCACACAGACCGGCTCGGAGAGCATCGGCCTGCTTTTTTCTTTTCACACGGACCGACCGTATACGACATACGCTTGGAATTGGCCGGAGCGGAGCCGCCAACTATTTCACATCGACCGGCTGGAAGAGATCTGAAAGCGGGTGCGGTTGGATGTGCTCGGAGCCGGTCGGATGCGCTCGGAGTCGGGTGGATACACTACAAAGGCAGTGCCAGTATTCCGCGCAGTCTAAGTTTTGTTTTCGGTGTGTTAACGTGTGCTTTTCGAAACATGGATTTAGATAGCTCCGACGAAGAAATATATTTGTTAGCAAGATTACTTGAAATAGAACATAGGAAACGTAAGCGCAAGCGGAAACAAATATGGGTAAAACATATTTGGAAAAACAGACTAATCCATGGGGAGTTTCACACCATTTTCGAGGAATTGAAGAGAGATAGCCTAAAATTTTATGAGTATTATCGTATGGAATATTGGCAATTTTTGAAATTGACAGATTTGTTAAGAGTACATATAACAAAAAAGACTACAAATTATCGTTGCACCATTACAGCCGAAGAAAGGTTTACGGTAACTTTAAGGTAAATAAAAAACAATTATTTATACTAATCATGTTATTTAGATCACAAAATCACAGCCCTCCATTTATTAAGCATTGTTTACGTTAATGAAATGTAAATTACTTATACTAATCATGTTAAATAACACAAACATCTAAATAGATCACAAAATCACAGCCCTCCATTTATTAAGCATTATTTACGTTAATGAAATGTAATTAAATAGTACAGATTTGTGTGTGTTTAATTATTATTATTATAATTATTATTGTTTTTGATTGTTTATTATTTTGTATTTTGTGTGCTGGTATTGTACCCGCAAGTAGTCTGATCTGGATAGTTTTGAGGAATATAGGTTTCGTTTGACACTAGGTAAGTAGATTGATTAGTCGATGGCGGTGAATTTATAGACAAAGAATAATTCAAATCTGTACTATTTTCATACAGACTTAATTCAGCTTCATTAACAATGTTAAACACGCGCCTTTTAATTCGTGCTTGGACTTCTTTTGGGAATGTTTCCACTGTATCTGACATAGACAAAAAAAAATTACGTAATGCCTTGTCACGGGGTGTATTTCTTTTTTCTTCAAGATACTCTTCGAAAACCGTAGCAACATCTTTGCTTAAGCGTGGTCTCTTTTTCGAGCCAGAAGTACTTGCAAGCGATTCAACTTCAGAATGGTCAGAACGTTTAGATGATGTCGATGGTGGTGGTATTGGTGTGCCAGGCTCTGAATCATCCGATGATAATGTTACATTAGATATTTGGTTTCGATTGCGAAAAAATGGTATCATAAAAGAAAGTTCTTTTTCAAATTTTATCAATTTGGACGTAGTTGCACCATCGCCACTCTTGCCTTTTCGGTTATAATAGGCTTTTCTGAAGTTATCTCGCAGTTTCTTCCAACGATCCTGGCACTGCGTCACTGGAAAGAACAGAAATGAAAAATTAATAACATAACTCTTTTTTATTTTATAGTTCGTTTTGGTACGGCAGTCTTATATTTCTATTTTGTGTGTTTGTTTTATTTTTACAGATTCCTCATCACTGGTTGCAGTTTCAAAAACTTGTCATTTAATTTTCGAATGGGAATTTCTACAGTTCATTCAATTATTCATGAGACAATCAGAGTAATTTGTGATGTTTTGATGCCCATAGTTATGCAGATGCCAGATGAAGAAATGTGGGAAAAGGTTTCACGTGATTTCTTTAATATTTGGAATTTTCCTAACTGTTTGGGCGCTATAGACGGAAAGCATGTCAATATACAGGCACCAGATAATAGTGGAAGCTTATACTATAATTATAAAAACTTTTTCAGTACAGTGTTACTAGCTGTGGTCGACGCGAAATACAGTTTTTTAATTGTTGATGTCGGATCATATGGTAAAAATAGCGACGGCGGAATTTTACAGAATTCAAAATTTTAGAAAAAACTCAACACCAATAAGTTAAAGCTGCCCCCAAATAAACCTCTACCTAGTACCACTGAAAGCTTACCACATGTTTTTATAGGAGACGAGGCATTTCCTTTGAGCAATAATATATTGCGGCCGTATCCAAGAGAACAAGCAAGAACAGAATTATCAAAAAAAGTATTTAATCTGCGTTTAAGCAGGGCAAGAAAAGTCGTAGAATGTGCATTTGGAATGCTAACTCAAAGATTTGAAATTTATCAAAAACGAATGAAAATTCAGCCGAAGTACTGTGATTTAATTATATTAGCAACTACATGTTTACATAATTTTTTAATAGAAAATCGGACGCCAGGACAAGAGAATGAATTTCACAGCAATATAAATTTATTAACAGCAATAACAGACAATAATAATGAAAACAGTTCTAATAGCGACGCAGTTCTAACCACAAGGAATAAATTTATGGATTATTTTTCATCAAGTGGTGCTTTAGATTGGCAAGATCAAGTGGCTACGCGAGTTTCTTAAGTTATATTTAATAAAAATTGTCTACTACATAAGTATATTCTAACGATCAGATACTCAAACGAGTTTTTAAAGTAAGGGCGCATTTAAACTCATGTTATTCCTATTTTGACTTTGAATCTAACACGTCGCAGCACGAGTTTAAGAAGCCCTTGCTTTAAAATTCGTTTGAGTATCTGGGGGTAGGTGTAAAACAATGAAAACCTTACTTACCACTTATTCCGAGACATTTGCTAATTTCCTCCCATGCATTGTCTTTCATTATCCGATCGCTATATGATGGCTTGGTTATGTCAAATAAACACTCATATTTTGACACGAGTATTATTAATTTTTCATCATTCATCTTTTCGTACAAGTACGCACAACTATTACGTTCAAATGTTGCTATCAAAATGGCGGTCGGCGCGGCCGCAGCGGGCACGCAATCGGAGCCGATCGGCTACGCGATAGAGAAAGAGCACGCAATCGGAGCCCATCGGCTGCGCGAGCGAGAAAGAGCACGCAATCGGAGCCGACAGGCTGCGCAAGCGAGAAAGAGCACGCAATCAGAGCCGATCGGCTGCGCGAGCGAGAAAGAGCACGCAAGCGGAGCCGGTCGGCTCCTTTTATTACTTCACACGAAGCGCGTTCAGGCATTTTTAATGACAAAAAAGGTGCAAATGCAAAAATAAACTTTACTACAATCACTCAAAACACTGTTTCCAACGTGATAAAAATCTGCTCTCCTCTCCGAGCCGGTCTGTGTGAACGGACCCTTAATCTGTTCTATGACGTACGTCGGCACTTCCGTCGAACATATGTCAATGCAATAGGTATTATAACCTCGAATACTGGAGTATAAAATTATGTAAATAAAAGCGTATTTACTTATAAGTTCACAGTGTCTATTTCCCAAGATGTTCGGCGTCACTTGATTTTTACGTTTATTGCAGCAGATGATGTAATAGTGCTGAATAACTTGTGATTTCCAATTATTTTCGGCCGACGAATTTAATGGTGATGTTTCTTCTGATAACCAGAGATAACTATTACTACTGAAAGCTTATATCATGTCGTAAATACTCAACAATAATTTCAATGATACAGTGCGTATGTATTTTGCATAATTACATACGAAGATATGATGGTGTGCAATACACAACGACTACAGACAGTTTTAATGAGTCCAATATTCGACATGCACCAATTTTGATACCAAACATGACATTTGTAAACACGCCTAACTGTTTACGTAATTATTTAGCAAAATATTACTTTTTGCCATGGCAGTAAAATAATTGCATTTTTGAATAAATGTTATGTATTTTACTATAAAATAAATAAAAACAAATGCATCCTTTCTTTTCTAGCATATTCAGCAAGATTATTATTATACAAACACTGCTATTTTTCTATTATTTGAACATTTTTGGCAGCCGTTCCCGCCATTTTTTACAATAAAAAACACGTGCGTTCACTCCATGTACTCTGTATTACAGCAAGTACGGCAGGCGTCATGAAGCTCCGTCGACAGATTTACATTGTTTTGTATGTAAGCTGCAAGCAAGCGTACACCAAGCGTATAATGATGAATACGCGTCTAAGAAGCTACGCCTACGTGGACAGTGTGCCTTGGTTTTGATCATTGATGCATCACTGATCGCGTCGCTACCGATCCGAGCGGCCAGTGTGACCGTTTCAAAAAATGGCAATCTACCAAAACTACAAGATGCCAGTACTAAATAATACCAAAACACATGCTGAATTATACTAAAAATATACTAAAAGAAAAAGAGGATTTTTTTTTATTAAAACACTTATTATCACATACTTTTTAAATTTACCAATTACACACCTTCATTGTACAGACATATTATTCGACATCACAGGAGACCGAAGATCTGGCAGCTACCTCGGATACCTTTATGTATCTTTTATACTATTATTTCTTTATAATTAATGTTTCCTTATAAAATACTTGTAAAAGACTCTCGTTATTCAAATTATAATAAATATTTACAATAAGTTTTATTACAAATACTAAGTCAGTATTCGCTGCACTGAGCTAACTGAGCAGATTTAGTGCGTTTGCAGGAAAAGCCCTTTGCGATTTCCGAATCATTAAACATGTTTATGAATAAATCGCTGAGATGATCCATGGCCCGAGATGGTATGTTATGTTAAGCCAACGCTGCATAAAATATAAGCTCTGCTTTTCTTACTTCTTCAGATATGGGTTCTTTCATTTGAAGTAATTTATCATCGTTCTGAAAATAAACAGGATTTGATTAATTTGATGAATTTAAATCAATTATACATGTGTGTACATGTACTATCCAAGATTCATCGCACATCCTGAAGAAGTAGGACTATAAAAAAATAAGGGACACAATAATCTTATAAATATGTTAATGGGGGCATAGCTTTCTTACCTTGGATTGTCCACTATAACGTATAAGTTTTTATCGATGTTTTTCAGAATATGCATGACTTTTAATTGTAGCGATTCTGCTTAAAAATGTTGCTCCACACGTTTTACACAAGGCGTTCTCATTATTTTTATCTTTTGTCAACCATGACGAAAATTCAGAATTTTGTTCCCACTTAGGTCTATATTTCTGATCGTATTTGCGCTTCATTATCTTCACTACACATGCACACAGAAAGAAATAAATAAAGAACTAAAACATCCGTATAACATCCATGTATAAAAATACAGCATGTAACGTAGATAGTAATACGTAGCCAAAGCACGATTCGCGAATTTGTTAGCATTAACCGTTCGAAAGAGACAAAATGATACATTTGCGGTAAACATCAGACAAAGACAAAAACATGTGAACAAAATACGAACGAATGAAAGTGAGTGTTTCCCGCCCAGCCCAAAAATATATCAAAATGTGTTTTAAAATGTTGAAAGTTTAAATGTACCAAAAAATACCAGAATATAAAAGGATACCAAAAAAAGACTAAATTAGTTACACGGAGCCCAAATTATACCAATTTGGTACTGAATATACTAAAAACGGTCACACTGCGAGCGGCGCGTGTAGATGGAGGGAGTGCGAAAGAGACCGAAGTATCGTTATCTCTATTCTAACATAAAAACGCCGCTTCTTTATTATTCACCTAAAAGTGCGTACCTTTTAGTGACCCTCTATGACCATTAGGGTGGGTCACTTATGTATGAAGAAAAAAAAAAGTTTGATTTTTATAGGAGCACAGTGACCTAAAGGTGCTAAATGGTGACTGTAAATAGAGTACGGAGTTTGATAGTATTCGGAATTAATCTTCTGCCTCCGGAGTCATGTGAAAATTAAAGAAAAATAGTAAAAAAGGGGCCATAGCATATCGTCGAACAAAGATCTTTTGCTTGTAAGGAAAAGACCGAAAATCATAAAAATCTTTTGTTTATTAATTAAGGAATATTTAAAAAAAATTATAACAATAATAAATGGCTAAATTATTATTAAATTCAAATGTTTATGTGTGGTGAAAATCCTTCTTACTGTCGAATTTTGGCATCGCCTTCCTTGAATCTATCTGGGCTTTTATGAATCCCTCTCTCGATTTTTTATAGCATAAAGTGGCTGAAGCTTCGGTCACAGCTTTAACTGCTCTTTCTACTGCTTGAGTGTGACAAGGTAGGCGTAGTAAAACTAGTTCTCCTTCTCCTCTCTGCTCAATAAACAATCGAATGTTATTTTCGGTTACAGATTTTAATAGTGGTGGTTCAGTATAACTATCCTGCCAATTCAAAAGATCGTAGTATGCTGTTGCGTTAAAATTAATATTTGGTAACTGAAACAGACGCAAGGGATGAGGGGATGATTCTGATCTAGCTTTCAAAATTCGACGTGCAGCTAACTCACGAATATGACGCTGGGAATCTGTTAACATTGCAAGCAATACATTTTCTGGGTGTGCGAAATAGCTGTTTCTTTGTATTACTGGGTCAATAATAGCCTTCAATGGTGTTGGTAAATATCGCGTTAACTCAATAAGTTTAAAGAAGTGCCTCGATCCATCTTTACAGCTTGAGTGAGTTTTTATAGAAAACCATATCGGCGCATAAACCTTGACAACATACGTTGCAAGAGTAATTAGATTCTCAGAAGGAGTCTCTACTGAAGCATACAGACGCAAAATCCTATTGGCACGAGTCAACCATCGGGCATGAGACATTTTGCCTGGTGATTTGTTCGCCAAATTGCTAGGAAATGAGCCTGTTGAAACTGCTTCGACTATTTTGTACAAGTAGTTCTGGTCTGTACTAATTTTAACAGAAAGCTCCGGTAAGTTTGTAGGAATAGGAGCAAACTGAGTAATGGATCTCTTTTCACAGTTTTCTAGCTGCTTACCAATTGCTCCTGAAAATGTTTGGGGCCCAGACGTACTGCCATCAATGTGTTGAAACAGATGTCTAAATGGTAGTTCGTTCATGTGTAATAAACATATAATCCACTGCAAGGGTCTATTCAGTCTTTTTTCTAACATCCGTATTATACCACCGTATTTACCAACATTCACATTCGTGCCATCGCACCCAATGGCAATTAAATGATCAATTGATGTATTGGAATTTGAAAAATAGTGGTATATTTCTTGTTCCACACATTTTGCAGTGCCAGAAGCAGGTGAAATATAACCTATAAACTTCGAGTCAGGTTCTTTTATCAAAGAAATATGCTCTTCAAGTATACGCCGCCTATATTTTTTTCCATCTTTTTCATGTATAACCAAAGTTTGGTCTTTTCTTCCATCGAAGTACAATGCGGGTATCTGTAAAACATTTTGTTGGGAAGTTATACCGTCTCTCGTTTTTTTTCGTTCTCGGCGCAGTTTGTTCTTGTCTATTACTTGAGAAGTTGATGCATGTAGAATTGCAGATGCTATAGCAGCACCTGCCCTATCTGATACTCGAAATCTATCGCACGTTTTTGATAACAGAGCGTAATCAACTGCCATTGTAACATTGTTCTTCGTTTCAGTATTTGGAGTTTTCATCTGAATTTGGGTGGATTCTTCACTATCCGATTGGACGTATGCAGATTCAGAGGTACTACGCAAGCCTTCCGTACAAGTATTAATATCTTCTATTAGTTTACACTCCGATTTTCCTCTCAACATCTTCCTTTTTAGTGATTTTGTCAACTGTTTTGTTATGCCGACATCTATACTACCAATCACCATTTTTCTCGCGGATCGTTGATCTACTATGAAGCTGTGTTCTCTTGCAGGTATCTTTTTGTTTTTGGGGCAAGTACATTTAAAGAAATCTCGACACTTGCAAGCCGAAACGTCAAACAACACTTTACTTCCATGACGAAAATCTTCCATTTTACTTGTAGGTATTTTTGGGTGAGATTTAAGCAATTTTTTGCATTTTAAATGATATGATTGCAGCATTACCTTCATTCGTTTAGGTTCAACAGTTGGAATAGAAGATTTCGCCCATACTTCTATAAGTTTTGCAATCACAATGCCTTCGATTTCTTTATATGTTGGCTCTTTTTTAGTTTCCCTCTCAAATTTTAACTTAAGACGGGTCCACTCATAAAATTTCATCACATCTTCATATGTGGGCAATATGTTATCTTTCAAATCACATAGACTACCAAATAAAGGACAATTCCAACAATTTCTCGTACGTTCCATTCTTAATAAGGTGTAAAAAAACGACTGCACTCAATTACGTAATGTGTGCCACTGATTGTTTTTGCTATAAGTTGCGCGACACGTGTCAAATCTAACACCGCCCCTCACTGCACCCCACCCCTCTTTACTCTTTTTTCCTTGAACTGAACAAAACAATAGATACACTTTATTCTTTAAAAAAAAATACGCGCAAATAATGATTTAAATAAAGTGAAAAAAGAAATCGTAACATGGGCTCAAAAATTAAATTTTTTAATAAGTTCTATCTCAATCCGGAGGCAGTAAAATTTAAAATAATGTATTACAACTTTACGTATCAGTTATCTATGCTATTTAGCACCTTTTTAACGCTGTGCCTGTACAAATAACGAGTTTTTTTTTTTTTGGCCCACCCTAATGACCATAATTAAATTTCTTAGATTTTTGAGTTAAGTCACTACTATTCTGAAGGTGCGTTATTATTATTATTAACTTGCATTGTCTGATGGTATGATAAATAGGTAACTATATAATTATTTGAATTTGCATACGTTCTTTATTAAACTGATTACTTACTTCTGATTGTGTTTCCGTTTCTAGACCAGTATCAGCTTCATCTGTGCCTTTTAAAAAAAGCAAAAAGCTTTCTTGAAAAGCACCACTGCCACTTTCTTGCTTTCTCTCCAACTCTTTATTTAATTGTTTGATTATGTGCGTAATTTTTAAAAAAAATTTACTGCTTGGTAATGAGATATTTCAAACTGCAGCCCAATAGCAGTCCATTCATGTTCATGGTTTAGCAAACGATCCTTAAAATCAGGACTTTTGTTATCCCACAAACAAGGATGCAAGCGAACTGCATTAATAAAGTTAATAATCTTTTCTACCCGACCTCTCGCTCTCCCCGCGGAAGCAAGACGGCAAGCCGCAAAAAGAACAAGTGCGAATGAGATATAATGTAGGGAATTGCAAATTCAGCGATTGTTCAGCTAATTGCAAAACCAATTTGTATTTAGATTTAAAAGAAAATAATGGAATTCATTTATAGCTACGTATATATTTATAACATTTACACTTTGTCATAGTTTGTATTTAAAAGTAGTCAATTTTAATTTTTTGTGTTTATATGTATCTACTATTTTTTTTAAGAAAAAGGGGGTGAATGTAGACGTGTAATTATTGTCTATATAGAAAATTCGTAATTCCATTTGTAATATTGTCTACGTATCATTATTTCGTAATTCCATGCACGTGGATCAATCAGTCGCCCTATAACCCCCATGTAAGTCAGAGGACAATAAAGACAGTGAATTCTATTTCGGTTTTCATTTGGTGTACCTCAAACAATAAAGTATTGCTCTGCGTTGAAGTTCAAGCTTGGCACCCTGAAGACTCTGATAGGAGCGAACCCCGACTTTTTTTCCCTGATCTTCACGATCCACCTGAGAGCTAGTTCTCGGATGTGGACAACATTGCGATTATATTAGTACATTTTCGCAGTGACCGAAATAGCCATTACTTTGTATCACGGGGGTCGACAATTTTCTTCAAGTCCGTTGGAAGATACCTAGCTAAGTCAATTTAATTGTCTCGTGTTATTTCTTGTTACTGTGTCCAGTTTGTGTTTCCTCCTCACCAACTTCTTTCTATTTAAGATCATGTATATAATTAATAAATAAAAAAAAAATAAAGGTGTTTTGCCCCGTAAACACACAAAGGTTTCGTTTTTATATGAAACCACTTTGGGGCGTAAACCTTCAAAACGAATTCAGTCATCTATTTTTCAGTCGGATTCTTGGTGGAACTGTACAGCCTGAGAATTGAGTTGGCTGTCGTCAACCAACCCGAATGACAGATTTTTCCTGGAGACCTCATTGCCAAGTTTTCATCACAATTTCCAGTATTAATTGCTTGACATATTTTCAACAAATATAGCTGATCTGCGCTTATATCCCCACGAGCTTTTGTGATATCAGGCAGGTCTCTGCGAGAGTAGTGCTGGCTGCGCTTGCGTTGGGGGTGTCATATAGTCTGCGCACAGATACGCTTAGGCGGCGTCATCATCAGAGTCCGGCGGCGGGCGGCGCAAGGAAAGATGTGCGCGCTTCGCCTCGACGAGCGCGTCATGTTCGTCGCTAGAGAGCAGCGAGGTTAGGAGCCCTTGATTTAAAAGGCGCCTGCAGTTCTACGCTAAGTATTCGCACATAGCGCGAGCGAGCCCGTCTGTAGCGAACCGGCCTATGATTGTTTGCGCGACAATTAGCGCTAGTGAAGGGTGTCACGGAAGCCACGACTGAATCACCGAGATCGAGCCTACAGGCTGCTTCTTCGTAAAGCCTTTCGAGTGCTTGGATCATCGATTATTGAAACGTGTTCTGCTCTGCTATAAGGTGTTGGTTGGCAGAGGAATTTTCTGAGATGTTTGTAGCAACCATCGATAAGGCTTGGGTCATAGATTTGGGTTCTTTGGTTGACTGAGATTGATGCCGTTTTGCGTAAGCGGCAAGCGTTGTAAAGCTGTGTTCAGGGTAGTAGAACAAAGACTCTAACCGCTGCAGGGAGGAGAAGTGAATCGTTTCGCCAGTTGGTAGATGCCCCAACCAGCGGCTGTCACACCTATAGCTGCTCCTACCGTCAGTGTCACGGGTGCTAGAATATGAGATAGTCTGAAAGATAAGTCATCTTGCCAGGGCCCGAGCGTGTTTAAAGAACTATTTGTTTATCCAACTCATAGCCGGCCGGCTGCGATGACCGCATGTCGCCTTCCAGAGAGGCCAGCAACTCTTCAAGGTCGTGCCCATGAGCTGGGGCCTCGTGACGATAAAAATCACCGGTACTTCCAGAGGATGTTGTTAGGTGCATTCCATATTCCGGTGGCGCCATCGACGTCGAGGGGTGTCGGTACGGTGTCGTGGTATAGGCGTTATTATATAGCCTGTCTATTCAGTTTTCTACTAAGGTAGTAGAGACGTCACGTAACGTTTAGCAAACAAGACGGCCAAACAGCACAAGAATTCGTTTTTATTTTGTTATTTTAGTTTCACTATCACCAACTGTTCAAATCACTATGTCGACTTCTTGTACAACTTCTGGTTAATGGAACAACTGATGTTGAAGTCTTCTGACATGCTAACAAAGTCAAATCATTTATTTCAATTAGACCATCTAAAATGCCACTTTTAAACGTCAAAAAAAATACAAAGAACATTCTAGTTGCCCCTTCCAAAAGGTAGTTTCGTGTGGAGAAGAATTGGCAAGAAACTCCACACTTACTCTTTTAAAATAGGTTTACAATATTTTGTTACATTTGTTAAATAATTATATGTGAAGACAATGTACTCTTAGAATAAACTACTATACTAAAAAAGTTAGTTTACATGTTCCTCACATATTTACATATATCGAAACCGTAGAATATTAACATTAAAGAGTAATAAAATTTTTAAAAAAGACAAAACAAAACAGTGTGTGAGATACAATAAAATAATTACATTTGTTGCATTATAAATTTAAAAAAAATAACAAAAATATGTTAAAGCAAAAAATCAGCAACCAATTTGATTTTGTCCAGGCTCTATGATTGTCCTATGGAGCAGGACCAGCATGTTTCCAAGCATTCTTATCTTGAATATAATCATCTAATCTATTTCTGCATTTGACTTTATTGGGCCATGTGCAGTCTCTAAGTTAAATTCAGTATTACGCTGTTTTTTTCTACCAGTTTCATTATTTATTATATTTGTCAGGTAGTTTTTATTTTGTTACCCGCTGATTTTATTTTATTACTAATATTAAGTGCTTTAGCAATTTTGCACACATTTTTATAGTTTATGAATATTTCGCAATATGCTGATGAAAGTTTGTATCTTTTACCAGTTGCCGTAGGCCATACAGTTCAAAAAGTTTATCCCTGCTCTTACGAATACCTGGAGTCGCCCAATCACTAAATAAGAACTTGGTGTAAATACTTTTTGTCTTTTGTGGAACAATGTCATTAAATTGCGATTTTAACAAGGTAAAAAACTCCGCATGGAACTCATTAGGGTCCCAAATATTATTAAAGTTTTGAACACACAATTTACTGGTCAAGGTATTATTTAATTTCTCTAAATTTTTACATGTAATTGGCCTATACCTTATTTGATTTTTTTTGTACAGGTATGTAGGCACAAAACGTTATTGTTTGTCCACTGTGATCATAAGGCAATTTATTAACAATTTCTTTATGTAAGTAATCATAATTACAAAAAATATTATATACAAGTGGCAGAAGAAGCTGTCACTCTAGTTGGTTCCATAAAAACATTAGACAAATTAAATGATTTAAAAATACTTATTAATCTGATACTATTTGAATTTGTTTCTAATAAGTTAATATTAAAATAACCACTTATGATGATTGATTTACTACTAGTACTTTAACACATTTTCCATTATAGAATCAAATACAGATAGATTCTGATAGCCCGGAGGTCTGTAAACACATACTACAACATGCCTATCGAGCTCGACACAGGACAATTCTATGGAATGTTCAACTGACAATCTGATAATGTCTTTCCTTTCTGTGGATTTAACTGAATTTTTACAGCGTGCGTGGTCACGGTGACCGAAGACAAAAGGTGTTGGATGTCAAAAAGTATCACAGCTGTAGAGAAAGTTATATTATTCGTATTTATTTCCCCGGAGTTGATATCGACTAAAATATGAACTGTGGTACAAATAAACGTGATGTAAAATGTAATACCAAGAATATCACCCAACGACCTTCAATATGTCTCCCCCGGTTATACTTTCTTCTTCCAAATTTGGTTTCATCGATTTGAACCACTTTATTAGGGCCCCCTATCTTCCCTTGGGCCCTTTGATTTTCTAATTCATATATAACTATTGTTTCACGGCAATAACTAAACCAGTCAGCCACAGTTCTGTCTAAAACTACCAGGCCGACATCACTGGCTAGTTCCTTCCTAGTTTGGTGATATGATAGTCCCTCACGCGCTCACTCGGTGCGACACGACATGAGGACGATCCGATAATGCTCGGGGACTCGACGACGCGGCCACATAGAAACGATATGTTTGCCCATGCTATGTGTTATTGCGCATGTTTAATATTTGTATATTTAGTATGTAAAGTATTTATATATTATGGTATTTATATAGTAGTAAGCTTCATCAAATGAATTGTGGCTACGCCACACGTACATTATTTGAAAGATTAAAGTCAGGGACAAGTGTGCATTTTCGAACCAAGTTCCTGCCGCACGAGAGACTGTTTTGTCGCGGCAGTTACTTTTCCTGCATCTGAAATTCCCAACTTGCCCTGACTCTTGTTGAAGTCATTGTCTTTGTCTTTCGGTGGTAAGTGCAGATTTTTTGAACTGGTATGAGACCACTCTCCTCCGCAAACTGAACACACTGTTCGTGTGTGAGTACACACATTTTGCTAAGATTTTTCTAAAGCTCCACATGGATCTGAATAAAAAAAGGTATTATAAAGAGATTATAGTTACTGCTTAGTAAGCAAATTAAAAATTGTACAGTACTCATAACATAAATCAAAACTTACTTTAACTCATCCGAGTAACGATTAAGCCTTCTGTCAGATGACCCAGTAGATCTGGGCATCGCAGCAGCAAATCCCTCGCCAAGATCATCCCACTAGGACCAGAAACCAGTTCGTCAAGGACCGAGGATCGCACACACGGGAGAACAAGTGGCTCCTTTGAGTCCAATACTTGCACTTGCGTAATAGTAGGCACAAGCGGCTCTATTGAATCTAACACTCGCGCACTGCTTGAAGACGGCGCAGAAGAGAAGGCCGTGACAAGCGGCTCATTTGAGTCCAACACTTGCACTTCACTCAACTCTTCAAACAAACATGGGGGTTCGGAGACGCCATGGTAGTCAAACGTTAAAAGCTTACAGGAGTACAATAAATGATCTCAACTGCAAGGGCAACGGGTGACAAACGATGACTGAACGCTATTAAACAAAATTAATGACCTAAAAACAAATGATGACCGAAAACTATTAAAGAAAACTCCAAAAAAAATGGGCAAATCGACGGTCCATATTGGAAAGGTTAGCCAAGTGTTCAAATTAACTGTACATATATGTATTACGAATCACCGGCTTCAGTTCATCAGGTAAACCATAATATTTTCTTTCTTCTGTAGATATTGAGGTTATGGCTAATACATTAGATTTCCCATCAATTGAAGAAATCATCCTAAACTCAAATTGCAGCCGGTCCATCTTCTTTTAATTAACAAAAATGTCGTTTTATAAGATATATTATTAAGGATTTTTTCAAAATGAATCACAAAATTGTTTCTCTGAAATACAAAGATTTTATTTTATTCATCACATTTTATAATACAATGCACTTATGGTCTAACTATAACAATTATTCTCACCTGAAATACAACGAAACGACATTTAATGTTCACTTATCCTATAATCTACCTTTTTATAATGCAACGCACTTAATTAATCTGCACGTCATCCGCCATTCAATCGCGCGCCACTCCTACCAACTTTTACAGACAACTTGTAGCGCGCCAAATTCAAATTAATGAAATATCATTGCATTACATACATATGTTTTGATTCAACAATGTAGTTTGTTCAGATACAAACACTTATTAAAATGTGGTTTACTTCTCTGTTATTTCGCTCCAAGCCTATCATTTTCGCCTTATTTGTGTTCGTACTTAAATCATTGTTTTCAATTATGGATAGATAGGGTCGTAATGTATTTCTAAAGGTGGGAATTGACCAACGTTACGAGGTGTAATGTAATACGTTACACAGCGAGCAATCGTGCAGTCAGTACGTCGTGTTACGGGAAAACCAGCGAGCAACGAGCCACTATAATTAAAATGTCCAAAAAGGGCAGACAGTTGTTGTTCTCTTGTTCAACAGTCAATTTAATCTTATTGTGTATTGAATTTAAATGTGCTAGAAATGCAGATATTTTGTCGTTGTCGTCTGAGATAGTTTCCTCGTACTTGATGTACTTTTAGTGTACCAGTAAAAGGTTTGATGTTTGGTTGTTGTTTATTCAGTGGGTTTGGGTTTATGTAAATAAATTGAGTCGGAGTTGACAGAAATGTTTGTTTAATTTGAACAGTGTTTCAAAAGGTACCTGTCGAAATACAAACAAATCAGTAATCAATTGACAAAAATTAAATGAGAAAAGAAAATGCTTTTATATAATGCAATTTGTTTGCTCAGATTCAATATGGCGATGACAATGTTTTAGCATGCGGCGACACGATTTGAAAAGAAAAATACAGTTAGAATTAAAGTGAAAAAGGCATACCTTTTGAATCATATAACATGTTTTGATTAACAAAACTTTCGCAAGACAATCGTTAAAATATTTCACAATACTTTAATTTAGAACCTCTTTCTTTACAATTTACTTGCTTGCTCCCTGGCAATGAAGTTAATGCTAATGTCGCTTGCCAACTTATAAAATAATTTCATGTCTACCAGCTACATAATACAACATAATAGGGATGGGATTGGGTAAGGTTGGGTAAAGTCAGCTGTCTGTTGATCAAACTTCAACATTGGTCAATTATCTTCTGAGAAATGATAAATGTGATAAATGATTTATTTTCTGTAAGTAGGTTTGTACTAACACTTTTACACGTCAAGTATATTTTTTTTAAACTGGATGAGTTCGACTTTTCCTATCTGACTACTCTGAGAAGAAACTCCGAAACAAACTCAGAGGTCTCTTTTAAAGTCCATATGAATCACAGCATCTTTTTCAGTTAAGTTATCTTTTAGACTTTTAATGGTTTCATATTGATGCACTATATTTGCTTCATGCTTTAAAAAAATATCAAGGTTTTCTTCAAGTTTCATCACAATGTCTTTTGGAGCACAGTTTAATGTTATTTTCTTATATTTTCGAACCCTGCGTATTTTCTTGGTTTTAGTTTCTAAGTCCTCTGTAACACATTGCCATGAAGAGTATTTGATCAAAACAGAATTGTCGAACTCACTATAACATATGGAACGTGATTTGCAGTTAAGACATTCTCGCATAAGACATTTTTCATTGTATCGGTCGCAACAATAATTAAGCATGCTCTGATAGTTTGAAAAATCTATGATGAATGCCTGTTTTAGGGAAGCCAAGGTTAGCTCCATGTTTGCTTGAGTTACACACAAACAAGTTTCCGTTTGGTGGATGTTTGGGGTTACAACTCAAAAAGGTCGTAGGCGGCAAACAGTGTATAACTCATCTTTATATTTTTTGTTTTTATAAACTTGGTGTGTAGATTTTTCATGGTTTCCTGTAATAATCTCTTCTGTCTTTTTATTTTACCTTTTGTAATGCTTTCTGTTTTACCTGGGCATAATCTGCTATTGCAATCTTCTTCAAAAACCTCTGCGACTTCTCTAACTTCGAATTCGTTTTATCATTTCTTGTCTTCCGTGTCATATCTAACAAACTTTTATTTGCAGTAGATGACTGTCTGTTGTTATAGGTTTCATATTGATTTGGTTCAACACTTTATACTTCTTGACTATTTTGCCACTGAATACTTTTTTAAATATCTTGTTTTCATTATCATTCTTTGTCGAATTTATATTTTCTTTGAATTGATTTTGGATCACCTCACTAAATAATATTTTTTTCTAAACCTCTTCTTTATTCACTTTACTATTATTCAGTAAAAGATCGGCCACTTTTGGGTTCGGTGTCATTTTCTGTTTTCCGATGCGCCGTAGTTATTTTTGACAGTCACGTACCTTTTGACGCAACTGTACTTTAATTTCATATTTTTGTTTTTTATAAGTTGACTTCGTAGTTTCCGTTGAATTTCTGATCGCCTTTTAGCAGCCAGAGCGATATTGTTTTGTGGAAGTGGAGGTTGATCTTCATTATCAGACGCAGGTGGTGTTAGTGGATAGTTTCTGGTAGATTGTAGCTTTACTCGATCTCTATGCTTTTTAGTCTTCTCTCTCCATATTTATCTAATGGCCCTTAGTTCCCTTTCCGTCATATCATTTATGGTCTTAATTTGTCCCTTTTCTTTCTATGGGACACTTCATCACTACACTATTATATGCGGTATTATTATTTTACAAAATGACAGTAGCTAATGTCAAATGTGGAGTCGAAATATAAGTCGTGGTATAAATATGAATTTTCTTTTGAGACACCTTGTATTTGATTTTGGCCTTGCGATCCCCGTACCTAACAAAGTGATCATGATAACGAACTCTCGGAAATATGAAAAAAGGAGGCATGAAGCATTTCCTAAGGCATTTACTGCACCAACAACTGTGTAATGTACCACGTTCAGATGATGTAACAGCTCCCACTTGCCGTATGCCACGTCTTGCCACTACTTTACTTGTACACCTGTCTCATCAACATTGTATATATCCTGTGGCTCATACATATGTCTGTCCAAAACAGTTTGCAAATTCTCATAAAACGCTCCCGCATTCGTTTTGCTCAAACTTGTAGGTGACGGGGTTCTATTCATAAAGGAACGGAACCATTCTTCAGCAGCCATCTTGTTTTCCACCCAAGGAGCTGGTTGCTTTATGTTGTATTTAGTTGTCAGTTCAAATGCCAGCTTCCGTACTTCTTTTGTTGCAAGGCCAAAATATATATCCGCACTTCGTATCATATAATAGGTTGGGGAAAAAGTTTCTTCGCATTTTAAAAATACACAACATTTTTTAGTATAGGTAGTTTATTTAAATTTAACTAAAGTATGTAGGTACCATTTTGTTCGATAACTTTTTGCCATCTTGTAGGTAGGGACATGATCCCATTGCTATAGAAATTTTGGGGCTTCTGATCAAAATACCGCGACAATTGGTTTTGGCAGTCCTCTCGTGATGTTAACCTGACACTGCTGAAAGAATTCTGAAGAGACCGAAACAGGTGGAAATCTGAAGGTGCAAGGTCAGGACTATCGGATGCATCAACACCTCCCAGCCAAGCTCTCTTAATTTTTGCCGAGTAGCAAAAGATGTGTGAGGTCTAGCGTTATCAAAGTGTCGAGACACAATTCCGCTCCTCTTGGAAACTTCGACACCCCATCTGGTCGGTTTTCTCATGTTCATATGGACATCATTGGACAACTCCCAACCTGCGAGAAATACCGTTACTGCCTTACAGCTATTGATAGGATCACCAGGTGGCCAGAAGTTTGGCACAACAATTTCTTTGGCATTTTCCGACTTTCCCTTTACATCTCGTAGAAAGGTGAAACAGTTAAACAAAGACATCAACAACGAGGCTCGCTAATACCACTGTATTCGAAACCAACAACATTAGTGACGGAATTGATGGTATCAATGCTCTTTTTTTTCCTATTTGAAGAAGGAATATGATGGCAGCAACAATAGAAATTAGGCACATAACAACTGCAGCGATTTCTATTCCCAGCTCCTTTTTACTTTTCGATGTTATTATCACTTGCCCAGAATTGTGGACTATAGTTCCCTTATTTTGGGTGTTTCTAGAAGCTCTGAAATCATTTAAACTATGTCTATGCAGGCATTGATGACATCCCACTGGTCTACCATTCACTAAACATTCCCATGTGTCCATGTCCTCATTGCACCCGTATAGATGTTCACATGAAGGTATCTCACTCTTATTGTCCAGCAAATTATCCGTTTCATTGAAGTGCTCTTTGGTAAACCACATTTTTTGTTTTTTGGTCTAACGTTTACACAAACAAAGCGGATGGTTTCCCGACTCGTGAACACGCAACGTATAATTGCCCACGTAAAAAACAATGATTTTCTAAATTTACTAAGCGATTGGCCTTGCGACTTGTTAATTGTCATTGCGAACGCAAGGCGAACTGGAAATTGCAATAGTTTGAAGTCAAACGGAAGATCAGTCGGAATCATTGGTATTCGAGGAATACATACATTTTCACCTGCGTACTTTCCGTTAATAATGGTTGCCTCAATCAAATTTGGCATAAGTCTTTTTACCGAAAGTCGAGTACCATTGGATTGGTGGTTACGCGGTGGATTCAAATTACACAATATCATAATAACTGTACCAACTTTGATTTGCAAGTTATGTGGTGGAAATCCTGGTAACTCCAGAGAGTTCAAACTCCGTTGGATAATTTACTACATCATCGGGATTTGTTATGGAATTAACGGATTTGTATGTCACCAAATCGCCAGCAATTTTTGATTGAATGGTGAAATTCAGTGCGTGTACATCATTATTCTTTGCGGCAAGAATTGCTCGTTGACTTAATTAAGCATAATTCTGATTATTCTCACTAATGTTTGGGAAAACATTTTCAATTTGACCTAATTGAGAGTACAAATCGGCAAAAGTCGTTGGTAAGAGTAATTAATCCATAGCATCAACTGGGACTCTTCCATTTCCAACAGCTAACAATTGTTTGGAAAATTGTGCAGCACTTTGAAGTTGAACTCTCATATTAGTGGTAGCGATAATGTTTTTACGTTATTCCATAAAGGTGATGCCTTCAGGCAAGCAATTCATGTGCAGGCGTTTCACGGGGAATTACTGGCAACTTCTGCCTGGAACGTAGTACGTTTGTTTTTATGTAAGTTGTTTATTAGCTTTGCAAATATAGATTAATATTATTATTAGTATAAACTACGTATTATCATAAATGTTATAGAAAGAAGTGCAATAATAAACATATAACCCCCAAAACTGTAATAGTTACCGCAGTAGTAAACCCATGTGGATTTAGGGACAGTCTTCGCAAAGTAAGGTTGGTAGGTCAAAAATGTTTTGAGATAGGTTATTGGGTTCGGGCGTATCTCTATTTTTTTTGTAAAATATTATTTAGCTTATCAAGACTTTTTTGTTTAGTAGAATAAGATTTTGCTTTGGCTAAATTTTTTGCTATACGTCCCTCTGGTTTATATACTTGTGTTAACCTGTTAAACATGATAAATATTAAAATGTGAAATAAATGTAATATTTAAACCACATTTAACATGTAACATTTTTTGTAACCAAACATAATAAATGAATTATATCACAAACAGATAGTTACCACTAGCTCTAGGAGTGTTAAATGTAAACCTCTTAGGTTTATCTGAAGTATGAGCTATTGTTCTCCCACCACCATCTTCTACCACCAAAATTGGTTCCATTACCACATCATCATCAGCATTATCTATAGACAATGTTGCACTGTCTATTGACAAAGCTGTCACCTCTACCTGACAACCCCCTATTACCACAACCTTATCAAGCACATGCAAAGCCCTGGTGTCCTTGTTACTAATGAACTCTGCTAGTTCTGCATCACCCCGAAACTCAACTGTGAACCCATTTGCTGTACTTCCTTGTAAAGAAGATACATGGTCGAGGATCTCATTTGGGGGTACGTACTCAGGTGCTCCACCACCACATGTGCTGTGTTTATTCAAAGACTAAAGTTGACATTTTCCAACCGCGACTAAACTTTGATGTTTATTTATTCTGATGTTAAGTACTTCGGGCTTTTTTTCATATTTTCACACTTTAAATGCAATTGTTGCGGGGTACGTTACTGTGGCGTTAAATTTTTCACTTATTATTCATTATCTTGCTGTTCTCAATAGAGGCAAGCAATGCTTTTGTCTCAACCTTTGATAAAGGTTTACCTTGAGACTAAAACAAGGAAAAGTGCAAAATACAATTACTTATAGAGTAAAAACAAAAACCCGCGAAATGTGTAGCGTTTATGTGAATTGACTCGTTATTACTTATTACACGATTTTATAATAAATAGATAGACATACTTAAATACTACAGATGCTTTACACTATTGCGGCTTGACGGCTGAAGATTTCATCCAATCCAGAATTGGTTTAATCTTGATGGGCTATCTGCATTTTTTTTCAACACCAGTCTGAACGAATGGTGTCTGTTCTAAGTATCCTCACGTGGCCATTCTCCCTACTGTCCTGTTTGTTGACTTTTCAGAATATTCCTTGAGACACATCATCTGAACTTCTTCTTAGCTCTCTTCCATGTGCAGTTAACATGTCAGAAAATTTCTTTAACTGTTACTCTGCTTTTAGTAGGTGTATTGACAAGGCTTCTTAATAGGCCTCAGAAAACTGTTCGAACTGTATTCGACTTTTGTTGATTAGTGGCCTGTCCGTCCATATTGATTACGTAGCGATTGCACAATTCTACTACGTACGTACTATTTATCTCTTTCGCACATCATTCCGTCCTTGTCCCACACCTAGAAAATTCGCTCTAGAATATTCCTTCATCAAAGGGATAAACCTGCTTCTGAAAACGGATTTCTTGAAAACTGTACCACTCTCCTGAACACTAGGGTAACATTATGCATATTACGATTTTCTAATATGTGATTGACTCTCTCCTGAAACGGACAAAAATCTCATTTCAGCCTGCTGAAAAGTTCTCGAACTAGTGGATATCCATCATATTTCTTTACAAATTTACTAGCACCATATCATTATTCACTTAGTCACATGTAAAATTTCTAAGGTAGTCTTCTTACCTCATTTCCTAGTACTTGTAGTATACATAAACCAAGCAGTACTCTCCACACACCGACGATAGATAATGCTGAACCGTAACGCTATTGTACCCACCCCACCCACATGCAATAATTCCTCCTTAAAAATCCTTCTTTTGCTTCAAGAGGTTTACGTCCAAATGAATCAAAGTATTCCTCAACTCTTTCGACGTTTATATGAAAAGCCACCCAATGAGATCCCGGCTGTGAGATAGGGATTGAGATTACATATGATAAGTGCTGGTACCTGAGCATACATCGGCAATCGATTTGAAGGATATACGTTACTCTGGATGCTGGGATGTAATCTACGAAACCTCATTTGTTCAGGTAGCCGAAATTTGTACAGGTAGGTGAAATCATGGGATTGCGAAGAAGATTCACTTGTCCATATGTCGGTGGTCTTCATAGTATGCAGCAGATCTTTTTACATTTATAGTACGTTAGCTCTCACTCGCTGATAAATTTCTGGTATAACTTTTTCAGTAACGCAAAACAATTTTATAATAATTTTGGCATATCTTTTTATAATCTTTGGAAGCCTATGTTGTTGACCAAATCAAACAGTGCTGGTTATAAATTTTCCCCGAATATCGTTGTCGGTGAAAAGGGTTTTCTTATCAATTATTATCTATGTCAGTGTTGCTTGTCTCTTAGGTTGTGGACCATTGTCGTCATCACACATTGTTTTCTGTGTATGTAGAAGTTTTTGAGGCTAAAGCAGTGTTCAATTCCCTCGAATGGTGCCTCTTCATATGAATCCACAAGTTTGATGTATTATAATTTTCCGAATTGACGCCATTGACACATTTTCTTTATTTTTTCTCGCGTAGTTGCTTTGCCAAGCTTGGACACATGCTATGCCTTTGTATCGTTGACACTATATGAATATTGATAAAAAATTTCATGAATTAATACCTTGTTATATTCTGATTTTTGTTCATAGATACCTTCTAATTTTGTCATGACCTGTTTAGCAGTCTCGCAGTTTTCTATTAGAGACATTTGGCCACGCCAACATCTTTGTCCCACTGCACTTGCGAAATGGTTTCCTCGGGTCTTGCCTTTTCTGAATCCTTTTGCTCGTAATGCACATTTCACTTGAAATATCCATTGTTTGATGTTTCTTTCATCAAACTTCTCAATTGAGTTCGCAACCTCCATTTTAGGTTCGTTTTGACACCGGTTGTAATTTTGCTCTTAACTCGACTTTCTGTTTTGAAAATATATTTTCCCTTCGCATCATACGTAACATCCAGGTGATCTTACATATCAATAGCAATATTATGGATTGTAGTGCTACTATCCATAATTTGGTATTTTCTAATGACACTGAAAAGCCATGAAGAAGACACCTAAATCGTTGCTTCCAAACACCATAACACCGTTCTATTGTATTCCTTGTTCTTATATGGGAATTATCGTATGCCTCCTCTTGTGGTAAACTCGGATTTAAAATTGGTCTGAATAAATATGGAGTCAATGCATAGCCTTAATCGCCAAGAAGCCGTCATTGGATCTTTCCACTCTTTCTTTGTCTGAGTTGACTTTATCTAAAGATACGGCTGTCGTGAGTACTGCCTCTCCACCGTGCCACGACATCCACAATTCGCAGTGTTGCATCACACACACACTATACTTTCAGGGATACAGATCCTTTCCTGTTTATGTAGAATTGCCCACTTTCACCACCAATTATGTGCTATTATTCTAACATGTGTGCAGTCGATAGCCCCTATCACGCCTCTAAATCCACTAATGGATATGAACCCTGCTGATTCCTCATCCTGTTCACGGATTGTTGCAGGTATTTTTATAAATTGATGATTTCTCGTAGCGATGATTTCTCCTAAATTAAATTTTCAACTATTTAATTTATTCTGGCCAAATTAATAAGAAGATATATCACACACAAACTTCGGATCAAATTTCCCCTCAGTTTTGTGTCTTGTCGTTAACACACACCAAAAGAATCAGCAATCTGCGAATCTGCACCAAAACAATCAGAGAATCTTTTGTTAACCATCACAAGACACTAAAAAACCCACCATGGAATTTTTCAAACGTGGAGTGAAAAAAAGCACAGTTGTAGCGTAGCGTTGTGTGTAGCGACCTACAACTATTTCACTTAAGTGTTGTTCTTTGTTTTTGTCTTGAGCACTGAACAACACTTTAGGATATTCTTGTTAATGAAATTTAGCTCTGTGAGATGATAGTGCTGTGATTTTAGGAATTACTAATTGTTGTACAATATTTCTGCGCGGAATAACATTAACTCTATTTTATCTCGTGAAGTTACACTACTTTTTGTCTTCAGAAGAAGTCCTCTGAAAGCAACGAAGTTGCCTGAATAGTGCTACGCGAAACTTTTTCAGTGGCATCAGTTTTTGTTTACCACTGTTCTTGCGACGGTAAAGCAACCATTTCCAGTGGCATCAGTTTTTGTTAATGTTTATGTTTACATTTTAATGTATTGTCTTTTCTTCTTTCTTGTATCTCATTATGTTCTGTACTGGGTGTGCGCCAATGTAAGAACTTGCAACCAAGACAAATTTATTGTCAAACCACTTCACAACAGCGATATTGTGATCGTTTGATACAACTTGTGCATAAGCTCCTCTTCCTCTTTTCTTCAATTCTTTGTCAGATGGTTACTTCTTTTCTGCCCCTCGAAGTCGATTTGGCCTGACGGTTCCTAGAGAGAGTATACCATATTCATTCCGTAGATGATGCAACAATTCAATCGATGTGAAAGAAATTTCGAAATATAACACGGATCATAGTTTTTCCTTAATGGATTTGGCCAAAGCTACTACAACTTTGGCTCCGAGACCCATACCTTTTTCTTTTTCAGTGAAAGTATGAAACCGGAAAGTGTCGTCTCCATAAATGATGAAATCGTGAACGAGGCCAGATGGCGAAGCACGGACGAAAATCTTAAAACCTCATTTCTTTGGTTTATTCCACACATATTGCTTACGACTTCTAGCTCTCGTGCCCTTGTAAGGCACCATCATTTCATCAATGATGAAACGTTTCTCTTCAGGAATATTGGATGTGCAGTTACGACGAACTAATGGCCTTATTTTATATTATCTGTCGCCGTCATCTTTCATGTTGTCATTAAAATGTATATAACGTCGAATACACTGAAATCGCTTTAGAGTCATCACATCAGCAATTTTACAGTACTTGAAGTCATTGGACCAGTAATCAGTGTACGCCGGCATATCTACTACACCCATCAGAATACTGATCACCAGGAAATCTCTTATTTCATCTTTGGTAACATTAATTGAAGAGCCCTTTTTCTGCACGGAGTACAGGTTGGTATGATGTACTATCAAATCTACGATTTCATCCGAGAAGAATAATTTAAAGTAGTCAAGCGGGGACTTTTCAAGATTGGAAATATACATAAACGGAGACAATTCGAACTAGTAGAATATCACTAATCAAATTTAGACTTATTCCAATGATATTAATTCAAAATCTGCATTAAAATTGACATTGAAAATGTTCAATCACAAACACCAAACACTAATTTTAGTGTTTACACTACTCTTGTGTTTTTGCACATTGTTTTTCCTTGGACTATCAACTGCTTATCAATCTTCTCTTATCTCTATTTATCAATCAGCAGTACTATTTTTATTATTCAAAGCGGTAACTAAGTATGTTGCTTTTTCATTCTACATATAAGTTGTTGTGAATCCTAAAAATATAAAAGTATGAGTACTTCTAATTATTTACATATCGCGATTATGCAGTTTTTTGTTTTTTAAAAAAATAAAAAGATTGATGGGTTTTTAACTATGTCTCATTAAGTAAACAAATATCAATATTATTTTCATTTATAAATTTTGTAAGATTTTTTTATGATTTGCACCTTGGACATTGAATTGCGCAATACGTAGAGGGGGTGTTGTATATGGTTGTGTATCCATTATGTTGACAGATTTTTAATAGATACTATATCTTTAATTAATGTTGTAGTGATAGGTTCATTATCATTCTTATTACTCGTATATCATTAATACTTACAGCCTGGGAGATAGGCTTAATATTTACAGATTTATTTACATATTTGGGTACATTATTTACACTAATCACTTTTTTGTTTAGCGTGGTGGAAGAGGAGGGAATTCAACATTATCTTTTGTGATGGCAACGCTTGCATACGTTATTTTCTTTTTCTTTTCTAGAATTTTCTTTATTTTTATGGGACACAGTTTAGATATAAAAAATATGGTTCACTGCAATTTACGCAGCAAATCTCATTTGTTTTACTGCAGTCTTAATAAGAATGTTCACCTGAACAAATAGACAACGCTGTTAGCCATTACAATATTTTTTGCATAATTATTAAATTTAAAACATTTGAAACATTGTTGGAGAAGAGGAACATACTCAAACACTGTAATAAAATAAATCATATTGGACACTCACGGGTAAAGAATTTGCCAGAAATGTGATGCTAACAGTTTCTGTTCCTACTAATTCATGACCAACCTTTTTCATAAATCTCCTAACTGCAATTATTTAATTTGTTGAAGTCAACTAAGTAAATAGTCCTTCATTTGAAATATTTGCAGGACAAATCTAATACCAGTTTTTTCAATTTGACCTGCTGGTATATATGCTTTCATTTCATGTTTTTCAAGAAAGCTGATATTGTGTATCAAGTTGTTAGTCGTATTGTGTTGTTTGAAGATTACAACAATTTTATCTAATACGCCTTATTGCCGCCACGCCTTTAATATTCAAAAATGTATGATTTAAATAGATTGGATTTTTATTTCCCAGTCTGTCTTGAATGTTTTTCCTTTCAATGAAAACCTTAAATTCCGTATCATTTGAATTTTCAGGGTATAGTCTTTTATAATTTGGCTTGCGATATGGCATATCAATAAAAGTCATTCTCACCACCTCCGCTGCCAGCATCAGAAACATCCTGGAGATCTTCGAGCCGCCGTCGTGGTCTCTTTTTTGAGGTGGGCGGGTCAGGAAAGCTTTGTTTCTGACACGTGCCTTCGATTTTTGGCTCTACCTGCCGGTTTCTTTATGATTGCACTGTACGAGCCATTCCTAATAGCCTATAAGTCTTTTGGTGTACAGTCGGTGTTAAGTATGGTTTCAAGGTTAACAGTCGCACATTTGGTAAACAGTTTTATAATTAGTATAGCAAAAAAAGTATAAGTAAAAAGTTTTAATTAACTACTTTAAGTTTCCTTAAAAATGATAAGGTGGACTAGTGGCTATAGTAATTAATTAAAATGCAAATAATACTTAATAACAATGTGTTTACTGTATGAGAAAATATATGAAGTAATGAATAAATAACACCGCACATCTAAAAATAAAATAGAGATATTCCAAATTTAAATGCAGTGCATCATAGACAATTGTATGTGGACAGCACCATGACCTTCCAACAAAAAAACTTCAACCTTCAAATTATTCCTACAATTCCAAGAACCGAATCAAAAACGCACTGAACAATATACGTTGGTTCCTTCGTAAATAAGATCCTTAGGTGCCGCAATGCACGATTTGGATTGTCGTTTCTTGTAAAAACAGCAAAGGAGTGGACGTTCTTCCATAGTCAAACATGGGTTCATTTAAGCGGCGGCTAAATGGCCATCTCAAGGACAGGCGTTCCCTTCAATAGGCCGCATCTCACTTACATGAGGGATCTCAGCCAAACGCCTGTCCAGTTCTGTATAAGAAAAAAGTATTAAATTACAATAATTGCAATTATATATAATTTAAAAACTCTGAACCCGTACCGTACTATAAATATTTCCCAGAAACGGTTCTATAAAGTCATACTCATAAGTTGTACTTTGATAGATCCAGAACAGACAAAACAATACACTACAATAGACTAGAACATTTAATAGATTTATTTATTTAATTACAGCCCATGCATGGCCAAACTCAGACTAAAATAACACAAAACTACAATAAAATACTCAGTTATTTACAAAATTGACAGAAAATGCTATCCTCTTATCCCTTCCAAGTATACTCTCAAATCACAGTATACTACCCCCACGCTTAACAAATAGGTCGCTCTCCGGCGATGAGTCGAGAAACCTATTGAGCAGCGAGAGTAAACGAGGAATGGGCGCTTGTTGTCGCTGGACAGTGCGAGCCGAACGCACAGCAAAAAGGTTATGTTTCCTGCAGCGGAATAATATTATAATAATTGTCCGAAATGTACAGTCTCATGATTTCTCCGCAAGCATGCGCTTTCCGTTTCGTTTTTAATTACGCTAAAACCAAACTTGATCACAGGAAAATCCCTACGATGCTCTAATGAATTATACCCTAACAGCCCCCATCAAGAACTTAGTAGGGTAAGGAAAAAAATTGTACCTTCTTTTATACAGATTTCTCAGGAACTTCTTTTGCACCCTTTCAATCATATCCACATAAGGGGACCATATGACGTAGCTGGTTTCAAGAATTGGCTTTACTAATGATGAATATAGCACCCTAGTGGCAGTGTCCGTCAGACCAACTGAATTTCGCAGGACAAACTAATCTAATCTCCTAAATGCAGCATCCGTAATCGTCCGAATATGCTCCGCAAATGAAAGATCGGGCACAAACAAGACACCCAAGTCGCGAACGCGCCTAATAACTTTCGATCCTATGCTATAGTCGCAGAGTATTTTATTCGGAGAGGCACTAAAGGTCATCACTTCACATTTGTCATAGTTCAATTGGAGTTTATTTAATTCACTCCAATGCAGCAGTTCATCCAAATCAAGTTGCATACACAGACGATCATTATCAGTCTCAACTATTTTAAAGACCTTAACGTCGTCAGCAAATAATAGTACTTTGGAATATTTGATAACGCTTGGAAGGTCGTTAATCATTATCAAAAATAGCAACCCTGGCTAATACCAGAACTTGTTGGATAAGGATGCGAGATATATTGTCCATATTTAACATATTGGTTACGATTTGATAGGTAACCAGAAAAAAACTTAAGCAGAACAGGTCCTCACCCAATTGCGGCCAACTTTTGGAGTTAAAAGTCGTTGTCTACTCGATCGAACGCTTTGTGAAAATCCAAATACACTACATCCACCTGACACCGCTTATCAATTTCACGCGATACCATGTCAGCCAAAGACGATAGATTAGTATTAACTGATCTGCGTGGAAGAAAGGCGTTCTGGGAAGGAGTGATGTGGGGAATGAATTTAGGCAACATTAACGAGTGTAAGGACATTTCAAACACCTTCGCCAGCGTACACATAATCGCGATAGGCCTGTAGTTTAGCTCTGCTTCTACAATCAGCTTTAGGAACTGGGGTCACGCGGGATGTCTTAGATATCGCCAATTTACAAGAAACAATAGCTCGTAAAATCACGTCATATACAGATCTTAAAAATTAAATTAAAAGGATGGACTCTTAAGAAAGTATCAATAGTGCCTATCATTTTGTCCACCACCAGAATAATTCCAAATCAGATACACAAATCTATCACATTTTTAGACCTCCCGAAATCCATTTATATCATTCAAAAAGCAGTAGTATTTAATACAGCAAGAATAACCCGCAAATTTCTACGAACTGTGTTCACTTGGCTTAGGCCCATGTGCAACACTGTACCTGGTTTGAGTCTCGATCTTGAGCTAAAGTTAACAGTACCTAACATAACAATAATAAATCGTTTATTCGCTAAGAATGTGGTACATTCCGTTTGATTAATAATTATAAACCACCCAATCAGGCATATAAAAAGAGGCATGCAAATGGCATATTAATTATCTAAATTCATTCTGAAGATACTTGGTTCTATAAGTTGGAATATGTATAGCTAATTGAAATCTTGTTAATATATACATACAGACACTTGTGAAAAACTTACGAAAGTCTTAATATATAAATAACTAGCTGACCCGACAGACGTCCTGTCAAAAAGATTTGTAATGTGGCAGTTCTTGTGCCTACGTACTTTAAAAAATTCTCCTGAACCGTCACCCTGGTGATAGGGCGTTGTGAATAAAAAATAATTAAATAAAACATATATAAGGTTTTAAAAGTAAGTAATCGCTTTATTGTTAATCATGTGAATCATAATTATTATTGTTATCATTGTAGTGCTTTGTGGTATACGATGTTTTTTGTTTGATTACCTGGCGCATAGATAAACAAATCTGATGGTTTTCCAACACGGGAACAGGCAACATACAATTGACCATGTGAGAAACATGGGTTTTCTAGATTAATACCACAAACACTTAATGATTGCCCCTGGGACTTGTTTATAGTCATAGCAAAAGCAAGCCGCACTGGAAACTGTAGTCGTTTAAACTCAAATGGCACATCAGTCGGAATCACTGGGATGCGCGGTATGAGAACATCTTCTCCTTTATACTTTCCTTTGAGTATAGTTGCTTCTATCACATAGTTTAGTAATTTTTTTATCGCTAACCGTGTACCGTTGCAAAGACGCGGTTGGTTGATATTTCGCAACATTATAACCACCGATCCAACCTTTAATTGAAGATTGTGAGGTGGCAATCCTGGCAAATCCAGCGAGTTTAAAAATTCCGGTGGATAGTTGACTACATCATCTTGATTAGTAGCCGAATCAACTGATTTATATATCCTCAATTCGCCTGTAATTTGTTCTTGAATTTTGAAATTTAATTCATTTACATCTATGTTTTTTGCAGCCAGTATAGCTCGTTCGCTCAACCAATCATGGTTTTTGTAATTTTGAGAAACATCTGGAAACACCTTCTGAATAAGTTCATCTTTTGATCGAGTTAACTGACAAAAACTTTGAGGAAAGTTAATACAGCCAGTCAACATGTCTATAGGAAATTTGCCATTACCAATGTCAATGAGTTGTTTAGAGAATATGTTTCCAGATTGGTCATTTTGCAACTCGACACGCATATTCTTGCTTAAATGAAGTACTTTGACATGTTTCCACAAATTGGAGGACTTTAGACATGCATTGAGTTCATCAGCTGGCGTTGATCGTGGAATCACTGGCAATGTGTGACGAAAATCTCTTGCTAATAAAATCATTGCACCACCAAATCGGTTATTATTGCTCCGTAGATCTTTTAAGGTTCTGTCTAAAGCCTCCAAATATTTTTTATGTGCCATCGTGCATTCATCCCAAACAATCAATTTACATTGCTGCAAAACCTTTGCCATTGCAGAGTTCTTCGAAACGTTGCAGGTTGAAGTTTCATTGCTTTGCATATTTAATGGCAATTTTAGTGCTGAATGGGCTGTTCGACCACCTTCAAGCAAAGTTGCTGCGATTCCCGACGAAGCGAGTGCAAGTGCAATTTTATTTTGTGAGCGAATTGTTGCTAATATTAATGAAATCAATGCTTCATTGTAAATTTCTTCACTGATTTGTATATTTGGATTTCCCATTCTATTCCGCATTTGATACAAAATATCATCACACATATAATCTTTGTACTTGATCCACAAATCAATTGGGTTTGATGGGAAGCATGTAGATATGATTATAGAAAACAATGTTCGTATTTGATGAGCGTGTGATGATATTACAGTATCATTGAGAGTTTGATCCCAATGAGCGTCATTTTCAAGCAATTGCAAACGTTGACAAGCTTCTCTGTAGGATCCACACAATTCACCATCAACAGTTCGTAACTGTTGGAATGATGTTGGGCCACGTACATTGACTAATAGCAGTCGTAAATAAAAACATTCATCATTGCTTGCATGTACTGAATATACATCTGTATATCCTGGAACTGGTTTTCCTTGTTTCCGTCGTATAAATCTCCTTGAGGATTGATTCCAGGTATAATATTTTGGCATTTCAGAATATAGCAATCTTTTTGCGAGATCATCGTTTTGGCATGTCTCAAAAAAACTGGTTAATGTAGTAGATGGTGGCTGAGCAGCTCTTTGTACTGCGTTCTGTGCTGTAAAATACACTCTTTGTCCATTTTCTAAATGCACAGCTAAGTGAACAACAGAAGGTTGTCTCTCATGAATAGGAAAAGAAAATATTCGCCAAAGTGCTTCATTACGACTGACATAGCGGCCCATTTGCCGTAGTTTTAAACAATATAATCAATTGATTGTGTTGATGAAATAAAGTTTGTAATTGTTCTACAATAGACCTCTTTACTAAATTGTTATGTGCACAACGCAGATCAATTTCTTGTGGTGAATTGCCCATAAAATAAATTTGCAGGAATTTGTTGTCGCTATCTGACACTGGTAACAGTGAACCTGCTCTGTGATATATTTGCCCTTGTATCTGTAAATAAAAACAAATATTAGGGTGTGGTATAAATTAATGGATTGTCAGTGATCAAACTTAAATAATATTTGATCTTAAAAAGTATATATTTAGTTTTAACTAATATCTATCAAATATAAAATATAATAAAAGTGTCACTGAAACTGAATCACCATATAATATGATGACTAAGTGATATATAAGTGATTAAGAAATTGAAGATTAGTGACACATCTTAACTTTGGTGACAGAAAATTTTGTTCGCTAAAATAATTATGAGTAACTGCTATAATACATACTTTGAAAGTTGGCATAAAATTTTCCCGAACTACATTTGTTGCCCCAAATGAAGTCATTTGAAAGCAATTGTTATATTGTTGGATATGTGTCAAAAAGTGTATAGAATCTGTTCCTATTCCTGAAACCAATGAGTACAATGGTTCTGGTGGTGGATCCAATGGTATCAATTTCACTTTACCATTTGCGCAACACAATCCATTGGCTTCGTTTTTGTATTTTAATGCCTTACAGTGTGAGCAAACCGAGTTCATAGAACCAATAACAACACATTGGTAGTTACTGTAGTCAATTGACACATCGTAACTGAAAGCAGCTCGATTCAAACTTTCGCGATTATTAGTTGAATGTCTTCACGCGTTTGTGATATCCGAATTCTTTCACGTTCATTTCCGTCGTCACGTTCTTGTGCAGTACGATTAGATCGGTAATTAGCTTGGTTTGTAGCATTTCTGGTTCTTCTACCTAAATTGCTTCGTCTTATAGGAGGCATATCAAATATAAATTATTTTTTCACTAATCACGAACTAAACAAACACTAACAACTAAACACTCTGCACAAAACACGATAACGAATTTGTTTCGTGTATCAGTTGACAAAAGCAAACTCAGTAGATTAGGTAACAGACAACTTTTTTTTTTTTTTAATTTGATATGACTTGAAGTCAAATCCTTTTAAGCCGTACGAATTGTTTTATTTATTTAAAATTTGGATATTAAAAATAACAAAACACTGTTGGTAACGCGATTTTTTTTTACTGATGTAATGACGTGGAAACTGATGCATTTTATCTCGCGTGCCGAAACTAATACAAAAGAAACGCGAGTTTCGGAACGCGACATTAAACTCCTCCAACTATGTATTCTGTGCTCCAACGCACACACGCACATTGTTTTTATAGATATGATCTTTTACGTTATGAACACACCTACATTGCTTAGACAACAGTGAGTGCTTGTAATTTAATATGAACTTTATACCATAGCAATAAAGTTCAAATTGACTACGTTTTAGTTACAAATCATTTGTATGAGAAAAAGAAAAGGGCTATTTTTAGGGTTTTTCAAGCAATAATTCTAATTTTTCTCGCCGTAAAAACCATCCTTGAACTTCAACGAACATTTAAAAAAAAGATTTGGCCAAATTGGTCCAGGCGTTGTTGAGTTATGCGCTTACCAACACATTTTGCGATTCATTTTTATATTATAGACTAGCTGACCCGGCGGATTTCATTAAATTTAACATTAATACAACTTTCTTTTTGCAAATACTGTAATGTT
Organism: Pieris melete; assembly: GCA_963693345.1. NCBI lineage: Eukaryota > Metazoa > Arthropoda > Insecta > Lepidoptera > Pieridae > Pieris > Pieris melete. The sequence continues at coordinate 151,236 of CAVNZK010000356.1, read as the reverse complement.
TTATTACTTGCCATTGCGAAAGAAAAATGGCAGTTTTACACATTCGGCCTCGTCTCTGTAGCGCCAAAATTGCGATACTGCATTTCAAGCACTTTCTGATAAACAACATTTTATGATCAGGTAACACATGTCTTCGATCAAGATCAAAGCCTGGTTATGCATCTCTGTATTCACCTCAAGATCTGAATTTCTTAAACTGACACGAATCGTATGTAAAATGATGCGTAGTTTTGTCAACAGATGGCACCAAATGCTATTTGCATTCGTAAAATTAATTAAGTAATTTATTGTTATTCGATAACTTATCTGATATTTATTACTTATTCTGCTATTCGGAGCGGAAAAGAATCCACCATAATAGTAGTTTATGCAATATAAATATAAACATGGGTAGTTTAATCCCCTCAAAACCCTCTCAAAAAAAGATTACACGAGGGTTTTAAAACCTAATTATATGCAGTTGTATACATTACTTTATTTAATCTCATGGCTATAGGAAGCCACATTAAATAAAATGCAATGTAAAAGAAACAAATTATATATTATAATAATTATTCACATTTTGAATATTGCAATTATGAAACTGAACCTGAATAACACGGTTGACAATGGAACGTTTATATTAATTTCACTTTTATTATTTTCTATGGAATTGAGTATCGAATTGGATATTAAGATTTTGTTAGTTATAGAATCGTCTATGTAGTGTCCTTCTGCACCTGCTGTTCCACCCTCCGTGACGCTTTAGTGCTGTTATATCTCCGCCAGCATAGATAAGTAAGGTCGCAGAATTATCCGAGTTTGGAAGATTAAGATAACTGGCTATCGTTTTACCCAACATTCCAAATTTGTTAATACCAACTCTTTGTTGGGTGCATTTCCCAGAATTGTAATTCAAAAAGAAGGAAAGATTGCTACATGAATTTGATCGCAGTTCTATTTATTGTTTACATAATTGGTAATATTTGAATTGATAAAAGATCGGTCTATTTTGTTTTTTGTGTTCCAAATTTTAACTAAAATTGATGATTCGAAAACTTTGACGTCTTTGAATTTAAGTTTGTATAATTCCTGTCTTCGGCAGGTACCCATTATTACAAATATTAGTGCAAACTGTAACAATATTATAAGTACTGAAGTAATATGAAGCCAGTAAATATCTATTACTAAGTGAGATGGCGTTTAGTAACTACTATAGGTATTCTATTTAACTTTTATTTATCTATCTAATAAATCAATACTCCTTCGTTGAAAGATATAATTTATCGGGCGCTGCATTTAAAATTTATTTAAGTGTTCAGCTAAAAATGTCTTGGCTTTCTTCCCTTTATATCCTTGTGATTTACGTTTCAAAAATGATACAAGTTTTGAATATTTGGTAATATCAATTTCGTTGTAAATACTCAGTCTACTTTTAATCAAAGATTTTTTTTTTTTAATTTTATGGCCTGGTAACGAGACCTTTAAGCCTAGTCTTATTTTCGGTTACGAAATTTCACTTGTTTTCCTTAATTTAATTTCACATGTTATTCTTATTTCAACATTCTTGTTTTCTTATATATTCCCTACGGTATTTTTAACGTATGTATATAATGTACTATAACACTTTTTGTTTTTGAGAAAATCACACAACTGGCGGCGGGAGGGATCACTAACTTCCATTATTTCATTATTTAGTAAATAGTTCTCTATTTGTAATATTTGTAGGCACAAATCTGATAATACCAGATTTTTCAATTTGAGCTGCTGGAATATATGCTCTCATTTCATGTTTATCAAGAAAGCTGATATCGTTTATCAAATTGTTAGCCGTATTGTGTTGTTTGAAGATCACAACAATTTTATTTGCGCCAATACGCCTTATTGCCACCACACCTTTAATATTGGAAAATATCTGATTCAAATATATTGGGCTTTTATTTCCCAGCTTGTCTTGAATATTTTTGCTCTGAATGAAAACCTTAAATTCGGTGTTAATTGAATTTTCAGGGTATAGTCTTTTATAATCAGGCTTACGATATGCCATATAAGAGTCTAGTCAAACCCGCCCCCCTCGTTTCCTTCCATTTTAATTATTTATTCACTATATTTATATTTAATTTGTCAGATTATACTGTTATTTACAAAGAAATAATATTTATTTTAATTAAAATACAATTTTGAAAAAAAATTGAACCGCGCTTTTTCAATTTCCCGCCAAGACTTTAGAGGTGTCAAGGGACACCCGGATGGAACGAAATTCCTTTCGATTAATTTATATGTTAATTGGTATCATAACAGTATGATAGATTTTCTCGACACCAATCTTACGACGAAAAAAAAAGCCAACATCACGAGGTGTTCTCAGGCGGTCACCCATCCAAGTACTGACCTCGCCCGACGTTGCTTAACTTCGGTGATCGGACGAGAACCGGTGTATTACAATAGCAAATAGCAAAAAAGTGTCGTGACAACTTTTCGTAAGAATTTTTTCCGTCTAGGCCCCTTTCACAACGCGCGATAAGGAACTTCGTTCCTAAATTTTCATCAGTATCGTCGGTGTTGCTTGACATTTTTTCTACTAAAGTTTTATCAACAAAATATTACTCAAATTCGTATGTACGAAATAGCGCCAAAATGGAAAAGTCTGTTATTGGCTATTGGCTCGGAACCAGCGCGCTCGCCACACATAATGTGTACATACTTAAATAGAATTGAATCCTCCTTGGTCGGACACATTGTACTTTAATATTATTGGCGGCGCGGGTTGTTAATAAATATATAAAATTTTATACCTATATTCTAAAATATTTGAAGTGATGTAGTGGACTGTATTTTTTTTCTTATTGAACCTATATGATTGCTCAATGGACAATGGGAAAAGAAAGAAAGGATGTCGGCACAGTACCTTCAACCTCGTGGCTTCTTCTAGTGGCTTCTTTCCTTTGTTGTACACCAATGAACAATCACTTTTCACAAATTATACTTAATCAAGTTAAAGTTAATTGAATTTAAGTATAGTTAAAGCTTATAATAAACAATTAAATGTTTAAAAGAAAAAGAAAAAGGAAGCGTTGCGAGCGTGCGGCGAATAATCAACCATATCGCGGGTCATCGAAATTGTCACTAATTGATTCTTGTTAGAGACTCATCATCGTGCGCGCCACCTATAGCCCGTTCCGGAACTAGTACCGTCATAGGATTGGGACATAAAATAGGTGGGTGATGAGATATGCGTCTAGGAACTATTAGGATGGGTATAGAGGTATTGAGCAACCATTATTTAAAAATCAAAAATTATTATAAAATAGGAATCCGGCGCAACCAATTATTAAAAAAATTGTTTTAAAGCATTGTTTTGTTAGGAGAATAATGCTTTAATTTAATTTTTTAATTTTCAAGAAATTCAATTAATTATTAAATATCCCTTTATATCCCATAATAATGAAACCGATGTGTTCTACACTTCGGTGGAAAATGTTCATACTACGTTGAAAACACCGGTTCTCGTCCGATCACCGAAGTTAAGCGATGTCGGGCGTGGTCAGTACTTGGATGGGTGACCGCCTGGGAACACTGCGTAATATCGGCTTTTTTATTTTTTTAAATTACATTAGTAGCAATTTTGTAACATTTATCCGAGTTGATGGTTCTACTATATTTCATAATTAGTTACATTTACAAGAATAAATATACCTACCTATATCTTCAAACTTCACGCAAGTATTCATTCAAAACTATCTGCCCCTACGAACTTCGTTTCGAAATATTACTTTTTTTACAATATTTAAACATATGGAACATTTCGAGGTGCTACTCAATTTAGTCCGTTCGCGTTTACAATTACAGATAAAGTAAACTAGTGCGTGCATTTTTCCAAATTTTCTCTACATAACATCCTTCCTCGGAGTTCAAGGAACAAATTTAAAAGCCGTCAGCCATCTTCGAGTTTTGCAATTACTTTTTATTTAAATAGCTTATATTTTTGTATATCTGTAATTATTTCATGTCATTGTAGAAATTACAAGTTGTTAAACGAAAGATATTACGTACTTTAAAAGTAATTAGAAATTATCAAGGACGTCTCGAGGCAAAAAAGACGATTACTTTTTGAAAACCGGTTCCATGATCAAAACAATTAATTAGGTACTACAATTACAATTAAGTAATTAATTTTTCAATTTCAAATTTGGTCTTTTATTTTGAACTAAATTTATCATCTTTTAAAACTCTTCTATATAAACATTTCTTAACCTTATCCTATCCTGATCAATCGTGACTTGTGTAATTCTTGTGTTTCCTTTTCTTTTGTATTCACTATTCGCTGTTTATGAATCTGTACGATTAGCTTTAAAGTTTTTAGTTTGATATTAATATTTTTTTTTTGTATTACTTTAGATTAAGGTTCTATATTTTTTTATATAACATTTGGTTCTGCACTTCTTGCACTCATCATGTTTCTTTTTTTAGTTTTTCTCTTACTATGGTTGCCTAGAAGAGATCGCTTATTAGCGATAAAGTTGCCCGTTGCATCCCTTTTAATTTTTATGAATGTCATTTGTGTTTATTTTATTTTTATTGCAACGAAGTGTGAATAAATAAATTTATCAAAAAGTTGTTTGGAAACTTTTTTAATTGTTCCTTCGATTCAAGTATCGCTATAAGCGTACGACCAACCAGGCTCCAAAAGATAAACAACTCCTTGCGACAATATATCTGTTTCTTAATATTTAGTTAATATCAATGTAAGATTGTGGAGAAAAATAAAGATTTTTCTTCTTTTCTTCTTCTTCCTGATATGGAAATTGTATTCGTTTTTGCAACAAACTCCCAAGCGAAATTAGAGAATTATTATTGAATAAATTCAAAACTCTCGTTAAACATAAATTAATAAATAAAGCTTATTGATTTGCTCCAGTTCAACCAATTTGTATGACTCGAAACTTAGCGACTAAAGAGAATAAAGTTATTTTGAGTTTGAGTGTAGTTCTTCCAGTGACTCATCTGTTCACAGTCTTAGCAACCTTAGATCTTCTTCTACCAACGAGTTTTTAGATTTTGTACAGAAATTAATTCCGGCGCAAACTTGAATTAGTGGCACACTCCTACGCTCTTAAACCGCAAAATTTTGTTTTTACTAGTTTTTTTTTTAAATAAAGATATTAATTAGATAAAGACATCGTATCCCATCAGGCACGCAATCAGGCAAACCTGTGGGCAAGAAGCTAGGTAGCAAGGGGGTGTCAAAATCTCTCCTTTCCTAAAAAGGGACTTTATTTACTTAAAAGGCTTAAAGCGTCTTCCGCCGTACCCGTGCGACAACTACTCCGGAAATATCTCTTTTTTGAGGTGGGCGGGTCAGGAAAGCTTTGTTTCTGACACGTGCCTTCGATTTTTGGCTCTACCTGCCGGTTTCTTTATGATTGCACTGTACGAGCCATTCCTAATAGCCTATAAGTCTTTTGGTGTACAGTCGGTGTTAAGTATGGTTTCAAGGTTAACAGTCGCACATTTGGTAAACAGTTTTATAATTAGTATAGCAAAAAAAGTATAAGTAAAAAGTTTTAATTAACTACTTTAAGTTTCCTTAAAAATGATATGGTGGACTAGTGGCTATAGTAATTAATTAAAATGCAAATAATACTTAATAACAATGTGTTTACTGTATGAGAAAATATATGAAGTAATGAATAAATAACACCGCACATCTAAAAATAAAATAGAGATATTCCAAATTTAAATGCAGTGCATCATAGACAATTGTATGTGGACAGCACCATGACCTTCCAACAAAAAAACTTCAACCTTCAAATTATTCCTACAATTCCAAGAACCGAATCAAAAACGCACTGAACAATATACGTTGGTTCCTTCGTAAATAAGATCCTTAGGTGCCGCAATGCACGATTTGGATTGTCGTTTCTTGTAAAAACAGCAAAGGAGTGGACGTTCTTCCATAGTCAAACATGGGTTCATTTAAGCGGCGGCTAAATGGCCATCTCAAGGACAGGCGTTCCCTTCAATAGGCCGCATCTCACTTACATGAGGGATCTCAGCCAAACGCCTGTCCAGTTCTGTATAAGAAAAAAGTATTAAATTACAATAATTGCAATTATATATAATTTAAAAACTCTGAACCCGTACCGTACTATAAATATTTCCCAGAAACGGTTCTATAAAGTCATACTCATAAGTTGTACTTTGATAGATCCAGAACAGACAAAACAATACACTACAATAGACTAGAACATTTAATAGATTTATTTATTTAATTACAGCCCATGCATGGCCAAACTCAGACTAAAATAACACAAAACTACAATAAAATACTCAGTTATTTACAAAATTGACAGAAAATGCTATCCTCTTATCCCTTCCAAGTATACTCTCAAATCACAGTATACTACCCCCACGCTTAACAAATAGGTCGCTCTCCGGCGATGAGTCGAGAAACCTATTGAGCAGCGAGAGTAAACGAGGAATGGGCGCTTGTTGTCGCTGGACAGTGCGAGCCGAACGCACAGCAAAAAGGTTATGTTTCCTGCAGCGGAATAATATTATAATAATTGTCCGAAATGTACAGTCTCATGATTTCTCCGCAAGCATGCGCTTTCCGTTTCGTTTTTAATTACGCTAAAACCAAACTTGATCACAGGAAAATCCCTACGATGCTCTAATGAATTATACCCTAACAGCCCCCATCAAGAACTTAGTAGGGTAAGGAAAAAAATTGTACCTTCTTTTATACAGATTTCTCAGGAACTTCTTTTGCACCCTTTCAATCATATCCACATAAGGGGACCATATGACGTAGCTGGTTTCAAGAATTGGCTTTACTAATGATGAATATAGCACCCTAGTGGCAGTGTCCGTCAGACCAACTGAATTTCGCAGGACAAACTAATCTAATCTCCTAAATGCAGCATCCGTAATCGTCCGAATATGCTCCGCAAATGAAAGATCGGGCACAAACAAGACACCCAAGTCGCGAACGCGCCTAATAACTTTCGATCCTATGCTATAGTCGCAGAGTATTTTATTCGGAGAGGCACTAAAGGTCATCACTTCACATTTGTCATAGTTCAATTGGAGTTTATTTAATTCACTCCAATGCAGCAGTTCATCCAAATCAAGTTGCATACACAGACGATCATTATCAGTCTCAACTATTTTAAAGACCTTAACGTCGTCAGCAAATAATAGTACTTTGGAATATTTGATAACGCTTGGAAGGTCGTTAATCATTATCAAAAATAGCAACCCTGGCTAATACCAGAACTTGTTGGATAAGGATGCGAGATATATTGTCCATATTTAACATATTGGTTACGATTTGATAGGTAACCAGAAAAAAACTTAAGCAGAACAGGTCCTCACCCAATTGCGGCCAACTTTTGGAGTTAAAAGTCGTTGTCTACTCGATCGAACGCTTTGTGAAAATCCAAATACACTACATCCACCTGACACCGCTTATCAATTTCACGCGATACCATGTCAGCCAAAGACGATAGATTAGTATTAACTGATCTGCTTGGAAGAAAGGCGTTCTGGGAAGGAGTGATGTGGGGAATGAATTTAGGCAACATTAACGAGTGTAAGGACATTTCAAACACCTTCGCCAGCGTACACATAATCGCGATAGGCCTGTAGTTTAGCTGTGCTTCTACAATCAGCTTTAGGAACTGGGGTCACGCGGGATGTCTTAGATATCGCCAATTTACAAGAAACAATAGCTCGTAAAATCACGTCATATACAGATCTTAAAAATTAAATTAAAAGGATGGACTCTTAAGAAAGTATCAATAGTGCCTATCATTTTGTCCACCACCAGAATAATTCCAAATCAGATACACAAATCTATCACATTTTTAGACCTCCCGAAATCCATTTATATCATTCAAAAAGCAGTAGTATTTAATACAGCAAGAATAACCCGCAAATTTCTACGAACTGTGTTCACTTGGCTTAGGCCCATGTGCAACACTGTACCTGGTTTGAGTCTCGATCTTGAGCTAAAGTTAACAGTACCTAACATAACAATAATAAATCGTTTATTCGCTAAGAATGTGGTACATTCCGTTTGATTAATAATTATAAACCACCCAATCAGGCATATAAAAAGAGGCATGCAAATGGCATATTAATTATCTAAATTCATTCTGAAGATACTTGGTTCTATAAGTTGGAATATGTATAGCTAATTGAAATCTTGTTAATATATACATACAGACACTTGTGAAAAACTTACGAAAGTCTTAATATATAAATAACTAGCTGACCCGACAGACGTCCTGTCAAAAAGATTTGTAATGTGGCAGTTCTTGTGCCTACGTACTTTAAAAAATTCTCCTGAACCGTCACCCTGGTGATAGGGCGTTGTGAATAAAAAATAATTAAATAAAACATATATAAGGTTTTAAAAGTAAGTAATCGCTTTATTGTTAATCATGTGAATCATAATTATTATTGTTATCATTGTAGTGCTTTGTGGTATACGATGTTTTTTGTTTGATTACCTGGCGCATAGATAAACAAATCTGATGGTTTTCCAACACGGGAACAGGCAACATACAATTGACCATGTGAGAAACATGGGTTTTCTAGATTAATACCACAAACACTTAATGATTGCCCCTGGGACTTGTTTATAGTCATAGCAAAAGCAAGCCGCACTGGAAACTGTAGTCGTTTAAACTCAAATGGCACATCAGTCGGAATCACTGGGATGCGCGGTATGAGAACATCTTCTCCTTTATACTTTCCTTTGAGTATAGTTGCTTCTATCACATAGTTTAGTAATTTTTTTATCGCTAACCGTGTACCGTTGCAAAGACGCGGTTGGTTGATATTTCGCAACATTATAACCACCGATCCAACCTTTAATTGAAGATTGTGAGGTGGCAATCCTGGCAAATCCAGCGAGTTTAAAAATTCCGGTGGATAGTTGACTACATCATCTTGATTAGTAGCCGAATCAACTGATTTATATATCCTCAATTCGCCTGTAATTTGTTCTTGAATTTTGAAATTTAATTCATTTACATCTATGTTTTTTGCAGCCAGTATAGCTCGTTCGCTCAACCAATCATGGTTTTTGTAATTTTGAGAAACATCTGGAAACACCTTCTGAATAAGTTCATCTTTTGATCGAGTTAACTGACAAAAACTTTGAGGAAAGTTAATACAGCCAGTCAACATGTCTATAGGAAATTTGCCATTACCAATGTCAATGAGTTGTTTAGAGAATATGTTTCCAGATTGGTCATTTTGCAACTCGACACGCATATTCTTGCTTAAATGAAGTACTTTGACATGTTTCCACAAATTGGAGGACTTTAGACATGCATTGAGTTCATCAGCTGGCGTTGATCGTGGAATCACTGGCAATGTGTGACGAAAATCTCTTGCTAATAAAATCATTGCACCACCAAATCGGTTATTATTGCTCCGTAGATCTTTTAAGGTTCTGTCTAAAGCCTCCAAATATTTTTTATGTGCCATCGTGCATTCATCCCAAACAATCAATTTACATTGCTGCAAAACCTTTGCCATTGCAGAGTTCTTCGAAACGTTGCAGGTTGAAGTTTCATTGCTTTGCATATTTAATGGCAATTTTAGTGCTGAATGGGCTGTTCGACCACCTTCAAGCAAAGTTGCTGCGATTCCCGACGAAGCGAGTGCAAGTGCAATTTTATTTTGTGAGCGAATTGTTGCTAATATTAATGAAATCAAAAAAGTTTTTCCTGTACCACCAGGTGCATCTAAGAAGTAAATCCCTCCAGTTTCATCATTTGTTACTTTCATAAGAGTTTCAAATACATACTTCTGTTGTTCATTTAACAGTGGAAGATTTGTTTGAATTAATTCTTTCAAAGCGTTGAGATCATACAGTTTTTCTCGATGCAACTCTTGGTTAAAAGCGTCATGCATTGGACGATTGGGCGCGGTCAGGCCTAATTGAATCAATAGTTTGTTTGGAATTATCAAGCACATGTCCTCAATTGAAATCAATGCTTCATTGTATATTTCTTCACTGATTTGTATATTTGGATTTCCCATTCTATTCCGCATTTGATACAAAATATCATCACACATATAATCTTTGTACTTGATCCACAAATCAATTGGGTTTGATGGGAAGCATGTAGATATGATTATAGAAAACAATGTTCGTATTTGATGAGCGTGTGATGATATTACAGTATCATTGAGAGTTTGATCCCAATGAGCGTCATTTTCAAGCAATTGCAAACGTTGACAAGCTTCTCTGTAGGATCCACACAATTCACCATCAACAGTTCGTAACTGTTGGAATGATGTTGGGCCACGTACATTGACTAATAGCAGTCGTAAATAAAAACATTCATCATTGCTTGCATGTACTGAATATACATCTGTATATCCTGGAACTGGTTTTCCTTGTTTCCGTCGTATAAATCTCCTTGAGGATTGATTCCAGGTATAATATTTTGGCATTTCAGAATATAGCAATCTTTTTGCGAGATCATCGTTTTGGCATGTCTCAAAAAAACTGGTTAATGTAGTAGATGGTGGCTGAGCAGCTCTTTGTACTGCGTTCTGTGCTGTAAAATACACTCTTTGTCCATTTTCTAAATGCACAGCTAAGTGAACAACAGAAGGTTGTCTCTCATGAATAGGAAAAGAAAATATTCGCCAAAGTGCTTCATTACGACTGACATAGCGGCCCATTTGCCGTAGTTTTAAACAATATAATCAATTGATTGTGTTGATGAAATAAAGTTTGTAATTGTTCTACAATAGACCTCTTTACTAAATTGTTATGTGCACAACGCAGATCAATTTCTTGTGGTGAATTGCCCATAAAATAAATTTGCAGGAATTTGTTGTCGCTATCTGACACTGGTAACAGTGAACCTGCTCTGTGATATATTTGCCCTTGTATCTGTAAATAAAAACAAATATTAGGGTGTGGTATAAATTAATGGATTGTCAGTGATCAAACTTAAATAATATTTGATCTTAAAAAGTATATATTTAGTTTTAACTAATATCTATCAAATATAAAATATAATAAAAGTGTCACTGAAACTGAATCACCATATAATATGATGACTAAGTGATATATAAGTGATTAAGAAATTGAAGATTAGTGACACATCTTAACTTTGGTGACAGAAAATTTTGTTCGCTAAAATAATTATGAGTAACTGCTATAATACATACTTTGAAAGTTGGCATAAAATTTTCCCGAACTACATTTGTTGCCCCAAATGAAGTCATTTGAAAGCAATTGTTATATTGTTGGATATGTGTCAAAAAGTGTATAGAATCTGTTCCTATTCCTGAAACCAATGAGTACAATGGTTCTGGTGGTGGATCCAATGGTATCAATTTCACTTTACCATTTGCGCAACACAATCCATTGGCTTCGTTTTTGTATTTTAATGCCTTACAGTGTGAGCAAACCGAGTTCATAGAACCAATAACAACACATTGGTAGTTACTGTAGTCAATTGACACATCGTAACTGAAAGCAGCTCGATTCAAACTTTCGCGATTATTAGTTGAATGTCTTCACGCGTTTGTGATATCCGAATTCTTTCACGTTCATTTCCGTCGTCACGTTCTTGTGCAGTACGATTAGATCGGTAATTAGCTTGGTTTGTAGCATTTCTGGTTCTTCTACCTAAATTGCTTCGTCTTATAGGAGGCATATCAAATATAAATTATTTTTTCACTAATCACGAACTAAACAAACACTAACAACTAAACACTCTGCACAAAACACGATAACGAATTTGTTTCGTGTATCAGTTGACAAAAGCAAACTCAGTAGATTAGGTAACAGACAACTTTTTTTTTTTTTTAATTTGATATGACTTGAAGTCAAATCCTTTTAAGCCGTACGAATTGTTTTATTTATTTAAAATTTGGATATTAAAAATAACAAAACACTGTTGGTAACGCGATTTTTTTTTACTGATGTAATGACGTGGAAACTGATGCATTTTATCTCGCGTGCCGAAACTAATACAAAAGAAACGCGAGTTTCGGAACGCGACATTAAACTCCTCCAACTATGTATTCTGTGCTCCAACGCACACACGCACATTGTTTTTATAGATATGATCTTTTACGTTATGAACACACCTACATTGCTTAGACAACAGTGAGTGCTTGTAATTTAATATGAACTTTATACCATAGCAATAAAGTTCAAATTGACTACGTTTTAGTTACAAATCATTTGTATGAGAAAAAGAAAAGGGCTATTTTTAGGGTTTTTCAAGCAATAATTCTAATTTTTCTCGCCGTAAAAACCATCCTTGAACTTCAACGAACATTTAAAAAAAAGATTTGGCCAAATTGGTCCAGGCGTTGTTGAGTTATGCGCTTACCAACACATTTTGCGATTCATTTTTATATTATAGACTAGCTGACCCGGCGGATTTCATTAAATTTAACATTAATACAACTTTCTTTTTGCAAATACTGTAATGTTTTATTACTTGCCATTGCGAAAGAAAAATGGCAGTTTTACACATTCGGCCTCGTCTCTGTAGCGCCAAAATTGCGATACTGCATTTCAAGCACTTTCTGATAAACAACATTTTATGATCAGGTAACACATGTCTTCGATCAAGATCAAAGCCTGGTTATGCATCTCTGTATTCACCTCAAGATCTGAATTTCTTAAACTGACACGAATCGTATGTAAAATGATGCGTAGTTTTGTCAACAGATGGCACCAAATGCTATTTGCATTCGTAAAATTAATTAAGTAATTTATTGTTATTCGATAACTTATCTGATATTTATTACTTATTCTGCTATTCGGAGCGGAAAAGAATCCACCATAATAGTAGTTTATGCAATATAAATATAAACATGGGTAGTTTAATCCCCTCAAAACCCTCTCAAAAAAAGATTACACGAGGGTTTTAAAACCTAATTATATGCAGTTGTATACATTACTTTATTTAATCTCATGGCTATAGGAAGCCACATTAAATAAAATGCAATGTAAAAGAAACAAATTATATATTATAATAATTATTCACATTTTGAATATTGCAATTATGAAACTGAACCTGAATAACACGGTTGACAATGGAACGTTTATATTAATTTCACTTTTATTATTTTCTATGGAATTGAGTATCGAATTGGATATTAAGATTTTGTTAGTTATAGAATCGTCTATGTAGTGTCCTTCTGCACCTGCTGTTCCACCCTCCGTGACGCTTTAGTGCTGTTATATCTCCGCCAGCATAGATAAGTAAGGTCGCAGAATTATCCGAGTTTGGAAGATTAAGATAACTGGCTATCGTTTTACCCAACATTCCAAATTTGTTAATACCAACTCTTTGTTGGGTGCATTTCCCAGAATTGTAATTCAAAAAGAAGGAAAGATTGCTACATGAATTTGATCGCAGTTCTATTTATTGTTTACATAATTGGTAATATTTGAATTGATAAAAGATCGGTCTATTTTGTTTTTTGTGTTCCAAATTTTAACTAAAATTGATGATTCGAAAACTTTGACGTCTTTGAATTTAAGTTTGTATAATTCCTGTCTTCGGCAGGTACCCATTATTACAAATATTAGTGCAAACTGTAACAATATTATAAGTACTGAAGTAATATGAAGCCAGTAAATATCTATTACTAAGTGAGATGGCGTTTAGTAACTACTATAGGTATTCTATTTAACTTTTATTTATCTATCTAATAAATCAATACTCCTTCGTTGAAAGATATAATTTATCGGGCGCTGCATTTAAAATTTATTTAAGTGTTCAGCTAAAAATGTCTTGGCTTTCTTCCCTTTATATCCTTGTGATTTACGTTTCAAAAATGATACAAGTTTTGAATATTTGGTAATATCAATTTCGTTGTAAATACTCAGTCTACTTTTAATCAAAGATTTTTTTTTTTTAATTTTATGGCCTGGTAACGAGACCTTTAAGCCTAGTCTTATTTTCGGTTACGAAATTTCACTTGTTTTCCTTAATTTAATTTCACATGTTATTCTTATTTCAACATTCTTGTTTTCTTATATATTCCCTACGGTATTTTTAACGTATGTATATAATGTACTATAACACTTTTTGTTTTTGAGAAAATCACACAACTGGCGGCGGGAGGGATCACTAACTTCCATTATTTCATTATTTAGTAAATAGTTCTCTATTTGTAATATTTGTAGGCACAAATCTGATAATACCAGATTTTTCAATTTGAGCTGCTGGAATATATGCTCTCATTTCATGTTTATCAAGAAAGCTGATATCGTTTATCAAATTGTTAGCCGTATTGTGTTGTTTGAAGATCACAACAATTTTATTTGCGCCAATACGCCTTATTGCCACCACACCTTTAATATTGGAAAATATCTGATTCAAATATATTGGGCTTTTATTTCCCAGCTTGTCTTGAATATTTTTGCTCTGAATGAAAACCTTAAATTCGGTGTTAATTGAATTTTCAGGGTATAGTCTTTTATAATCAGGCTTACGATATGCCATATAAGAGTCTAGTCAAACCCGCCCCCCTCGTTTCCTTCCATTTTAATTATTTATTCACTATATTTATATTTAATTTGTCAGATTATACTGTTATTTACAAAGAAATAATATTTATTTTAATTAAAATACAATTTTGAAAAAAAATTGAACCGCGCTTTTTCAATTTCCCGCCAAGACTTTAGAGGTGTCAAGGGACACCCGGATGGAACGAAATTCCTTTCGATTAATTTATATGTTAATTGGTATCATAACAGTATGATAGATTTTCTCGACACCAATCTTACGACGAAAAAAAAAGCCAACATCACGAGGTGTTCTCAGGCGGTCACCCATCCAAGTACTGACCTCGCCCGACGTTGCTTAACTTCGGTGATCGGACGAGAACCGGTGTATTACAATAGCAAATAGCAAAAAAGTGTCGTGACAACTTTTCGTAAGAATTTTTTCCGTCTAGGCCCCTTTCACAACGCGCGATAAGGAACTTCGTTCCTAAATTTTCATCAGTATCGTCGGTGTTGCTTGACATTTTTTCTACTAAAGTTTTATCAACAAAATATTACTCAAATTCGTATGTACGAAATAGCGCCAAAATGGAAAAGTCTGTTATTGGCTATTGGCTCGGAACCAGCGCGCTCGCCACACATAATGTGTACATACTTAAATAGAATTGAATCCTCCTTGGTCGGACACATTGTACTTTAATATTATTGGCGGCGCGGGTTGTTAATAAATATATAAAATTTTATACCTATATTCTAAAATATTTGAAGTGATGTAGTGGACTGTATTTTTTTTCTTATTGAACCTATATGATTGCTCAATGGACAATGGGAAAAGAAAGAAAGGATGTCGGCACAGTACCTTCAACCTCGTGGCTTCTTCTAGTGGCTTCTTTCCTTTGTTGTACACCAATGAACAATCACTTTTCACAAATTATACTTAATCAAGTTAAAGTTAATTGAATTTAAGTATAGTTAAAGCTTATAATAAACAATTAAATGTTTAAAAGAAAAGAAAAAGGAAGCGTTGCGAGCGTGCGGCGAATAATCAACCATATCGCGGGTCATCGAAATTGTCACTAATTGATTCTTGTTAGAGACTCATCATCGTGCGCGCCACCTATAGCCCGTTCCGGAACTAGTACCGTCATAGGATTGGGACATAAAATAGGTGGGTGATGAGATATGCGTCTAGGAACTATTAGGATGGGTATAGAGGTATTGAGCAACCATTATTTAAAAATCAAAAATTATTATAAAATAGGAATCCGGCGCAACCAATTATTAAAAAAATTGTTTTAAAGCATTGTTTTGTTAGGAGAATAATGCTTTAATTTAATTTTTTAATTTTCAAGAAATTCAATTAATTATTAAATATCCCTTTATATCCCATAATAATGAAACCGATGTGTTCTACACTTCGGTGGAAAATGTTCATACTACGTTGAAAACACCGGTTCTCGTCCGATCACCGAAGTTAAGCGATGTCGGGCGTGGTCAGTACTTGGATGGGTGACCGCCTGGGAACACTGCGTAATATCGGCTTTTTTATTTTTTTAAATTACATTAGTAGCAATTTTGTAACATTTATCCGAGTTGATGGTTCTACTATATTTCATAATTAGTTACATTTACAAGAATAAATATACCTACCTATATCTTCAAACTTCACGCAAGTATTCATTCAAAACTATCTGCCCCTACGAACTTCGTTTCGAAATATTACTTTTTTTACAATATTTAAACATATGGAACATTTCGAGGTGCTACTCAATTTAGTCCGTTCGCGTTTACAATTACAGATAAAGTAAACTAGTGCGTGCATTTTTCCAAATTTTCTCTACATAACATCCTTCCTCGGAGTTCAAGGAACAAATTTAAAAGCCGTCAGCCATCTTCGAGTTTTGCAATTACTTTTTATTTAAATAGCTTATATTTTTGTATATCTGTAATTATTTCATGTCATTGTAGAAATTACAAGTTGTTAAACGAAAGATATTACGTACTTTAAAAGTAATTAGAAATTATCAAGGACGTCTCGAGGCAAAAAAGACGATTACTTTTTGAAAACCGGTTCCATGATCAAAACAATTAATTAGGTACTACAATTACAATTAAGTAATTAATTTTTCAATTTCAAATTTGGTCTTTTATTTTGAACTAAATTTATCATCTTTTAAAACTCTTCTATATAAACATTTCTTAACCTTATCCTATCCTGATCAATCGTGACTTGTGTAATTCTTGTGTTTCCTTTTCTTTTGTATTCACTATTCGCTGTTTATGAATCTGTACGATTAGCTTTAAAGTTTTTAGTTTGATATTAATATTTTTTTTTTGTATTACTTTAGATTAAGGTTCTATATTTTTTTATATAACATTTGGTTCTGCACTTCTTGCACTCATCATGTTTCTTTTTTTAGTTTTTCTCTTACTATGGTTGCCTAGAAGAGATCGCTTATTAGCGATAAAGTTGCCCGTTGCATCCCTTTTAATTTTTATGAATGTCATTTGTGTTTATTTTATTTTTATTGCAACGAAGTGTGAATAAATAAATTTATCAAAAAGTTGTTTGGAAACTTTTTTAATTGTTCCTTCGATTCAAGTATCGCTATAAGCGTACGACCAACCAGGCTCCAAAAGATAAACAACTCCTTGCGACAATATATCTGTTTCTTAATATTTAGTTAATATCAATGTAAGATTGTGGAGAAAAATAAAGATTTTTCTTCTTTTCTTCTTCTTCCTGATATGGAAATTGTATTCGTTTTTGCAACAAACTCCCAAGCGAAATTAGAGAATTATTATTGAATAAATTCAAAACTCTCGTTAAACATAAATTAATAAATAAAGCTTATTGATTTGCTCCAGTTCAACCAATTTGTATGACTCGAAACTTAGCGACTAAAGAGAATAAAGTTATTTTGAGTTTGAGTGTAGTTCTTCCAGTGACTCATCTGTTCACAGTCTTAGCAACCTTAGATCTTCTTCTACCAACGAGTTTTTAGATTTTGTACAGAAATTAATTCCGGCGCAAACTTGAATTAGTGGCACACTCCTACGCTCTTAAACCGCAAAATTTTGTTTTTACTAGTTTTTTTTTTAAATAAAGATATTAATTAGATAAAGACATCGTATCCCATCAGGCACGCAATCAGGCAAACCTGTGGGCAAGAAGCTAGGTAGCAAGGGGGTGTCAAAATCTCTCCTTTCCTAAAAAGGGACTTTATTTACTTAAAAGGCTTAAAGCGTCTTCCGCCGAACCCGTGCGACAACTACTCCGGAAATATCCTCATAATATTTATGCGAGAGCTCGCTGCCCAGCGGGACCCGTTACCTCTTGTGCTATTTATCTTAGTGACATTGATAATCTTACGGCAGAATTATTCCAGCTGCAATCGGTGCTCAAGCTCCAGATCGCCTGGGTATTTAAAAGTCGGACAGTCAATAAGTTAATGAAGCACCGTTCTCCGTCCTCACGTTTCCCGGTGTGCCGTGCACCTTCACCCAGAAGTGTTGGATTTTCATGGCACTCCTCCAGGATCAGGCGAATCTCGGCAACTTGGGCATTGAAAGCGCGTCCACTCACGATGACATCCAGTGAAGAGCTTGAGTCGCTGAGCCCAGCCACATTCCGCCATCCCTTCTTCAACTGTCACTGCGTCCCTAGGTCGGCCAGTCACCCACGTAGTCCTGGAATGCGAGGCTGTGGCTATACAACGTACAGAAATCCTCGGAACAGTGAGGTCGCTACGTGAAGCCTGCGAAGTGCCCAGGCTTCTGTGCTTTTAGTTAGGATGCAGGAGTTAGGCTGGCTTAGTTAGCCAGGACTTACGTACAACGGACCTAGTGAGCGTCTAAGTGCGGAAAACGAGTCCACAAACCAACCAAACCCTAGGTCTGCTAGATCCGCCTGGTACACTGTGCAGTACGGAGCCAGTATCACCTTTTTATTTCTAGTTTCTGCCCCGTCGTGCAGCTTTCTCTCTCAGAAATAGAAGCGTGAAAGATTAACGCCCTCATCAATTAACGCCCCTTTTTAAAAAGTAGATTTTTTAAATATTTTTACAGAAATACTAAATTCAGCGTTAAATGGGGGACGAATCTCAAATATCTGAGACGTTGACTACATTCAATTGTGTTATTTGAAAAAAGAACACAACAACAAAAAGTCTTTCCCTTAATAAGTGACTGTATTTTATCTTTTAATAGTTAGGCTAGATGATAATGGTAAAAAAATCGTGTAGATCAAAATAAAAAAAATATATATTTTATATACCACTCTTTATTAAATGTTTCATGTGCACAATGAAAAAAAATAACTTTATCTGAAAAACTTATCCTATAGCTGGTCTGATAGACTTTTATATGAAGGTTAATTAGCAGTTAATAATTTGTCGAAACATAATTTAATCCTTCATATTTTTCTCAATCCAGTCATAATAGCCAGAAACTGAGGCAAAAACATCCGGGTAGTTTTTAGCGCACGGGATTGTCCCCCAGGACACGACTCCAACTTGAACAATGTTTTTCTTTGCATCACGAGCAACCAGAGGACCTCCTGAATCACCCTATAGAACGAATATATTTATTAATTAAAAAATATAAAAATAAATAAATCAGTGGCGCTTTTTAGGTCTGGGCCTTAGATTGCTGTATCTGTTTCATGATCATTTGTCAATCTAATTGGCAAGTAGGTGATCACCTTCCTGTGCCGGTTTTCTCACAATGTTAATCACCGTACGAGCGAGTCGAAAATGCGTACATTGAAATAAAGTCCATTGATGCACAGCCGGGGATCGAACGTCCGACCTCAGGGATGATGGTTGCACGCTGAAGCCACTAGGCTGCCGATTTTTAATTGGTAATATTATTTTTCAATCTATCAATAAATAAAATATGGACACGTGTACCTGCACGACATTCGTTACCTTTTGTTTTCGTTATTGTCAAGAAAATTTTGTTCCTAATATGAAAAAGTGTATAATTATCATGAGTATATATAGCGAGTGATCTAGTAAAAAGTTATCTTCCGTAAGCACATATATATATTCGCTATTTTGATTTTCTATCTCATTTTTTTATTTCTATATTGTAGGGGTTTTTAAATACTTCTAGCATTCACATATAAAACGATAAAGATATGTATTGGTTGTTGCCATAGCTACGTTGTTATTTAAAATCTTATATATATATAAGATATTACAAATCACAATCCTAAAAACTATCAATCACGTTAGGAATATGGAAATTAGAATCATTTCACGGATCAAAATAGGAGTCATTAAGTTGTTAACCTGGGAAAAAGGAATGGTAACCATGGCAACGAACCCGAAAATCCGAATCTTATCCTAAGTCACTAAGTTAAACTTACTCTACAGGCACCCTGCTTATCTGGACCTCTCACGCAGAGCTGTTTGTCATCAATTGGTGCGAATTTGAAACCTTTTATCCTCTTGTTGCACTCCTTGTTGCTAATACTCCTGTAGTACATAATTTGAAGTTTGTTCGGCATAGTTCTTTTATCCTGTGAAACAATTAAATTTGACAGCTAGATACAATGATGGATCCATCCACTCTTGGGGCAGGGGCAGGGTTGTCTTATCACAAATTCTTTTCATATATAATCAAATTCTGTTTAAAAATATTTCATATTTGACCATTTATTACTCATTAGAAAGAACAGACTAATTAATCTAAAACCCTTTGACGAATTCTAGAAGCGTCTTTGACTAGACAGTTAGGTCTCAAATACTCGATTCGATAAATATAACTTAAATTGTCTGAGTACTTACGTTAATTTCACCCCATCCTGTCAGAGCACAAATTGTACCAGCAGCGACAGGCTGTTTCATCAATTTGATTGCCCTAACGTTCTTCTTCATTTTTATTTTCCCGTCGACTTTCATTAGAGCTATGTCATTTCTTATATCTTTTTTTGCATAATTCTCGTGAGTGATAATTTTCTTTATTTTGTAACGGTCGCCACCTGAATTGAGTTTGGTTGATCCAACCACTATAGACACTACTTTGGCGTTAACACTGTAACATTAGAAATAAATATATATATATATATATATAGTTCCGATGAACCCAGAGGTGGTGCTTTCCACGCAAGTAAATGTCATTTTTTTTTAATTAACATAGGCTTTATTTTTATTCAGAATTAAAAAAAGGTTTTCCTAACCAGGACATCTTATAAAAATTATGTTACTGACCCATATGTGCAGTGACCAGCTGTTAAAACCCATTCTTCGTGTATGATGGAGCCGCCACACGCGTGCCATTCTTGATTCTTGTTGTGCTTACGTATGGAGACTTGGTAAATCGCGAAGTCCTCTGGAGCATCTTTACCCCCTACGATTCGCGTATCTCCGTCGATATCCGTGAAATCAGACTCGCCTGTGAATAAACACATTTATTAGCCAGCCTTAATGCTATTACTTATGCACGCATTTGTGATGGCAGATGGGTCAAGAAGACCCTTACTTGGAATAGCCCAGTGGGAAGAAAAAAGAGAGGACGCCCACCAGAAAACTGAAAAGATGGAATTAAAGGGATAGTGGTGAAGTTTTGGAAAATGGTAGTAAGTAGTAGCGAATTCTGCGATTTCTAACAAGAAAAGAAAACATCTAGAGATGTGTGAGAGCCTTGGTAGGGAAGAATCCTCGTACAGTTATCGTATTACAAATAAATAAATCAATACTTACCCAGAAGTCCTCGCGAAAGTAGAAGCACCAACCCCACTTGAACAAACATTTTTCTGATTATGCTTTGCATTTACACCTATTTATATGTAATATTTAGATGAAAAAGTGCGATTGATAAAATAATTAAAAACTATGTTTCGAAAGGAAAATAACCGTTAATTACTTTTCACCAGTATAATTAATTGTATTATTATCTATAAAGAAATTTAAAACATAGAATTTCGGATCCAATTTAATATTGGATTAATACTTGTTTTTCTTCTAATTTTAATTGTATGTTAAGTAGGTCCACAAATAAAAATACAGTTATACAACAATATTTTAAATTCCAAAATTTGTTAAAAAATATGTAAACGCTTGTATGAGCTTTTCCAAAAAAATTAATAATGCTCATGAATCTAGTAGAGGTATAATTACTAGTGCTTGTAGACGGTTTACGAATTTTGTTTCGTACTCTATAATCACTAATTACATGTACATACATGTAGAAATATTTATTTAGTGATCGTGGCAGTTGTTTCACATCTCATGCAATTTAAAAGTTTGTTCTCGATAAGGGTCTCAAACATATTGAACAGCGTGGCAAGCCCCCGATCGACTGGTCAGGTTGAACGATACAATCGGACCATTTTAGACTCGCTGAAAGCTTTTAATATGCTTGATGAAAATGATTGGGATCAAAATTTAGATCTGATAGAAAGTTCAGTGGGGATTGAACAATACTGTTCAGAAAACAATTGGCAGAACGCCCGCAGAAGTGTCATTTGGCTCTGATATGAATGTAGAAATAAGTCCTATCTTGAATGAAATTGCCGAAGAAACCAGCGCGTGAATTCGAAAAAGATGCGATAGTTAGGGGTTAGGGTTAGGGTAGAAGGACTCCTTTTTCCGCAATTAGACTCGTGGTTGGTCCGTTGTGCGTACGAGTCCTGGCTAATTTAGCCAGCCTAGCTCCTTCCAGAAGCACAGAAGTCTCCTGGGCACTTCACAGGCTTCCCGGAGCGACCTCACCGTTCCGAGGATTTTTCCACGTTGATTAGCCACAGCCTCGCATTCCAGGACTACGTGGGTGACTGTTTCTTCTGCGCTGAAACAGCCTCTGCACAGGGGGCTGTCTGTCGCGCCTAGGATAAAAAGATGTTTATTTAGGAGGCAATGACCCGTTATTGTCCCTATCATTATTTTAAGGTTGGTTCTATTTTAATTAAGTAGTCGCTTTGTCAGTTGCGGGTTTACTGCTGGCAGAGCCACTTTGGACTGTCTGCAGGCCGCACCATGCGACCATCGTTGTTGCTGGAGTTCAGCGGATCGCTGGCGAATCCAGGTTCGCACCAGCGAGAAGGGCAACGGAAGGAGCGGATAAGGGCCAGCAGGCATCATTCCGGAGCCTCTTCTCGCAAGCTCATCCGCAGCATCATTGCCGAGAGATCCACTGTGTCCCTTTATCCACTGCAAGCTAACCCTATTGGTTCGGGTTATGACCTCCAGTGCTTCATGACACTCCAGTATTAGTTTGCTGTTGGTTTTTTTGTTTCCGAGCGCCATCAGCACGGATGCACTGTCGGATACGAATTTAATGCAAAAGTCATTAATCCCTAGCCGCTGCACGGCTCTGGCTGCTTCGGTTAAGGCGACACATTCACATTGAAAGATCGTGCTCTGTGTGCCCAAGGATAGGTGTATGTTGATGTTGAGATCAAGAGAGAATATGCCAGCGCCTGAGCCAGACCCTGTTTTGGATCCATCTGTATATATACGTAGCTCATTTACAGTCGACCGATCATGTTCCTCTTCTCTCAGTTGTATCTGATATTTCCTGTTAAATATTAATTGGTTAGTGATTCTATCACAGGGCGCAGCAATAAGAGGTTGATACTCTATTGCCCTGTTGAGAATCGCTGTGTGTGCACTGTAGTGATTTTTTCCCCATAGATCCAGTACCATAAGCCTGATAGCAGCCAGGGTTGCCTCCTGCTGTATGTGTAGGTCCAGGGGTAAGATCTGCAGGGCCATCCCCATTGCTGCAGTTGGTGTCGTTTTCATGCAACCGCTAGCAGCGGACAAAGCAAGCCTCTGGAAGCGTCCGAGTTTGGTAATTGCCGTTTGAAGTTCTGTTCTGGGCCACCAAACAAGGGCTCCATAGGCCAGCATTGGCCTAATTATGGCAGTGTATATCCATAATGTTATCTTAGGCGATAGGCCCCATTTCACGCCTAGCATCTTTTTGCATTGATAAAAGGCGATCGTTGCTTTGTTTAGTTTGTGTTCCAGATGTTTGTTCCAGAGCAGTTTACTGTCCAAAATCACACCTAGGTACTTGATTTCATTCTTGAGTATGAGTTCAGTGTTGAAGAGTTTCGGAAGTTTGTACGGTCCAAGAACTCTTCGGTTGGTAAAAAGTATTAGTTCTGTTTTTGATGGGTTGACAGATAACTCGTGCTCATTGCACCATCTCTCAATCACTTTGAAAGCTCTTCTCATGAGGTCGCATAAGGTGCTTTCAAAGTTCCCAGATATCAAGATAGCTATGTCATCAGCATATCCCACAGTGTAGAGATTGTTAGCGTTGAGTTCTGTGATTAGTTCATTAACCACAAGGTTCCACAGTAGCGGCGATAGAACACCTCCCTGCGGACAGCCTCTGCTGACAATGCCTCGTGTTGTGGAGTTAACCGTGAACTGTATAGCTCGTTGTTTTAGCATGTTGTTTGTCCATTCTATAAGGGTTGATGGTACTCCACATGACCTTAGTGCTCTGATTATACTCGTGAAGTTTGTTTTGTCAAAAGCACCTTCGATGTCAATGAAAGCACCAAGGGTTGACTGCTTTAACTTCAGGGAGTTGCCAATGCGAGACACGACGTTGTGGAGTGATGAGTCCGTTGATTTGCCCGAGCTATAGGCATGTTGATTAGAGTGTAGGAATTTGGATAGCGATACCCGGCTGCGTATCTCCAGGTCTCCCAGCCTCTCCATCGTTTTTAAGAAGAATGAAGTAAGGCTAATATGCCTGAAGGACTTCGCTTGGGTATAGTCCTCTTTACCTGGTTTTGGGATGAATATGATTTTTAATTCTCTCCATTTCAAGGGTATGTATCGGTGGGCTATACAGGCTCGGAAGACAGAGACAAGATAGTCTACTATCAAGTTCCCACTCCATCTTAGTAGGCCTGGGAAGATGCCGTCCAAACCAGCCGCTTTGAATGGAAGGAAGGAGTTGATTGCCCACGTTACTTTTCATTAGTGATTATTTTGTGAGCTACTTGCCAGTCTGAGCTGTCGGTGGCTCTCTCTGAGTATGGTTGCCAGGCCTGTTCGTTGGCAATTATGCAACCCGGAAAGTGTGTTGCCAGTAGTAGTTCACATGTTTCTGAATCAGTTTTTGTAAAAGAATTGTCAGGTTTTTTAAGACAACCGATCGAGTGGTTGGGCTCTCTGGAGAGGCATGATTTCACTCTGGTTGCCTGGTTGTTGGTTTCAATACTGGTGCAGAAGTGTCTCCAACACTCCAGCTTCCTAGTACGTAAAAGTTTTTTGAATCGCCTTCTCGCGACCGTGTACTTGTCCCAGTCGGTGGGTAACCGTGTGTTCACTGCTCTATCGAACAGCTTCCTGACCTTCCATCGGTGTCTCTCCAGTTCGGGGCACCACCAGTTATGTCTCCCTCCCCATCTTGGTATGGTGAGGGGACACGACCTTTCATAGCTTGTCAGGAGTAGGGACGTTAGGTTGTTTACATGTTTGTCTATGTCTTGTATATTTATGGTGGTTGGTATGGATAGTTTGTCTACCTCGGAGCTGATAAGTCTATGAAATTTTACCAAATCGGTTCTCCGCGGTATACGTCTAGGTTGAGGTTTAGGTAGCTCCCCTTTGATTGCAAAGCGGATCCACCTATGATCCGAGCATGATAACTCGTTGGATACGTGCCAGTCCTGTATGTGATCTGACAGACCAGCAGTTACCATTGTTAAATCAATAATAGTTTGCGAACGCGCGTTGATAAAATGGTTTTGAGCCATTGTTTGCCAAGATAAGGTTATTGCTAAGTATAAAATTAAGCATATCCTCACCTCGAGTGTTGGTACTAGCGTTACCCCATAACGTGTGGTGCGCATTGGAGTCCGCCGCGATGATTAGCTCCAGTTTCTCCCTCTCACAGTAGTCAGCCAGAAGGCCGAGTTCTGGAGTGGGCACGTCCTCGTCACCTGGTAAGTAGGCGGACGCCAGGACGACGTCTGGTTGATTGTCTCTGGGTAACTTAATAGCTGTAAGATTCCTTGAACAGAGTTCGTTTATTAGAAATGCTGGTACATGTTTAGGCAAGATTATGCAAGTTCTAGGGTTACTTACGGAGGTATCCAGTAAAAGTTTACCACCGGTGCTGCCCAGGCCACATATCTTGCCATTCCTGATGCATGGCTCCTGGATCGCGGCGATGGTCTTCGGATTGGTCTCCAGCAGTCTGCGTAGCCGACGCTGTCTGACTGTGCTGGAGGTTAGCCTGGATGAGGTCAGTACGGCGATGGGGAGGAGCGCAGACAGCTGTCGCTGAATTCACTCCCCCCGGTCTCCTGAAACAACTCATCATCCGAAGTTAGTTGCACCGGTGACGGTGGTTGTGTAGCTACCTCCATAGGGACGTGTGCCCCGGTGACCGAAACTGCCCCCGTCAGAGACGTGGGCAGCCCCGGCCCCGACGACGCCACCCCCGATGTGCTGGCAGCAGTTGGTGGGGCGTTGGCCACCTGCGAGGGTTCATCTCTGTCCAGGATGCGGATATAGATGTTCCCCATCAGGTAGTATAAACGCCGATTATGCTCTTTGATTTTGGAGATCTCAAACTCTGGCACACGAAAGAAGAGGGACACGCCTGTTGGGTCCTGAGTTCTTCGTTCGTGTGTCAGGGTCCAGGATCTGATGTTGAGGTGGCGGTTCTGCCTCGTGATCAGTTTCCTCAGGGTTTCCGTGTTGCCACTGTAGTCTGGTACATGTAGCAGACACGGAATCCTGTTCGGAATCGCCGATTGAGGCCGAACCACCAACCTGGTGTCAGGTACTGGATTTGTGATTACATCACAAGTTCCGGTCAGCCACCCCAGAGTGTAAGTGTCCTCGCACCAAGTTTTGAGGACACCATCCGAGAAATGGGCCTTACCCCGGAACCTGATGTCGTTGGGCTCGGTAGTTAGGGTAGCATCAAGATCCGCCAGGAGCTCTTCTTGAATTTTACCCTCTATTTGTAGGCGGATGTTATCCGCCTGTTCTTGTGTCATATCCACGAAAGGCTCAGTCATCACGGCAACACAAAGCTCGTTAGCTTTATATGATGCTGCCGCTTCCGCGTAGCTGGCCGAGGTCCTTGCCGCTGTCTGGGGTTTGTTGGGTTTGACCCTTTTACTTTCCCCAGTCGGTGTTACGGTTTCCTCTGGCCGGTCGCGCTTCTGGCCCTTCGTCGCTCGGTTGGTTTTGGAATTTTTAAGTCCCTTGCCGCACCCAGAGCAGGTAGGCACGGGCGCAGCAGTGGATCGTTTAGGCTTCGGTGTCCTTTTCCCGCCACTCTCAACTGTGGTTACAGCGGGGGCAGTTCCAGGTTTCACAGGTGGCCTCGGAGCGCCGGTGACCAGCTTCTGCTGTTCCGGCGCCCTTATGGCTCTCCTGTGCCGTCGCCTTTTGGAGTTGTTTTCGACCAATTTGAAAGTAGGCTCCTGAATTGCAGTCTTCAGGGCCGACATATCCATGGTCGTGGTTATTGCACTGGACGTGCCCTCCGTCGCAGCCTCGGTCTGCCGCATCGTTCTTGCCGCGGAAGCACCCCCTTCAGACGCAGACAGTGCTGTATCATCGTCCGGAGTTGCGATCTTTGGCTCGACCGACGCAGTCAACCTGGCCGCAGCAGTGGTCACATCCTTGTGCGGTGGTATAAGGGATTCCATCGGATTGGGTACGGGCCGGAGTGCAGCCCGGATTGGTGCAGCCCCAGCCGCTGCCCTCTCCTTTGGGGTCCCGGACGCTGCCCGTGAGGGCGCATCCGTGTGTGTGACAGGGGCATCTGAGTGTCGCACCACTGGTGACTTGCACCGCGACACGTCCAAAGACGCAACCCTGGGTTTGTTGATGTTTATGGTGGTTTTGTTAGGTTTTTTTGCCTCTTTATCCATGAGGTGATAAGTTTGGATTCACCATTGGAGCTCTCCACCCGCCACGGAGCCCTCACGTCGGAGACGTCCCTTGCTCAGCAAGCGACGTCAGAGCTACTCCTCCGGTATAGAGCCAGCACGTAGGGAGGCAGACGCATCCGCGCGCAGCAAGGAAGTACGGAGCTGTTCACGCCACGAGACTATGACGCAAACTCACCCCGAGTCCCGTACCGCGCCGACGGCCCCCCCCCCACATCCCGACTCTCGCTCGGCAGCCCGCTTATGGGATGCCACAGCCGGTTGACCGTGGTTAGCTAAACCCCGGCCTCCCGTGTGAGGAGAAATCCAGACCAAAGAGGTGTGTTGTGTGCAGCGCACAACTGTTCCGGCGCACTACTCCACTCAACCCCCAGGGTTCCTTCATCCCCCCGTACGGGTCCCCGCGCACGGCACAAACACGCGGGAGGTCATTTACTGTTCACCGTCCTTCCTTTTTGGACGATGAACTCGCAAGGACATGACCTCTCCATCCCTGCAATAGTTCGCTTGGCGGTTTTAGTTACGTCTAATACATAGGGTATTAGACCAAGAACAGGGTCGGCAACCTCGAGAAGGTTAGTCCACCAAACTTGCTTTGGGGGATCATAGCGACTTACCCCCAAAGCCACGCCTCCCTACCCATCAGAAGGATGTGGTAGGGTGGGTTTGCACCTATGCTACCATGCAAGCATGTCGTA
This sequence comes from Pieris melete, assembly GCA_963693345.1. Lineage (NCBI taxonomy): Eukaryota > Metazoa > Arthropoda > Insecta > Lepidoptera > Pieridae > Pieris > Pieris melete. The sequence goes on along the minus strand of CAVNZK010000356.1, from coordinate 123,161 downwards.
CTGGGAACCGTAGAAGCATAGACCCAAAACCCCCCCCAACAAAAAGATGCGATAGTTAAAATAACTAAAAGTTATCTCAATAATGATGAACAGAGTAAAAAAGTGATGCCCTCGTACTTTTGGCATTACAGTTTCTTTAAAACGATATCCTGCCTTACTGGCTGAAAGAGTCTTGACACAATAAAAATCTAATACAATCAATGCTCTTACGAAACTACCTTTTGTAGCAAACAGTATCAGGAGATTGAAAAAAAAAAAAGCGCGGGAAACGTTGGTCGTGGCGGGAGTGTTTTTTGTTGTGAAATTTTTTAATTTAATTTAACTTGTATAAAAGATCAGTTTGTATATATTTGTATGTAGTAATTTAATTAAATAGTTTAGTTTATTCATTTGTGAATATATTCTACAGTATCTGGTAAGATTGTATACTTTTTCCTCAAGGCCTGGAGTCAGGCGAAAAAATGGACGACCCCCGGATATCGGGGGCTCGCCCCCCGAGGTAATATTATAATAGAAAATAGATTTTCTAAACTGGACGAGTCCAGTGTGGATACAGATGTGGATCAACGGAATGACCGAAAAAGAATGCGACTAGGTAAAATTTGCAAACACTGCAACATAAGGAAAAAATGATTCGATCCGACGCGTCGGAACAAACAAAAGGACACTGATTGTTCGTGCCAAATACCGGAAATTGAAATTCCCTCAATATTTACTGGGCTTAAGAACGCTAATGCTCTAGACAGACTACAACTGTTAATACCCAACAGCACCCATCACCACCATCATATGTTTCTCAGTCCATAAAAAATCCTATAGGCCGAACGTTTTATGAGACCTATGACATAGGGCCATTCGTAGTTCATGCGCAATAAGTTTCTTCAGATACGGACATCTCCTCCCTTGTACCCCGTCCAATTTGGGTATTTCCTCAAGAAAAATTCTTTTAAAAACATAACTAATGGTAGCATCAAAAGGATAGGCAGAAACCGAATTTCCCTATCATTCTCAGACCACAAATGTGCAAACGAATTTATTAATAACCCTTGCCTGGCAAGAAATAATTACAAAGCTTTTATTCCCTCATTTAATGTGACCCGAATGGGCCTGTTGCGAGGCGTTCCCGCGGAATGGTCTCCCGAGGAGATATTAGACAACAGAATTATAAAAATTAGACGACTAAATTATAAAGTACGTAACAGCAGCCCTCCCAATGGAAGCCATCACAGACTATTGTAATAACTTTCGATGGTCAAACCCTACCTAAACATGTCGTGGCCTTCAAGCCAGAGGGGCGTATAAGCAATACCCCTACTTTTCAGGAGACAAAAAAAAACTTAATAAGTTTTTTTGCAATGTATCTCTTTATCTGAAAATGTACATGTGTCTACTAAAGTACTTTCTTAATAACGTGAAATGATTATTTTCTTTGTAAGTATTTAAAAACTTGCAATATTGCACTTACTTCCATTTGGCTCGGCAGTTGTAGGCAAACCGTATGTTTTCTTTTCTCAGAAAACGCTTTTATCGGATGGACGTAAAATACAAATGCTTTTTACGCATTGAAATATTTAAAAAAACATCTGAACTTAGTTCAAGTATCGTGAAATATCATAAATAAATATTTTTTATATAATTAAATGCAGTATTTCTACCATTTTTGAAGATTACACGTCCGTCTGGCTTGTCAAAAATATAAAATTAGTTTTGTTCCAAGACAGGCGTAAGGGCTTCTTAGGGTTAATTTCGATGGCAGTGAAATAAAACAAGGCACAAAAATAGTTTAAAATTATTATTATTTAAAAAGGAACTTGGAACCATTAAACTTTTAAAAGAAAAACTTAGCATAGGTATAATTAACACTCTAGTACTACAAAGATAATTATTGTTTCTTTGGTCGTATTCAGCATTCACGATTGCAGAGATCTTAAAGCTGTTGAAAAAAAGTTGTTTACCTACATAGAAACAAAATAAACAAACTAAAAAAACTGCTAATTATAAAAATATCTATAAAGATGAAAAACATGAATAGTATTAAACTTGGTTACCTATTAAAAAATAGATGTTTACCTAAATAGAAACAAAATAAACAAACAAAAAAAATACATCTATAAAGATGAAAAACATGAATAGTAAGTACTTTCCATTTAGTTGCATGCAATCTCATTTAAATTTAGAGCAGGTACAGGCAAACGACTTAATCTATTTAGATCCAACTGAGCAAGCAAAAGTAATAAGTTCAAACATCTATGTAGGTTCTTATCAAATGAACTGATTAATTCTTTTTCCCTGACCGACGTCTTAAATATGAGGCTCGTGTTGCAGATAATTCCAATTCGTCATCATCTTGACGAGGCCTAGTCTGAGGCAACGATCCTGATACAGACTGAACAGGAAGTTTTTCATAGTAGTAGTTATGATTCTTGGTTATCGTCCCATCTCGACACATTTCCATCAGATCTTTATGTTTTGCTTGTTTTAACAAAATTTGTCCTGGGTACAGTTTTGCAAGATTCGAATTATGTTCCGATCTAGTCACTCTCTCCTTTAATTTTACCTCTTTGAATTCTTCCCAGTAATCATATTTAAAAAACAACGAATGGGGAATGTTTTTATTAAATCGTAACCATCTTACGTTAGCCCATTGCAAAACAGTTCCATCAGTGGCTTTCATTGTATTTGTAATAATAGTACTTCGCAGTGATTTGTAATCCAAAAAGTCTGTGTGTTCCATAACTTGAACATTATATGGATTGTCTTTACGAGCTAGTCGTATGACATTTTGCCAGTCATCAGGGATGTAGATTTTGGCATACTCAGAAGCTCGTTCAATTGTCGAGTGCATGTTGTCGCACTCCATGTAGGTGTGACCAGGTTCAAGAAATTTATAGTCAATGACTCTAATCTCATTGTCAGGTGATGTAATGATATAATTGAACATAGCAACAAGCACAGAATTTCTATTCTGCCCTGGACAGCAGTCAGAAAATAAAATCAGGTGATCGACATTGGAGAGATTTGAGATGTAATTATAGAGACATGTTGATACTTCGTTTGATCCACGGTTGCCTTCATATTCCGGCCAAAAATAACAATAGCCTTGTTTAGTCGCTGCATTGTGAATTGTGAAATTCATGCTACCTAACTTCCGTTTATAAAATACAGGTTTTCCTAAAACCAAAGGACAATATAGCACTGCTTCAAAGTCAAAAGTACAAACATGCGAGCGACTATGTTCTATTGCTTTAATTTTATCCGATGTTTTTTCTTCCTGTGCATAGTATTTTCTGTTAACATGCTCTTCGTATTCTTCTTGTTTCGCCTTTTGTTCTTCTTCAGTTAATTGCTCATATTTGTTACACCAACACTGGTCCTTTCTTGGTTTGTGGAAACCTATATTCTTATTTAAAATTAGTTCTTTATACGAAGTTTTTCCAATGGGTTTCTTATGGTTCTCCAAACATTGCTGCTTATATAATTCGTACATTTTTTCTTTATTAAGAATGGTCTCCAAATAAATCTTTTTTGTATCTTTACGGCACCAATGAGAAGGCACTTTTGGAAATGAATCTATGTGATCATTAGCAATCTTTATGTTGTCTTCGCTAAATTTGTTGCAAGGTATGTGATGACCTCTTTTATCAGGGGAAGGTATATTACCCACTCCTCGGCGCGCTTTCTTCAAAGCAGTACGGACCATCTTGTCACTGATATCCAATGTACGAAGAAAAAAAGGTTGACACACATTTACCGTTTCCGAATTAATCTTGAAACTGTAATTCAAAGTGAATTTCCTTCTCGAGTTTGTCACACGTGATCCTGTTGCTTCAGTTGAACCCACGTTCGATACTATAAAATCCCTTTGTCTTTCAATACTACCCAAACCCCAAAATGACAAATGAATATTTTTTCTCGTACTATTATCAATTTTTGTGTGACAAGCTCGTTGACACTTACAATTTTCATTGCCACACTTTTTTGCCGGTACATTTTTTCCTTGACTTGATATGTATATTTCACCGCAATTTTTCTTCGTTTTTCTAATGTTTTTTTCCAATTTTCCGGTATTTTTCTTTTGCATCTTTTCACTTTTTGACGATCAAGGTTACTTTCAAGTGTGGGCGATTCTTCTATTTCTTGTGGATTAGTAATGCTGACTGGTTGTTCAATTTGAACTAAAGATGAGGACGTAATGGGTGACATTGGCGAGCACTGAATTTCCTCGTCATCAGGTTGGTAATTAGGGTCTGCTACAGAGTCATCGCTGTCATCAATGAAAGTTGACAGATTCTCGTTATGTGGGTTTTCAGAAGTTTCTATAATGCTAGGGCTTCCTATTGAGTGTATGGATGCTACTGGTGTAAACAGCGGTGTAAGTTGTTTTTCTATTGATGGAACCGATGATTCTAGTAGTTCGTAATCCTTGTTTGTTCTAAATACTGACAATGGTAATTTATTGGAATATAATATTGGAACATTAAAGTCATCACCGTTAAAGCCTAAATTTTCCATTTCCGCTATTGTCGCTCGTTGTTCTGTTGTAAGTGGCGATTCTCTTTTTACCTCCGTATGTGAAAAAGTCATAGGGGATCCCATAGGTGACGAAGGCACAGAATGCAAAATCTCCATCTGCTCTTCAACAGCGATTGGTGAATCTTCATGATTTGATTGAGTCTCTAAAAAAAAGACAATTAGTTACCTACAGGTTACTTATGCCCTAGGAAAACCGTTCATGTTGATCGCGCGATAAGAGCGGTTTTAAGGTCAACCTGTATAAATTACAGAAACAACATACCATACATACAAGCTTTTGCAGCCCCGAGGCTTTGGTATCGGACTTACGAACGAGAGGTCGCGGGTTCGAATCCCACCATTGCACTATCGTCGTAAACACACTACTAACAAACTACACAAGCATTCCTATTAGTACTGCAAGTGGCTATTATAGTCAAAAAAATATAAGAGGTCCGATTTGACAGCGTTTGATATGTTAGAGACATAAGGTTGAAATTTCTTAAACAATGACATCTATCTTAGGTATCCATATTGAAGAAATATCAACCTTATGGTTGTGATATAAAATCTACATTATATTGCCACTGTTATCTGTCAAAACGGGCTTATATTTTTTTGACTATAGTATCTCATTAATTCAATTCCTACCGACTACATGGTGTACCTACAGAGAATGCCACACAACCTGTTTTTTTTTAGATGTTCTACTTTATCACGACGGTCTAAGATTCATTTCAGATTGTGTAAATTGGACAGTTTTGTATAGGTTGACAGGTTGTTCACTGTAACTATACTATATTCGCGTTAAGATTGCAGTGTCATTAGTGCAGTGGAGTGCAATAATAATAATAATAATATAATCTCATTAAATATTATAAATATGAAAATTTGTCTAAATAACCTAACTGCCAAACGGCTCAATGGAATTGCCTAAGTAACAAACAAACTCAACAATTAACAACCACAATAACATACCAACTTGCTTGTTTACAATAGGTAAAATTATAACTAACCATGTAGCGCTAAACGAAGAATAGTTTTGGTCCGATTCATTGTTGTGTCCGTTTCTATGTTCCGCCTGTCCACTCTATACGGCCGGGTGGAAAGAGCGCGGCGCGAATTCAAGGTCGTATACGCATACGTCTTTTTGGCATGACATTTTATTGGTAATCAAAACAAATTCGAAAGTCGTATGAACATACGTCTATATGGCCCGACAATATATTGGTAGGTCATATGAAAATCGATAATCGTATGAAATCGTATGTACGTACGACTTTGTGGTCCGTTACACAATTCGTCATTAGTGGTTACGACCGCGGTACGTCTTTCTGGCATGAAAATAATATCTGACTTCAGTTATACGCCTAAAAGTATTTTATTAATATCTTCTAAAGTAATTAACTTACAAATATGAAAAAAACAGAGGTGGTGTATCGATAAACTTAGAAATAATTGACGTAATAAAAAAAAAACGATTTTTGTTTATACGCCCCTCTGGCTTGAAGCCCGCGATGTATTTGTCAGCTACAATGCCCTGCCCGTGGAACTTTATACATATCCCACTATTCAGTGCTATTCTTGTTGCCAAGGCCATACTGGGGAAACATACAACATATGCCGCGTCTTGCTGTCTATGTTCTGGTCTACACTTTGCTACAAACAGAAAGTGTCCAGAATATGAACGGCAGACTAAAATTAATTTGTATATGGCTCAGAAATGTGTATCTTACGCAGAAGCAAATTAAGTGTATGATCCAGTTTCAAAATCTTTTGCTGATATAGTTAAGTTTTCAAACATCCAGAATACTCCTAATTATTCTCCTGTCCCACATGTATCGCCTTCCTAGATCTTATAAGAAAACAATATTTGCTAAACCAACATCCCCCAAACTAAAACAACTGGGGTATAACAAAACAGAACACTTCAATTTGATAAAGAACTACGACGCTCCAGATCCTTCTAACGGGGTCGCTTTAATAAACAGTAACGTTAACAATAAAGACATAATCTCTGATTTAATCCAACTTTTGACTGAAATTAAATCCAATTCTAACTCTAACAACAACGTAACTGAACAACGTCGACAAACGATTGCTTCCTTAAATAATTAAAATCCGCTTATACGTCACGAACGCGAACAAATAATCCAGTGTAATTGCAGAAGAGTTATCTGCAATAAAAATTATTTAATCCATTTGCATAATAAATTTGAACCATTTGTCTCAACTCTGTCGGAAACATGGCTTCGCCCGGAATTGACTTTTCGAATTCCAGGTTAGGTATGTTATTCTCCGACAGGACAGACTTTACGGCTATGGTAGTGTTGCCATAATCATTAAAAATGATCTCCCCTATTCCTTATTTCCACTTCCCTCCTTCGGAGATGACTTATCAGTCATTGCTGCTATTGTTAATAAAATTTGTATAGTGTCTATTTATTTTTCTCGTCCTAATGTAAATATTTTTACGTTAAAATTTAATGCGGATATGATGTAGGTGATTTAAATCACATAATGTTTGTTCGTCCTCGGCGCGACCGGTCGGTTCTTCTCGAAGGTCTCATTTCCCTTCATCTATATCAAGTTTACTTTCAACTTTACAACCCACATGTATATTATAAACTTTTAGCACCTTTTATCTTGAGTAATAATATCAAAATTTAGACTCCTTTTGTAAGTAGATTTATAAGAATTGATCTTTTATTTTATAGTTTAACTAGCAAACTCGGCGAACTCCGTTTCGCCACGAGATGGCTTCTTTTTATGTAACATTTCGTTTGGTGATCCCGCTTTTCTGTTGAAATTTTTCCTGAATTTTCTTTGCTATAAACCTCACTGAGCCCGAGACCTTTCCAACGAATGCAAAACCGTGGAAATCGGTTCGTGCGTTCTGGAGTTATAGCGTCAGGAAGGAAAACCCGACTTATTTTTATATAGTAGATTATTTTCTATTCCTAAATTCCTTTCCAGCCGATAATTTTATGTTTTTACCCGTTTCCCTCTTTTTGACCCTGGGCCACAATGCACAAACCGTGCGGGCCATTAAAAAAAACCAGTATCAGGCTCTTAAATAAAAGCGTAAAAGACTTACGCCCTCAAAGATAAAGGACTATTTTTAAACAGTATTTAAATATTGTTCCGAAAAACTAAATCTGCGTTAAGTAGGAGGCGAACCTCAAATATCTCAGACAGTAGCTACATTTAATTGTGTTATTTGAAAAAATAACACAACTACAAAGTGTCTTTCCCATAATGGGGACTGTATTTTATCTTTAAATTGTTAGGCTAGATGATAACGTTTATGATGCTTCAGTGAACAGACAATTCATTAAAAAAATCGTGTAGTTCAAAATAAAAAAAAAAATTTTTTTTATATACCACTTGTTATTTATTAAATGTCACATTGTAGTGTGCATAAATAATGCTATACATATAAAATTAAAAAAAAGGAACTAAGTATATCTGATAAAACGTGTCCTATAGCGGGTCTATGATAGACTTTTATATGAAGGTTGGTTAGCAGTTAATAATTTGTCGAAACATAATTTAATCCTTCATATTTTTCTCAATCCAGTCGTAATAGCCAGAAACTGAGGCAAAAACATCCGGGTAGTTTCTAGCGCACGGGATTGTCCCCCAGGACACGACTCCAACTTCAACAATGTTTTTCTTTGCATCACGAGCGACCAGAGGACCTCCTGAATCACCCTATGGAAGGAATATCGTTATTAATTAAAAATAAATAATTCAGTGGCGCTACAACCTTTTTAGGTCTGGGCCTCAGATTTCTGTATGTGTTTCATGACCATTTACCATGTGCAACCGGTTTCCTCACAATGTTTTCCTTCACCGTACGGGCGAGTGTTGAAAGTCCATTGGTGCACAGCCGGGGATCGTACCTTCTACCTTAGAGATGAAAGTCGCTATCGCCATCTTTATTACGTACCATTTTTTGAATGGTATTATTATTCGTATAAATATATTTTTTTATGATTAATTCTATCAGTAAATAAAATATGAACACGTGTAAAGTATGACATTTGTTTTCTTTATTGTCAGGAAATAAAGAAAATTTTGTTCTTAATATGAAAGAGTTTATTATCTATAATATAAAAATGAATCGCAAAATGTGTTGGTAAGCGCGTAACTCAACGCCTGGACCAATTTGGCCAATTTTTTTTTTATAATATTCCTTGAATTATGAGGATGGTTCTTACGGAGGAAATTTTTAAAAAATTGAGTGAAAAAGTCTAAAAACAACACCATTTTTTGCCGCATATGACCTCATCTATCCCCTATTTGCGTTTGATCCACGACTTTTTGGCCACCCTGTATATATATATATAGTACCGGTGATCCTGAGCTGGTGCTTTCCTCGCAAGTAAACATCGCAATACAGCGAGGACAAGCCAGTATTAAAGGTATAGCTTTGGCACCAATCGATGACAAACAGCTCTGCGTGAGAGGACCAAATAAGCAGGGTGCTTGTACAGTAAGTTTAACTTAGTGACCTAGGATAAGATTCGTATTTTCGGGTTCGTTGCCATGGTTACCATTCCTTTTTCCCAGGTTAACAACTCAATGACTCCTCCGTCTGTGGTCAAGATTGATCTGTCAAGTGATTCTAATTTCCATATTCCTAACGAGATTGATAGTTTTTATGATATGAATAAAATGATTTCGTCTTACTAATAAAATATTTAAGACGCCATATGTACTGTCGGAAAACAACTTTATATTAAACTAGCTGGCCTGGCGAACATCGTACCGCCTAACAGTCGATTCTTTATTTGTTTAAAAATACTTAATCTGCTGTTTCGGTCTAGCTAAGAAAGTTGATAAGACAACAAATACATTATGTCAAAAAATAAAAATTTACCTTCCCGGAACCCCTCCACTAACACATGAACTTTATGTTATGGTATTAATGTTCAAATTGACTTTCAAGTATTATTACGAATATTTTGTGTGGGAATATAGAAAAGTGTTGTTTTTAGACTTTTTTACTCATTTTTGAAGTAATACTTCTTTAGGCGCGTTATGAAAAACTGATGAAAGTGAAATTTTACGATGCCCGCGCACCTGAGACACAAAGATGTCAGTGTGATTATAGTGTGTGCGAGCGAGATGGGAATAAGACAATCTACAAGTAAAATGAAATAGAATATGCGTGAAGTTAGCAGCTATGCCAAGAATTTTGAATGAATGAACATTTGTTTAAAAGGTAAAACATTTACCTTTTAAACAAATAAAGGAGTTTTAATTATTTTTTCAAAGAAATTAGCAATGCTTTTTCACAAAGACCTATAGTTACTTAGTTAAAAGGTTATGAAACATACGTTGTTATTAAATTGAATAAATAATATAATAAAATAATAAATAATTATTAATATTAATTAATAATTGAATAATATACTAAATATTAAATATTATTAACGTTAAATATTTGTTATTAATTATTTAATATTTTAAAAAAATAAAGAAAGCCAACGAAGTATAACTTACGCGCGTACATAAATACACGCACTTTTTTTTTTTAAATATCTCCTCTATTATCATTTCTCTCTATTATAGAAAAAGAATTGGCCAAATTGGTCCAGGCGTTGTTGAGTTATGCGCTTACCAACACATTTTGCGATTCATTTTTATAATATACTAGCTGGCCTGGCGAACATCGTACCGCCTAACAGTCTATTCTTTATTTTTTTTAAATACTTATTCTGCTATTCACCGGTCTAGCAAGTAAGATAAAAAAAAGAAAATTGATAAGACAACAAATATATTATGTCAAAAATAAAAATTTACCTTCCCGAAACCCCTCCACTAACACTTGAACTCTATAATATGGTATTAAAGTTCAAATTGACTTAAGTATTATTACGAATATTTTGCATGGGAATATAGAAAAGTGTTGTTTTTAGACTTTTTCCACTCAATTTTTTTTAATTTTTCTCCGTAAGAACCATCCTCGTACTTCAAGGTATATTATTTAAAAAAAATCAGACAAATCGGTCTGGCAAATGATCTGGCAGTCTCCATTAAGGGAAAGACACTTAGTCTTGTTGTTGTGTTCTTTTTTCAAATAACAGAATTAAATGTACCTAATGTCTCAGATATTTGAGGTTCGCCTCGCTTCGCTCGCTAACGCTGAATTTAGTTTTTCGGTAACAATATTTAAATATTGTTTAAAAAAAGTCCTAAGATAGTAAGTAGATAAGGGCATAAGTCTTTTACGCTTTTATTTAAGAGCCTGATACTGTTTGCTACACGACAAACGTTTGTCGGGTCACGAAAGCTTTGTTTCTGACACATGTCGTCGATTTTTGGCTCTACCTGCCGGTTTCTTTATGATTGCACTGTACGAGCAATTGCTAATAGCCTATAAATGTTATGGTGCAAAATCGGTGTTAAGTATAATCTCAAGGTTAACAGTCGCACATTAGGTAAACAGTTTTATAATAAGTATAGCCAAAAAAGTATAATTAAATTATATTAATTACTTAAATTTTCCTTAAAAACTTCAACCTTCAAATTTTTAATTACAATTCCAAGAACCGAATCAAAAACGCACTGAACAATCTACGTTGGTTCCTTCGTAATTAACATACTTAGGTGCCGCACTGCACGATTTGGATTGTCGTTTCTTGTAAAAACAGCAAAGGAGTGGAAATCCTTCCATCTACCTTAGTCAAATATGGGTTCATTTAAGCGGCGGTTAAATGGGCATCTCGTGGACAGGGGTCCACTTCAATAGGCAGCATCTCACTTACAGGAGAGATCGCAGCCAAATGTCCAGTTGTACTTTGATAGATCCAGAACGGACAAAATAATACGCTATAATAGACCAGAACATTTAATAGATACCGCCATTCCCAACTCCCACAACTTACAAGAAACAATAGCTCATAAAATCATGAAATATAAGAATATCTTAAGAAAGTATCAATAGTTCCTATCATTTTGCCTACCATCGGAATAATTCCAAATCAGATACTCAAATCTATCAAATTTTTAGACCTCCCGAAATCCATTTATATCATTCAAAAAGCAGTAGTATTTAATACAGCAAGAATAACCTTGCTAAGTTCACTATAATAAAAATAAAAAACCTATTAAAACTCTGCTCCTACTATACAAAGCACTGGCTGAATCCATTAAATCCATTAAAATCACAGTATAAAGAGGACTACAGAAAGCTATTTGCATTTTTCAAAATTTTACCTATAAGAGAAAGCGCAGCTAGGATAATTAAATGAAAACTACTTTACAGAAAATTACCTTAAAACAACTAAAACTCACTATCATTATTCAACACGTGGAAAATTAAAAAACCAATTTCTGTTACCCAAATACAATAATCTATATGGAAAAAAAACTTTAGATTATCTGATTCCAAATTTAATAAACTCGTTGCACTTTTTATTAATATAACCAAAAATAATATTAAATTTAAACTACAACAATATTACATAAATCAAACAAATATAAATTATGCATAACAAAAAAAAAATATGTTAATCATTTAATTCTTATACCTGTACAATTCTCGTCTAGAACAGGTTTCTTGCATCGGTTATCTATGGAGCGTCAATGTTTCATTTAGTTCGTGCAATTTTAATGGTTATAATGGTATAGTGTACATATCACAGGCCTTAATATAAGTTAATTAATTAAATATGTTCGACGTCCTGGACAGAAAAACTGTCTCCAGTATGTGTTTCCAACTTCTTTTCAATTTAAGATTAAGTATACAATAAATATATAAAACCCGCAAATTTCTACGAACTGTGTTCACTTGGCTTAGGCCCATGTGCAACAGTGTACCAGGATCATGTCTCGATCCTGAGCTAAAGTAAACAGTTACACTTAACGATATCATACGTCGGTCCCTTGCCATCGTCAACGTGCCAAGTCTACTTGAGCCGAGTTGGTATTGCAAGAGAACGGACGGTATGAGTTTGATTTCATGGAGATGGGCCGGGTGCTGGTATGGGGTGCAACCCATTCAGACACGCTGTCCCCTTCCCAACTACATGAAACCAACAACAGAGCTGGTGCGGCTTGTGAAGCGGCTGAAAAAGCTAAAGCATGCAAATACAGGGGTCTATGCTCCGAATATGATTTTGTCCCATTCGGTGTCAGACCCTTGGTCCGAGGCGCCCTATCGCTATAAGGATTTTTAAGGAAATAGCAAAAAGGTTAGTCCCCCTCGGACAAAGAATTAGTCTAGCGATTCAAAGGGGGAACGCTGCCAGTATCTTCGGAACCTTGCCTTAAGGGACTCCTTTTAATAATGTATTTTAGTTATTATATTTTAAGGTTAGTTATTTGTTTTTGTTATATTAATTTATGTTAGCTGTAGAATTACAAATAATGTAGGTTATGGAAATCATGTTAATTCATACATACAGACACTTAAATGTAACACTTACGAAAGCCTTAATTATAATAAACGGTAAATATAAGTCTTTCGTCCAACTTTGAATTATTTCCCTTTGAAGTAGAGACTCTTGGGCCATGGGGTTCAAGTGCATAGGCGATAATTAAAGATTTCAGTTGGAACGTGGTGACGACAGCAGCTACTGCTTTCCTCGCTCAACGAATAAGTATCGCAATACAGCGACCATCTTTTTACATATTGTTTTAAATTTATTTTTATCAATTTTAACTATTGTTTTGTTATTACTTTGTAGGTTAAGGAAATTGTATTATTAAAGTGTCTACATTTTTCACTTTATTAAAATATAGCTAAGTCAGCTCATTAAAAATTCCATTAAAAATTTACATTTCTAAATAGCCTTGAAGGAGTGAGAATAGCATTGAATTCACAATCATGCTTCAGAAACACTGAAAAAATTAATTAGTATTCTAATTAATTTTTTCAAAAAAATAGTTGTTCACGCGCACGGCACATGATCTGCGCCGGCGGGAGTGGGGCGCGGGCGCCACGGCTGCGACCGACCGGCAGTTACATTTACGGACGCACGGCGCACGACACGAATAAGAATTTTATTTTAATACACATTTAAATCCAGTCCAGGTGTTTGTTTGATTGCTGCAATTGCAAATTCATCAGCCAATCCATCTCCCGGACAAAATTTGGCGACCGTGACAGGACATCGGTCTGCATCCAAGGGCCGGTGAAGTCCAGAAGACCATAAGAATATATTAAGAAGATTCATAAGGAAGTAAGCCCGTTCCTTACCTAATCACTTTCCTTGCACCGATTCGCATCGATTTCAATCAGTGTTAAATAGTGTCGTGAGTCAATCTAAAAAGTGCGTTAATTACTTGTTTTAAAGTCTATTTTCCAAGTAAATAGTCGATTAAAATTTCGAGTTACACGTATAGAATCATTCAACGGGTACTACGGAAATCTACCTACAAGTTTAAAAAAGTAAAACTAACGTTTAGTTCTACATTTAACTGCCCAAACTAGGGGTACAATATTTACTATTTTCTTTGTCTTTACGTTTGCAATAAGTATTTTTGCTCGTTATAGATATTTAACTGCCCAAACTAGGGGTACAATATTTACTATTTTCTTTGTCTTTACGTTTGCATTAAGTAACTTTGCGCGTTATAGATATTTAACGGCCCAAACTAGGGGTCACAACTGTATACATATACATATGTATACAGTACTATTTTCCTTTGAATTATAGTATAGCAATATAGTATAGAGTAATAATATAGTGTTACATAAAGTAACGATCCTACGTAATTACCCAGACATAAAATCTTATTTTCTCCAATTGTTAAATAATAAATCTTTGAATTTAGAGTTCCGTAACTGTTAAACACTTATTATTTTCATTCGCTTTGCATGAAATTTGCATATTTTCAAATATAGCCTTTTCTTAGTTCACAAATTGCCCTATCACTTCACGCGCTTAAATACGCGCATCTATTGCACATCGCTTAGCCGAGTCGCCGAACATTCCAGGTTGGGCGCGATCATTCTCCGCTGCGCGCTTGTTGCCGCGCAAGGCCTTTACTCGCGGTCCGGCCGCTGTGCAGCGCCGGGTCTACCCGCTTCGCCTCAACGGATTTTGGTTTGATTGCACATTCTTGCCCACATCTTTTATATCATTTGCAAATTAATCATGGCTCAAAGTAAACTGTCGGACCGGGATGAACTGGCTTTGTTAGTGCGTAAACGTGGCACAATTAAAGCGCGATTAACAGTATTCAAAGATTTTCTCGTGGTTATTGAACAAATTGAAACCGATAGTATTACGTCAAAAAATATAAGTGATATTAATGTAAGACTGGCAAAAATAAAAGAATTATTTTCGGACTTTGAGAGGGTCCAATCTCAAATAGAAGTATTAGATTTAGAAAGTAATTTAGATAAACGGTTGCACGAGAGAATCGATATTGAAAGCCAGTTCTTCGCGGTCATGTCTAGTGCCCAGGAAATAGTGTCAAAGCGCGATGAGCGCGACGAGGCTGCCCAGCATAGACTTTCTCTTGAAAGTAATTGCAGTAATACCAAGAATAATAGCCATTTAAATAATCAGATTCGATTGCCAACAATAAAATTACCAATTTTTGATGGAAATTACTTGAAATGGCTGGAATTTCGGGACACCTTCGACTCGCTCATCAATGCGAATGATACTATACCTGACATTAGCAAGTTTCATTACCTCAGGTCCTCTCTAGAGGGTGGTGCCGCTGTCACAATAAAATCAATTGAGTTTACCAGTGAAAATTATCTGGTTGCATGGGAACTACTGTGTAACAGATATAATAACAAAAACGTTCTGATTAATAACCACCTCAAATCGTTATTCAGCCTTGAATCTTTAAATAGGGAGTCGCATAGATCACTCAGGTACATTGTAGATCATGTTTCAAAGAATTTAAGGGCTTTAAATACGCTTGGTGAGCACACTGATAAGTGGGATAGTCTCGTAATTTATATAATAGTACAAAAGCTAGATAGTGTAACTAGCATTAAGTGGGAAGAGTACAAATTGAACCTGGGTGGGTCGATAGAACTAGAAGATTTTTACCAATTTTTAAGACAACGTGCTGATATTTTAGAGACCGTCCAAGGCGGCTCTAGAGCAGTTCAGGTTAATAGAAATGAAAGGTTTGTTAGTAGTAAGGAACCAAGACATATTAAAACTTTTTTCTCATCTACGCCAAATGGATCTTGTTTTATGTGTAATGAGAATCATCGTGTGTATAAATGTGATCAATTTAAGAAGTTGAGTATCGAAGCCAGGGAAGCAGAAGTTTCCAAACGCAAGCTCTGCTCCAATTGTCTTCGTCCAGGGCATTCCACTTCCAACTGTCGTCTCAGCTCCTGCAGAGCCTGTAACAAAAAGCATAATAGTTTATTATGTCATAATAATAATAGTGTCAATAAAGTATTGCAAAACGAAAGTAACTTGAACTTACAAACTAACGAGGTAAAACAAAACACTAACCATGAAAAACAAAATTTGAATACTGTGGCTAGCACTAGCACTGTTCTGACCACACTTACCTCATACTCGAGTAACAGCGAAGTCCTCCTGGGCACTGCAGTGGTTGAAGTCGTCGTTGAGCGTGACAACAGTACTTACCTGGCACGCGTTCTTTTGGACTGTGGAAGTCAGAGTTCGTTTGTCACAGATTACCTGAAAAATAAACTTAAAATTAAAACTAATAGTACTAAGTCACGGTGTATAAGTGGACTGAACAATTCAATATCTACAGCCACTGAATATTGTACATTAAAATTAAAGTCAAGAATTAATTCCTACACTACGGATGTACATTGTATGATTATATCAAATATTTCAGAAAACTTACCTAGTGTAGAAATCGATCCCGAGGATTTAAACATACCCAACAATACTGCACTCGCCGATCCAAACTTCCATAAAAGTAACAAAGTTGATATATTAATTGGGTCCGATGTAATGTGGAATATTGTTAAGGGAGGTTGCCAGATATCATTAGGTGAAAATAAACCTAAGTTAATTTATTCGAAGTTTGGATGGTTGGTTTCAGGGCCCATGACTCTGGCCATGCCATCTGTGAAGTGTAACAAGAAATCTGTATGTCATTTTAGTCAGGAAATTAAAGACTCACTTTCTAAATTTTGGGACTTGGAAAATTTTATAGTGCCAAAACGATCATTGTCAACAGATGAACAAATCTGTGAAGATTCTTTTAATGAAAATACAATTCGCTTACCGTCTGGTAGATTCCAAGTAAAAATGCCTTTGCGCGAGTCTCCTGAGGCTCTTGGAGACTCTTACTCACTTGCTAAGAGATGTTTTTTAAATTTGGAAAGGCGTTTTCAAAAGCAGCCGAAGTTAAAGGAAATGTATAGTGATTTTATACATGAATATGCCACATTAGGTCATTTGACAGAAATAGAGAAGCCGCCTATTGGAAATTATTTACCTCATCACGCGGTGCTGCGAGAGAAAAGCGAGACTACAAAACTTCGGGTCGTTTTTAACGGCTCTGCTCGCACAGCATCAGGTAAATCGTTAAACGATATCCAGTATGTGGGCCCAGTAGTACAAAATGATTTGATGTCAATTTTGTTGCGATTCCGCCAGCACAAGTATGTATTAACGGGGGACATTGAGAAAATGTTCCGCCAAGTAAAACTGGATGAATCGCAACGTCACTTACAGCTGATATTATGGCGAGACAATGAAGCTCAGCCTTTGCGAACATTGCAGCTCAATACTGTAACGTATGGGACAGCATCAGCCCCTTATCTGACCACCAGATGTTTAGTTCAGTTATCAACAGAGTGTTCAGACAAACGAGTAGCTAATACTATAAAAAACGATTTTTACTGTGACGATCTTATAACCGGTTGTGATAACAAAACAGAACTCAAATACTTACGTGATGCAGTCGTCGACAAGTTGGCTGAGGCTTGCCTCCCACTTAGAAAATTTAGAACTAACATTCCGAGTATATTTTCGAGTGAACCCATTTCAACCACATGTACTGAAAAGGATTTATCCCAGACAAATGATCAGTACTCTAACTTACAGAATCAATCATCAGTGCTGGGGTTGAATTGGTGTCCCTCACAGGATAAGCTGTATTTTTCAGTCGACTTTCAGATTGAACAGCCGTTCACAAAGAGAACTATTCTGGCAGCAACATGCAAGATTTTTGACCCCCTAGGGTTGCTAAGCGCTTGTACAATTGTTCCTAAAATGCTGTTACAAAGGTTGTGGGAGTCTAAACTGGACTGGGATGATTTGGTGTCCGCCGATGTATCGAAACAGTGGAGTAACTTTGTAAATAATTTAAATCAAATAAAAGCGATAAATATTCCACGCCACGTTTTGCATCCATCGTCGGACACTCCAGTGTCAGTGGAATTACACTGTTTTGTAGATAGTTCTCAGAGTGCATTTGCAGCATGTGTATTTATACGTTGTACTGATCAAGAGGACAACGTATCAGTCAAGTTATTATGCGCCAAGGCTAGGGTTGCCCCCTTGAAGCCCAGTACCATACCGCGGCTGGAATTGGCAGCGGCCCTGCTTGGTGCTCAGTTAAGTTCAAAGGTTTGTCAGTCACTCAGTCGTAAGTTTGATCAAAAATATTTCTGGAGTGATTCTACAATTGTGCTTGGATGGATTAAAAATACCAACCCTAGTAATCTAAAGCAATTTGTTTACAATCGAGTAAATGAAATTCATGAACTGACTGACAAATCTACATGGCATCACATTTCTACAGAAATTAATCCAGCAGACATAGCTTCTCGAGGAGTCAGCCCTAGCAAGCTTCAAGATTTAGAAATATGGTGGAGTGGCCCACCCTTTTTAATGAAACCTAAAACGGAGTGGCCAAGCGCTCCTATAGAAAATGTTGAGCTTCCGGAGCTCAAAGTATATTCATGTAGTGTGTCTGCTGAGCATTCATTTGAGTTTGATAGGTTCTCGAAATTTCAACGAATGATCCGGGTGGTAGGATATATCTTAAGATTTATTCACAATTGTAAAACAAAGAAGGATTCGCGGCTAAGTGGTGATCTGAGTAACGATGAAATAGATAGGTCTACTCAGACCCTAATCAAAACCTGCCAACAAGATTCCTTTCCAAATGAGGTGCAATCATTAAAAAACAATAAAAATATACATCATAGATCGAGGATTTTGTCACTAAACCCTTACTTAGATGAGCATGATTTGATTAGGGTTGGAGGCAGAATCCAAAACTCAATCTGTGAGTATTCTAAAAAACATCCCATTTTATTATGTGCACGTCATAACTTTACGAAACTGTTGTTTAAGAAAGAACATGTGCGTCATAAACATTGTGGGCCTGAATTATTACTTAGCATTATACGAGATCAATATTGGCCCATCGGGGGACGGAATCTTGCACGCAGTACATTTAGGAAATGTATCGTGTGTGTTCGTATGCAGAGTAACTCAATACAGCCTATGATGGGTAACTTACCCCCTCCTCGTGTCACTCTTACCTATCCCTTCCTCGCGACAGGCGTAGACTTTGGCGGGCCCTTCTCAATCGTAGACCGTAAGGGCAGAGGATGTAAGATATCCAAATGTTGGCTTAGTCTTTTTGTGTGTTTAAGCACTAAGGCATTAACATTGGAGGTGGTTAGTAGTCTGAGTACTGAAGCATTTTTAATGTGTTTGCGTAGATTTATATCGCGTCGTGGCAAGCCTCATGATATTTATTGTGACAATGGCACCAACTTTGTGGGTGCAAATAATGAGCTAGGCAGAATGTTGCAGGCAAGCCAAAGTTCTGTCAGTGCGGCTGCCCATGATGAGGGCATTAAATTTCATTTTTCGCCCGCTTATTCCCTCACTGGAGGGGGCTGAACGAGGCTGGAATCCGTTCAGCAAAGTTACTAATGAAACGTGTAATAGGAAATGCGAATCTGACGTTCGAGGAGCTCACGACGCTATTCGCCCAGATTGAAGCAATTCTTAACTCCCGCCCGTTAACTCCTCTAACGTCAGACCCTTCCGATGTTACTCCTCTGACTCCAGGGCACTTCCTTATAGGCCGGCCGCTGACAGCTTTACCAGAACCACCTATTTTAACAAATTATCCAAACAGATACCAAAAATTGGAACAGCTTAAGCGGCATTTCTGGGACCGGTTTCATAGGGAATATTTAAGTGAGCTGCAGCAGCGGACTAAGTGGCGAGAGCAGAGGAGAACACTCAAAGAGGGCGATCTTGTTGTCATCAAGGACGACAACCTTCCCCCAATGCGATGGCGCTTGGGACGAGTTAAGAAACTGTATCCAGGGGCAGACGGCATCACTCGAGTAGCCGATTTCACGACCTCACGTGGCGTAATCCAGAGGGCCTTAGGCAGGGTCTGTCTGCTCCCAGCTATCAACCCAGAGGACGAGTCTCTTGGTAACCAGGGTTCCCAAGGCGGGGAGCCTGTTCACGCGCACGGCACATGATCTGCGCCGGCGGGAGTGGGGCGCGGGCGCCGCGGCTGCGACCGACCGGCAGTTACATTTACGGACGCACGGCGCGCGACACGAATAAGAATTTTATTTTAATACACATTTAAATCCAGTCCAGGTTTTGTTTGATTGCTGCAATTGCAAATTCATCAGCCAATCCATCTCCCGGACAATAGTAATTAACTTTTTATTCCCTTAAATGTATTTCTTTATCTAAATAAAATTAATCACGCTAAAAAGACATTTCTTTTGTGAAGGCCGTTTTTTTAACTTAATTTATTTCGTTTTTTTATCTGTAAAGAACAATGGAACACCAATTTCAAATGTTATTTGAGACAATGAGAATTTAAATGAAGGTACAGAATACAAGACTGGAAGAATCGTTCAACAAAATAATAAATAGAATAAATGAGAAGTTAAAACATATCAGAAGAAAGGTCGAAAATATAGATATACAGTCAAAATCTGTCTAACGACATCGAAGGTACTACTCATATTTGTTCGTAAAAACCCATAGATACTCATAACAGCCGATGACGTTGTTATTAATACAATAGAATTCAGCCGGGACCTTTGATTTCGGTCAATATAACCGGTATGTTGTTCTAAACGATGTCGCAAACGGTTTTGCCTGTCATGAATACCACTAACCCACCGTATGGTTCGTGCAACAGTGACAATTTCGAGTACAGCAAATGTTAGAAGTAGAAAACAATTGAAGAACAAGAAAAAGATATTTTTTCGATTCAACAAAGTTCGTCCAAATCGGAGTCGTTTCCTGGGGAATCCCGTGTGGCAGGAACTATCCTGACTTTCTGGTTATCATGACTGGATTGAGAAAAACATGAAATGAAAACATAAAAGCTTTTTAATTAAATAAATTTTATTGTGTAGCAAATTATTTTTTTTATTAAAAAGCCTGTCTATGACAAAACTACTAGATGTTCTACTACTAAAGTATTGCCGGACTTAAGGTCCTTCAAGAAAAGAGTGTAACAATTATTTAAAGCACGGCAACCCGATCTCTGGCGTTTAGAGTATATAGGTATCACTTTACATAAGGTGGACCTCCTGCCCGTTTCCCCTTGTTCTAAAAAAAAAATGTTGACATTAACGTCATTTACCATCGCCGCTCATGCAATTAACGACAAAATAATTTGGTGGTTTGTGCTAAACGACTCATATTTTTTTTTTATTATTGCTCTCAAACAACACTCATGTTAAAATGAGGACAATCAGATACTTATGAAAATATCTTATAGAAAGGATATACACGAATTGAGGACTTTACTTTTAACTTTACTACTAACGAGTAGCCCGCATTATCGCATCACACAACTCACGAGGGGATGGTTTGTATTAAAGAATGCGCATGGGTCGGCCAAGCATCCGCAAATATACAAAAATACATAATTTTAAAGAAAGAAAGAAAGAAAATAATATAGCAAATAAATGAACACTGCAAGGTTGCTAAAACGTCTCGGCAAAAGGTTTTCATCACGGTTTTATTGTAAAATCGACACAATCTGTTAACAGGACCATTAAACGATGAGCACAAACGTAAGACATGCGTGTCGTGCATCTTTAGGTTTGAAGAGATAAACCAATATTGAGATTGGACGAACAATAAAAATAGAAATATAGATATGGAAACTGTGTGAGGATGTAACGGATAGTTTCAAGAGCAGATTTAGGAACAAAGAAATATCGATCGTTTAGTGCGCGTCATGTGGGTAAAGTGCTAACAGAAACGAAAAATGTAGAACGTCAAGATTTGTCTGTATTCTGATTGGTTCGTAACAATATTCGTTAAGTAATGATTTCAAACGTTGAAACAATGAAATAATAATGAAACAAATCAAAATAAATTACGTTTCTTGTATTAAAATTTATATGTAATAAAAATATCAGGAGTATCGGTATAGTATATTTAGTGTATGTACGTATTAGAAGACTAGACAATTAAATATTTGAGAGGGTGAGACCTAAGAACCTAACAACTCAACGGATCCTTAAGCCCTACAGATGTACCCTTACACATAAATAGTCAATATATAAATTTATAAGGAATGTCTGCACCAAAGGCATTCGGTATTCTACTGTGGGGTACTGCTGCAGAGGTTCAATCCATATTTGTGCTGCAGAAGCGGGCTGTTCGGGGTATTTGTTGTGTTTCTCCGAGGGAGTCGGTACGGAATAAGTTCAAGGAATTAAATATTATGACACTATCTGGTCAATATATTCTTGAAGCCTTGTTGTATGTCCAAAAAAATATAAACGATTTTAAAACAAATGGTGACTTTCACCAGTATAATACGCAAAATAGAACTAATTTGAGTGTACGACCAACCAGGCTCCAAAAGATAAACCACTCCTTATATGGAAATTGTATTCGTTTTTACAACAAACTCCCAAGCGTAATTAGAGAATTATCACTAAATAAATTCAAAGCTCTCGTTAAACGGAAATTAATCAATAAAGCTTTTTATAAATTTGAGGGATACTTAAATGATCCTAATCCTTGGGATTGATTTGCTCCAGTTCAAACAATTTGTATGACAATACTTGGCGATTAAAAAGAGTGGCGGAAAGTTTCTTGCCAGTTCTTCTTATCCGCTCTATAGTCCAGTCAGTCAAGACAATTAATTCATTATAATTCCAAAAGTTTTCAAATTTTGATGTAAGGTCGGGAGTGGTATTAAAACAAACTATAAAATTTTGCAACCTGCTCTGCGGTCCGGAACATTGTTAAAAATGCAATAAATGATAATTTGCTTAGTTCTTGAGACCAAAATTCCAAAAGTTCTGCAAAGTTGGAGTGGTGTTAAATATATTATTTTACATCACGTGTCAAATTTGCAACCAATTTAAGTGTACGGAACATTATTTAATTAATGTTGTTCTTTATTAAACTGAAGGAAAACGTTCCAAAAGTTCTGCAAATTTGACAGATATATCGAAAATAAAATAAATAACAAAAAATGTTCCGTACACTTAGGTTGGTTGCAAATTTTATACGTGATATGAAATATTATATTGAAAACTTCCCCAAGTTTGCAGAACTTTTGGAATTTTTTTCACGACCATACAGACATAAAATTAATTTAATTGCAATTTTAACAATGTTCCGGACTGCGGACAAGGTTGCAAAATGAGATTTATTGTCGTCCCAATGTACCATTCACTTGACCGAAGTTTGAAAACTTTTGGAATTATTATCAAATTTTCGATTTCGAATGTCTATAATGACTGGTGTACTATGCCCTTGACTTGCGAACTGGTAGTAAATGTAAATTTACAAATAATTTAACTTGACAATTCCTAAGTGTAATTGTTTACCTACATGAATAAAGATCTTTTGAGTTTGAGTTGAGTTAAAGGGTAGGGTCCAAGGATCGAGGTGGTGGGATTATTTCAAAGCTGTCGGGCATCACCTCTTATCACCATCAACATCTTTAACAACAACAATTACTCTCGTGAGCTGTTGGTGTATCGCGCACCTTCAGCTATTATAATTTAAATATCAATGAAAATATCAGATCTCTATTTCTAGGCAATCGTCCTTATACAGGGTGGCCAAAAAGTCGTGGATCAAACGCAAATAGGGGATAGATGAGGTCATCAGCGGCAAAAAATTGTTCTACGGGAGGCCTCTAAGGTCAACCCCTGCAGAGCTATGATTTATTTTGCGTTTTATAAGAAAATTGACTTTTTTTTACTAATTCTTATTAAAATTCGATAAAATCTACATCCTGTATCTTTTTCATAATATCCACTAGATTGGTACTGATGAGTTCTTGCTTAACACATACTATTTATAGTGGTTTATTGAGTGTATTGAACATAATATTAAGTTATACGATATAATTTTTTTTCAAATCAAAACTTTTTGTTTGCTTCGGACCCCACTGTGAAAAAAAATTACTCTACCGAAAAGTGACCCTGTATTACAAGTTTTGGCGCATTTCATAGGGATTCTGAAAAGGTATTACACATGGCCATGAGTCGCTCTAATATCTTTCTAGGATGAAAAAACAACAACGATTCGGACTTATGATAGATTATATACCTACATGGGACCAGTACTGTGTGAATCGGACTAGATTCAAAAAATTGGACAGATGGCTGGAGGGTTACGTAGGAATTTGATTAGACGGTGCAGATTAAGTATTATGGTCAGAGTCAGGAATTTTGAGCATATTTTATTGTAAAATATTTTGTTTCATACAAACAACCATTGAGAAATAATTGTTTTAATACAATTATTATTTCACAATCGTTGTTTGTAATTCTTCCTAGAAAGATATTAGAGCAACTCATGGCCACGTGTAATACCTTTTCAGAATCCCTATTAAATGCGCCAAAACTTGTAGTACAGGGACACTTTTCGGTGGAGTAATTTTTTTTCACAGTGGGGTCCAAAGTAAAGAAAAATTTATGATTTGAAAAAATGTTATATCGTATCACTTAATATTATCTTGAATACACTCAATAAACAACTATAAATAGTATGTCTAACGCAAGAACTCATCAGTACCAATCTAGTGGATATTATGAGAAAGATACAGAATGTAGATATTTTCGAATTTTAAGAAGAATTAGTAAAAAAAAGTCAATTTTCATATAAAACCAAAATAAATCATAACTCTGCAAGGGTTGACCTTAGAGACCTCCCGTAGAACAATTTTTTGCCGCTGATGACCTCATCTATCCCCTATTTGCGTTTGATCCACGACTTTTTGGCCACCCTGTATAGGCATGTGGTGATCGGCAATCTGTGTCTGGTACCACCTGGCCTAGGGTAAGAATTCGAGTGCGAAATCTATGACTTCCGAAAGTCAAATCCCACAAACTTACGTTCATATCAGGCGCTTTAATTTAGCGAAATTTATATTTTCAAATATCTAAAAACCATTAAGGAAACTATGTAATAACAAAATAATTCGTAATAGAATGTTGTTAACGCGCGAAAAATATGTTCTCTAGGCCGATTCCGGACTCTTTTGAGACTGGCCAAGAAACTGGACTGGACAAGAAATTTAGTGCACAATTTTGTATGTGAAAAGAGACCAACGAGCCGGCGGTTCACATTCATTAAAGTGATGATGAACTGCCGCCCATGGACACCTGCAACGCCGGAGACTTGGGGGTGAGTTGCCAACGTTTCAGGGACTGGTACGCTCTTTTCTTGAAAGCCCCTAAATCGTATTGGTTCGGAAATACCTCTACTGGCAACTGGTGCCACAAAGAAAGGCAGAAGATGCCCTAAAAAGAGCTGTGTTGTGGATCTAATAGAGGATGGAATTTAAAATATTTTGGTATAATTGTATTTTTATTTGTGGCCTATCTACTTTACATAAAATCATTTATTCATACCAATCAAATGTACAGTATATATTAATACATAAAATCTAAATAATAAAAAAGCCAGTATTAATATTATATTGTAATATTAATACTGGCTTTTCAAAATTCTATTTTTTTATTGCTTTACTGATACTAATAAAATTAATTATACTGGTGAAAAGTAATAAATTTTTAGTATATTAAACGTCGTTTTTAATAGCACTTTTTTATCTAAAAATTTAATATAAATAGGCGTAAAGGCAAAGAATACCTAATCAGAAAAATGTTTGTACAACTGGGGTTGGTGCTTCTACTTTCGCGGGGACTTCTGGGTAAGTATTGATTCATTTATGTGTAATTCGATAACTGTACCAGGATTCTTTCCTACCAAGGCTCTCACACATCTCTTGATGTTTTCCTTTCCTGTTCGAAAACGCAGAATTCACTCCGAATACTCGAAGCTCGACTTCCTTGTCTCAACGAAACCTTCCCCGCTATCCTTTTATTCCATCTTCCCAGGTTTTGGTGGGCCGTCCTCTCTTTTTTGTTCCCACTGGGCCATTCCAAGTAAGGGTCTATTCTATTATTTTTTTAGCTATCTGTCATCACAAACGCGGCCGCGTTATTCATAAGTAAAAGCATTAAGGCTGGCTAATAAATGTGTTTATTCACAGGCGACTCTGCTTTCTCGGATATTGACGGAGATACGCGAATCATAGGGGGTAAAGATGCTCCAGAGAACTTCGCGATTTACCAAGTCTCCATACGTAAGCACAACAAGAATCAAGAATGGCACGCGTGTGGCGGCTCCATCATACACGAAGAATGGGTTTTAACAGCTGGTCACTGCACATATGGGTCAGTAACATTATTTTTATTAGATGTCCTGGTTAGGAAAACTTTTTTTGTATTCTAGATATAAATAAAGCCTATGTTGATCAGGGATTTGACATTTATGTGATAAGTTAAAAAGAAAGAGAGCAGTTTTGGCCTAGTGGCTTCAGCTTGTGACTCTCATTCCTGAGGACATAGGTGTCAATGGACTTTCAGTCTACCGTAAATGAAAACATCGTGGGCAAATAGGCCTTAGACCGAATAATGTCGGCGGCTTGTGTCAGGTACAGAAGGCTGGTCACCTACTTGCCTATTAGAAAATAACTATTTTAAATACTGACTACAGCGAGGAAATGTCAGCGTTAAAGGTACACTGCCGCAGGGACAAAGATTTAACCGGAAAACACAAAAATATACAGAATTTACAATATTCTTAACCCACATAGTTATAATAATAATGTGTGGCAGTGTACCTTTAATACTGGCTTGTCCTCGCTGTATTGCGATGTTTACTTGCGAGGAAACCACCAGCTCAGGATCACCGGTACTATATATATATATATATATTTCTAATGTTAATTTACAGTGTTAACGCCAAAGAAGTGTCTATAGTGGTTGGATCAACCAAACTCGATTCAGGTGGTGACCGTTACAAAATAAAGAAAATTATCACTCACGAGAAATATGCAAAAAAAGATTTCAGGAATGACATAGCTCTTATGAAAGTCGACGGGGAAAATAAAAATGAAGAAGAACGTTATGGCAATCAAATTGATGAAAGAGTCTGTGGCTCCTTTAACAATTTGTGCTCTGACAGGATGGGGGCAAATTGACGTAAGTACTAAGACCATTTAGGTAATAGTTATCGAATTGACATTATTTGAGACCTAACTCTCCAGTCAAAGGCGATTCTAGAATTCGTCAAAGGGTTTAATTAGATTAATTAGTCTGTTCTTTCTTAAATTGACAAATATGAAATATTTTTGAACGGAATTTGTTTATACATCAAAAGAATTTGTGATAAGAAAACCCTGCCCAGGCCCCAGGAGTGGATGGATCCTCCGATGTATCTAGCTATCAAATTGAATTGTTTCACAGGATAAAGGAACTGTGCCCAACAAACAACAAATTATGTACTACAGGAGTATTAGCAACAAGGACTGCAACAAGCAGTTAAAAGGTTCCAATTTCTCACCAATCGATGACAAACAGCTCTGCGTGAGAGGACCAAATAAGCAGGGTGCCTGTAGAGTAAGTTAACTTAGTGACTTAGGATAAGATTCGGATTTTCGGGTTCGTTGCCATGGTTACCATTCCTTTCTCGCCGAGGTTAACAACTTAATGACTCCACCGTCTGTAATCAAGATTGATCTGTCAAATGATTCTTATTTCCATACTCCTAATGAGATTAATAGGTTTTAGGATAGTGATTTGTAATATCTTAAACTACAGTCTTGTTTGCGATTTGAAGTTGCTTATATATATTTTTTTAATAACATCGTAGCGTCGACAAAGATTACATATATTAATCGTTTTATATGTAAGACGTATTTGAAAATCCGTACAATATAAAAATACGAATATTGAGGTAGAAAATCAAAATAGCGAATAAAATGATTTCGTCTTAATAATAAAATATTTAAGACGCCATATTATGTACTGACGGAAAACAACTTTATACTAAACTAGCTGGCCTGGCGAACATCGTACCGCCTAACAGTCGATCCTTTATTTTTTTTAATACTTATTCTCCTATTCGGGACACCGGTCTAGCTAGTAAGATAAAAAAATAGAAAGTTGATAAGACAACAAATACATTATGTCAAAAAATAAAAATTTACCTTCCCGGAACCCCTCCACTAACACTTGAACTTCATGATATGGTATTAAAGTTCAAATTGACTTTCAAGTGTTGTTTTTAGACTTTATCACTCAATTTTTTTTTAATTTCCTCCGTAAGAACCATCCTCGTACTTCAAGGAATATTAAAAAAAGAATTGGCCAAATTGGTCCAGGCGTTGTTGAGTTATGCGCTTACCAACACATTTTGCGATTCATTTTTATATTATAGATAATAAACTCTTTCATATTAAGAACATACAGACCTAAAAAGGTTGTAGCGCCACTGAATTATTTATTTTTAATTAATAAATATATTCGTTCTATAGGGTGATTCAGGAGGTCCTCTGGTCGCTCGTGATGGAAAGAAAAACATTGTTCAAGTTGGAGTCGTGTCCTGGGGAATTCCGTGCGCTAAAAACTACCCGGATGTTTTTGCGTCTGTTTCTGGCTATTACGACTGGATTGAGAAAAATATGAAGGATTAAATTATCTGTTTCAACAAATTATTAACTGCTAACCTACGTATAATAGTCTATCATAGACCCGCTATAGAAAACGTCTCATCAGAAATAGTTCCTTTTTTTAAATAATTATATGTATAGCATTATGCACACTATAATGTGACATTTAATAAATAGCAAGTGGTATGTGAAAATATATATTTTTTATTTTGAACTACACGATTTTTTTATGAATTGTCTGTTCACTGAGACATCATTGAACATTATTTTATTTTTTATTTATTTATTAAAACTTCGTTGCAAAAAACAATAAATCAAACACAATACAAAAAAATTATAAGGGATGCAACGGGCGGCCTTATCGCTAATAAGCGATCTCTTCCAGGCAACCCTAGTTAAAGAAAAAACTAAAAAAGAAACATGATTCGTGCGAGAAGTGCAGAAACAAATGTGATATAAAAAAAAATATATATATATACATAGTACCTTAATCTAAAGTAATACAAAAAAAAAATTAACAACGGACTAAAAACTTAAAAGCTAATCCTACAAATACATGGACAGCAAATAGTGATGTACAAGGAAACAAGATTTATACAAGTCACGATTGATCAGGATAATATAAGGTTAAGAAATGGGAATACAGAAGAGTTTTAAAAGATGACAGAGAGGTAGCCAATCGTACGGAGTCGGGCAGCGTATTCCATAATTTAATGGCGGAGATTGTGAATGAATTGCCTAAGAAGGATGAAGTGTGAGATGGAATTTCTAATAAACATCTATTAGAAGAGCGTAACATATAGTTAGAAGGACCTAAGAATTTAAAGTGATTTTTGAGATAAGAAGGGGTATTCGGATTGAAAAGAATTGAATATAGAAGTTGAAGAAGATGAGCGTGACGTCTGAATCGAATAGGTAGCCACCCCAGCTGCCTGCGGAACTTAGACACATGGTCATATTTCCTAAGACCAAATATGAACCGTATGCAGAAATTCTGCAGGCGTTCGATCTTGTCAAGTAGCTCTTCGTTCAAATCAGAGGAGCATGAGTCCGCATAATCGAGAATAGGAAGCAGAAGAGACTGTGCTAACATAGTTTTAGTGCGGATAGGAAGGAAATTAGAAAGACGTTTCAGAGTAAAAGAAGCGGCGTAAAGTTTACGGCTGATCTCCTTTACGTGATGACCCCAGGAAAACGTTTGGTCGAAGAAGACCCCAAGGTTTTTAACAGTCTTATTGAGGGCCAAGGCCACACCGTCAAGGTAAACACCCGGGAGCTGAGCCCATTTGACTCTTGAAATAAAGAAAGGGCTTCCGATGATGATGACTTGACTCTTGGCAGGATTAATTTGAAGACCAAAGTCTTTACTCCAGTTGGCTATGTTTTCAAGATCATCATTCATCGCTTGTATTGCAAGAGGAAGCTCATCCAGTGTAGACTGAACGTAGATTTGGAGGTCATCAGCGTAAAGGTGATAACTAGCGGATAGATGTGCAGTCAGGGTGTTGATAAATATAGAAAAAAGAAGAGGTGAAAGAACGCCACCCTGCGGAACACCAGCACTTATATTATTCCACTGAGAGTAAGCATCATTCATTTTAATACGCTGCCGACGACCGTTAAGATAGCTATGAAACCAGTCAATAGCGGATGGACAGATATTCATAGAGCGAAGCAACCCAAGCAGAATTTCAAAGTTCACAGTATTGAAAGCATTGCTAAAGTCAAGCAGAGTGAGAACAGTGAGCTGCCCACCATCCATCCCTCGGCGAATGTCGTCACAAACTTTTACCAATGCCGTAGTCGTGCTATGCCCCGGGCGGAAACCCGATTGGAGAGGGTCTAGAATTGAGTTTTTATTCAGAAATCCGCTAAGCTGCGAGTGTATAAGGCGCTCTAGAGCTTTAGATAGGAATGGTAGAATAGAAATGGGCCGGAAGTCAGAAAAGTTAATGGGATCGGGCCGTTTGGGAATAGGAATAACTAGACTATCCTTCCAAGAAGTAGGGAATTTACCACTAGTAACTGAATAATTAAAAATATGAGTAATAACTTGAAGAATAGCTGGCAAGATAGGTAAGATCATAGCACGACTAACTTCATCACATCCGACAGCATCCGACGAGATAGACTGGATGCAACCCTCCACTTCGCGCTCGGTGAATTCAGTGAAATTAAAAGGCATGAAGTTTGGAGTTGGAAGAGAAGCCAGTTTATTGATTGTCTTCCTAAGAGAAGAATTATCGTGGGCAGGAGAACAGGTGAAGTGAGAGTTAAGGTTGTTTATATCTATTGCTGAAGAAATAACATTCTGTGCCGATCTGCCAATCCCCAAGGTTTTGAGGAACTTCCAGATTTTTGAGGTGTCGCCATTGGATACTGAGTCGTGGATATGTTGCCTTTGAGCATCACGACAGCGAGTCTTACAACGATTGCGAACTACTTTATATTTTTCGCGCTCCGCATCAGATTTGGCAGTTCTCATTTTAGCTATGGCTCTGTTTTTTTGTGAATCAATCTTTTAATCTCATCAGAGAGCCAGGGAGCAGGTAAATGTTTAAGTTTAACACGTCTCAATGGGGCGTGCTTATCATAGAGGTTTGTGATGGAAGAAGTGAACAACTCAACTTTGTCGTCGAGGTAAGCTAAGTCGTACAGACCACTCCAGTCAATTTTGGATGCATCACTGAGTAGGCTATCATGGTCGATTCCACCAAAGCTGCGACGCAAAACTACCGTGGGCTTCTGCTTGGGTGGCTTCGCTTTAAAGGAGAGATAGAGAAGGTCATGGTGAGAGAAGGCGACAGCAGGAAGTTGCCCATGCTTAGTGACAAGGTGAGGAGAGGAAACAAAAATAAGATCCAAAAGTGATGGAGTAAAACCGGGGACTTTATGCGTAGCGTTAAGATATAAGTTTTGTAGGTTGTAAGAGTGAGTTAAAGAAAGGAGCCGTCTGGAGCGAGAATCATTTTTCAGCAGACATGTGTTAAAGTCACCCATGACTATTGTGTTTTTATATAAGGGAGAAAATTGGTCAATGGTGTCTTCAAAGGAATCAAAGTAGTCCACCGATGATGAAGGGGAATAGAAGACTCCCAGGAGAAGCTTAGAGTTGGATAGAAGAACTTCGATGAGGAGATGCTCGGCTGCATTGCTAGGTGGAGGCTGTGGCGATGAGCTAATGATGGAGAAGGGGATGTGAGAACGTAAGTAAATTGCCACACCACCTCCACGCATGCCGAGTCGGTCATTTCTAATTAAATTGTAACCAGGAAGAGAGTAAGTACCAGAGGAAAGGGAAGGATTGAACCAAGTTTCAGAAATAAGTATGGCATGGATGTCTTTAGAGGCCAACGTAAGGAGATCTGTGTGATGAGCTGGAACGCTCTGGGCGTTAATGTGTACAACATTGAAATGCTTAGGCAAGTTTTGAAAAATAGAGGATAAGGTATCATTTAGGGTAGGCGTGGAGGAGTCAATGCTATGGAAGGAGTCACAATCGGACGATTCCAGAGATAAGAAATCAGAGTCATCACTACTGCAATCCATGGTTAACAAAAGTATGATAATAAAAAAATAAAATAAAAACTAAAACTAATCTAAAAGTTAAATAAAATCTACACCAAGTATATAAGCGCTTAAACTTTAAAAATACAAAAAAAAAATTAATAATAATAAGAAATAAAAAAAGATGTTCTACGATCGCACTCAACCGCTGGTATGTAAGGATTAAAGCAAAATCTTATTATACGAGACTAATTTTATGTTCTGTGGAAATACTATCAATATGGAAATACTATTAATATGTATCAATTCTCAATTGACACTTGACAATACCAACCTTTGACAGTGTCAGCCGTCTCATCACGTTAGAAAGTTAGTAGTTATAATCTGTCAGTGGGCTTTAATAACAAATAACAATTTGAAATTAATATCATCATAATAACAATTTGTAAACGAAGGAGAAGGTTATAAGATACCAAATAAGTAATTAAAAAAAAAAAAAAGAACTGTTTAACACTTGAAACTCATGACAACAAACCAAGAAAAAGTTGATTATAACCCCAACACACGAAACACCAACACTGAACAAACGGAACTTATTGACCCTTTTTTGGAGCCTTCTTATTACGGGTCTTGTCTCTAGTCAGCTTTGCATCATCAGCTGCGGTCGATGACGGTATGCTGTCCGGAACTGAATCGAGTTCCTTCAGCGAAGAGATGCGGCGAAGTTTCCCATCAGCCCCTATCACTTGTACACGTCCATCGCGAGTCCAACAATTCGAGACGCCAAACCGCTTTCTTGCCTCCATAAATAGCGAGTGCCTTGATTTTGTCAGGAACTCAGACAAGGTTATTCCGGTGCCTTTAAGATTAGTTTTGGCAGCCCAGATCCTTAACTTGTCAGCATGCTCACGAAACTTTATTAATATAGGCCTAGGCTTGTCACTGGATCTTAATCCCACACGATGGCAACGGGAGAGGCACTGCACCGTCACATTAGGACACTTTAACAGTATGGATATCATATTTGCAATGGAGCCCTGGCTTTCATCCTTTGCTTCATTTACTCCATGCAGCAACAGACACTTTCGCCTACTGCGCATCTCCTGTTCATCCTGCACTCTAAATAGAATTGCCATCTGAGCTTGGAGATTCTCTAGGCAGAATAAAACAGAATTTTTGAAAGCTTCGAATTCCCTAGCAAGCGGAGTTTGTTCCAGTGAGGGGGACCTATTCTGAGTTGCAATAAGGCGCTGCTGAAACTCTTCCATTCTGGTAGACACCATTTCGGATACATCCCTTAATGACTTTTTAAGATCCTCCATAATAAGGTGAAAGTGAAAAATTAATTAAGTTAAATTGAAGGTACTTGAAGAAGTGATTTCCAACTTTAAGTTTATTATAGTTAAATAAAGGATATTATTGAGAAAAAAATAGCGATTGATGTGTGGTGGGACACTAGTTCATCACTGAAACTGTAAGTTTTAATGTTTTTACCGAAATACTATTTAATTTAAGAAAAAAATCACGAGACACACCAGTACACGTTTGCACTACCCACTGAAGTCCTGAAGTCTTTAGTCGGGTTTTAACAACGTGTTGTGGGATCAATTTGAGCTCCTTGATAGTTCTTGCCCGTTTAAGTGTGCTCTTCTCGCTTTGCTTAATCCCTTTCACTTGGATGTCTAAAATCATGGAGTCGTGATTTTTCATTTGCCCTCCGCCGATAGTTTCTATATTCAGGGTTTCGCGAGGACCCTGGATGCCGATGCTCGAAGCCACGTTTTCGTCAAGCAGTGTCACCGTTGAGCCTTCATCTAGCAGCGCCAGTATTTGTTTGCTCCCAGCCGGTCCGTATATCTCCACCTTGAGCATCTTAAGAATAGCTTTCGGTGTGCTTATTGTATTGACCGTCGCTGTCTCGGGCGCTGCCTCTTCGTGACATTGTTCGCTCTCCGACGTCACATGTAGTAGGCTATGGTGCCATCTTCGACACAACTTGCATGGTGGTCTTCGGCATGCTTCTTTCCGGTGCTTCCCAGCGAGACACTTGAAGCAGACCTTAAGCCTTTTAACTGTTTCCCATCTCTCGTTGACTGCCGCCTTCAAGAATCTTTGACAGTCCTTGAGTTTATGGGTGCCTTCACAGTCTGGGCACTTGATTTCTTCTGGTCCACTCCTTTCAGCGATATTATACGTAGCTTACTTCACTGGCCTTCTTATTGCTGCGCTCGGTCGTACGCTTTTGCTGTCTTCGAGTACCGCGAATGCGCCGCATTTGTCCGCTTCCAAATTGAGGAAGTTGCTTATCGATTGGATATCACTGAACGATTCCTCTTCCCTCGCAGCCGTGAAATCGTACCATCTGAATCTGAGAATTGGAGGCATCTTCTCTATTATAAGTTTCACGATTTCAGGTGAGTAGAGGTATTGCGGTCTCTTCAATCCCTTTATGGCGGCCACGCTGTTATTTATTTGGCTAGCGAAGACGCATATGTCCCTGGGATTTTCCGTCGTTCTGGGAAGCGCCTTTAATTTCTCCAGTTCAGCTAGCTCCAGCGCGTCGGGTCTACCAAATCTTCGGCGTAAAGCGTTAATAACTTCTTCTGGCATCGCCTCTGAGTACAACAGACTCTTAATGCTTTCTCTAGCTGTGCCTTTAATCGCTTTACGTAGCCGCGCCATATTCTGAATACCAGAGAACATCGGAGATGTGTCTTCATATACGACTCGAAACGCCGTCCATTCGGAGCTGTCGCCTTCAAATATCGGCAGCTCTTGAATGTACTTCGGTTGCGGCGCTACATGTGTCGTCATGGCTTCCTTTATTGCGTCAGCTATTGCTCGAATGTCGCTCTTTGTTTCTATTTCTTCTGGCCTTTGTGCCGAAGAGCGCATCCAATTTGCTACCTTTTCTTCATGGTTGTCGTTGACGTCTTCTATAAAGGAGTCTTCTTCTTTCGTTTCTGCTTCTAATCGTAATCTGGCCAGGCGTGCTGCTGCCTGCGCTTCCCGCAGCTCGCAGCGAGCCAGCTCTTCTCTGGCCTCGGCTTGTCTTCTTGAGCTGGCTCTGGATACGGCTCTCGATGCGGCCCGCCGGGTGGAACCCGCTGGTGCCAGAGTCAATGCTTGATCTGGCCGGCTGGCTGCGCTCGTCGACGTGGACTGCTCTATCGTTATCTCTTCGCCTGTGGTCCGGACTTCGGACGTAGTGGCGGAGGTAACAGTCGTCGTCGATTCCCCTCGCTGCATCCCGTTTTGTGACCTTGTGACTGGCATTTTCTTTTCGCAGTATTCAGTTCTTGATGACAACCGTTGCAGGATCCGGCGCTCGAAGGACCACTGTTGATGCCAACCCCCACGACACCTCAGAGACTCAGGCCTGCACAGGATTATACGTTTAGATGTTCGTTTGAGAACACCCGTGCAGTAACCAAAGTAACCTCGGCGCGGCTTTGAATACCGGTGGGGTTTGACTACGTACGTTATGTCAAGACGGTTCGACGTATCGCTGGCAACGCCTCAACCCACGCACCCCTGCTAGTGCGTAATTGTAGATGTTGTCTTGAAATGAAACTGCGCCTTGTTCTTGTTTCTTGCTTCGCCGATTATTCTTGGGTCCCAGTTCGTTGTCGGAGGAAAAAGAGGATTTTGCGTAGATCTCGCCGAGCTTAAGTACTCCAACAGTATACCGCGACGAGAGCTGCGCTTACAGACTCTGCGCGCGTATACCGCGACGAGAGCTACGCGACCCTTTTATTCGGCGAAGCATTTTATAATTTATTTAACTATATTTTCTTTACATATTTTACCTAACTTATTTATACTTAATTTCTACTTATGAGCTATCAACAATATTCATATTTAACCTATAGCTCACACTTAATACTATTTAAATCTACGAGTCGCCAACAGAGGGGTTCCGGGAAAGTTTTTATTTTTTGACATAATGTATTTGTTGTCTTATCAACTTTCTTTTTTTTATCTTACAAGCTAGACCGGTGTCCCGAATAGCAGAATAAGTGTTAAAAAAAAATAAAGAATCGACTGTTAGGCGGTACAATGTTCGCCAGGCCAGCTAGTAGTATATATAAATATTCTACCATTGAGCAAATGACACAACATTCAACACAAGGCAAAATTTATAAGCCTGAAGCCCAAGAAGTTTCTGGGTCAACGGGATGCTTTTAATAATGTAAAAATATAAAGTATACTATTATCACTCGTGTATAACAAAATAAATTAATGCTTATAAAACGCTGAAGGGAGTGCCTTCGTCTATACGGTTGGGGTTACTCTGACTCTTGACTAAGAAAGCCTGAGTGAGCAAATGTGCCTTGGCTCATACAAGACTAATGTATCACAATATCGCAATTAAGCCATAGTGGAATTGCCGTAAAAACATTCTTGTTACAAAATATTATGGAAAATACGTACATTTTATAATCTGAACTTAGAATCGCCAAACAAATATGTTCCACAATTTAATTACTGAGTTTATTACGTAAAGATGCCTTATAACTCAGTAATAAATTAAAAACATGGCTTCCCAACCGAAAACATTTTCAAACATAGCTTTAATTTAATGTGTTTTCTTTGTGAACTCGAAAATATGAATTATAATAATTACATGAATGTTTAATTTTCTCTTTCCTTTGTTTGCATATAACTTTACAAGAGTTTATTTTATATTATACGTATAAAAAATACTTATTATTAGGTTCGAGTTGGTAAAGTATACGTTCTAAAAAATTTAAGTTTCATTTTTTTCAGAGATATGTTTTCTTTCAAATATCAAATCAATAAGAAAATCTACATTTCCTTTCTTTTGCTTAAGAAAAATAAACAATATGTTGGTTTTTAAAACAATAAAAATAGATTGAACTAGCCAAATAATGAAAAAAGGGTGCGTGTACTTCTGTACGCGCGTAAGAAGTTATACTTCTTTGGCATTATTAATAATACAAACGGATAATTAACCTCAATTGTATTGAAGCACTTAGGAAGGTTGATGAGCACAGTTTTTTCACAAATACTTTCTTATATTAATTAGTATTGATTTAAATATTCAATTTAAATGACTTCTGATTATAATTCAGACGCACATATAAAATTCGCACTTGTATTAAAACAAAATGAAAACACGTGTTCTAAATGTAGAAACTCAAAGCATGTGGATAAATATTATAAATATGAATACACAGTGAACAGAGGCGGCGTGCGTACCAACATGCGCCTCTAACTTCATTCTGTTAATTTTGTGTCACGGTGCGCGCTGCGTAAAATTTCACTGTCATCAATTTTTCATAACGCGCCTAAAGAATGTATAACTTCAATTAGTGGGCAACTTCATTCTGTTAATTTTGTGTCACGGTGCGCGCGCATCGTAAAATGTCACTCTCATCAATTTTTCATAACGCGCCTAAGAAGTATAACTTCAAAAATATAAAGCTTGCCCTGGGGAACAAAGTCTTAACGCACTATTATGACTGTTTTAATGTTTTGTCATTTTTGAGTTCCTTGGTGATGTTCTAACCTGTAAATATTTTTCAGAATCATTCATTTTTTTATAAAAAACACGAGGATTCTACGACTTTACGGGATATTATTTTGTGCACAATGTTAGTACTCGTTTACCCTATTTTGCTTTCCTGAAATAGATAGCAACAACCATAGATATTTTGAGTTTAGATGTAATTCTACCAAATAATCATGAAAGTTAATGCGAAAATTCAAAAACAAATAAAGAGTGGTAATAATATGTCTCTGTTTCACCAAGGTCACAATATTTCTGCGAAAAGAGTTGTTATAAATTATTACGTTTTAGATATTCGTCAAAACGTGCCGTCATGTTAAATGTATGTTTAATGTGCGGTTACTGTGTCGTCCGTAATTATGTTTAAACAGAGAAATAATCGTTAAACGCTTTTGGTCTTTAGTCTAATTTGATAAATTACTGTAATGTACATTTAGTTATTTTTTAACTATATACATTAAATACATAACAACAATGTTAAACCGTAAACTAGGAAAAATAGCTTTCATTTGATATATATGTATATGTAATGTACTCAGTATTCAAGTTTCATTGCTTTCTTTTATTTTTCCTGAAATAAAAAATTGCTTTTACGACTTTGTACCCCAGCGCAAGCGATATGTTATGTCTATGACGTGTAAGACCGTTGAACGTGCAATAGTTAATTGATTAATTTTTGTTTTATTTTATATAATAGGGGGGCAAACGAGCTTGCGGGACGACCAAAAAGGGCAGTCTGCGCAGCCCATAGACACCCACTTTTAGTGGGTGCGTTGCCGGCCTTAGAGGGAGGAGTAGCCTCGCTTTTTAAACATTTGGAGGTCGTATCTCTGAGGGAAGATCCCCCGGAAGCCGATTCCACAGTTCGCTAGTTCGCAAAAGAAAATGCCTTGTGAAACGGACTGTGGAAGACCTCCAACCATCAAGATGATGCTGGTGAAATTTAGAGGTCGTTCGGCTCGTACGGTGTTGAAAGGAGGCAGGAGGGATCAACCCAAACAATTCTTCCGAACATTCTTCGTTACTATTAAATTCACCAATTGAAAAAGGATATACTTGCGAAACTATCAATATATCTACAATCAAATAATTATTTACAAAAAACCGCCTACAACGCATTTAGACGCAATAAATACATTTCAGATGTAAGACGATTAACCCGGCTTATCAAAAAAGCACTTTAAAACGTAGCGTTACACTACAATATCAGTTTTAATCAGAATAGGGAAATGATTTTTATTCGAAATTGGTTTTCCAATAGTCAAACATTAAAACCACTCCAGACGTAATAAATTTCAAGTGGGACGATTTGGCATCGAATTTACGTGAATATTACGTAGGATTGCAATTAAAGTATTAAAAGCACTTTGTTTGCTCTCAAAACTATTTATTATAATTATTTTGGTACATTAGTTGCTAAAAACGCAATTAATTTCTTTAATAAAACAGCATTCATATACATATTATAAGTAAATTTTACTTGTACCGTTTTCTTTTTTTCGTGGGGAAATGCGATACGCATACACTCCCGCGGCGTGGTTGACCTGGTGGGGAAGGGTGATGTGGGACTCGCTGTTGTGCATACCCACTAAAACCCCACGGCGCCACCAGCAATCGCCCGGGGCAGGACACGGTAACAGCGTAGCCTTGTCCGCATCCAGCCACGCGATCAACCGTTAATATTACGGTCCTCTACGGCCACGTATGATGTGGAATGGACCTTGACACAGCAAGGGCCTTTCAATCGGCCAATTCATCCTGTTTTATAGAGCTGGGGGAGGCCGGGTACAATGCTTGCAGGGATGCGTGAGCATCCCTTCTTTTGGACGCATGTGCCCCTGTTCACCCGCTGGAGCAACTGCGTGCCCAGGATTACACACAGGGTTGCACGGTGCAATGGCGACGCTGTGGTCTCCTACGGCGACGCGGGTGGGCTGCAGGATCATCCTCCCTGGCCCTCTCCGCCTCTTCCTTATGGTGCATGACGGCTTCACAGAATCTCTGGAAGATTTCCCACATGCCGTCACTGTCCGAGCTTGTAAATTTTTTTTTACTTGTACCGTGGATTATCTTACGACAACTTATTTAAATAGTGGTTAAGCAAACATGGCCATATATAACAATTATTGAGTTTGTTCCACCGAAAAATAATTTACAAGCTTTTGACTCTTAGACAATTGACGAAAGGTTTCCGAATCAATATATTTATTTATACCCACACCAATAAGGCCAGAAAAAAAAAAGTTATACAAATTATAGCCAATGTGTGGCCTCGATAAAAACGGACGCCGTGCACGAAGAATTCACTAACTCACCACTAATATATAATATAAGAGGTAATCTTAAACAAGAAAGCGTCCACAAAATATATATTTACACCTTTCAAGCTCAGACAGATATGGATAGCGGAAGTGCGGCAGCCATTATGGCTCTAATGACGTATGTCCGGTTACGACCGAGTCACGTAAGCAGTCCGAAAAACCTGAGTAAAAACCTTTGATTTTGTGGGACTTACGATATTTCACGATGGTTTAAAATTTTTACCCGTTTCCCTCCTATTACATAAAAGGTACAATACACACTATACACAAAACACACAATACACACAGAATCATAATTCTTCATAGCATTATTTCTGCTTGATGTTAAGGTGTAATCGAAGAGCAATATATTTGAGATATACAGGAATGTAAGATATAAATCGCGGAGATAAAACGAAACAGCGAACTTTGAGGATCTATGGCAGTTCTGCGCTATATATAACTTAAAGGGTGAATATTTTTGATTTATACGTGTCTTTAATTTATTTTTAAATCTCTATACAACATTTTACTCTTATAATTTTAACTCATTTAATTCATTTATTTAAATTTAAGTTTGAGTTGAGTTGAGTTTAAATTGCATACCGCAAAAAGTTTGTACAAAGTTTTACTAC
This sequence comes from Pieris melete, assembly GCA_963693345.1. Taxonomy (NCBI): domain Eukaryota; kingdom Metazoa; phylum Arthropoda; class Insecta; order Lepidoptera; family Pieridae; genus Pieris; species Pieris melete. Next base: position 82,746 of record CAVNZK010000356.1, on the reverse strand, counting down.
AAACTGAGGTAGATAAAGTTTAAGTGAACACACCCCAGTCGAAGTGTGAAGCCGCAGAGCGGAACCGGAAACCGAAGTTAGAGTTATGACGTCACGTCCGGTCTAGTAACAATTCTCTATAGAGATAGGGATGTTTACCCTTCGCTTCTATTATTTGTGAGACTATCCTTTAATTTCTGAGTTTCCGTGTTACAAGACCTAGGGAAATATTAAAATTAAAGATATATTTGCAAGATCAAAACAAAGGAAATTACGTTTAATTATTCTGAAGAATAATTTATTGTTTCAGTAAACTGCTAGGGTATGACTACAGACAGAATTAATAAATGGACCAGCTAACCTTGAAGGAAATATTTTTTATTAAAATAGTTTTGAATTTACTTTGAAAAATTATCTTATTTGCTACAATTTGATGTAAATGCCTTAACAACAAAATTGTGTTTGATATAAAAAATTTGAGTTAAGCACTTACCTCCTCGAATCTTGAGTGGTTGTACTAACATTGGATTAAATCGTGAAAAAGTAATGTGCGATTGTAGTCTGTAATTGTAGATAAACATTTTATCAAATATACTCAATTAAAATAATGAAGAGGTAAATAGATGCCTTCATAATATATAATATCAATATAAAGCCATTTTCGCCAAGCATCCAGCATATTTTCATGTTTTTCAACCAACCTTTTGACGGAATGACAAAAAGTCTAAAAGTTCCAGGAAAGTTATTGTTCGCGGCCAATATTTAAATGAAACCGGCTTTTGTTTTACTTTTAATTTTGGCCCAGATTACAGAATATCAAAATGTTTCTTTTACACAGTTTGTGTCATTATACTGACAATGCAAATAATTTCCAAGTGGGTCACAAAATTAATACAACAAAATGCCGTCTGAACTGTTAGGCCTAATCCTCTCTACGATTTTCGTTGTTTACTCTAGGTATAATAATTAGGCACATAGGCTGATGATATAAAAGCCAATATTTAGAAGCACCAACAGCGTAAAAATACGTTCACTAATTAAAACAGGTCTTCAATTGAAATCCAATTAAATTGTTTACGAGAGAACAGGTTTCTTAAAATGGGTCACCTCAAGTAGGTATTTGGCAGCTTACAAACACCGCCGACGTATGCCAACGCACGCCAATATTCTCCGTCTTTGTAACTTGTAATGTTTATATATTTCTATTTATTTTATATTTTATAAATTAATAATTTTATGATGCTAAATATATACGTATAGTAGGAAGTATAAATTGCTATTTAATATACATTTGTGGTAGCGGTCGTTTATGATAAATGAACTGTTTTCTATGCCTATCGTATCAAAAAAGTTTAAACGCTGTCACATGAACACGTGAAACCAAATACATATGTCTGCGTGATGATAATATTCCAATACCATTCAACTCTCTATATGTATTGGCCTCAGATTGCGTCTGTTCCTTGAATTATTTGTATTCTAAAGGCCAGTAGGTAGTTTTCTGTGCCATACATACAAAAATGAGAGTCACTCACAATTTAAGACTCTGACACCACTGTACCAAACATTCAGTAGTGTCAAAATTATAAGGTACGATATTAGGATGTGAGATGATTGAAATGAGAGTCGTTTGCTTGTCCACTCTACTAACACTTAATATTGTTTGAAAAGTCAAAATTGTAAAGTTTATATGTGTATAAAGTAAATGTGTGTATGTGTATAACCCTAATAACAAGTGACGTGGCTTGTCATTAGAAGTGCTGGTTAATTTAGTTTTCCTCTCAGGCGCTACTAATTATAAGTAATCTTCAGTTTAATCAATGCGTAATTACCGTGACGCAAAGTGATGATTAGTTGCCCAACTAGTTGCTCGATGAGTGGAATCGCATAACACTATGCGAGAGATATGAATTGTACAAATAAACAAAATTTAGTTGATTTGTTTATTTTATAAAAAAAAACAACCTGCCTCTACATCAGCATTAAATAATAAAACCAACTAAGGGCTTAAAACAAGAGTAGTTCAAAACTTAGTTGCGATCGTCCTGACCCATGTCCCAAAATATTCATTCATCATTCATGCCTCTACTTAAACATGTAAGTATACTTAATGTCAATCAAATTTTTATATCGTTTATTTCATATTAGAATGCAATTTAATAGGAATTACAATTCTTATTATTATTCAAAGCAAACCCTTGCATTTATTATCTCTTATTGACGTATTTTCATAGTAGTGTTCCAGAGTTGTAGCACGTAGAGCGGTGCCGCGTAGCACGTAGCAATGATGAACCGTAGCACGTAACACATAGTAGCTAATTCATTATTGCGAGATTGTTTTAAGCTTTAATTTGACTGTTTCTTACTAATAGAACACTTTAAATTTCAACGTCAAATCGTAAACTTTATATAAATTATACATCACAATTAAATCAAATCTAATTACTTAAAAAAAAAAGGATATAAAAAATAGCCTTGATTCGAGTACTAAATTAAATTACATAAGGTCCATGGCATAATATTTTACACTAGCACTCAACCTGCGATGGAATGAAGGCAAAGGCGTTCTTCTGAATTTGAAGATCGCCTTCACTCCTGGAAAATTGTGGCTAGGAATAGAGAAGTGGAAACTTGTCTTTATTCCTAGCCACAATTTTCCAATCCTGCCCAGCTATCACTTTTATTCCATCTTCCCAAGTTTCTGTTGGGCATCCTCTCTTTCTTCTCTCCACTGGGTCATTCCAACTAAGATTCTTCTTGGCCCATATGACCTGCCCAATTCCACTTTAACATTTTAGTATGTGTTACGATGTTCTTTATATTTGTAAGGCTTCGTATTACACCGATTTTAACCTTCTCTTTTAGTTTCAATTGAAAAATCGAACGCTAAATCGAAATATAATTACGTACTTCATAAAATGAAAGACGAACCAAATAATTATGACGTTCACAATGACCTCAACATCGCTAAGCTTTTAAGCTTCATGAAAGCTCTAGATGAGCTTACTAATTCTTTGTTTCTGGGTCGGTGAGATTTCGAAACACGTATAAAAATTTAACAGTTTCTGTTTTATGGAACTCAATATATGGTAAATAAATTATGTTTGCATTGTATAAATCGTAAGTAAAATTGTATGTTTTAAAATACAAAAATTATCGAGAGTATAAGTCATTCCGTATATATTAATATTTCAATTTTTTTATATATATTTTTAAAGTTAAATATGTTGATCTACATCCGACAAGTTGCACAACCGGTGGAGTAGTTAATCCAAAAATCCTTTGCAGATTTTCGTGTGCAGAACGCCGGGCTTCAGTCGCTAACGGTACGCGGCGGAAGTCGCACGCATCGACGCCCTTCTGATGTCCTTTTCCCAAAAATCTTCTCTATTATAACTTAAAACTAATCTTTAATCTCTACCTTAATAGTCACTCTCACTCTCTATATAAAAATTAACTTAAAAACTTTTAAATCTACAGGTGGGCGTTGAGTTGCGCGAAAATTATCCGGATATCCGGTATCAAATTACGAAATAAATGTGGCTTTTTGTCTGTGCTGTGATATATTGAATTATTCATTCGTTTGGTTACTTCAATTCATAAGGTAACTGTAGGCATAGAGGTTATAAATAGAGACCTTCCTGCTAAAACGTCTTGTCAAATTTGTTATTTAAATGAAGTAGATAAATAATTCATGGTGAAATTATGTCAACTTTCGTTAGGAAATATGATGATATGTGACCTTTACGAAACAGTATTACATATTTCGAATAAAGTATTGTATTTTCTATAAAGAAAAATAACACAATTTAAAATTAGGAATTTATTCATGATACTGGTGAATAGTCCAATTTCAACTTCTTTGTCTTAAGTGAGCCTTCGGTATTGATGCAATGGGCTGGCATAATATACGACTTTTTTATTTCGCGTCTCAAGACATGACAAATATATCTGTCTACTTGGCACATATTCAAGAATTTTTATAAAGAATATAAACATAACGTAGACATCTTCCAATTTAGGAATATAGGCCAAACTAATAGGTGTTCTTTATTTACTAAATTCAATATCGAAACTTATAAGGTTAAAACGTATTATAATGTTACACCGCATACGAAATATACTAATATACACATTTACTGTTCTCCACGTTAAGGCTAACAAAAGATTTAGTAGGAAACAAAAGAGAGTCACAGTATTTCTTTGTCAACAAGAGAGAACAGTCTTGAATTTTTATGAGGCCCGGTAATAGTTCCCTAAACTGACTCAATTCGATCGGTTACTAAAATAACACATACAATTACTGTTATACTAGAATAACTCCTAAATACTCAAGAATATATTTATTTACTTTTGTTCTACTATAGATTGTATGGAGACATACATTTTATAAAGCTATTAGCATAGTTTATTTAGTGTTTGATACCAACAATTTGTAATTACATTTACAAAAACACTAAAGAGATAAATTTGAATTCGATTAATCAAGCTCTCATCGAGATGATAAAATAATATTGAATAGCTCTTGAAAGTAACTTTGAAATACTCGTGGTTTTAAATGAATAATCAAAATGTACTTAATTTACATTGCCAATTTATTACGTTAATAAACTCGAGTATCATAACAAAGAGAACCAGGAGAACACCTTTAGTTATATAATTAAAAATTTGAAACAAGAATTTCAAATAAACTTTTAATTAGGCACGCAGACATTGGTTACTTATTTATCTATATATAAAAGTTACAGATTGGTACTTCATGAATACATATATAATGTAATACTTGAATAGGATCAGACATATTTGGTTATGAGGACTCTTTACCCACACGAAATAACTTCTCAGGTAACATCTGCGTTGAAGGACTATCGGTAATATAATATTATGAACTGGAACTAGAACTAAAACCATAGAATCATTCTTACTAAAATTGTATTATTAATTCAATACTCAATTAAGGTCTGCACTTATTAACAATATACTTTTTCCTTTACATACAAAGCGTCCAAAATTCTCGTCATAGAAATTTTACGTCCTACAATCCCATCTTGAACCCAAGCTCTTTGCTAAGATCTATTAAAATTAAAAGTTTTGGTGTGCATTAATTAAGTATTCTTTCTGTAAATACTTGCAATAAGAACAACCAAAAAGTGATAGTGATATGCGTAAGAGAAAACAGGTTTGTGAGTTTCATTTGAGAGTAATAAAATAGAATTAATTTACAAATCAAATTTACAATACTGTGTTATATCTGGATGAACCCATATATGTAAATAATCATTATCATTAGCGAAAATTGATCCACCAATTATGTCGTATAAAATGTTTTATCGGTGTAATCCTGTCGAAAGGAAGCTAGGCGTCCATGAAGACTTTATGTTCCTGGTTTATGTTGATTGCTTCACAAACAACGAAAGGCAGTGTCTGTATTTACAGCATAATGCATATTTAAGAGCTGTGTTACGGGTTTAAATGTTCTTTAGCACTTACGGAAAGTCCGAAAAACAAAATATATATTCTGAATCACGTCTGCTTGTTAAATTGGGTTGACGAATCTTAACAATAAATTTGTATCATTCATTGTGTATCAATCAAACATATCTGTTGGCAATATCTTATCGTTCAGCTTAACACACTTCGTATCAAAGGGTTATTAGGGCCAACCTGTTATACGAATGTGAGACTTGGATGTTGACTATCAAAGATGGGAATATAATATCTGGTTTTGTTTTTTGTTACGTTATAACACAAATTAGTTCTTACTAATATATAGTTATTCAGAGGTTGTTGTATTCTCATTTCCTTCTTCAAGTTTTGTTGAGCGTGTTAATATAATACCATGCTTTCGTATTTTTTCGTGTAAATTGTTCAAGTAATTTATTTATTATATTTAGTAAATTTGTCGAATCACTGCTCCACCTAAAAACAGCGCCAATTTGTTTTCTATCGTTCTTTACGACTTGTAAATAATTTGTACCTACTTTCATTCATTAAAGGTTAAAGAGCATGCGCCACCACATTATTGCATGGTACACCATTGCCGAGTGATGAAAATATGTAGATTTTTTTTATGATAGGATAAAAAAAACAATATAAATCAAACATTATAGTATATACAATATACATACATGATTTATTCTTAACCTACCCACAAGAGAACAAATTATCAAACCAGCTTTCCTCTATAAAAGTCTTATTTGAAAAGTTTCGAAGATTCAGTTTTATACACAGAGCCTTATTTAGAAGTTTCCACATTTACATAACTATGTCCCAACTTCAGCTTCGAATTATCGAGAATCAATGAATCTTATTATAGCCTTATACTGGTCCCACGGTACCGACAGAAATCATGAATAATAATTTTTCCTTTCCCGATCTTTATTTATGAAATTTAAATATTCCTGCTTTCATTAGCCTGAGTATAATACAATTAATCAATCCATAACTAAAATTATTTCATAAAGACTCTGACATTAAAATAAAATAAAATATGTTTATTATGGAATATAAGATACAGGTACCATATATTCCACGTCATAAATTTGAATCGGTAGACTTCCCTACTCATCGGCATTGAAGACAGAGGTACACCGTCCGGCCGAGAGAAAAGGCCAGTGTAAAAAACTCTCGGTACTCTTTTAAAATAGCAAATCAACATACATCATTCGATGATATGATCAAGCTTTGAAATTAGAATTGTCAAATGTCTCAACAAAATCTAAATATTTTGCAGGATGATTGTTAAACCAACGCTGATTTCGAATATTGACTCAAGAGTTGGATTCAATGAATACTTTCTAACTAAGTGCCGATTCCGAAAACATTCAAAACGTAACCTTATTTTGAACTACATAGTTTTAAATGACATTTGATCCATGACCAATAAGGTTTTGCTTTATTTTGTGGTGCGAATTAGTAATCCATTGCGTTTTTAATACAAAGAAATGTTTCAATTTTATTACACGCTTACTTAAACAGATTAAATAAATAAATTTTCCATTAAAATAATATGTTTTTCTGATAGGCCTAATCACTACATACGCTTTGACCAACCGAAAGTACTTGCGAAAGAAAAAAGATTCTTCCCAAGATTGGTACGCGAAGCCATTGAAATCAAAAAACACCCCAATTTCAATAGAGAAGACGGCCTAAAATTGTCAAACACCTGGGATCCAATAATATCCAAGTTTCATTTTTCGTATATATTATTGTTTATCTATGTAATCTGTTTTGGCTTTTTGTACTGTCTAAGTGTTTGTTTTGTAATATTATGTATGTTAGCTGTAAGATTACTTATAATTAAATAAATTAATTAATTAAAATCTCAAGAAAAACAATCGGCGAAAATAGAGGACTCCGTGAGCCATTTTTTGCCAAAACCCTCCATCTTTTAGTCGATACCAACTTCGGGGACATAAATACAGATAAGGCAACTTTCTCTACAGCTGTGATACTTTTTGACATCCAACATCTTTTGTCTTCAGTCACCGTGACCACGCACGCTGTAAAGCACGCGAAACGTCGGATAAATTTAAAATTATGTTAAATAGTTTTAAATTTATAATAATACATAACTTCAATCCGGTTAAAAAGTTTTTTCTTTAAATGAGCAATATTGATTTAAATTGTGTTTTATCTGAAAGTTCCATGAACATTAATAGAACATCAAATGATTTTCTATTTCTATTAAATTGATAGTTTTCTGCGCTATCATTTTATTTTAACACGCGTGCAGTCTAGTACACCATTAACATTTCTAAGACAGATATTTTTATATCCTCGTAATTCACAAAACTCTCATCTATGTGTAAAAAATCGTGAAGGTATATCTCTATTAATTCTTACCCACTTTAAGAAATGTTTGTGATTACGCATTGAACTTGTGGTTGGGTACTTTAATAAAATATGAATATATTTTATTTATATATGTAAGGAAAACGTCTCAGTTGTAAAGATACGTTACAACTGAGACGAGGTCAGATCAAAGACGGACACACAATGTTGATAAAAACCGCCTTTGAATCGTTCAATCCTGTTAATATAAGTTCTATAGAAGGGAGACCAGCCGACAGCCGAACTGAGATGATAAGTAAAATAACACCATTCTACACAGCGAAGAATATCATCGCAAACATTAAAAAAAATTGTGATGAATGTGAAATTTGTATAAAAAACAAATCAAGGAGGAAGTCGAAATATAGCTTAATGTCACATCTGGGTCCACCAACACGCTCGTTTGAAATTATTTCTATTGATACCATTGGATGCTTTGGAGGATCACGGTCGACAAAAAAATACTTACACCTTTTGGTCGATCATTTTACAAGATAAGCATATATTTTATCATCAAGAAATCAAAGCTCCAGTGATTTTATTAAACTAATTAAAAATGTGACAGAGCTATAATATTGATATGGTACTAACCGATCAATACCCTGGCATAAATTCTAAAGAATTTAAAGAATTCCTAATAAATGAAAATATACGAATGGTTTTCACTGCTGTGGATTCACCTTTTTCAGATGGACTTAATGAAAGGCTTAATCAAACTTTAGTCAATAAGATAAGATGTAAAATAAATGAAAGTGATAAAAAGATAGCATGGACTACTTTTGCACAGAAATGTGTGAAAAATTATAACGAAACGGAACACACAGTTACGAAATTTGCTCCAAAATACCTTTTGGAAGGCAAGAATGTGAATATCCTACCATGCGAATTGAAAACAAGATGCACAGAAGAAGATTTGAAAAGAGATAGGGAACCAGCTCTGGAGAACACAATAAAATCTCACAATTATAATAAAAAATTATACGACCGGCACAGGGAAGATTATAAATAGGAAGAAAATGGATGAATTGAGTATTGGTCCATACAAAATACTGAAGAGGATTTCCAATTCAATATTTGAAGTTGATACCGGACGCAAGAAAGCGGAATCAAATTTCTACCACATTACATTTTATCTGTCGATGAGTAACAGTTACATGTAATTGTTACTCTCGGTTAGATGTAAGGAAAACATAATATATTTTCCTATACAAACTCTTTTTATATTTTATTTTTCTTCTTTGCCGTCTGATCGACGATGTTTAATTTGTCACTTGACATAATATATAGAAACGCAGTTGCGCCTTATTTATTCCCAGTACTCGTATAAGCGATTGATACCATTATATATAATATATATAAATATATTTTTCAGACCAATACTAGTTATAGTACCAGTTCTTCAAATACCAATAATTAAAATTTATGTAATGTATTCTGATGCAAATAATTTAAAAAAAAAAATCCACGTCCTGCATCCTCTTTTAAAATCATGTAGACTCATTGTATATGGGTCTTGTTAGTCCCTAAGAAACCTCGGTATGCTATAGTTCAACCCTTTATGATTCTCGTCATCAAAAAGATTCATGTTCACCTTCGACTGGTTTACAAGTTGTAAGAAAATAGTATAAAATATGTCATCATATAAAAAACCAACAACTTATTGTCTCAATGGCAACCGTCTCAGCGAGGTTAATATAATTAAAGATCTAAATTAACTTTTGAACCACAAATCTACTAGTCAAAAAAGCTTTTGACATGCTCGGATTAATTATAAGGAACAAAACACCAATTCTGTGAATAGTAAGAAGGAAAAAAGAACAAAAGTTAATGTCAATATATTACTTGGTAGGTATTTTGGGGTATTAAATCGTTACATATTTATATAAATTTGAGATAATAAAGATTGTAAACAATATCTATGCTATTAATTTATTCATGAACATTACAATCAGACATTTAGATTAATTAATATTTAGTGATTAAATCAAATAATTACTGATTAAGCCTGTTCTTCTTCCTGCACTGCCTCTTCTTCGAATTGGTGTTTCATATTCCAGGCCTCCCATTCCTCCCCTTCCTTGATGATTCCGGATCAGCTGCATTTGCTTCGTTGGCCGCATTTTCTTCGTTTGCCGCATTTGTTTCGTTTGCCGCGTTTGACGCATTTGCTTCGTTTGCCGCATTTTCTTCGTTTGCCGCATTTTCTTCGTTTGCCGCATTTGCTTCGTTTGACGTATTTGCTTCGTTTACCGCATTTGCTTCGTTTGCCTCGTTAGCATGGGATCCTGGTGGTGTAGCGATAGACAACGCAATTAGAGAAAAAAATGTGATACCTGGAATTAAAAAAAAATGTTTATGTTAGGACTTTCTCACGTTTCATCGGATTTTTCACTGATTCATTTAAATATTTTTTATTTTTACCACATTTTGCCAATAGTAAAATAAGGACGACATAAAGATCTTAATCAATTTAGAAGTATTTCATATTTAAAAGTTGCATTTTAAGTTTCACAATTTTATTTAATAATTGATTTGAAAATAAACTACCAAAAATGCAGTATGTATACTCACACAAAAGTACCTTCATTTTGAAATTTGCTACAACAGTTGTCACAACTTGAATTGAAGTGTAACAGAAACAAATTGCTGTCGCCTTTTATTCGTTTTCTTCAAGGCCAATACTAAATACTAAATAGTAATTAAAGTTGTGTATATAATGTATATATATAATTAAAATACTAATACATTTTAGGATGTAATTAATTTTTAATTCCAACACACAAAAATACAGTATTTACAATTTATTAAACTGAAGTAATAATAATAATTAAAAATGTATAAATAGATCATTTAAATTAATTGTACCTACCGGCAACATTTACACTTACACAGCGAGGACGCTGTATTGCGATACTTATTCGTTGAGCGAGGAAACCACCAGCTCTGGGGTCACCGTTACCATGCGCCAACTGAAATATTTAATTAGCGCCTGTGCACTTTAACCTCACGGCCCAAGAGTCTCTACTCCAAAGGTAGGTGCCGACTAAAATCTTTAAAAAAATATATTTATGAGATACCATTGTCATCTTCTGTTAATGTTACAGAACGTGAGAATCTATCAAAGAAAATGATTGAATATGTTCCCAAGTTTCGTGATCAAATCAAATCGAATTAAAAAGGTAACAGAGAAACATCACAAGGGATGGCGATTAAGCTATTTGTCTTTTGTGAAATGTGTAAACTATCAAACATATTATATGTATGAATACAGGAATTTGACAACCACTACATAGTATGCAAATACGAAGACTTTTATTTGAAACATTGTGAGGAAAATAGTGCAGTGCAATATATTACACATAATGCGAGTGTATTCGTTAATAGGGACATGTTAATTTCAATTTCCATTCTTTTCTTTGCAAATCGAAAAAAAAGTAAGTCAATATTGTTAACTTTTTATCCGTGTTACCGATAAAAAATTACGTTCAACGCAGGCCCTTAGTTTTAATGTGTAAATACTTATTTCATTTGGTTCAAAAATATCTGACTTTTATACACAATTAAAAAATTCAAAAGGAACTAGCGGCCTGTTATTTATATTACTCCCACTGACACGTATTATTTTGATATAGCCTTTATAGTACGGGAGGTAGCAACGTTTTCGAGAAAGAATTTCAGGTGAGCTGATTTTGTGATATGTCTTCCTTCTTGCACATCCGGTTAGAGTCTGGGCAATCTGGCTGGCGGAAGCGGTTGCGTTCATTAGTGCGCATCCTATCTGTCCAGGTAATAATCCTGGATTTTAAAAGCATTTTAAGAAGCGTAATTTTTAATTTTTCGTTTTTAAATAAGTCTACCTGACGGCTGACATACTTTTTTTATTGCCAGACATTTTTCACATTGCTACTAACTATGTGCCAGACGCGATTTTAAGTTTTTTTTTATAAAAATTTCAAAGTATTTTAGAATGTCTGTAATTTTAATGTTATGTATGAGTAATTGTTCATTTAAATAAATAATACACGAAGTTTAATACTTGGGGAAAAATACCTAATGGAATGATAATACGTAAAACTAATTAATTTTTTATTGTTAAATAAATTGACAATTTAAATTCAGTTCGCTATAAATGTTTATTGACTTTTTATATTGCTAGTTGATCTGGTTCTAGGTCGTTGAGGTAGTCCTAATCTAGGAAATTAAACACTCCAATGATGACTTGATTCACTATAATTCACACACTTATTTTACGTAAACTGTATAAGTTCAAACTTGAACAAAGGAAAATTGCCCGTGCGCATGTGTTACAACCTCTTATCATCTTTTCCCCACTCCGACTCGACCATCCCACTTCGGGCAGTTGCTCGAGTCAATTCGTAAACAACCGAACGAAAAACTCTTAGTACTCTTTTAAGATAGCAAATCAATATACATCATTCGATGACATGATCAAGCTTTGAAATTAGAATTGTCAAATGCCTCAACAAAATCTAAATATTTTGCAGGATGATTGTTAAACCAACGCTGATTTCGAATATTGACTCAAGAGTTGGATTTAATGAATACTTTCTAACTAAGTGCCGATTCCGAAAACATTCAAAACGAAACCTTATTTTGAACTAGTTCTTTTTAATATCTCTTGGAGCACTGAAGTAGCAAGTTTTCATATGACACCTCAACGTTAAACATAAAATACAGATAAATAATTAAAGTGAAGAGGTAAACTTTATCCGTAAACAAAAGATTAGATTTTTTTTTTATTATTTATTTATTTAGTTATTAGAATTCAACGAAAACTCACCGTTCTCTCCATTACTTTATTCCAATCAAATCAAAATCATTTATTTATTTAGGTAACACGCTTGCACTTATGAACGTCAAAAAGAAATATACATTATCTAAATGCTTCTAATTTTACATTTACATTTAGAACGGAAAAGAAGACCTGGCAATAAACTCTCCGCCACTCTTTTTAATCGCCAAGTTTTTTGTTTTACAATATGTTTGTAAGGAGCTGCAACCATTACACCATGTTCCACATGACATCTTAAGTAATTAATAGTTAAAAAAACAATAATAATAACAAAGAAAAATTAAAAAACAAATATATTTTGTTCTCTATCAGCAGTAGGCATGGTGAAATAGGGGCACGCACTTACATTTTCGTGGGAACAACACGCAAATACATAGTCGAAATAACTAACTACAAGTACTAGGTACAAGTCCCGTTCACGAGTATGACGCATGGTCAGCCATCGGCCTAATAAAAAAGGAAATTCCCTTTTTTGTAAAATGAATAAGTGTGATGTCATGTCGCTGTTCCCCTGCTGTATTTATATTTAATTTATCAGTCGACGGTCAGTTAAATTTACTTCGAAAAAAGGGAAAAAGGCTTTTCATTTGGCATGCTAGCCCTGGTCTCGAACCCAACAAGATTATATTAATAAGATATTTATTTAAATAAGCTAAATTTAGCTTTATAAGTAACTTTTTTACTTTAAATCCGACTCCTTTGACTACTGAAAAAACTTTATAATTTCATTGCTAAAGTTAAAAACTCAACACAATTTCCGTGGAAAATCTTTTCTGCCATTTCAGAATATACCCTAAGGATTTCTCACATCCGTAAATCGCATTGGAAAAAAGTTTCCCAGATATAACGTTATATCTTTTGAAAGCTTAATGTTGGATAAACTTAATTAAAAAAACGGATAATTGTGATAAAAACTGCACTGGATTTAAAAGGTAATTAGTCTTTACTTCGTAGCTCAGTTGCTCAGGAACTTCTTCAACGACTTTAGAACTAAACTGTTGGGCTTTGTATCAGAGGAGGATAATAATTAAACATCGAAACCGTTGACACCAATTTTTGTTATAACTAGAATCTAGAGGGTTTTAAACATAACGTTTTTACTCGTAATGCTTAGCATAGTTAAATAATAGGTAAATTGATCAGCGGTAACAAACAGGTACTTTTAAAATTAATACCGCACACGCAATGAAATTGTCAGGTAGTTATTTATTTATTAACACTCCGTAATCTAATATATAAAATTCTCGTGTCACAGTTTTCGTTGCCATACTCCTCCGAAACGGCTTGACCGATTTTGATGAAATTTTTTGTGCTTATCCGGTATCTATGAGAATCGGCCAACATCTTTTTTTCATGCCCCTAAATGTTAGGGGTAGTCCACCCGTAGATTTTTATTTTTATTTTTTAGACAAAATTTTTAATTTCTATTTTTTTATGATACAACATACAAAAATACATACAACCCCTAATTTTCACCCCTCTACGATCAACCCCTATTTTTATTATAAAAATCATATACATGGCAAAACGACGTTTGCCCGGTCAGCTAGTATGTACCTACTATAATAATTTAAATAATTAAATAAAAATGGCAACTGGCGGCCTTATCGCTTTCGAGCAATCTCTTCCAGGCAACTATTGTAAGAAAAAAATCAGATAAATAAGCGCAAGAAGTTCAAAATTACATGATATAAAGTTATTTAGACAAATTTAATAGGAAGAAAGCAAATCAATTATGTGTTGTATGCTGTGGTTGTCTCTGGCAGAATGAGAAGAGCTGTGGAACACGTCTGCCCCACAGCATAATGCTAAGCCAGGTCCAGTTACAACCTATTATTAATACTATTTTATTAATACTATTTTGTGTGTTTCTGTGTGTGTGTTTCGAAACCGACACGTCTTAGGCATCTGCCTCACCGGGACTCTATGGCCAGGTCGCCAGCGACGTTACATAATAAAGAGACTATGAAAAAGCAAAAAAGTGCTATAGTATGCTAATTAGCCAGGTAGCCAGCGTCGCCAGTCGCCGCGATCGATGCGGAGCGGTCACCTCTGGCAACTTGGCGACGTCGCCAGTCGGTAGCCAAGTGAGTTAGCCGGCATACATCTTTATAATTTGAACTAGTCGGCGACGTCGCTGGCCACGTTGCCATGGCGTCCCGGTGAGGCAGAGGCCTTTAGACCCAAAAAGTCGACACCGTGTGTCAAGCACAGGAGGTTGATCACCAACTTGCCTATTAGATTGAAAAATGATCATGAAACAGATTCAGAAATCTGAACCTAAAGAGGTTGTGCGCCACTGTTTTTATTTTATTTATTTTTAAAAAATAGGGCGTACAAATAAGGAGCACACGAGTGAATGAGTATTTTATGAAATTCTTTTGAAAGACGTGTGCTGCACGTGAGAGGTCAACAGCGGCCTAATGAGACCACATCTTGAGTTGACTAATGACTCGTGACGTCAACTTACATCTCTACTTTATTCTCTCCTACTTCTCTTATGCCCACGAACTACAAAACGCTATCTGTATCTACTCAATTTAGCATTTAAAACTATATAATCTTATCATAACCGTAAAGTACATATATTCAAGTTTATTTTGATGTATGATAATTAAAGAAATATAATATAAAAATAAAGTACTTACGATATAATTGCTGAAACTCCGAAACACTTGTTGCCAAAATTCACAAGAACGAGTCAATTGAGTTTGGAATTTTTTTTTACAGAGAACTAATAATATTTCATTGCCATCTGTAGTTTATTGGGTGAACTATTTCCTAAGCTATCATTGTACGTCGATAAAAACGTTTATTTCTAACCACAGTTTCAACTAGATGTCATTTTCTTAAACTTGTCGTTTTGGATACTGTAGTATCCATGTACGGATGCCGCCATTATTTTTTTGGATACTGTAATATCCACGTACGTGAGAGTGGTTATCTAATAATTCACGTATGTTGCGTAATAAATAAAGTGTTTTATTCTCACACGAAATATTTTTATCGGAAACAGTATTTTATTTCATACTAGTTGAAAAATCGTTTTTTAACTGCCAATAGCAATGATTGATGAAATCTACCTGTCAGTTGGAATTTCCGTTTCGAATGCCGATATAAATATAATTTGCATTGGAAATAAGAGTACAGAAATAAATGGCAGTTTGACAAACCTGCGGTTGATTGGACAAATTGACGGACAGATTCTATTTACATATATTAATCTCTTACAGCTTCAGAATGCTGTAAGCGACATTACACATCACACACATACGAGGGTTTGCTATGTAGAAATAGTCTTAGATATAAAGAAGGAAAAATATCATTTACACATATTACATCAATTTATTTTATTCCTTATTTCATATGGTATTTTCATATAATAACACCACAAAATAAGTGTAATTTGATAAAATATTGCCGACACAAAAATCTTCTTTTGACTGAATGTCGGATTATCTTTTGAAACCATTACTTTCAACAATATTATCTAAAAAAGCTTGTATTATTTCTAAACACGAATGAATTCTTTTCAAAACATCACCTCTTAACCTTTCAAGAACGCAATGCAAATTGAAAATAAATGGAATGCGAGCGAAACGTAGTGGGAGACGTCGCATATCAACTTTTTGCTGAACAATATCCGAATGGCAGTTAAAAGACAATTTACAGTATTTTTAAACGAAATAAACTTGAGCTTTTTATTTTCTGCCAAAGCTTTAAAAAAAAGAAAAAAAAAAAAAAAAGTTTCTGTCAGGTTTAAAAATACTTCTGAATACTTATATTATTGTAAAGTAAGTAATGTGATTTTGTGCTAGCAAATAGATTGAATCAGTTATTACTTATCATTATTTTAAATAAATAAAGTGATAATCAAAGTTTCAGTGCCTCATTTAAGTCCATTTAAGTGTAGATGTATACACAAGTTAACTAATTGTAACAATGTGTGCGTAGTGTGTGTGTGTGCGACATGAACACGGTGCAAAGCTCGGGCGGGGGTCATGGGACCATCAAGAAGGACCATAAGCATGAGGTAAGTACTAATTTTTGTATGGGTTAAACTTTCCAATATGGACCATCGATATTTGAGTGTTGTTTTTTGGGTGGAGGGGCGGGAGGACTACCCCCCCCCCCCCCCTGTTCCATCCCCACCCTGCGGAACGCCATGGTTATCGAGATATTCATGGTTAAAGGTGTAAGGTTAGAATGGCAACGATTTAGCAATCCGTCACCCGAATTTGATATGTGAGTGTCTCTGTACCTTGATTGGAACACCTCCAAGTGATTTCTTCTGCCGGAGTTGCGTCTATGTATGATGTGAAGTGATTTAAACTTTTGTGTAATGTATTGAAATTCGTAAACATTTTCTATTGGTTATTAGAGATGTGACATTCTGCATAAAAAATAGTATTTATAATTAATCGATTGTTTTTCTTAGCAACAAAAATCGGTTGATAAAAGTAATGTTTTTTTTATATCTATCGATTATTTCCTCACCACTTTCACGCGCCATAAACAGTTATTTAAAAAATATTAATACACTAACCTAACCAAATTGAACTAGATAATAATTGGTTTTTTGGACAGCTCCGGTTGGGTAGGGCAGACAAGACCACGTGGATAGTGGGGGCTCTGATTCAGTTTTGGATATAAAATAAGTATTATTAAGTAAGAAGAATTAGATAGGTAATGCAGAAAGTTGCAAATAATGAAATACAAGTACTACTTAGGAAATACAAACGAGTAGGTATCGATACTATCAAAATTTTCGGACCCCACACTAATTGAAACGTGAAGTGATTGACGTTTGACATCAATTATTTGTCAAAGTTATTTTGTAATTCCGTGTTATTTCGCTTAAAGTTCAAGACGTTGAAATCAATAACAAAAAATGGGAGAAATATCTGGGTCTTAGAATGGATACAAATTTAAAATGGAACTTTCATATATCACACATAATTACCAAACTAAAATCACTTATAGGCAGATTTTGGTCAATATCTAAATGCATTCCGCAATCTGTACGTCATTTGATCTATAATTGTTTAGTCAAGCCACATTTCATATACCTAATTGAAATATGGGGTACAGCATGCAAAAACAAAATTTCTACAATACAAACACTACAAAATAAATTAATAAAAGCACTATTCAGATACAATTTTTTAACACCTACTTATTAAATCTACCAAGAAACTAAAATTATGACGATTAAACAACTATATGTTTATAGCACCTGTATCCTTATTAAAAAAAAATTAAATAACTCTCTACATAGTAACTTATCATTTAATAAAATCAAATACACCACTACACGCAATACTCGTCGAGCGAGTTTGCTTATCTTGCCAAAGCCGCGCACAAATTATTTAAAGAGATCTATTAGGTATGAGGGTGTGCAATTGTTTAATCGGTTGCCGTTTAAGGTTCGTAACATTAGCGTGATTGATCAGTTCAAAAGGGCATTAAAGACACACATCAGAATGGGCCCATTAGACTAAAATTGGGCTAGCTGATGGCGACGTGTATCTCGTTCGTATATACTTAATATTAAATTTCTCATGTAAATAAAAAATAATTTTTGTAATGAGAAATAAAGTTCTTTAAACATTATTTGTCAATTTGTACGAAAATTAAAAATAAATGTATCTCATAAATGGCTAAAAACTCAGAAATATAATGAAATAGAAAACTTGTTTACTAATGTAAAATAATAAAATTTTCCTTTTTAAAATATCTAACTTCAGTCCTAAGAGTGTGCTGAAATGTAAATTAAATATAAAATCTTAATACTAAATTTCAGATTCCGTTATTATATAAATTATAATGACAATAAATTCATATCTCAAATTCAAGTTTCTCATCCACAAGATTTAAAAAATATTTGTCGAAGTTCACAGTTACTATAGCCTAACCAATTGCAACAAGTTTTTTTAGATTCTACCCTCATTTAGTTATTCATTCATTCATTTAGTTACCATATCTAATGACAAACAACCTAACCAATTTGTTAAAGACACTGGAAGGAACTAGCGTTTAAGATACAGGCTAGGCCTAGTTTAATCGCTAGTGCACATAGAATTATTTTATGTACGACAAAAAAAAACCGTAAGTTTCCACAACTTAAACTTTGCAATACGCTTTCTTTTAGTGAGAACTATGTCCAAAGAAATATGGGCATTTAAATCGATGGTCCATATTTGAAAGTTTATCCTTTGTATGTAATAGGAAGCTCACCTGATGTACAGTGATACAGGCCCATGGACCAACACAGTGGTCAACCAGCAATTATTTATCACAATAGCTCTGCTATATCGCAACAGTTGGAAATTACGGAATATAATGATACAAAAACGAAATTTATAGTTATAATAATAATTATACAAGTAAGTACAGTGTCTTCTAGGCCTTTCCAATTATTTTACTTTCTACGCCTTTGAAATACCTGAGAAGTGTTAGCCTAGAGGGTTCAGCGTGCGACTCTCATATCTGAGGTCGTAGGTTTGTACCAATGGACTTTCTTTCTACGTGCGCATTTAACATTTGCTCGAACGGGGAAGGAAAACGTGAGGAAACCGACATATCTTAGACCTAAAAAGTCGACGGCGTGTGTCAGGCTGATCACCTACTTGGCCATTAGATTTAAAAAATGATCATGAAACAGATTCAGATATCTAAAGAGGTTGTAGCGCCACTGATTATTATTGAAATGAAACTTCTTTATCGGGGTTGGAAAAAAATTTAGTGTAACATTTTTTCGTTACGCGTCACATTTTTCGGTTACGCTTCACATGTTTCGGTTACGCGTGACATTTGACCGTTACGCGCGTCATTTTCTTGTTCCTACCACGGTTGATTCAAAGAGATTCTAAACCATTAATAACAAAATGTATAATAACGATTACAATGATACTAAAAATTCTAATACAATTTATGAAATTCTGTAATAATCTTAGTGGTAATAAGGTAAAATCAAATAATTGTATTATTTGTATTCAAGTCTGTGATATTAAAAGCCTTTTGTTAAACTTTATCTAATTTAACTTTATTTTACCAATTTCTGTAAAGTTGCATATAGATAATTTTTCGAAAAATAAGGACATAAAGAAGTTTCACTTCTAACGTGTGTACACTAGTACACGCACATTTTTATTATTTGTAACACCTAGTTAGCTCAACGAAGCGTTTAATGCAACATATGATCGACGTACAACTGACAAGTGAAGTCCTGAGGCAAAATTATCTTTTAGCTCTAAAATATCGTATCCCTGCCATCTAAGCAACAACGATTTACAACCCGACCAACAACAACAACCCATCAGCGCCGGAGGATATAATACGTTGTAAACAACAATTTACATGGAGATGATTAACTTTACCTTGTAATAACTTATTCAGATAGGGATGGAAGGTATAGGGACTACAATATATTTTTGGGGAAAATTTATATGAAAATAAAAAATATTTATTGATTATTTCAATATCGAGAGTGTTTATTAAAGCCTCGTTTGTTTTTTATTTTTGACTAACACGCTCCTTTATGTGACAGCCGCACTCTGGCGCATTGCAAACTGAAATAGAAAAATCAGGTTACATGTCATTTTAACTTTTTATTTTTTAATTAAATATACAGTATTTTCTTATTAAGTATAGTACTAATAAAAATAATTAAAAATGAATAGGTAAAAGAAGATAACAACAAATTTAAAAAGTTTGGTCCCTGTGGCAGTGTAACTTTAACGCTGGCAGCATTTCATCGCTGTATTGCAATTGCTGCGAAAGCACCAGCTCTAGCGACATACGTACTACCTACGCCCATTTAAAGCTTTAATTAGCGCCTGTGCACGTGCAACCCCACGGCTCAAGTTGGCGGAAAGACTCTTAAGGGATCAACGACATCCCGATACACCTTTTTTATAATAATGTTCCCCTTATAAAAGAGGGGCCAGAATAAATCTATTATAATGAATAAATAGAAAAATATTTAAATTGAAGGTGTAAATAAATTATCCTACAATTAAAAAGTAGAATTGATCAAATATTTCTCCTCTCACCGACAACTGTTGCTGTATGTCGTCCGATCGACCCCACACACGGGGTCAAAGACGGCGGGACATATGCACCCTCCGCCGCGAGCTGCACCCGTCCATGATACAACTGATAAGATCACTGCTAATACTGAATCAAACATATAAATACTTTATTACATATAATTTTAGTACAAATTACATTACATAACTATTCAATAGAATTTTATTTTCCTTATGAATATGTATATAATTTATACGTACTATATTTAATTAATACGTAGTTTAAATCTGATTTGAAATTTGACCAACTGCTGACACGGCTTTATATTATTGGTTATTCTAAATTTATTATTATTATTTATTATTTATTTTTTTATTATATGGTTGTTCTAAATTTTAACATCGGAAGAACTGCGCGAAACACAACAGCTCATAAGAGTATTATGATGAATGTGTGAATAGGTGTAAGTATTTAAGATGTTGTTTTGTAACAATAGATCCGATTTGAATATTGCTCGGTCTTATTAATTTATCGCTTAATGTGGCGAAGACTACTTCAAGCCCTTAATTATCGTGGTGAGCCTGCCCGGTAGTTTAGAGATAACCCACCAACTTGTACCTTTGATCCTACCCGTAGCGCTTCGTCTGTTACCTTAGGTCTCTTGGTGCAGACATTCGTACTTATTTATGTATAACTAGCAAACTCGGCGAACTCCGTTTCGCCACCAGATGGCTTCGGTTTATGTAACATTTCGTTTGGTGATCCCGCTTTTCTGTTGAAATTTTTCCTGAATTTTCTTACGCTATAAACCTTACGGAGCCCGAGACCTTTCCAACGAATGCAAAACCGTGGAAATCGGTTCGTGCATTCTGGAGTTATAGCGTCAGGAAGGAAAACCCGACTTATTTTTATATAGTAGATAATACAATAACTAATAATAATTAACGCGCTGTATTAGCTGACCATTTTAACTTACACTGCTCTTCTTATTTTATTGGGCGACCTGTTCTCTTTTTTCCTCTTGGTCCTTTCCATACAATTGTCTTTAAGGTCCACCTATTATCTGTATATCTTGCTATATGATATATAATTATATAAATAGTGAATATTCACTATTTATGTGGTACGTCTGTAGCTTAGGGATGTCACCCTCTCATATATCATTTAGTTATCTAGTGCAGGTTGCTCATATATTCACTCCATTTACTATACAGATACTCTGAAAATGTGTGGCTGGCAAGCTGTACAATATCTATATAGTTAAAGAATAAAGGAAGACTAAATTAATTTCCTTCAAAACCAGAAAACCACCCGGTAAATTAGGTTCTTTACTGCATTCTAAGAAGTAACATTACTTAGTTACTTTTAACCTAAGATTATTTGGGTATCGCAAAAACGCTATGACGATGCCGCCGAAGATATTAAAATATATGTAATATTTCTCCCCCTATTCTACTAAAAAAAGTTGTTGCTACTTACTCCAAAATAAGTTCATTGTATACAGATGCACTTCCAACCTTGAATTGAACTGCATAGCGTAAAAATCTTGGCTATTTATAGACATGTTCGAAGTAGAAACTACGTATAGATTACAGATCTTAATCAACGATCACTATATTTAGTCCTGACTTAATCTGTTGTAATATTATGATTAACGTTGCCTGGAAGTGATCGCTTATAAACAATTTGGTGGTATTTTATGTTTTATGTCTCTCGTGTGATACTTCTTGTATTAATTTTGTACCCGGGTTTATAGATAGTAGTCAAGTCGACAGGTTGAAAATGGTACAAATAGAGATACTGCTCTTAAAATTATTTTACTTAAAGTTAATTTTTCAACAAGTTAGTTTTGGAAATTTCCTCCTCTTTCAAAATCTTTTTTTGAAATTTCTTAAATATTAATAGTTTATTAAATATTGGCAAAAAACGAAATGCCATTTTTTTTTCATCTTTAATTGTTTATAACTTTGCAATTTTTTATGTGCTAATACACGCTTTTGGCACATTTTTCTAGACGTCATTCCGGATCCAATGAGCTATCGCACATAATTTTAAGAGCAGTATCTCTATTTTGTACCATTTTCAACTTGTCGACTAGACTATAGCGACAACTTATTGTAAAAATAAAAATTACTTTGAAATTGAATATTGTTTGATATGTATCCGTTGTTACATAAAGAAATAAAAAATACTAAGTTTACATCAACGAATAAACAAACAATACCAATGTATTCATCGTGAATATGTAAACTGGTTTAAAGTTATATTTTCCTCATTCAAAACAGGCTCAACGTATAAACACTATGATAAACATGTTGGGAATTCCCGATATTTGTTTTAAAATGTTGTTTGATGATTTGCTATTTTGAAAGAGTACCGAGAGTTTTTTACGCCGGCTTTTTCTCTCGGCCAACAAACACCCTCTGTCTTCTTTGCCGATGAGTAGGGATGCCTTCAAATTTAATGACGTGGAATAAGTGATACCTGTATCTTATGTTCCAAAATAAACATATTTTATTTTTTATTTTATCATTTGAACATCAACCAACTGCTGACATGGATCAAGAGTGTTCTAAATCTTAACAGCTGAAGATGCGCGATACCCCAACTCACTAGAATAATATCATGTATGTGTGAAAAGGTGTAATTAGTATTTAAGATAATGTTTTTGATTAATAAATGAGATTTGAATATTTCTCTGTCTTGTTCATTTCTTGCTTCCTCTCAAAGTGGCGAAGACTACTTCAAGACCTTAATAATTATCGTGGTGAGCTTGCCCGGTAGTTTAGAGATAACCCACCACCTCGAACCTTTGATCCTACCCGTAGCGCTCCGTCTGGTACTTTAGGTCTCTTGGTGCAGACATTCGTACTTATATATATCACTACTTATGTGTTAGAAACGCCTGTAGGGCTAAGGGATCCCTAGGGTTGTTAGGTTCTTACGTCTCACCCTCTCATATATTTAGTCATCTAGTGCAGCTTGCTCATCCATACATTACATTTACTTTTCAGATACTACTGACATTCAAGACAAATAAATTTTAAACACACATTCTAAAGTCCACTGACTAACAAGGTGTACATGCAGAACTTGTCATATTCGGTAGTGGGTTGATGAATTTAAACATAAAATTGTTTTTTTTTAATTGAGAAAAAGCTTGCCAACGCTCGGCACACTGAAACATTCGTAAAAACAAACACAAAAATACAATTTTTAGTGTGACAAGCACTTAAAGGCAAACATTACATACATATAGAGATCATAACCTATTATTAAACAAAACAAACATTACAAAAAACAACAATTACTACTCAAAGAAAAAATTCAAATTACAGAAAACTAAACAAAAATCCATTTTATAGTGTGAAGGGAGCAACTATGTATATCCAGACCTAGCTCATTTATCAGAATGCTTAATCTGGAGATCCGTGAGCTTTGACCAAAACGCGTTCTACGGAAAGGAGGGACAAATGGAATAATGGGATGCCTGGGGTATCGAGACACGGTACACACAAAATTGATATCTGATTTTAATCCGCTGTTTTGCTTGTGACCAGTGCAGATAGCCTTTAAAAAAAATAAAAAGTGAAAAAAATAATAGTAGGATGAAACCTATTAGAAAGGGAGGATAATATTATAAAAATTAAAGGTAAAATAATTTACGGGCGATCTGAGGTCGGGAAGGGGTAGGGGGGTTGTTTTAAGGGTAAAAAACGGTTTATCTCGATTTCCGGCAAAACTAAATGTCCTATCGAAGAAAGTTAAATGGCAAAGTTGTAGGTAATAAAAAGATCTAAAACTTTTGTATTCATTCATTTTTCACATAACCTCAAAATTTATGTGAAAAATTAAAAAAAAAACAAGTTTTTGGTTTTTAATTTTTATCTTTTACAAAAAAAATTTTTTAACGAAATTTGGTGAAAACTTACCTTTCTATGTCCCGAATACGCTGTAATTTATTTGATTAAAAATATTTATTTTTTCACCTCATTTTGAATTAATATCGAAAAAACACCCTAATTTTCAATCAAAAATTCACTCGTCAAAATATCAGCTATCAGCTTCAAAAAGTTGGTGTGCTTTCAGTTCGTTGAAATCTCTACTTTCTTATGGTAAAAATATATATATATATATATATTTTT
Organism: Pieris melete; assembly: GCA_963693345.1. Lineage (NCBI taxonomy): Eukaryota > Metazoa > Arthropoda > Insecta > Lepidoptera > Pieridae > Pieris > Pieris melete. The sequence continues at coordinate 57,945 of CAVNZK010000356.1, read as the reverse complement.
TACCATAGTGAATGTTCTCAGAAAACGCAAAAAATCCTATGCAGTAACGCCCAGACCCGTCATCCCCTTCCTTACTTAATAAATAAATGTTTGTGATTACGCAGGAAACTTGTGATATACTTTAATAAATTATCAATTCTTTCTACATACATATATTTTTCATTCCTTCTACAAATACCAAGAATTAAATTAAAAGATTTATGTAATGTCTTTTGATTCAAATAATAAAAAAAAAAATTTAGCCACGTCTTGCATCCTCTTTTAAAATCATGAAGATAATTAGTATATGGGTCTTGTGAGTCCCTTAGAAACCTTTAGTCCAACCCTTTATGATTCTCGCCATCAAAAAGATTCATGTAATAGTCAATATCATGAAAAATATCTATCTTTCAACTTTAACTGGTAAGTTGTAAGAAAATTGTAAAAATATCTCTTTATCTAGCTGGGTAACGCAAAATACCTCGAATCAAACTACCAGATAAAAACTTTCAGCAGGAACCAGAAAACAACTGATCAAGCACTCAACACAGGAATCTCATCTCAAGCAACCTATTCCCGAGAATCCTCTTATTGACGATGTTGATCATATCAGTGGTGCCAACTCCTACAGAATGTTCCCTCTAGGACCAACCCTCAATTATAAAGTTTGTGTTGTACACTCGGTAAAGAGCGTACCAATTCTTAATAGGCCAGCAACGCACTCGCTTCTCCACCTGGCATTGAGAGTGTCCATGGTCGGCAGTATCACTAAACATCAGATGATCCTCCTGCCACTATTAAAACGCATTAAGATGCGTCACACACCTTCGAGAGGGCTTTAGTAGGCTAGCGCAATAATGAGACATTAGCATTAAATTACAATAAATGTCATGATAAAAAAATTACTCGCAATCTCAGAGTGATTTTTTTTATATATAATAGGGGGGCAAACGAGCTTGCGGGACGACCAAAAAGGGCAGTCTTCGCAGCCCAAAGACACCCATTTTTAGAGGGTGCGTTGCCAGCCTTTGAGGGAGGAGTACACTCGCTTTTTAAATACCAAAAACTTATTGTTTCAATGGCAACCGTCTCAGCGAGGTTAGGGTAATTAAAAATCTATGTACGAGACACTAAATTATCTTTCAAACCAAATTAACACTAGTCAAAAAAGCACCTGATGTGCTCGGATTAATTATATGGAACAAAACACGAATCCTGTGTAATGTGTATAGTGAAAAGAAAAAACTAACTAATGTCAATACTTGGTAGGTATTTTGGGGTATTATATATATTATATTTATATAATTAATAACTATTTAAAGATTGTAAACAATATCTGTGCTATTAATTTATTCGTTAACATTTTAATCAGACATTTAGATTAAATTATATTAAATCAAATGATTAGTGATTATGCCTGTTCTTCTTCCTGTCCTTCCTCTTCTTGGTTTCTTCTACATCATCATCTTCTTCTACAGGTTCTGCTGGTTCCGGATCAGCCTCATTTGCTTCGTTTGCTTCATTTGCTTCAAATGGTTCCGCATCAATTGCTTCTTCTTCTTTTGGCTCAACAGCTTTATTTAGCTCTTCACCACTACCAGAAAGGAGATCTGACTCTGCGTTACCACTGTTGAGCCCTCTAAACTTTGGTGGCGCAGCAATAGACAACGCAATTAGCGAAAAAATTGTGATACCTGGAAATGAAAAAATGGTTTAGGTTAGGTATTTTTCATGTATCATCTTATTTATTCACTGATTCATTTATAAAAAAATATATAATTTTAAATTTTTACCACATTCAGCCTCTCTTCTCAAATAGAGACGACATAAAGATCTTAATCCAATTCAGATTTCATAATAAAAATATACTTTTTAAGATACAAAATTTTAATTTATTTATTGGTTTGCAAATAAACTACCAAAAATGCAGTTTACACCAGTCATTATAGACATTCGAAATCGAAAATTTGATAATAATTCCAAAAGTTTTCAAACTTCGGTCAAGTGAATGGTACATTGGGACGACAATAAATCTCATTTTGCAACCTTGTCCGCAGTCCGGAACATTGTTAAAATTGCAATTAAATTAATTTTTGCTGTATGGTCGTGAAAAAAATTCCAAAAGTTCTGCAAACTTGGGGAAGTTTTCGATATAATATTTCATATCACGTATAAAATTTGCAACCAACCTAAGTGTACTGAACCTTTTTGTTATTTATTTTATTTTCGATATATCTGTCAAATTTGCAGAACTTTTGGAACGTTTTAATAAAGAAAAACATTAATTTTTAATAACAAAAAATGTTCCGTACACTTAAATTGGTTGCAAATTTGACACGTGATGTAAAATAATATATTTGACACCACTCCAACTTTGCAGAACTTTTGGAATTTTGGTCTCAAGAACTGAGCAAATTATCATTTATTGCATTTTTAACAATGTTCCGGACCGCAGAGCAGGTTGCAAAATTTTATAGTTTGTTTTAATACCACTCCCGACCTTACATCAAAATTTGAAAACTTTTGGAATTATAATGAATTAATTGTCTTGACTGACTGGACTAGTTTGTATACTCACACAGAAGAATCTTCATTTTGAAATTTTCCACAACAGTTGTCACAACGTGAATTGTAGTGTAACAGAAACAAATTAATTTCGCCTTATATTCGTTTTCTTCAAGGCCATTACAAAATATTAATTAATATTAGCATAAAAAATAATGACACAAAATTTTTCTTTTGTCTAAATGTTAGATTATCTTACGAAACTATTACTTTCAACAATGTTATCTAAAAAGCTTGTAAATATTATTTCTAAATTAGAATGAATTCTTTTAAAAACATCACCTCTTAACCTTTCAGGAACGCAATGCAAATTTAAAATAAACGGAATGCGAGCAAAGAGAATAGTAGAAGACGTCGTATATCAACTTTTCGCTGAACAATACCCGAATGGCATTAAAAAGACTTAAAGTATTTCTAAACGAAATTACTAGAATCAGAAACTTGCGTCTGTGAGCTTTTTATTTTCTGTCAAAGCTTTGGCGTTGCCAGCCAATTTGTGCAGTTTCTGTATACAAATAGACTGAATCAGTTATTACTTATTTTAATTTTAAATAAATAAAGTGATAATCAAAGTTTCAGTGCCTCATTAAAGTCCATTTAAGTCTAGATGTATACACACGTTAACTAATTGTAACAATGTGTGCGTTGTGTGTGTGTGCGACATGAACACTGTGCAAAGCACGGATCATGGGCCCATAAAAAACGACCATAAGCGTGAGGTAAGTGCTCGTATACACGTAAAAGCTGATTTAAGGATATACTAATATGAATCTAGCATTTAAATAAAACTTCAACACATAAAATCGATTAAATTTAATAAATGATTTCTTGTTTCTAGTGCTTTACGGTAGTAGCTTTTAAGAGTTGGTACGCTCTTTTCTTTAACCCAGAATAAGTTCATTGCATAGGTACATATTATATACTGCATATCATAAAATAATTGTCTATTTGTAGACATGTTCGGAGTACAAACTGGATTACAGATCTTAATCACCAATCTCTATATTTAGTCCTGACTTCATCTGTAGTAATATTTTTATGATGAACGTTGCCTGTTTGTTTTAATTTATTGTATATTAATTTAATTATTAATTCTATGATACGATCTATATCTAGCCGGTGTTACGTTCTTATAAAAATTGTTAAATTGTCAAATACAGAACAATAACTTTGTCGTCCCTTATTTATATGTAATTATATTATTATACATAATTTCTTGTAACATATCCTGTAGATATGTTACAAGAAAGACGAAGACATTATATATGACGTGGTTTATTTTTTTAAATAATAGATAAATTATGTTAATATTCACTTGAAGGTCGCACATTTGAATACGATCTTCGTCACTGCTACACAATAGAAATAATTAATTGATTTTTTTAATATCCTGTCGCAAATATTAGTTGAGCTGTTCATAAAAAATCATTTATCATATATTATAGTTCAACTTCTTTAAAGGAAAAATAAACGATTTCTTGCATTATTGACGTAACTCGACGCGCGACGTATTTAGGGTCCATATTAAAATCCTCAATCAGACAAAAGAACTACTATATTCCAGAATGTGTTTAAAGCGTCGATGCTTTGAAGCTAGGTTTAAATGACATTTGATCAATAAGATTTTGCTTTATTCTGTGGTGCAAATTAGCAATCCATTGCGTTTTTAATACAAAGAAATGTTTCAACCTCACTACACGCTTCATTAGTCAGATTATAGAAATAATTTTCCATTAAAATAATATGTTTTTACTTATATTAGGTCCTTACATATGAAATTGGCGTTTTGTATGGGAGGAACAAAAAGTCGAATATTTTTAAATTTAATATATTTAATTAATCAAACCATTGTTTTCTATGCATTTTTGCCATCTCATATGTAGTTCATTGATCCCTGTACTAAAAAAAACAGTCGGACGGGAATCAATAAAATCTGTGAAGGCGATTTGGACTGCCCCATCAGAGTTAAATTTTTCCCTTGCAAGAAGTTGTCCAAATTTCGAAAAAAATGGTAATCTGTTGGAGCAAGGTCCGGGGAGTACGGAGGATGTCTTAGACATTCCAATTGAAGCTCTTCTAATTTGGTAGCCGTCTGTTGCGCAGTGTGTGGTCTAGCGTTGTCGTGAAGTAGCAGTGGCGTGGTTTCCATCATGATTGCAATTGCTGACAATAGACATCAGCCGTAATAGTCTGGCCAGATTTGAGAAAACTGCAATGAACAATACCGGCACTAGTCCACCAAACGCTTACAAGTAACTTTTTTGGGGTTAATTTTTGCTTGGGGCAGGATTTGGCTGGCTGGCCAGGATCCAACCATTGCGCTGAGCGCTTCCGATTATCGTAAAGAATCCATTTTTCTTCACAGGTAATGATTCGGTTTAAAATACCTTCATTATTGTGCCGGTACAGTTATGTGACGCAGCAGTCGACGCGCGTTTGCCGGTTTGCTTCAGTCAATTCGTGAGGTACCCATCTTTTAAGCTTTTAAATCTTCCCAATTTGCTTCAAGTGAATTAAAACAGTTTTATCACTTACACCGCAGCCTGCAGCTAACTCGGACGTGGTTTGCGATGGATCCTTCACAATAGCCTTCAATACTTCATTATCAACTTGGGTCTCAGGCCGTCCTCGGGGCTTGTTCTGCAGGTTGAAATTTCCAGAACGAAAACGTTGGAACCAAAAACGAACTGTGTTTTCTTTAGCAACATGACCGCCATACACATCATTCACCCTTTGAGTCGTTTCCGCAGCACTAGTGCCACGGCGGAACTCGTACCTACTCGTAAATAATGCGATACTTTAAGTTTTCCATTTTGTCAAATGGGTGACGCAAACAGAAAAAACATAGAAGAAAAAAATAAATGAATGACGGTCATCGAAGAACATATACATGAGTAAATAGCTGTACAAATTGGAATTTGGAATTCCTTACCAAAGAGGAGAACATCGTGATTAAAGTGGCCAGTACGAAATACGCCAATTTCATATTATGTATGTATGGACGTGACGAAGTACTCGTCCCAGAAGAGATCAGTACCTATTAGTACATCTATGGGAGCTGGCTGATGAAACATAGGGTCAGCTATATTCATAATTATATATTTTTTTTTTTTTTATGTAATAGGAGGCAAACGGGCAGGAGGCTCACCTGATGTTAAGTGATACCGCCGCCCATGGACACTCACAATGCCAGAAGGCTCGCAAGTGCGTTGCCGGCCTTTCAGGAATTGGTACGCTCTTTTCTTGAAGGACCCTAAGTCGAATTGGTTCGGAAATACTTCTGTGGGCAGCTGGTTCCACATAGTGGTGGTGCGCGGCAAAAACTGCCTTAGAAAACGCTCTGTTGTGGAACGACGGACGTCGAGGTGATACGGATGGTATTTTGTATTTTGCCTTGACGTCCGATGATGAAACTCAGCTGCAGGTATTAGACCGAACAACTCCTCTGAACACTCTCCATGGTAAATGCGGTAGAAGATGCAGAGAGATCCCACATCTCTACGCAACGCCAAGGGATCAAGCCGCACGGAAAGTGACTGGTCGTCGACGATTCGAACCGCTCTTCGTTGAATACGGTCAAGTGGAAGGAGCTGGTACTGGGGAGCTCCCGCCCAGAGGTGAGAGCAGTACTCCATATGGGGCCGAATTTGCGCTTTATATAGTTGCAAGCGGTGGCCCGGAGTGAAGTACCGTCTCGCCTTGCTGAGCACACCAAGCTATTTGGAGGCTAATTTAGCCTTTCCTTCCAGATGACCGCGAAACTGAACGTTATTCGATATGTCAACGCCCAGTATTCCGATGCTAGCTGAGGCTTTAAGGAGAGTGTCTTCAAAGAGGGGAGTAGTGACAAAGGGAGTTTTTTTAGCGGAAAACGCGCATACTTGTGTCTTCTTGGGGTTAAATTGGACTAGATTTAGTCTACCCCAGTCCGAGACTCCACGTAGAAGAGTTTCGACTTCAGACACAAGTTTGTTCCGGTACTCATCGACAACAGCCCGAGAAATACCTGCCCGGCCAGTGTAAAAAGTATCCCCAGTGCTGTCGTCCGCATAGCAATGAATGTTGCTAAGCTGCAACATATCATTGATATGCAGAATAAACAGGGTCGGGGATAGGACACAGCCTTGTGGGACACCAGCATTCACAGGTTTCAGGTCGCATGCTCCGTCGATGACGACTTTGATGCTCCGATCAGCGAGAAAGCTGGAAATCCAGTTGCATAATTTCTCAGGGAGCCCATAGGCTGGAAGCTTCGAGAGCAGTGCTCTGTGCCACACCCGATCGAAGGCTTTCGCTATGTCCAAACTTACCGCCAGCGCCTCGCCCTTGGACTCAATTGCCTCAGCCCACCTATGTGTAAGGTATACAAGGAGGTCACCAGCCGAGCGACCATGACGAAAGCCGTACTGAGAATCGCTAATCAGCTGGTGGCCCTCTAGATACCTCAAGAGCTGGCTGTTAATAATGGTTTCCATTATTTTGGAGAACAAGGAGGTTATAGCTATTGGGCGATAGTTGGACGGATCAGAGCGATCGCCTTTTTTAGGGATCGGATGTATCGAAGCGATCTCCCAGCACTTCGGAACAGTGCCGAGCGTGTAAAGGTACCGGAAAAGGCGCGTTAGGACCGGAGCCAACTCAGGAGCACAAGTACGCAGCACAATTGGAGGGATGCCATCAGGCCCGCTCGACTTATGGATGTCCAAGGAAGACAAAGCTTTACGGATAGCACGTTGCCGGAATATAACTTCGGGCATCGTAGTATCACACCGCAATAATGTCGGTGGTTCCTTCCCTTGATCATCCAAAGTGGAGTTCGACGCAAAGAGACAGCCTAGAAGATCGGCCTTCTCTTTCGCGGTATGGGCAAGTGAGTCATCCTCCCTATGCAGTGGTGGAATTGAGGGCTGACCGAAATTCCCTTGGACCGTTCCCGAAGGGAGGTGGGCCAATTTCTCACCAAATCTGGCAATGTGCTCTGACTTTGCTTAAGCGATTTCTCGCTTGAAGGACCTGGAGGCTGAATTGTATGCTTTTTTACGTTCGCCGATACTCACATCACAGGATGTCACCGCTTCTGCCCAGGCTTTAAAGCATTCACGCTTACGGCGCAAAGTTGCTTTGCAAGAACGCCTAAACCAAGGCTGGGACTTGCCACCGACCGGCACCGCAGAGAATGGAATAAAAAGTTCCATACCCTGCAGGACCACCTCGGCGACAGAGTCAGCGACGGCATCTGGAGTACTCGACGAAAAGCAAATTGGCCCCCAAGGGTAGGACGCAAAAAAAGACCGCATCCCATCCCAATCTGCTGACTTATAGTGCCACACGCGGCGACAGCCCGTGAAGCTAGGCCGAAGAGGGCGCGTGAACGGCACAATGCTCCGGACCACACAATGATCTGATGAACCCAATGGCGGTTCAACAGAGACTTGGTAGTTCTCCGGATGTGAAGTCAGCAGAAGGTCCAACAAAGAGGGTTTATGACCATCCACATCTGGTATTCGCGTAATCGCAGGGACCATTTGCGTCAAGTCATAAGCCAAAGCAAAGTCGTGAAAGGATCTTCCCGCATGATTGGTGGTTTCTGAGCCGAGCCAATCGGCATGGTGGGCGTTAAAATCGCCAAGTATCACGATTTCAGCGGTAGGAACCCTTTCGATATCTTGCTCAATTTTATCGCGTTCCTCAATTTCAGCCGAAATATTCTCATAATTTAAAACCTCTATTTCACTCTGCAAATCATCAACCTTCATAGACAAAGCTTAAATTTATTGAGTTTTAAATCGAACTCTGTTAATTGAACGTTGTTTAGTTCCATTAAACAGGCAATGCTTTTTAAATAATTTTTAAATTTTGTAAATTGTCCCTTGGCGGACGTTCTTCTAGTGATTAAATCACGTAAACTTTGTTTATTCATTTCTTCTGTCGTTAAATATAACGCGAACAAAAAACAACAAAACAAAATAATTTAAACTTTTCTTTTTTGGTAGTTAACTAAATATTGATTCTCTTTATTTAAATAGCAATGCAATTCCCGCGTAATTCAATTGAAATGGCTCACGTTCCTTGTTCTGGTGGTTCTTGCCGGTCAGGGAACCCCGCTGTGCACGCTCAACAGTTCGCTCGTCGCACGGCAATGATAATAGTCTAGTCGACAAGTTGAAAATTGTACAAAATAGAGATACTGCTCTTAAAATTATGTGCGATACCTCATTGGATCCGGAATGACGTCTAGAAAAATGTGCTAAAAGCGTGTATTAGCACATAAAAAATTGCAAAAGTTATACACAATTAAAGATGAAAAAAAAATGGCATTTAGTTTTTTGCCAATATTTAATAAACTATTAGTATTTAAGAAACTTCAAAAAAAGATTCTGAAAGAAGAGGAAATTTCCAATAAAAAATTTCTAACTCCCGGAACTCTATCTCCATTATTTATAATTTAACGCTGAAAATAGGTCCGCGCGTGACAGTTTTCAAAGCGAGTACGGTACATTAATTAATTTATTTTGTAACGCGACAGACTCGCGTTGGCGTAAACAATGTCACACTACGGCCAAGACGCATACACGCAACGCACACATAGAAGCGCGCGGCTTCTATATAATGCGATGTCCGATCAAGCTCGTGGCATTCGCTAGCTAGACGTCTGCAAGTACGATAGCCCACCGGGTCGTCTGCTTGTGGATCTTCAGTAGCTTTTCTTGACCGATGCCCCGCGTCGTTAAGTTAAGCCTTAGCTAGGTGAACATAAGGGTTGCGATGCCCCGCGTCCTCCCTACGGTTCAATGTTAGGTTAGTCGTATTGTACCTACCTACTGTAATGTTATCAATATTGTAACAAGAAGAACAATAAATTACTTTCTTAAGGACAATTGAGTTTAATTCTCAACACGCCCTTACAATTTAAGGTATTGAATATTTTTTTTTTAATTTGAAAAAATTATGGTGTGTTCTGAACACTATAAATAATTTATTCCCGTTGGAAATTTTACTTAAAGTTAATTTTTCAACAAGTTAAACAATTGTTAACTAACGAAATTTTCTCGAACGACCGTCTTAATTGTAAGTGAAAAAAAATGTTTAAATAATGGTCGTTAAAATATTTCGCTTCGTAGAGCATTTCTTACATACATATTTAACAAGATCGTGCCATAAAAGTTAAAGAAATATTTATACTTTGTTTCTAACAATTTTTTTACTTAAACAAAAACTTAAAAATCCAAGTAATGTTGTTAAAATAAAAATATTTTTCTATTATTAAAGAAAAAATTTTTTTAAAATTTTTTGATTATCATGAATATTACTTTTTTTTTAAATTTAAAAAAAAATGAAATTTCTTAAATATTAATAGTTTATTAAATATTGGCAAAAAACTAAATGCCATTTTTTTTTCATCTTTAATTGTGTATAACTTTTGCAATTTTTTATGTGCTTATACACGCTTTTAGCACATTTTTCTAGACGTCATTCCGGATCCAATGAGGTATCGCACATAATTTTAAGAGCAGTATCTCTATTTTGTACCATTTTCAACTTGTCGACTAGACTATAAATATTAGCCTGGAATATTCGTCAAATATGCTCAATATTGTATGTATAAGCAATACGAGGCGACAAACCTAAAATACGAAACCAACGTTACTTCGTAAAATAATTTAACTTTATATCAATTGACCTTTTATTGCTTAATATACTTCCATTTACCTATTTTACGGAAAAGTGAATATACAATTGAATGATTTATGTATTAATTTAGATAATTTTTCGATAAAAAGCTCAAAGTTAATTCCTTTGTTCACTTTTTTATACATACGGGTAGGTAAAAAAGATTATGCTATTTTGCACCTTTTATAAAAATTACGTGCAAAAAACGCTCTAGAACTTGTCTAAAACACTTAATTTACACAAATGACAAACGATTTTGAATATTATTTTGTTAGTTATTAGGTTTTTTAGGAATCAGTTAAGGAAGGACACTAATTATCTTAGCGGACGAACACGTAACTGCTCGATGTGAAACTTTAGCTGATTCACTGCTCGAATCTTCTTTGTTTTTCTGCTTTCCAATACAGCCCGTGATTTTAAAAATATCCACTGCAAGACTCCATCCACAGGAATGATTTGATGTGATGTTGAAGATCGTTAAGTCGCCGCGCTAACCGGTGTCTCGACGTATTTAAGTATTAACTGTAATTATTTCGCGGATTCTTCTTTGTTCCGCTCATGGGTCACCATGTTCTATCTTTAGCGGATAGATGGTGTAAATTAAATGCCCAGATACTTAATAAATGAATATAATGTACAATGATCATAGGTCAAGAGTCATGACTAGACAGATTTGTATGAAGAATCTTCAAGCGCCTGATGTGTGTGACGGCAATGTTCCCGCGATGGTGTGTTGGCGTAATATTTGCGCAAATGTTAAGTCTGAACAAGTCCTGACTTCATCTGTTGTAATATTTTTATGATGAACGTTGCCTGTTTGTTTTAATTTATTGTATATTAATTTAATTATTAATTCTATGATACGATCTATATCTAGCCGGTGTTACGTTCTCATACAAATTGTTAAATTGTCAAATACAGAACAATAACATTGTCGTCCCTTGTTTATATGTAATTATATTATTATGCATAATTTCTTTTAACATATCCTGCAGATATAGCATTATGCATGACGTGGTTAACTTTTTTAAATAATAGATAAATTCTTTTAATATTCACTTGAAGGTTCATTTGAATACGATCTTCGTCACTGCTACACAATAGAAATAATTAATTTGATTGATTTTTTTTAATATCCTGTCGCAAATATTAGTTGAGCTGTTGATAAAAAATCATTTATCATATATTGTAGTTCAACATTCTTGCATTATTGACGTAACTCGACGCGCGACGTGTTTAGGGTCCATATTGAAATCCTCAATCAAACAAAAGAACTACTTTATTCCAGAATCGTCGATGCTTGATTATGATTTCTTATTTTAACTAATTTCCGTTGTAATTGGTAGTAAAAAATAAAATATGTTTATTATGGAACATAAGATACAGGTATCACTTATTCCACGTCATTAAATTTGAATTTGTAGGCATCCCTACTTATCGGCAAAGAAGACAGAGGGTGTAGGCTGAGAGAAAAAGCCGGCGTAAAAAACTCTCGGTACTCTTTTAATATAGCAAATCATCAAACAACAGTTATTTTGAAACAAATATCGCAAATCAATTAGAAGTAGCCAGTCTAGCACTAGTCCCAGGTCCTTTTATCAACTAGATAATCGTTAACTTCTTACTCGTAGTAAGCCTTTTTACACAGCTTTCTTTTATTCATTTCTTAAATTTATTAAAAGGCAGAGATAAAATAGCCTCTGGGATGTTATTAAAGAAGAGTATTCCTTTTCACTACTTATCACTATTTTTGTATATATACATAATATTTTCTTAAATATATTGCGAGGGAAAGGTAAGAATATTAATTTCCTTGAATTTATCTCTAAGAGATTCCCAACATTTTAAATTATAGATTGCTCAAAAAGCCCTCTTCTGCAGAATGAAAATAGTTTCGACATCAGCAGCATGACCCCATAATAATAAGCCATAAGTCATTAAGCTATGAAAGTAACTAAAATAAACAAGTCTAGCTGTATCGACATCAGTTAGTGAGCGATTTTTTTTTAATTATCTCTTATACCAAATTAACACTAGTCAAAAAAGCATCAGCTGATGTGCTCGGATTAATTATAAGGAACAAAACACGAATCCTGTGTAATGTGTATAGTGAAAAGAAAAAACTAACTAAAGTCAATACTTGGTAGGTATTTTGGGGTATTATATATATTATATTTATATAATTAATAAATATTTAAAGATTGTAAACAATATCTGTGCTATTAATTTATTCGTTAACATTTTAATCAGACATTAAGATTAAATTATCTTGCCTCATTTGCTTCGTTTAACGCATTTGCATTGTTTGCCTCATTTTCTTCGTTTAACGCATTTGCATTGTTTGCCTCATTTGCTTCGTTGAACGCATTTGCATTGTTTGCCTCATTTTCATCGTTTAACGCATTTGCATTGTTTGCCTCATTTGCTTCGTTTAACGCATTTGCATTGTTTGCGTTGTTTGCCTCATTTGCTTCGTTTAACGAATTTGCATTGTTTGCCTCATTTTCTTCGTTTAACGCATTTGCATTGTTTGCCTCATTTGCTTCGTTTAACGCATTTGCATTGTTTGCCTCATTTGCTTCGTTTTCCTCATTTGCTTCGTTTGCCTCATTTGTTTTGCGTCCCCGACGATGCCTGTGCCTCTTCCGCTTAGCAAGGGTTTCTAGGGCATCAGCTTCTGCTGGTTCTGGACCAGCAGCATTTGCTTCGTTTAACGCATTTGCATTGTTTGCCTCATTTGCTTCGTTTAACGCATTTGCATTGTTTGCCTCATTTGCATTCATTTACTTTGCTTTATTGTGTTAAGCACTTTCCATGTTGGTGGTGAAGCGATAGACAACGCAATTAGCGAAAAAATAGTTAAATCTGTAATTAAAAAATGGTTTAGGTTAGGTCTTTCTCACGTTTCATCGTATGTATTCACTGATTCATTTATTAAATAATATGTAATTTTAAATGTTTACCACATTCTGCCAATAGTCAAATAGGGAAGATATAAAGATCTTAATTCAATTCAGATTTCATATTAATAATTTACTTTTTAAGTAACATAATTTTTAATTTATTTATTGATTTGAAAATAAAATACAAAAAATGCAGTTTGTATACTCACACAGAAGAAACTTCATTTTGAAATTCGCCACAACAGTTGTCACAACTTGAATTGAAGTGTAACAGAAACAAATTAATTTCGCCTTATATTCGTTTTCTTCAAGGCCAGACAAAAATACAAAATAGTAATTAATATTAGCATGTATATATAATAAAAATACTTAAATTTTTGTTTAAGTTAAGTTGTATATTTTAATTCCAACTCAAAACTATACAGTATTTACAATTTTTGAAACATAATTGTGATAATAATAATTGTTAAGAATTATTAAATATTAAATTTAAAAACCAGCATTTCCTCGCTTTATTGCGATACTTATTCGTTGAGCCAGGAAAGCACCAGCTCTGTTTCGCTGGAAACAGTTCCATTGTAGGCATTAAGCAATTCATATGTTATTATTGTTAACGGTTTTACAGAGAAATATTCTATGTTATAATAGAATTTTAATCAAACGAGTACAATAGATCTATAATTATTATAATTATTCGTGAAGGATTCTACGCTTTATTGCGATACTTATTCGTTGAGCCAGGAAAGCACCAGCTCTGTTTCGCTGGAAACAGTTCCATTGTAGGCATTAAGCAATTCATATGTTATTATTGTTAACGGTTTTACAGAGAAATATTCTATGTTATAATAGAATTTTAATCAAACGAGTACAATAGATCTATAATTATTATAATTATTCGTGAAGGATTCTACAAAAGAGTTATTAGACTTAATTTTTTTCTTCAATAAATTTAAACCGAATTAGTATAATTAATTATCAAATTATTTGGCATTTAAAACAAAGAAACTCATTTGGATTCATAAAGGACTGTCTTGTTAATTCGTGATGCTGTAACAAAAGATAATTTTAAAAGTATATAATACTCGCTGACCTGGCAAACGTCGTTTTGCCATGTATATCATTTATAATAAAAAAATAGGGGTTGGTCGTAGAGGGGTGAAAGTTAGGGGTTGTATGTATTTTTTAATTCTGTATCATAAAAAAATATCAATTAAAAATTTTGTCTAAAAAATAAAAATTTAGGGGTGGGACGGGACTACCCTTAACATTTAGAGAGAAGAAAATAGATGTTGTCCGATTCTCAGACGTACTGAATATGCATCCAAACCACCATCACCACCATTTCGGAGGAGTATGGGAACGAACATTGTAACACAAGATTTTTACATAATATTAGATAAAGAACTACAATATACAACCAAAACCTTTACACCGGTTCACATATTTAAAAGAAATTGCATTCATTTTGAAATTTACAGATCCTCCATTTTATGCATCTTCATTTAGCCAAAGACACGATACGAAAAAAGATTGAGATGTTGAAGAATCAGTGACGTGTCCAATTAGCTCATTGTCTGGCATAAAGCCAACTCGCCCTAACGCCTTCATCATTTTACCAAACGATTTTATCTAAACCTTATTGTTTCTCGATATTTATGGACACAGATGCAAAATTCTATGTAATTAGTTAAACTGTACGTAAACAAAATATAACGATCATTATGTATATTTGTTCGTAATGGGATATACATTATAAATAATTGTTAATCAGGGAAATAACCATTCCGAAGCTCATTGTCGGGTAGGAGCGTGAAGGTAGCCGAGTGGCTAGTGTCAGACACAGAAGGACAAAAAAAGCTACTGGACTATTATTATTAATTAACAATAAATAAGGTTTAATATTCCATAATTATTTTTAGTTGAAAGCATGTTTGTCGAATGTAGGAGCGAAAATTAAAATATAAATTGCTTTAAAGAAAATTGAAATTTTTAATTAGTACCATGTTTTACGTCATTAAAATGATATGAGTAATTGTTAATTTAAATAAATAATACATGAAGTTTATTACTTGGGGCAAAACACCTAATGGACTGATAACACGTAGAACGAATTAATTTGTTATTGTTTAATAAATTGACAATTTAAATTGAGTTACTCGCTATAAATTTTATTGACTTTAGTATGTGACTAAGTAAGTTGGATAAATATCTATCTGTCCATTATTATCAAAATTCAATGCATCCAAACTGTGTCGTAAGAGTGCAGTTCTTTAGATAAGGGCATCATTGCATGGAGGCGCCATGCAAAATGATAGATTTGTTGCTTAAAATTGTCCAGCTCTCCTTGCTGCAGTCAGACGTTTTAATTTCCGACAATATAATATTATAGTCAATATCATTGAATGCGTTTATTTTTATATACCTATTCTCAAACTTTTCATTTGCATATTTGCATTAACCTCGACGATACAGTCCGGAGTATCCAAGCGGGACGCCATAACATACATCAACTTGAAAAAAAAAAACTTTAGAGGTGTCAAGGGACACCCGGATGGAACGAAATTCACGTATGGTGTTCTCAGGCGGTCACCCATGTGACAACTTTTCCGTCTAGCCCCCTTTCACAACGCGCGATAAGGAACTTCGTTCCAATAAATAGTTATAATAAGTTTATCATAAAATATGTTTCACAGATTCCGCCATACCTAGGTATTACTAATACTGAAAAACTTACACATGAGGTATAATAGAAGTATTACTATTATTACGCTATTTATTTATTTATTTATATAAGCTTGCCAACGCTCGGCACACTGATATATTAATAAAAGAAAAATAAAATACAATTTTTAATTTGTCAAGCACTTACAGGCATACATAGCATATACGAAATAATAAAAAGAAATTAAGCAAAACAATAATATAATTTAAATAAACATTAAACGAAAATCGCTCTTAAAGTGTGTGGGGAGCAACTATGGATATCCAGATCCAGCTCGTTTAACATAATGCTCAATCTGGACATCGGTGAATTTTGGCCAAAACGCGTTTTCCGGAAAGGAGGGACAAATGGAATGATGGCATGTCTGGGATATCTACTGGGCACACGAAATTTAAGTTTTGTGAAAAGGTTGGGGCAATCTAACTGATTGTTTAGTATCTTAATGGCAAACGATACATGAATTAAATTTTCTGCGATTCTCCAGTGACAACATCTTGAATTGCGCTAGCCTGGTTTCGTATGTTGGCAACCGCTTTTTCGAAATGCCACTGGAGAAAAGCAGAATGATTTATAATTTCCTCCACATAAACTCAGGATCCATTGGTAATAAAGTGTCGAAAGACGAGTTTTTACCCGTTACCCTGTTTCGCCGTTAGACACGTATGTTGACTTAGCTGTCCAGGGAATCCTAAACCACATGTAATACCACATTTCCAGAGCATCTATTTTCCTTCTTTGAGATGTTCGTATTGTCCAAAGGCATTTTATTGCTACGTGTTTATTAATAATATTTATTTCTAAACACTGGAGTCTTTATCTATCTAAAGAGACTGATTACATTCAAGTTTTTTTTGTTGCTGTCAATACTAGCCTAATAATTAAACACTTATAAGGATTTTTTTAATAAAGCATCTGTAGGTACATCAGAATCATTGCAAATGCGTTCATTGTATTTAAGCTTATGATGAGGTCTCTGTTGATTATTGCAGTCAAGGACTCGACGTTGTAATAATTATATTGAATAGTCAAGATAAATGAATTACTAATTATGATAAATATTTTGTTATAAACTGTAAATTAAGTAATGGAAATATTATCCTAAAAAAATAATAATTATAATTATTTTAACTCGGCACATTCATAGCAAAACTATTTACATTCAAGGGACTGTCAGTTCGGTTATCGTCCGGGGCTGTCTACTGAATCTGCTATACTGTGTTTAAAGAGTCCTGTCAAATACTACACTTCGGCAATAACTCTTGTTTACGCTTGCTTCCTTGCGAAGGCATTTGACCCTGTATTGTTACGACGCTCCATGGAAATATATGATAGCATCTAATACCACGTGAAGTCGTAAATATATTTAAGTATTGGTTAAAGTGGACAGATAATAATATACCTTAGAATGTGGTGTGCATTAATCAAAGATTAATTTACAATTGTAATAAAAGTTCAGTGTCCAGAGTGGTTTTAGGGGGTGACGAATATTCCTCCGCTTTACCTCGATGGTATACTATTATTATTCCACCGTATCTACCCTAGAACGGGTGGAATAATTCGGGCATTTTGTTACCTCTACTGAAAGATGATGCTGATGCTGAGCGGGAACGAAGGGCACTGTGTGTTAGAGCTATGATGGTTAATCGGCGAGAGGTATTAATCACTATTTTTAGAGCATATTGTACATCATTATTTACCTGTAGGCTATGTATGCCTGCCTTGCTATACAAAAAAAATCAAAGAATGCCCTTCGTGTGTTCAATAATGCGTTCAGGATGTTGATAGGGCTCCCTCACTATTGCAGTGCGTTATGTGCAGGTGTGGACTGTTTTTACGCCACCGCGCCACGCGCCTTCGCAAGAGACCTGTATCTCTGGTTGAGGAGCATGCCGTGAAGCCCTAACAGCATGCTGGCGGTAATGCGGGAAGGCTGGATTGCTCTTACATAAGTTATTGCAGTTCCAGTTATTGCTGCATGTGCCCTTTCTAATTTTATAATTTAACTAGCTGCCCCCGCGAACTTCGTTTCTTCTTAATGTGATTATACTTAGCCCACCTTTTTAGTACATACCAACATGGAACATTTTGCCATACTACCCCAGAGACTGTTCGGTTTTCCGGAATGAAAACTTTTTAGGTTTTTCTGTGAATTTTTCTCTATATAAACCTCAGAGTTCGAGTCATAAGTTTTAATTAAAAATAGGGGTTGATCGTAGAGGGGTGAAAATTAAGGGTTGTATGTATTTTTGTATGCTGTGTCATAAAAAATCAAAACAATTTTTTTTTCTAAGCAATTAACATTTAGGGGGATGAAAAATAGATGTTGAAATTCTCAGACTTACTGCATATGCATTATGCATGCCGTTTCGGAGGAGTATGGGAACGAACATTGTGACACGAGAATTATATATATTAGATATCCTTTAAATCTAACCTAATAATAAAATATTTAGTACAAAATTGTAACTAACACAATAACAATATGAACAGCTTATGATTGCAAAAAATAATTTAAATTAATATTATATATTGTTCAGCACAGCACCGCACGATAAAGTGGTTATCCTAATGTCCTAGATTCTCCTAATGAATAGAACAGTATGTCCTAATGTTTTCGTCTACGTATATAAGTATAAGAATATTTTTTACAAACAAAAATACACACACATAAACATACAAAACAACAATAATCAAAGGGAAAAAATTAAATAAAATATATAATGAGAGATATATAAAAATATATTTTTTTCCTTTTCCCCTTCGGTTCGTCTCAAATATGTAATGCGTGTGTGCTGTGGCTGTAATTGGCCCTGGCTCAGCATTATGCTGAGGAGCATAATGTTCCACAGCGTCATCGTCGTTGGTCATTCTGTCAGAGACCATATCAGCTAGTTTTTTCTAGAATATAAATATATATATGTTTGTAATCATAAATTATTTTCTGGTTTTTCAAGTTAAATCAATGTTTAACATTGCAATCAAAAATTCTATTAACGTAAAATAAAAACAATTATGAATTTTAATTTTAATTTAAATTGTTATGTTAATTTGGTCGGTGACGTTAACTAGTACTTTGGAAATAGCGAACCAAGGTTTCTGATAAAGAAAATTTCTGCATTATTGATAACTCAAATGACTGAAAAATATTTCGATATAGATAGGTACGTGGAGTTTTGTATTCTGCCTCGGCGTCCGATTATGAAACACAGCTGCAGGTATGAAGCAGGTATTAGTCAAAGTCTAATTTTCCTCCTTTTTATTAATATATTAGAATTGAATAACCGACAAGCACACAGAGTGTTACTATTCATTTTAAATAAATTCAAAAAGTTCTTGCACAATCGCGCGCTTAAAGTAAAGAAAGTGTCATCGAAGCGGTAACCGCTCTTCACCCCCTTGAGTAACAAGGGCGGAAAATCTACCGTTGTATCTCCCCACCGTACGATCCTATCGGCGGCGCACACGCAACTCCCACGTGAGTAACTTCGTACATAGATCTACAATGAGCTTACCACGCTCACCGCCTGGAAGTGGCATGTGTGCGGGACGTAGCGGATCTTATCCGAATTTGTCTGAGTCACATAAAGAAGCTACACCGCAAATCACTTTACGTAATAAACGAAAATTTCCCGACGATAATGAAGCGACCAAGTCTGATATTGCTGCAAAAAAAAGCAGATGTCTGAAATGCTGGACTTATTAAAATCCTCCAAGGGTGAACAAACTGAAAGTATGTAAAGTAAATAAGCTCTCGGTAAACGTTGCTGCGATAAAAGCTGCCGTCGCTAATATTAGGTCCTTACATATGAAATTGGCGTTTTGTATGGGAGGAACAAAAAGTCGAATATTTTTAAATTTAATATATTTAATTAATCAAAGTATGAACCATTGTTTTCTATGCACTTTTGCCATCTCATAGGTAGTTCATTGATCCCTTTACTAAAAAACCAGTCGGACGGGAATCAATTAAATCTGTGAAGGCGATTTGGACTGCCCCATCAGAGTTAAATTTTCCCCTTGCAAGAAGTTGTCCAAATTTCGAAAAAAATGGTAATCTGTTGGAGCAAGGACCGGGGAGTACGGAGGATGTCTTTTTTACCTTTAAAACTCCCCCCCCTACCCCTTCACGACCTCAGATCGACCGTAATTTATTTTTCCTTTCATTTTGTTCATATTCCCCTGCCTTTCTAATGGGTTTCATCCTACTGTAATTTTTTTCACTTTTTATTTATTTTGAAGGCTATCTGCACTGGTCTACCTAGGTTGTTTAGCCGCTAGCTTTTTCATCATGGTTTGCTATTGTTGACAATAGACATCAGCCGTAATAGTCTAGCCAAATTTGAGAAAACTGCAATGAACAATACCGACACTAGTCTACCAAACGCTTACAAGTAACTTTTTTGGGGTTAATTTTCGCTTGGGGCAGGATTTGGCTGGCTGGCCAGGATCCAACTATTGTGCTGAGCGTTTCCGATTATCATAAAGAATCCAATTTTCATCACAGGTAATGATTCGTTTTAAAATACCTTCATTATTGTGCCGGTTCAGTAATGTAACGCAGCAGTCGACGCGCGTTTGCCGGTTTGCTTCAGTCAATTCGTGAGGTACCCATCTTTCAAGCTTTTTAATCTTCCCAATTTGCTTCAAGTGAATTAAAACAGTTTTATCACTAACACCGCAGCCGAAAACACAGAAAAGAAAATGGAACTTCTTGAATCCGATATCAATATCTTAAGAAATATGCTTCCTTCATCTTCTATCCAAACAACTACCACATTAAATGAAATCTTCACCGAAATCGAGGAACGACACCTTCGAGCCAATAATATAATAGTTGCTGGAATTCCTGAATCCCGGAATTATACTGCAACGAGTCGGCAAGATAAGGCAAGATAGGATAAGGCAGAAATACTGCGAATTACTGAAATAATACATAATGCTTGCCCTCAAACTCCAAGAATATTTCGTCACGGAAAGTATAAATCGGATAAAAATCGTGCAATAAAAGTATGTTTCTTATCTTCTTCAGATGAAAAACATACTTTTATTGCACAGCAAAAAACATACTACGTAATACGAATAAGATTGACAAGGAACATATCAAAATATTTTCGGATCAAACTTCATACCTACAGCAACGTACATCAAATGGAGAAAGTGGTCTTAACATCAAGTATATCAAGAGCATACCCAAAATAGTTACATCTAGGGAAACGCAAGAAACAACAATAAAGGAAACTCCAAAAAACTGACGACGTCCAAAGAGAAAATAACTTACCAAATAACCACAGATGTTATTTTTACAAAAAAATCTCTAAAATTTTTCTATGCCAACGCTCGAAGTATTGTCAAACCAGAAAAATTCGATGAGCTTAGATATATTTCTCTACAAGTAACCATACATATTATTATACTAACAGAAACTTGGATTAAGAGTGAAGATGAGGCAAAAATGCTCCAGATAACCTCCTATACCCATTACTTTAATTATAGAGAAAATAAAAGGGGAGGTGGAGTGTATTGACACGAGTGTATACAAATATTGATTTGTGTATAACAATCTCAAACATCACCTACTACTCATTATCTCTGGGTATACGTGAGAAAATTCTCTCTAAATATCGGTGCCATTTATAAGCCCCATAAAATAAATATGGATAACTTTCTCGAGATATATTCACAACAATTACACAAATTAAATCGAACAATAGTCTTTGGCGATTACAACCTGGACTTACTCAATCCGGACTTAGCGACACGCAAGTATAAGAACACTCTAACAGAACAACTACAAAATCCTGAACAAAATAAGCCCAAAACACTGTACCCGCAAAACAACCTCAACCTAGACAATGTTGCACCAAATATTTCGTAACTCAAGTAAAAATAATTTTCATATTATCACTACGGAATCTTCAATGTCTGACCACAAACAAATACTTTTACGAGATAAAGCAATACCAACCACCAACTATCATAAAACAGCAATACAACGCAGTTGACTTCAGCAAACTTTATCGATGCCTGGATGAATAATATGCTAAAAATTGTGAAGACGTAGAGTATGATGAATTGGCAGGATCACCAAATTTAAAACATTGAATCCTCTGCGGCAAAACTGGATTAAAAAATAACTACAAGAAGTGATAAATAGCAAGAACATATTATGGCAAAAATATAAAACAAATGCGGTGAACACCTAATTAAAAGCAGAGTATGAACATATAAAACCTAGAGTATCACACAATATAAGAAAAGCGAAAAGTGAATATTATCTGAAGAGGTTTGAAGAAAATTCTAGTAAACCACGAAAAATGTGGAAACTTATAAACGACTTAGCTAAAACCAAACTGCATGACAGAACTGGACCAGACAAACTTGAAACGGCAGCTGGTACTATTACGGACAAAGAGAAATATGTGAAAGTTTTAACTCATGTTTTTCGACTATTGGCCCAACCCTAGCAAATATGATTTCAAAAAAATCAAAAGTACTGCAAATTTTAGAAGAGTGTAGTCTAACTGATATAACAGAATTGTGATTTCTGAAACCAGTAACTACGAAAGAAGTTATTACCATAATTAAACATTTGGACTGTAATACTGCATCTGGCATTGATGGTATTAGTACAAAATCAATTAAATGCGTAAAAGACATTATTGCCACGGAACTAACAGTCTGCATTAACTATCATTTGGCACGAGGTATTTTTCCCAACGAGTTAAAGGTTGCAAAAGTTGTACCAATTCATAAAGCCGGAAGTAAACTTGACCCGTGCAATTATTGCCCTATATCAGTTCCCCCAGTGCTTTCTAAGGTCTTTGAGAAGATTCTTTATAACCAATTAGAGTCATTCCTTAATTGAAAAGGTTTCTATTACCGAAAACAATATGGTTTTAGAGCTCAATCAAATCCTCTCGCTGCCACAATTGACCTCATAATCAAAATTAAAAATAAATTTGATCAAAAACAACTTGCCTTAGGTATATTTATTTATTTATTTATTTAATTATGAGTAATCTTACAGCTAACATACATAATATTACAAAACAAACACTTAGACAGTACAGAAAGCCAAAACAGATTACATAGATAAACAATATTATATACGAAAAATGAAACAAATAACCGCATCAATAGACCAAACTATATACAGAAAACTGAAATTTAATATTTAAAAGAATAAATAATACTAAATATAACCTAAACAAAATTCGAGTTTTCCCGCCCCTCCAAATATTTTCCCACATGTTCTTTGGTGAGGTAGAAAATATCAATATCCTCATAATTAGTGTCATAGTTAGATAAAACCCGAAACATTGGTGAATTATGCAGGTAATTCGAGTTCGTACGAGGCACATGGAACAATTTTGTGTCTTGTCGCATATGGAGAAGGAATTTAAAAAAAAATTAACGACAGCAAATAGGGGCTATCGATCCGCCCATTAAGAATAGCATGTAAAAAAAGCAGGTCTTGCTGACTTCGCCGACTTTCTAATGAGTCTAAATTAAAATAATTGCAAGAATGTCAATAATTAGAAGAACTATCGAAGCATTGGTATTTTTTTAAACTAAGGAATTTTACAAACTTTTTTGTACATTTTCTACTGCTTTTTTATACTTTGTATAATATGGAGACCACATAACACCCGCATACTCCAGCACGCTTCTAACATAAGCAAAATATAAGCTTTTAATGCAATGTATGTTATTAAATGTCTTGCATGACCGCTTGACAAATCCTAGTTGCATATACGCTTTGCCTGTTATGTTATCGATAGGCCCATTTTTTCATCTAATAGTATTCCCAGGTCTTTTACTAATTTTACTTGTTTTATAGGGGTGTTATCGATTTTGTAAGTGTATTGAATTTTTTTGTTCTTGAATCTTGCCACGACAAGGGTTAATCTGTTAAATGAGTGGTTTCAGTCAAATCATTTAACTATTAATATTACAAAAACAAATTATGTTATTTTTGCAACAAAAAATAATTTCGAACTTAAAATAGACGGAAAACATCTTGAACGAAAACCTAAAGAAAAATATCTCGTACTTATTTTGGACAGTAACTTTTTTTTTTTTATAGAACAGGGGCAAACGGGCAGGAGGCTCACCTGATGTTAAGTGATACCGCCGCCCATGGACACTCTCAATGCCAGAGGGCTCGCGAGTGCGTTGCCGGCCTTTCAAGAAGTGGTACGCTCTTTTCTTGAAGGATCCTAAGTCGAATTGGTTCGGAAATACTTCAGTGGGCAGCTGGTTCCACAAAGTGGTGCGCGGCAAAAACTGCCTTGAAAAACGCTCAGTTGTGGAACGGCGGACGTCGAGGTGATACTGGTGGAATTTCGTACTCTGCCTCGACGTCCGATGACGAAACTCAGCTGCAGGTATTAATCCGAACAACTCCTCTGAACACTCTCCATGGTAAATGCGGTAGAAGATGCAGAGTGACCCCACATCTCTACGCAACGCCAAAGGATCAAGCCGCTCGGAGAGAGATTGGTCGTCGACGATTCGAACCGCTCTGCGTTGAATACGGTCAAGTGGAAGGAGCTGGTATTGAGGAGCCCCCGCCCAGAGGTGAGAGCAGTACTCCATGTGCGGCCGAATTTGCGCTTTATATAGTTGCAAGCGGTGGCCCGGAGTGAAGTACCGTCTCGCCTTGCTGAGCACACCAAGCTATTTGGAGGCTAATTTAGCCTTTCCCTCCAAGTGACCGCGAAACTGAACGTCGTTCGATATGTCAACGCCAAGTATTCCAATGCTGGCTGTGGCTTTAAGAAGAGTGTTTTCGAAAAGAGAAGTAACGACAAAGGGTGTTTTTTAGCGGAAAACCCGCAAACTTGTGTCTTCTTGTGGTTAAATTGGACTAAGTTTAGTCTGCCCCAGTCTGAGACTCCACGTAGTAGAGTTTCGACTTCAGACACAAGTTTGTTCCGGTACTCATCGACAACTGCCCGAGAAATACCTGCCCGGCCAGTGTAAAGAGTATCCCCAGTGCTGTCATCCGCATAGCAATGAATGTTGCTAAGTTGCAACATATCATTGATATGCAGAAGAAAGAGGGTCGGGGATAGAACACAGCCTTGTGGGACCCCCCGTTCACAGGTTTATAGTCGGAACATGCTCCGTCGATGACAACCTTGATGCTCCGATCGGCCGGAGAAAGCTGGAAATCCAATCACATATAATATGGTATTATTGTAGTCCGTCCGATTTTCTAAGATTTTTTTTATTTGTAGACTTCAAAGTAAGCGGTGATTGGACTGCCATGCCTTTGGGCTAGACCTCATACGCCTCATATTATTTGTCAGACCTCCGTATAAAATACTACTCGAAAACTTTAATGACAGTCTCAATTGAGATCACCATCATGGCCAAATGGTTCTGGTAATATTTATAAATACAGCTGTTGTGTTTCTGATGTTGGGCGCCCAAATGCGAAAAAACCAAAGCCTATCATGTGATTTTCTTTAACCTACGGGTTAATAGAAAAATAAATAGAATTTGTTATCAAATAATTGTTTTTTGGGGCCGTGCATTATACTTAGTTTATAATACCTACTATACTCAATAAAATACTATTTTCCATAAGATAATTAGTTTTTAGAACGACATAATTAACAATTAACGAGTGAAATTACTTTTACAATATCAAATACCTCATGACAGCTGAAGGTCATTCGATGGAATTTGGGGCCAGCCTTATCTCGCTGAGACACGTACCACCCTGACGATACAATATTTCGAGAATACTTGCGAAACCCTTTCATCTTTTATTGAAGAAATTTATTTCATGATTTTAATAAAAACCGAGTAAAATGTCACCACCACTACACCGTTAGCAATGATATTATAAGTATATTTGATTTTACTTAATTAAACGGTTTCTCTATTTTCAGTTATCGCAGTTTATCCTTTAACTTTCATATATAGTTCATACATCTCAAAAGGTTCTTTAAGAATGCAAAATTCTTGTATGTCTGAAAATACATTCTTACATTTAAAAGAAAAGGTATTTTGAAACTGCTGCATTGTGTTGTTAAAAATAACATCTTAAGAAAGCAAACTTATGAATTCTCCATTGTCAATTTAGCATGACGTTAAAGCAGCCGCGGGACTAAGGTATTGCTATATCTTTTTTATATTTCTGCATTTAAAAAAATGCAAATAGATCGAAAAATTAATCCCAATAATTTAGCTGGAATCAACGATTTATTTTATGTGGAGCTGTAGAGTTTTCCTCTATTTCACAAAAAAAAAATGTAATAGAAGGCAAATAGACAGGAGCCTCATCTGATGTTAAGTGCCTAAGGACACTCACAATCCTATACAAGGCTTGCAAGTGCGAATTTGTACGCTCTATTCTTGAAGGGCGCTAAGTCGAATTGGTTCGGAAATAGATCTAAAGATCTATGTACGAGACACTAAATTATCTTTTAAACCAAATTAACACTAGTCAATAAAAGCATCTAACGTGTTTGGATTAATTACAAACACTACACGAATCCTGTGTAATGTGTATAGTGAAAAGATAAAACTAACTAAAGTCAAAAATTGGTAGGTATTTTGGGGTATTAAATAAGATTGATAAGAATAGATGTGCTATTAATTTATTCATGAACATTATAATCAGATATTTAGTTTAATTAATCTGGGCTTCTGCTGGTTCCGGATCAGCCTAATTTGCTTCGTTTGCCTCATTTGCTTCGCGTCTTTGACGCCTGCGCTTCCTCGGCCTTCTAGAAACGGTTTCATCAGCTTCTGCTGGTTCCGGATCAGCCTCATTTGCTTCGTTTGCCTCATTTGCTTCGCGTCTTTGACGCCTGGGCTTCCTCGGCCTTCTAGAAACGGTTTCATCAGCTTCTGCTGGTTCCGGATCAGCCTCATTTGCTTCGTTTGCCTCATTTGCTTCGCGTCTTTGACGCCTGGGCTTCCTCGGCCTTCTAGAAACGGTTTCATCAGCTTCTGCTGGTTCCGGACCAGCCTCATTTGCTTCGTTTGCCTCATTTGCTTCGCGTCTTTGACGCCTGGGCTTCCTCGGCCTTCTAGAAACGGTTTCATCAGCTTCTGCTGGTTCCGGATCAACCTCATTTGCTTCGTTTGCCTCATTTGCTTCGCGTCTTTGACGCCTGGGCTTCCTCGGCCTTCTAGAAACGGTTTCATCAGCTTCTGCTGGTTCCGGATCAGCCTCATTTGCTTCGTTTGCCTCATTTGCTTCGCGTCTTTGACGCCTGGGCTTCCTCGGCCTTCTAGAAACGGTTTCATCAGCTTCTGCTGGTTCCGGATCAGCCTCATTTGCTTCGTTTGCCTCATTTGCTTCGCGTCTTTGACGCCTGGGCTTCCTCGGCCTTCTAGAAACGGTTTCATCAGCTTCTGCTGGTTCCGGATCAGCCTCATTTGCTTCGTTTGCCTCATTTGCTTCGCGTCTTTGACGCCTGGGCTTCCTCGGCCTTCTAGAAACGGTTTCATCAGCTTCTGCTGGTTCCGGATCAGCCTCATTTGCTTCGTTTGCCTCATTTGCTTCGCGTCTTTGACGCCTGGGCTTCCTTGGCCTTCTAGAAACGGTTTCATCAGCTTCTGCTGGTTCCGGACCAGCCTCATTTGCTTCGTTTGCCTCATTTGCTTCGTTTGCCTCATTTGCTTCGTTTGCCTCATTTTCTTCGTTTGCCTCATTAGCTTCAAATGGTTCCGCATCAATTGCTTCTTCTTCTTTTGGCACAACAGCTTTATTTAGCTCTTCACTACTACCAGAAAGGAAATCTGACTCTGCGTTACCACTGTTGGGCCCTCTAAACTTTGGTGGCGCAGCAATAGACAACGCAATTAGCGAAAAAAATGTGATACCTAGAAATAAAAAAATGGCTTAGGTTAGGTCTTTTTCATGTTTCACCACATTCAGCCTCTCTTCTCAAATAGATCTTAATCCAATGCAGATTTCATAATAAAAATATACTTTTTAAGATAAAAAACATTAATATATTTATTGGTTTGCAAATAAACTATCAAAAATTCAGTTTGTATACTCACACAGAAGAATCTTCATTTTGAAATTTTCCACAACATTTGTCACAACGTGAATTGAAGTGTAACAGAAAAAATTAACGTCGCCTTATATTCGTTTTCTTCAAGGCCAGTACAAAAAGTAATTAAAATTAGCATAAAAAATAATGACACAAAATTTTTATTTTGCCTAAATGTTAGATTGTCTTATGAAACTATTACTTTCAACAATGTTATCTAAAAAGCTTGTAAGTATTATTTCTAAATTAGAATGAATTCGTTTAAAACCATCACCTCTTAACCTTTCAAAAACGCAATGCAAATTTAAAATAACCGGAATGCGAGCAAAGAGAATAGTATAAGACGTCACATATCAACTTTTCGCTGAACAATACCCGAATGGCATTAAAACGACTTAAAGTATTTCTTAACGAAATTACTGGAATCGGAAACTTGCGTCTGTGAGCTTTTTATTTTCTGTCAAAGCTTTGGCGTTGCCAGCCAATTTGTGCAGTTTCTGCATACAAATAGACTGAAACAGTTATTACTTGTTTTTATTTTAAATAAATAAAGTGATAATTAAAGTTCCAGTGCCTCATTAAAGTCCATTTAAGTCTAGATGTATACACACGTTAACTAATTGTAACAATGTGTGCGTTGTGTGTGTGTGCGACATGAACACGGTGCAAAGCACAGCTCATGGGCCCATAAAAAAGGACCATAACCGTGAGGTAAGTGCTCGTATGCACGTAAAAGCTGATTTAAGGATATACTAATATGAATCTAGCATTTAAATAAAACTTCAACACATAAAATCGATTAAATTAAATAAAGATTTCTTGTTTCTAGTGCTTTACGGTAGTAGCTTTTAAGAGTTGGTACGCTCGTTTCTTTAACCCAGAATAAGTTCATTGTATACAAATTATATACTGCATATCATAAAAAAAAAACTCGAGAGGTGTCAAGGGACACCCAGATGGAACGAAGTTCCTTTCGATTAATTTATATGTTAATTGGTATCTCACAGTATGATGTTGTGCTAAGCAGCGATTAAATAGTAAAATAACCTAAATATACATTAAGTGGCACAATTAATATGCATATTTTGTATTTGGGTTCAAATGTTTTAATTCAGTCTTATCTGGTTCATCTCCTTGTATAAGCCGTTCTCGTTGTGATACTAATTTTTGAATTCGCAGATTTTCATGACATTTTCCTGAAACATTTTTTTTTATTTATTATAATGAATATTTTTTAAAGGTTTTGTATTTTGCACGGAAACGAGGGACCCCGCAATTATTATTGTACAGGAAGTCTGGTTTAGGTTTACTATGACTAATTTAGTTAAGTGATTCCAAAAATAATTTTCATTTCTTATGGCTACAAAAAAAAAACAACATCACGAGGTGTTCCCAGGCGGTCACCCATCCAAGTACTGACCTCGCCCGACGTTGATGATCGGACGAGAACCGGTGTAGTACAATAGCAAATAGCAAAAAAGTGTCGTGACAACTTTTCGTAAGAATTTTTTCCGTCTAGCCCCCTTTCACAACGCGCGATAAGGAACTTCATTCCAATAATTGTCCATTTGTAGACATGTTCGGAGTACAAACTGGAATACAGATCTTAATCACCAATCTCTATATTTAGTCCTGACTTCATCTGTAGTAATATTTTTATGATTAACGTTGCCTGTTTTTTAATTTATTGCATATTAATTTAATTATTAATTCTATGAACTTATTTACTAATTTACAAATTGTTAAATTGTCAAATACATAACAATAACATTGTCGTCCCTTATATTTTATATGTAATTATATTATTACACATAATTTCTTGTAACACATTCTGTAGATATAGCATTATATATGACGTGGTTAATTTTTCTAAATAATAGATAAATTATTTTAATATTCACTTGAAGGTCGCACATTTGAATACGGTCTTCGTCACTGCTACACAATAGAAAGAATTAATTGATTTTTTTAATATCCTGTCGCAAATATTAGTTGAGCTGTTCATAAAAAATTCATTTATCATATATATTATATAGTTCAACTTCTTTAAAGGAAAAATAAACGATTTCTTGCATTATTGACGTAACTCGACGCGTTGTGTTTAGGGTCCATATTAAAATCCGCAATTAGACAAGAACTACTTTATTCCAGAATGTGTTTAAGCGTCGATGCTTTGAAACTAGGTTTCAATGGCATTTGATCAATGATCAAAAAGATTTTGCTTTATTCTGTGGTGAAAATTAGCAATACATTGCGTTTTCAATACAAAGAAATGTTTCAACTTCACTACACGCTTCAATAGTCAGATTATAGAAATAATTTTCCATTAAAATAATATGTTTTTACTTATTATATCAAATCATTTCATAAAAAAGTATGAAATTGTTGCAGTACGTTTTCATAACATTTTAATCGTTTAAACCAGTAATTTTTGTTGAAATAATTAGTAAAAAATAAATATGTTTATTATGGAACATAAGATACAGGTACAACTTATTCCACGTCATTAAATTTGAATCTGTAGGTATCCCTACTCATCGGCAAAGAAGACAGAGGGCGTAAGCGGAGAGAAAAAGCCGGCGTAAAAAACTCTAGGTACTCTTTTAAAACAGCAAATCATCAAACAACACTTATTTTAAAACATATTTCGCAAATCAATTAGAAGTAGCCAGTCTAGCAATAGTCCCAGGCCCTTTTATCAACTAGATAATCGTTAACTTTATAGTAAGCCTTTTTACACAGCTTTTCTTTAATACATTTCTTAAATTTATTAAAAGGCAGAGATAAAAGAGCCTCTGGGATTTTATTAAAGAAGAGTATCCCTTTAACTTTATTTTTAACTTTAGATAGTCTAGTACGGGTAAATTGCAGCCTGCGTTTGTTCCGAATATTAACATAGGTTTTTTAGGTTTAAGAATAACTTTATTTCTCATAAGAATTAAAAATTCCCTTACTGAGAAACACATATTTAAAACTAAGATTAAAAATTAGAGCGCATAGATGTAGGTACATATATAAAATAAGAAAACAGAGAAGCACCAAAAATGTGGGTAGACATAAAAAACTTGGTCAGTCAACCAAGCGAAACACGGATGTTGGAATTTGATTTTTTACTAGATTTGGCATTGATGGCATAGTCTGATATATCTAATATCTATAAGTTTATATTGATTATTTTATTATTTTTCATAACACTATTTTATTTTCAGTTTATTCCTATATTTATATATTTAGGGTATGTACAAGGTTTATAAAACATTTTTACAAATTAAAATCACTTATAGGCAGATTTTGGTCAATATCAAATACAATTCTTTAACACCGTGAATGGTGTTAGTTTAAAGTTCTTAAACATTATACATTTCAAGTGTTATCGCATTCTTGTCAATATATATATATACATATTATATTTTGATCACTTATTTGTATGTAATTAATGTGTAAGTTTTTAGAAGCTTTTTAAATCGGGCATAATTTTGTTCTGCTTTTCGAACTGATGGTAACTTATTATAAATTGTAACACCCTCATACTCCAAACTTCTTTTTCCATAGTTAGTTCTAGGAGGGCGGGTCACCAAGTAACTAGCACGTCTTAAGTTAATGTTTCGTGTTTGTTGTTTGGCTAAAAATTTTATATTAGAATTAATTTCCCTATTTAATATTTTGCGTATTAGAATACAAGTGTAATATATTATGTACGTTTGTTTAATGTTCATTAATTTTGTTTCTACGTATATCCTTTCAGTAGGCGTCCGAAATTTATAGTTAAATAAGTTTTTAATCAATCTATTCAGAGTTCTTTGGATAGCATCCAAATTACTCTTCGCTGCAGTACCCCAGACCTCAATGAGGTAGTCGACATGCGGCTTAACCAGAGAATTATAGATCAGATACCGCACTTTTTGAGGGAGACAATTTTGTTTCGCAGTGCCCCTGTGAGTGGTGTTAGTTTAAGTTTAATTTTTTCTAGATGTGGCTTCCAAGTTAGGTTACTATCCAAAATAAGTCCGAGATATTTTTCTTTAGGTTTTCGTTTGAGTATTTAACCGTCTATTTTAAGTTCGAAATTATTATTTATTTTTTTATTTTTTGCTGCAAAAATAACATAATTTGTTTTTGTAATATTAATAGTTAAAAGATTTGACTGAAACCACTCATTTAACAGAGTAAGATCATTTTGAGCATCGGCTATTAGAGCTTCGATCGAGTTTCCAACGTAAAAGAGACTTGTGTCGTCTGCATAAAGGGATATGTCACCTTTGAGACCCAAATCACTGATGATATAAATGAGGAACATGAGGGGGCCTAATATTGATCCCTGGGGAACGCCAAAATTCAGGATACAGGGATTGCTTTCATATTCACCTATTTTTACTGTTTGTTTTCGGTTCTCCATATATGATTTAAAAATTGTATTGCCTGTAACACCGGTTAGTTTTAGTTTTTGTAATAACTTTTCATGACTAATGGTGTCAAAGGCTTTTTGTAGATCAATAAATATACCTAAGGCAACTTGTTTTTCATCAATTTTACCTCCTTAACACCTCCTTAACACCTCCAGGCGGTAAGCTCCGTGGTAAGCTCATTGTAGATCTATGTACGAAATTACTCACGTGGGAGTTGCGTGTGCGCCGCCGTCAGGTTCGTACCGTGGGGAAATACAGCGGTAGATATTCCGTCCTTGTTACTCAAGGGGGTGAAGAGCGGTTACCGCTTCGATGACACTGTCTTTACTTTAAGCTCGCAAACTGTAACGGTGTATGTCACACGCGCTCGATTTTGCAAGAAGTTGTTGTAGTTAGTCGCCGTAAGGTTCGTAATTGGTTAAAGAACTTTTTGAATTTATTTAAATGAATAGTAACACGTCTGCTCTATGCGCTCGTTGACACTAGAAACACATTGTGTGTATATTCTTATTACTATTTTTGTATACATACATAATATTTTCATAAATATATTGCGACGGAGAACGGACGAAGGTTAGTATATTAATTTCCTTTAATTTATCTCTACGAGATTCCCTACATTTTAAATTATAGATTGCACGAATAGCCCTCTTCTGCAGGATGAAAATAGTTTCGACATCAGCAGCATGACCCCATAATAATAAGCCATAAGTCAATAAAGCTATGAAAGTAACTAAAGTAAACAAGTCTAGCTGTATCGACATTAATAAATGAGATTTAAATATTGCTTGCTCTGTCTTGTTCATTTCTTGCTTCCTCTCAAAGTGGTGAAGACTACTTCAAGCCCTTAATAATTATCGTGGTGAGCCTGCCCGGTAGTTTAGAGATAACCCACCACCTCGAACCTTTGATCCTACCCGTAGCGCTCCGTCTGTTGCTTTAGGTCTCTTGGTGGAGACTTTCGTACTTATCTATATATATCTTAATATATTTAAATTACGTGTCACGTTGTTTGTCCGCGATGGACTCCTAAACTACCGAACC
Organism: Pieris melete; assembly: GCA_963693345.1. Taxonomy (NCBI): domain Eukaryota; kingdom Metazoa; phylum Arthropoda; class Insecta; order Lepidoptera; family Pieridae; genus Pieris; species Pieris melete. Next base: position 24,632 of record CAVNZK010000356.1, on the reverse strand, counting down.
GATATCAATGAAATTTGCACACCGTGTGTAGTTTGATCCAACTTAAAAGATAGGATAGCACTATTAGTACATCTCAATTTATGCAAAATATTTGTTTATAATTTGATAGTCACAATTCTAAGATGATGGCGCTGTGTTGAAAGTACCAACGTTTCACATAAGCTATAATTTAATGGCATAACCACCAAAAAAGCATGGTGGATTGGTGTTCTCCTGCCGTTTCTCTTGAATAGTGTACACTAACTAGCAAGGTGAACATCCAGAACTTGACATATTCGGTAGTTGGTTGATCAATTTAAACATAATACAGTAGAACCTCGATAAGATAAAGTCCAAGGGAAGCACAAAATATTTTATGTTATAGAGGTTTTAAGTTATCAAGGTTCTATGTCAGGTAAAGGTTAATATAGAGGTATGTACATGTTTCTATGTACCCTTCCTCCCATTTTTACTTGAATGCATCAGAAGGATGGAAAATTAAATATGTAATCATATTTATTCACATTACTTACATTACATAAAAATAAAACAACAACTAAAGGTTTAGTCTACTTAAAAAAATCTGTGATTCTCTTTTGTTTTAAAAAATTCACTGTTTCTAAATCGATTTGATTTTCAATGACAAATAGAGAGGAGAATACATTAACACATTAACTTATGATGCAAGTAAGTCGTTGTCACAAAGCTAACCGCCGCAAAGCTTTGAAGAATTTAGATAAAGCAAACAATAGGTAATATTGTATTGTTTACGTTAACAATACATTAGTAAACACGTGCAAGCAATAAATACCGAAACCATTTGTTTTGACACTCTTATAAAATGACTAATTCACAAACAATTTTATGATATAGAGGTTGTGGAAACATTTCTTTTAGTTACTGAGGGCCTATACAGGGATTATTTATTTACGTTATAGAGGTTGCGTATTTTAAGTTATAGAGGTTTTGGGCTCTGATGGGAAGGGAACATAGTATTTTTTGAAGTAACAGAGGTTTTTATGTTACCGAGGTTTACGTTATCGAGGTTCTACTGTATTGATATCTCATACCTAATCCGCTGTTTTGCTTGTAATGTTTATTGTATTAATTTCTTGTGACATAAAATACTGTAGATATAGCATTATGTATGACGTGGTTAACTTTTATAAATAAATAGACATAAATACTGTTAATACTCACTTGATGGTCGCTCATTTGAATACAATTTTCGTCACTGCATACACAATAAAATCATTAATTGATTTTTAACTAATATTTGACTAGTTAACTTTATTACTTTCCACTATCTATTAATTGAAGTCCTCCTAATTCACAAAATTCTCTTCTATATGTGAAAATATCGTGGGGTTATAATAATATATCTATATTTTGGTTACCCAATTTTGTAAATGTTTGTGATTACGCAGGAAACTTGTGATATACTTTAATAAATGATCAAATTCAATTCAATTTCAAAAATTCTTTATTTTGTTCCACAAAATTTTTGGTGCTACATATCCAGTGTACATTATTTCCTGTAACAAGCTTACAACTAGACACGTTTTTACAGCTATTTTGCTTTTTTTAAAAACTTATAAAATTTATAAAACTAAAGTTATAATGTTACGAAAGGTTTTAACAGTAACAAACAATTTTTAACAATGAGGTAAACTACCTGGTAATTATGCAATCTTTAGATGAGATTTGCATTTTGACATGCCTAAATTGAATAACTAAATATAGTTCTAACAATAAATGGGGTAGCACGCTGCCTACTCGTACCCTCAATATTGAAGGATATGCGATACCATGGAGTCGCTCTGTTAAGTACCTGGGTGTCATATTAGACAACAAACTTAACTGGACCCTTAACACACAATACATCAGGCTCAAGAGCATGAAGGCTTTGAATGCACTGAGCCCCATCTTAAATAGAAGATCGTGCCTCAGTAGCAAAACAAAGCTAAGTGTATATCGAACCTTAATACGACCCTGCATAACTTTTGCCTGCCCAGTATGAAGCAGTACGTGCCCTACTAATTTAAATAGCTTACAGGTTGTCCAAAATAAAGCATTGAAATATGCAATTAATACTCCGTTTCGAACAAACCTCCAAAAATTTCACAATAAAATTAAGTTTCCGACTATTTATCAGTTTATATTCAGATTATCAAAAAAAATCTATTTACATAAATAACAACCGAAAAAGTAAAAATAAATATATTAATAACCTTTGTAAAACGCGGATGAAAAATTTACCTTACATCGATAAATACAACAGATACAAATCACCCCATCACTTGTTTCTTGAGTGCGATGAATAACTGGTTATCAGTGGCCCGCGCAGGTGCGCGAGTGTTGGCCATCGCGTCGCGCGCGACCTCCGGCCTTATTATAAATATATATAATAAATGATCAATTCTTTCTACATACATATATTTTTCATTCCTTCTACAAATACCAAGAATTAAATTAAAAGATTTATGTAATGTATTTTGATTCAAATAATAAAAAAAAAATTAGCCACGTCTTGCATCCTCTTTTAAAATCATGAAGACAATTAGTATGTGGGTCTCGTGAGTCCCTTAGAAACCTTTAGTCCAACCCTTTATGATTCTCGCCATCAAAAAGATTCGTGTTATAGTCAATATCATCAAAAATGTCTATCTTTCAACTTTATATCTATATGTATCTTATTTGCAAGGCGACGCGGCCAGGATTATTTCAAATTATGAGGTATTAACCAACAATTATGCTAAAACGTGGAAGATGATTTGCAATAGATACGACAACAAAAGAATATTGATTAATCATCATTTAACATCATTATTTAATATTAAACAGCTTCCATGGGAATCAGAGCGATCTCTGCGATTTTTGGTTGACCACGTGACCAAAAATTTGCGTGCCTTAACAAGCCTAGGCCAACCCACTGACAAATGCGATGTACTAATAATATTTATGTTATTATCTAAGTTAGATGTCAATACGTTGTTAAAATGGGAGGAATATCGCAACAATTTGGAAGGCGACGTACCTACCCTCGAACAATTTTATGATAAACCGTGCTGATGTGCTCGAGGCATTGAATCCTAATAATTGGTCTGACGTTACTAGCGTATCAAAGGTGACCAATGCCCCTGTGCGTTCTATAGCTAATAATAATTATATTCAAAGGCAAGGTCAAAATCAAAACAATGTCGGAAAATCGTTTGCGAGCACCAGCAATAATTATAGCAAGAAACCAAATACTACATTCATGTGTATTATTTGCAATGAGCGTCATAGGATATTTGATTGTCCAACGTTTAAAGCGAAGGGGGTTGACAAGCGAATGATGGACGTGACGAAGTACTCGTCCCAGAAGAGATCAGTAACTATTAGTACATCTATGGGAGCTGGCTGATGAAACATAGGGTCAGCTATATTCATAATTATATTATTTTTTTTTTTATGTAATAGGAGGCAAACGGGCAGGAGGCTCACCTGATGTTAAGTGATACCGCCGCCCATGAACACTCACAATGCCAGAAGGCTCGCATGTGCGTTGCCGGCCTTTCAGGAATTGGTACGCTCTTTTCTTGAAGGACCCTAAGTCGAATTGGTTCGGAAATACTGCTGTGGGCAGCTGGTTCCACAAAGTGGTGGTGCGCGGCAAAAACTGCCTTAGAAAACGCTCTGTTGTGGAACGACGGACGTCGAGGTGATACGGATGGTATTTTGTATTTTGCCTTGACGTCCGATGATGAAACTCAGCTGCAGGTATTAGACCGAACAACTCCTCTGAACTCTCCATGGTTAATGCGGTAGAAGATGCAGAGAGATCCCACATCTCTACGTAACGCCAAGGGATCAAGCCGCACGGAAAGTGACTGGTCGTCGACGATTCGAACCGCTCTTCGTTGAATACGGTCAAGTGGAAGGAGCTGGTACTGGGGAGCTCCCGCCCAGAGGTGAGAGCAGTACTCCATATGGGGCCGAATTTGCGCTTTATATAGTTGCAACCGGTGGCCCGGAGTGAAGTACCGTCTCGCCTTGCTGAGCACACCAAGCTTTTTGGAGGCTAATTTAGCCTTTCCTTCCAGATGACCGCGAAACTGAACGTTATTCGATATGTCAACGCCCAGTATTCCGATGCTAGCTGAGGCTTTAAGGAGAGTGTCTTCAAAGAGGGGAGTAGCGACAAAGGGAGTTTTTTTAGCGGAAAACGCGCATACTTGTGTCTTCTTGGGGTTAAATTGGACTAGATTTAGTCTACCCCAGTCCGAGACTCCACGTAGAAGAGTTTCGACTTCAGACACAAGTTTGTTCCGGTACTCATCGACAACAGCCCGAGAAATACCTGCCCGGCCAGTGTAAAAAGTATCCCCAGTGCTGTCGTCCGCATAGCAATGAATGTTGCTAAGCTGCAACATATCATTGATATGCAGAATAAACAGGGTCGGGGATAGGACACAGCCTTGTGGGACACCAGCATTCACAGGTTTCAGGTCGGAGCATGCTCCGTCGATGACGACTTTGATGCTCCAATCAGCGAGAAAGCTGGAAATCCAGTTGCATAATTTCTCAGGGAGCCCATAGGCTGGAAGCTTCGAGAGCCTTCCTTAGAAGGACACTAATTATCTTAGCGGACGAACACGTAACTGCTCGATGTGAAACTTTAGCTGATTCACTGCTCGAATCTTCTTTGTTTTTCTGCTTTCCAATACAGCCCGTGATTTTAAAAATATCCACTGCAAGACTCCATCCACAGGAATGATTTGATGTGATGTTGAAGATCGTTAAGTCGCCGCGCTAAAGGGTGTCTCGTCGTATTTAAGTATTAACTGTAATTATTACGCGGATTCTTCTTTGTTCTCCTCATGGGTCACCATGTTCTATCTTTAGCGGATAGATGGTGTAAATTAAATGCCCAGATACTTAATAAATGAATATAATGTACAATGATCATAGGTCAAGAGTCATGACTAGACAGATTTGTATGAAGAATCTTCAAGCGCCTGATGAGGGTGACGGCAATGTTCCCGCGATGGTGTGTTGGCGTAATATTTGCGCAAATGTTAAGTCTGAACAAGTCCTGACTTCATCTGTTGTAATATTTTTATGATTAACCTTGCCTGTTCTTATGATTTTATTTTTGTTTAATTATTAATTCTATGATACGATCTATATCTAGCCGGTGTTACGTTCTTATACAAATTGTTAAATTGTCAAATACAGAACAATAACATTGTCGTCCCTTGTTTATATGTAATTATATTATTATGCATAATTTCTTTTAACATATCCTGCAGATATAGCATTATGCATGACGTGGTTAACTTTTTTAAATAATAGATAAATTCTTTTAATATTCACTTGAAGGTTCATTTGAATACGATCTTCGTCACTGCTACACAATAGAAATAATTAATTTGATTGATTTTTTTTAATATCCTGTCGCAAATATTAGTTGAGCTGTTGATAAAAAATCATTTATCATATATTGTAGTTCAACATTCTTGCATTATTGACGTAACTCGACGCGCGACGTGTTTAGGGTCCATATTAAAATCCTCAATCAAACAAAAGAACTACTTTGTTCCAGAATCGTCGATGCTTGATGATGATTTTTTATTTTTTACTAATTTTCGTTGTAATTGGTAATAAAAAATAAAATATGTTTATTATGGAACATAAGACACAGGTATCACTTATTCCACGTCATTAAATTTGAATCTGTAGGCATCCCTACTCATCGGCAAAGAAGACAGAGGGTATAGGCTAAGAGAAAAAGCCGGCGTAAAAAAGTCTCGGTACTCTTTTCATATAGCAAATCATCAAACAACACTTATTTTCAAACAAATATCGCAAATCAATTATAAGTAGCCAGTCTAGCACTAGTCCCAGGTCCTTTTATCAACTAGTTAATCGTTAACTTCATACTCGTAGTAAGCGTCGGGACGTGACGACCCCATCGCCCACTGGTGAAATAACCTGTGACAGAGGTTATTTCATCAGCGCAATCAGTCAACCCCTTCCTAGTGGGAGTGCCATGCTGTTGCCTTCGGGCTTCAGCCAAATGGGCAGGCACGACCGGGGCAGTACCACTGTCTCTCAGAAAACCGGCGTGAAGTGATGCAATAAGTTCACCTTATTGTACTCGCGTTTCGTGCGGTGAGAGAGACTCCCGGAGCCCATTCCCCCCCCCCCCATGAAATATGAAGGTGCAGAAAAAAGAACAGCTCGCGGTGGAGAATCCCCCTCTGGGCGTCCAACACCGGGACACTATGCGCCCGGTGGTGGACGCACAGGCTGCCCTTCGTATTCTGGGGGGGCAATTCTGCGCTCGGTAAAAACATCATTAATCGTTCTCGGGGCAAACGGAGCAATTCTACAAAGGCACCCCCGTCCACACTCGCCGTGGACTTCACAAATGTTAGGGGGCTCAATACCAATATCAACGCAGGTCACTACCATTTAGAGACTGCGAAGCCGGCCTTGCTCTTTCTTACCGAGACTCAGATTTCCTCCCCGGGTGATACTTCCTACCTCTCCTACCCGGGGTACAAATTGGAACATTCATTTGTGCCGCGAGCGGGAGTTTGCGTGTACGTCAGAGAGGATATCTGTTCTCGTCGCCTCGGGACGCTTGAAGGAAGGGACTTATCTAACCTCTGGCTGCGCGTAGACTGCGATGACCATACGCGATTCTACGCATGCCTGTATAGGTCCCATAGCGGAAATACCGAAACTGACCGACTCATTGAGCACATCCAAATGGCTACAGATTCCCTGCTCGAAAGGGTTCCTACCGCTGAAATCGTGATACTTGGATCGATCGATCGAATCGATTTTAACGCCCACCATGCCGATTGGCTCGGCTCTGAAACTACCGATCACGCGGGAAGATCCTTTCACGACTTTACTTTAGCTTACGACCTGACACAAATGGTCCCTGCGATTACGCGAATACAAGATGTGGATGATCATAAACCCTCTTTGTTGGACCTTCTGCTGACTTCACGACTTCAAGTCTCTGTTGACCCGCCATTGGGTTCATCAGATCATTATGTGGTCCGGAGTACTGTGCCATCTACGCGCCCTTTACGGCCCCGCTTTATGGGTAGTCGCCGTATTTGGCACTATAAGTCAGCAGATTGGGACGGGATGCGGTCTTTCTTTGCGTCCTACCCTTGGGGGCCTATGTGCTTTTCGCCGGAAGCTCCAGATTCCGTCGCCGCCTCTGTCGCCGAAGTGGTTCTGCAGGGCATGGAACTCTTTATTCCATTTTCTGCGGTGCCGATCGGTGGAAAGTCTCAGCCCTGGTTTAAACGTTCTTGCAAGGCGGCCTCGCGTCGAAAGCGAGAATGCTTTAAGGCATGGGCGGAAGCGGCGAAATCTCGTGATGCCAATACCAGCGAACTTAAAACAGCATATAACTCAGCCTCCAGGTCCTTCAAACGGGAAATCACTAAGGCAAAGTCAGAGCACATTGCCAGATTTGGCGAGAGATTGGCCCAACTCCCTTCAGGGACTCGAGCCTTCTGGTCTCTCGCCATAGCTGTCCAGGGGAATTTTTGTCAGGCCTCCATTCCGCCACTGCACAGGGAGGATGACTCTCTGGCCCACACTGCGAAGGAGAAGGCCGACCTTTTGGGCTGTCTCTTCGCGTCCAACTCGACTTTGGATGACCAAGGGAGATCACCACCGACCATTTCGCGGTGTGATTCCTCGATGCCGGAAATCACATTCCGGCAACGTGCTGTCCGCAAAGCACTATCTTCCTTGGACATTCATAAGTCGAGCGGGCCGGATGGTATCCCCCCAATTGTGCTGCGTACTTGTGCTCCTGAGTTGGCTCCGGTCATAACGCGCCTTTTTCGGTACCTGTACTCGCTCGGCACTGTTCCGAAGTGCTGGAAGACCGCTTCGATACATCCGATCCCAAAAAAAGGCGATCGCTCTGATCCGTCCAACTATCGCCCAATTGCTATAACCTCCTTGTTCTCCAAAATAATGGAAACCATTATTAATAGCCAGCTCTTGAGGTATCTAGAGGGCCACCAGTTGATTAGCGATTCTCAGTACGGCTTTCGTCGAGGTCGCTCAGCTGGTGACCTCCTTGTATACCTTACCCATAGGTGGGCAGAGGCAATTGAGTCCAAGGGGGAGGCGCTGGCGGTAAGTTTGGACATAGCGAAAGCCTTCGATCGGGTGTGGCACAGAGCACTGCTCTCGAAGCTTCCAGCCTATGGGCTTCCCGAGAAATTATGCGATTGGATCTCCAGCTTTCTGGCCGATCGGAGCATCAAGGTCGTCATCGACGGAGCATGTTCCGACCTTAAACCCGTGAACGCTGGGGTCCCACAAGGCTGTGTTCTATCCCCGACCCTATTTCTTCTGCATATCAATGATATGTTGCAACTTAGCAACATTCACTGCTATGCGGATGACAGCACTGGGGATATTCTTTACACTGGCCGGGCAGGTATTTCTCGGGCAGTTGTTGATGAGTACCGGAACAAACTTGTGTCTGAAGTCGAAACTCTACTACGTGGAGTCTCAGACTGGGGCAGACAAAACCTAGTACAATTTAACCCCAAGAAGACACAAGTTTGCGCGTTTTCCGCTAAAAAAACACCCTTTGTCGCTACTCCTCTTTTCGTAAACACTCTTCTTAAAGCCACAGCCAGCATTGGAATACTTGGCGTTGACATATCGAACGACGTTCAGTTTCGCGGTCACTTTCAGGGAAAGGCTAAATTAGCCTCCAAAAAGCTTGGTGTGCTCAGCAAGGCGAGGCGGTACTTCACTCCGGGCCACCGCATGCAACTATATAAAGCGCAAATTCGGCCCCACATGGAGTACTGCTCTCACCTCTGGGTGGGGGCTCCCCAGTACCAGCTCCTTCCACTTGACCGTATACAACGCAGAGCGGTTCGAATCGTCGACGACCAATCCCTCTCCGAGCGGCTTGATCCTTTGGCGGTGCGTAGAGATGTGGGGTCTCTCTGCATCTTCTACCGCATTTACCATGGAGAGTGTTCAGAGGAGTTGTTCGGATTAATACCTGCAGCTGAATTTCATCATCGGACGTCGAGACAGAATACGAAATTCCACCCGTATCACCTCGACGTCCGCCGTTCCACAATTGAGCGTTTTTCAAGGCAGTTTTTGCCGCGCACAACCACTATGTGGAACCAGCTGCCCACTGAAGTATTTCCGAACCAATTCGACTTAGGGTCCTTCAAGAAAAGAGCGTACCTATTCTTAAAAGGCCGGCAACGCACTCGCGAGCCCTCTGGCATTGAGAGTGTTCATGGGCGGCGGTATCACTTAACATCAGGTGAGCCTCCTGCCCGTTTGCCCCCCGTGCTATAAAAAAAAAAAAAAGCCTTTTTACACAGCTTTCTTTTATTCATTTCTTAAATTTATTAAAAGGCAGAGATAAAATAGGATGTTATTAAAGAAGAGTATTCCTTTTCTTATCACTATATATAAGTAAGTATAATACTTATGACTATTTTTGTATACATACATAATATTTTCTTAAATATATTGCGAGGGAAAGGTAAGATTATTAATTTCCTTGAATTTATCTCTAAGAGATTCCCAACATTTTAAATTATAGATTGCTCGAAAAGCCCTCTTCTGCAGAATGAAAATAGTTTCGACATCAGCAGCATGACCCCATAATAATAAGCCATAAGTCATTAAGCTATGAAAGTAACTAAAATAAACAAGTCTAGCTGTATCGACATCAGTTAGTGAGCGATTTTTTTTAAATTATCTCTTATACCAAATTAACACTAGTCAAAAAAGCATCTGATGTGCTCGGATTAATTATAAGGAACAAAACACGAATCCTGTGTAATGTGTATAGTGAAAAGAAAAAACTAACTAAAGTCAATACTTGGTAGGTATTTTGGGGTATTATATATATTATATTTATATAATATATAACTATTGAAAGATTGTAAACAATATCTGTGCTATTAATTTATTCGTTAACATTTTAATCAGACATTTAGATTAAATTATCTTGCCTCATTTGCTTCGTTTAACGCATTTGCATTGTTTGCCTCATTTTCTTCGTTTAACGCATTTGCATTGTTTGCCTCATTTGCTTCGTTTAACGCATTTGCATTGTTTGCGTTGTTTGCCTCATTTGCTTCGTTTAACGAATTTGCATTGTTTGCCTCATTTTCTTCGTTTAACGCATTTGCATTGTTTGCCTCATTTGCTTCGTTTAACGCATTTGCATTGTTTGCCTCATTTGCTTCGTTTAACGCATTTGCATTGTTTGCGTTGTTTGCCTCATTTGCTTCGTTTAACGAATTTGCATTGTTTGCCTCATTTTCTTCGTTTAACGCATTTGCATTGTTTGCCTCATTTGCTTCGTTTAACGCATTTGCATTGTTTGCCTCATTTGCTTCGTTTTCCTCATTTGCTTCGTTTGCCTCATTTGTTTTGCGTCCCCGACGATGCCGACGCCTGTGCCTGTGCCTTCTATCACGGGTTTCTAGGGCATCAGCTTCTGCTGGTTCTGGACCAGCAGCATTTGCTTCGTTTAACGCATTTGCATTGTTTGCCTCATTTGCTTCGTTTAACGCATTTGCATTGTTTGCCTCATTTGCTTCGTTTAAGGCATTTGCATTGTTTGCCTCATTTGCTTCGTTTAACGCATTTGCATTGTTTGCCTCATTTGCTTCGTTTAACGCATTTGCATTGTTTGCCTCATGTGCATCATTTGACTTTGCTTTACCACTGTTAAGCACTTTCCATGTTGGTGGTGAAGCGATAGACAACGCAATTAGCGAAAAAATAGTTAAATCTGTAATTAAAAAATGGTTTAGGTTAAGTCTTTCTCACGTTTCATCGTATGTATTCACTGATTCATCTATAAAATAATATGTAATTTTAAATGTTTACCACATTCTGCCAATAGTCAAATAGGGAAGATATAAAGATCTTAATTCAATTCAGATTTCATATTAATAATTTACTTTTTAAGTAACATAATTTTTAATTTATTTATTGATTTGAAAATAAAATACAAAAAATGCAGTTTGTATACTCACACAGAAGAAACTTCATTTTGAAATTCGCCACAACAGTTGTCACAACTTGAATTGAAGTGTAACAGAAACAAATTAATTTCGCCTTATATTCGTTTTCTTCAAGGCCAGTACAAAATAGTAATTAATATTAGCATGTATATATAATAAAAATACTAAAATTTTTGTTTAAGTTAAGTTGTATATTTTAATTCCAACTCAAAACTATACAGTATTTACAATTTTTGAAACATAATTGTAATAATAATAATTGTTAAGAATTATTAAATATTAAATTTAAAAACCAGCATTTCCTCGCTTTATTGCGATACTTATTCGTTGAGCCAGGAAAGCACCAGCTCTGTTTCGCTGGAAACAGTTCCATTGTAGGCATTAAGCAATTCATATGTTATTATTGTTCACGGTTTTACAGAGAAATATTCTATGTTATAATAGAATTTTAATCAAACGAGTACAATAGATCTATAGTTATTATAATTGTTCGTGAAGGATTCTACAAAAGAGTTATTAGACTTAATTTTTTTCTTCAATAAATTAAAACCGAATTAGTATAATTAATTATCAAATTATTTGGCATTTAAAACAAAGAAACTCATTTGGATTCATAAAGGACTGTCTTGTTAATTCGTGATGCTGTAACAAAAGATAATTTTAAAAGTATATAATACTAGCTGACCTGGCAAACGTCGTTTTGCCATGTATATCATTTATAATAAAAAAATAGGGGTTGGTCGTAGAGGGGTGAAAGTTAGGGGTTGTATGTATTTTTTAATTCTGTATCATAAAAAAATATAAATTAAAAATTTTGTCTAAAAAATAAAAATTTAGGGGTGGGATGGGACTACCCTTAACATTTAGAGGGAAGAAAATAGATGTTGTCCGATTCTCAGACGTACTGAATATGCATCCAAACCACCATCACCACCATTTCGGAGGAGTATGGGAACGAACATTGTGACACAAGATTTTTACATAATATTAGATAAAGAACTACAATATACAACCAAAACCTTTACACCGGTTCACATATTTAAAAGAAATTGCATTCATTTTGAAATTTACAGATCCTCCATTTTATGCATCTTCATTTAGCCAAAGACACGATACGAAAAAAGATTGAGATGTTGAAGAATCAGTGACGTGTCCAATTAGCTCATTGTCTGGCACAAAGCCAACTCGCCCTAACGCCTTCATCATTTTTACCAAACGATTTTATCTAAACCATATTGTTTCTCGATATTTATGGACTCGAGACCTCTTGAGAAGTCTCATGTTATATTAATGCAACTCACACATATGCAAAATTTTATGTAATTAGTTAAACTGTACGTAAACAAAATATTACGATCATTATATCTTTGTTCGTAATGGGATATGCATTACAAACAATTGTTAATCAGGGAAATAACCATTCCGAAGCTCATTGTCGGGTAGGAGCGTGAAGGTAGCCGAGTGGCTAGTGTCAGACACAGAAGGACAAAAAAAGCTACTGGACTATTATTATTAATTAACAATAAATAAGGTTTAATATTCCATAATTATTTTTAGTTGAAAGCATGTTTGTCGAATGTAGGAGCGAAAATTAAAATATACATTGCTTTAAAGAAAATTGAAATTTTTAATTAGTATCATGTTTTGCGTCATTAAAATGATATGAGTAATTGTTAATTTAAATAAATAATACATGAAGTTTATTACTTGGGGCAAAACACCTGATAACATGTAGAACGAATTAATTTTTTATTGTTTAATAAATTGACAATTTAAATTCAGTCTTGCTATACAAAAAATCAAAGAATGCCCTTCGTGTGTTCAATAATGTGTTCAGAATGTTGATAGGGCTCCCTCACTATTGCAGTGCGTTATGTGCAGGTGTGGACTGTTTTTACGCCACCATGCGCAAGCGAGCTGTATCTCTGGTGAGGCGCTGCCGTGGCGTGGAGCCCTAACAGCATGCTGGCGGTAATAGCGAAAAGGCTGGATTGCTCTTACATGAGTTATTGCATTGGGCTGCATGTGCCCTTGTTAATTTTATAATTTAACATATTTTAAGCTAACCTACTAATATAATATTACAAAATTGTTACTAACGAAATAATAACAATATGGACTTATGATTGTCTGATTAAAATTAATAAATTAAATTAAAATTATACATGGATCAGCACCTACAGAACTCCCAAGCTCCCAGAACCAGCATTGGGTTTCGCGAGCCTCTTCACAGGATGATTCTTCTTTAGATTCTGTCAATAACATCGACCCTTTTTCGCACTCCTCTACTACTTCATTTAAAAATAATTTAAAACAACTGTTAATGTCCTAATCCTTGTATCTTTCTTCTTTATTATAGCTACTGGTATGTTTGTCGTTGTCCGAATTTAAAATTTTTGTGCTGTTATGTTTTGCTTTGCTTTGCTATACATCCAATGTGTTTATTTTATGTTTTATTTTTTTAACTTTTTTTATTGTATAGAGATGTATCTGTTTTGTTTCCCAAATAAATAAACACAGAACCGGACAAGAGAGTGGTTATCGTAATGTCCTAGTTTCTCCTAATGAATAGAATAGTATGTCCTAATGTATTCGTCTATATATAAGAATATTTTTAATTTCTAGAATATAAATATTGTTTGGAAAAATTGTTTGCTGGCTTTTCAAGTTTAATCAATGTTTAAAGTTGTAATCAAAAATGCTATTAACATAATAAAAATGCTATTAAATAAAAACAATTTTTCAATTTATATTTAAATATAAATTGTTACGTTAATTTGGTCGGTGACGTCAAGTAATAGTTTGGAAATAGCGAACCAAGGTTTTTGATAAAGACAATTTCTACATTATTGATACCCAAATGACTGAAAAATATTTCGATATAGATACGTGGAATTTTGTATTCGGCCTCGACGTCCGATTATGAAACACAGTTGCAGGTATTAGTCGAAAGCTTCAAGGGAAATAATATTTTACAACATTATATGCACAATTTACTTATAACATGAAGTCTAATTTTCCTCCTATTTATTAATATATTGGAATGATATATATACGATTAGATTTCCATAAGTTTATGAGAAATATTTAACAATAATTACATTATATTGATAAAGATCAAATAACAAAGATAACAATCAAATATAAAGCATTAACAATTTTCTTAACCATAAAATAAAAATAATTAAAAATTAATAAAAGAAGATTAAAACTAATTTTAGAAGCGCGAGAAAAACACTAATAATAATAATATTCTTAATATCCTAATAAATGGCTTTAGTATGGATGCAACTTGTGTGGACACGTTTGCCCCGTCTCACCTACCGAAGTAGGGAATAAGTAAAAAAATTAAAATATATAAAAAAAATATTATAAATTATTTTAAAAAAAAATTAAAATACGACAAGTAAAAAATCTGGGGCGGCCGCAGAGCAAACGGCACAAGTCTTTCCTTCAAGTTCGATTTTGTTCCCTTTGGAGTAGAGACTCTTAGGCCGTGGGGTTCAAGTGCACAGGCGCTTATTAAAGATTTAAGTTTTCGCCTGGAAGATAGTGCCGGTGACCCCAGAGCTGGTGCTTTCCTCACTCAACGAATAAGTATCGCAATACAGCGAGGAAACGCTGCCAGCATCAAAGGTTCACAGCCACAGGGACCAAACTTTTTAAATTTGTTTTGATTTTCTGTTTAATAATTTTTAATTACATACTTTTATTATTACTTTGATGGTTAAAAAAATTGTAAGTACTGCATTAAAAAAATATTTTAAATAGATTACTATATTAATTATAATATTCAAATAATAATCTGATTTAAATTTATAATATTTTAAGGAATAATTCGGTGTAATTTTAATTACGTTTTCCCTTTGTTTAGAGCTAGCATTATCTATCAAAATACGAGTAAATTACGCTATCAGTAAGGAATATACATAATATAATAGAGCTTAAGCTTTAGCTTAAATTAAAATGTATAAAAATATATTAATAATTTAAAAGGTATCTACGGTTTTTAAAGAAGAAAACCATTAGTGTTCAGGAATGACGTGCAGAGTGATGCAAAATATCTTACGATAATATTTTTTTAATAATTCAACTGTAATAGACATGCATGCAAAACCATTATTTATTTTATTACACCATATTATATTACATAATAAGGTATACATTCAAGTAATTATGAGATCTTAATTCCAATATACATTATTTACAATTTTCTTAACCTATATAGTATAAGAGAAATAATTAAAAATTAAAGTTCCCTTTGGAGTATAGACTCTTGGGTCGTGGGATTCCAGTGCACAGGCGCTAATTAAAGATAGTACCGTACAACGAACAAGTATCGCAATACAGCGAGGAAATGCTGCCAGCGTTAAAGGTACACTGACAAGGGGACAAAACTTTTTGAATTTGTTTTAATTTTATTTTTATACCATATATTATATTTATTACCAATTTGTTTAGTGGTTATTTATACTCGGTTGCAGGTTAAGGATCTTGGGTTTAAGTCCCGGTGGGATATAACAGCAGTCCGATTTTCTAAGATTTTTTTTATTTGTATACTTCAAAGTAAGCGGTCATTGGACTGTCATGCCTTTGGGAAGGTACGTCTGATATTATGATATTCTAGTTGTGTCAGAAAATTCTACTCAAAAACTTTAATGACAGTCTCAATAGAGATCACCATCATGGCCAAATAGTTCTGGTGATATTTAATAATACATGTAATTTTCTTTAACCTGTAATAAATAGCATTTGTTATCAAATAATTAGTTTTTGGGGCCGTGCATTATACTAAGTTTTTACTCAATAAAAAACTATTTTCCATAAGATAATTAGTTTTTAAAACGAGAAAATTAACAATTAAAAAGTGAAATTACTTTTGGAATAACGAATACCTAACGACAGCTGAAGGTCACTTGATGGAATTTGGAGCCAGCCTTATCTCGCTGAGACACGCGTCACCCTGACGATACAATATTTCGAGAATACTTGCGAATCCTTTTCATGTTTTAGTGAAGAAATTTATTTCATGATTTTAATAAAAACGGAGTAAAATGTCAGCTCCCACCACTCCAATGTTAGCAATGATATAAGATTATAATCATATTAAATTTTTCTTAATTAAACGATTACTTTAATTAAGATTTTACTCTATTTTCAGTTATCGCAGTTTATCCTTTAACTTTAATATATAGTTTATATATTTCAGAATGTTCTTAAAGAAATCAAAATTCTTGTATGTCTGAAAATGCATTGTTACATTTTAATTTTGAAACTGCTGCATTGTGTTGTTAAAAATAACATCTGACGAAAGCAAACTTATGAATTCTGCACTGTTTCAGCATGATGATAAAGCAGCTGCGGGACTAAGGTTATGATATATTTTTTTACTATATTACTGCATTTTTTTTTAATCCAAATAAATCCAAAAATATAATCAACGATTTAGTTTCTGTGGAGCAGTTTTATTTTATTTCACAAAAACATGTTTATATATTTGTATATGTAATAGGATGCTCATGCGATGTTAAGTGCCCATGGACACTCATATTGCCACATAAGGCTCGCAAGTGCGGAAATGTACGCTCTTTTGAGGATATCTGAGTAATAAAGTGCAGTCTCTAGATGATAGTGGACAGCGTGGATGCTTGAGTTGAGCCCCCTAACATATTTTGTGCAGTCCACAGCGAGTGTGGAAAGGGATGCTTTTGTTGGATTGCTCCGTATGCCCCCAAGGTCGGTTAATAGATGACCTGTGTTGTTCAAAGAGCGCAGAATTGCCCAAGAGTACGAAGGACAGCCTGTGCATCCACCACTGGGTGCTAAGCGTCCCGATGGAGGATGCCCAGAGGACTCACCTCCGCGAGCACGTGGGGTACCCCTATGAGGTAGTTTGTGTTTGTTCCACACCTTTATATTTCTTTGAGGAGGGATGGGCTCCGAGAATCTCGGGTGTACACACCCGGCGAACCTTTTACATTACTTCACGCTGGTTTTCTGAGATATAGTAGTACTGCCCCAATCATGCCTGCTGAAGCCCAATGGCAACAGGGTGGCACTCTCTCATGTTCACTGATCGCTCTAGTGAAATAACTTTTAACACTTATCATTACTTCAATTGTCATACATTTTAGATGGAAGATTTTATAAAATATGCCGTAGAAGTAGTACCTACTATGTATGATGTGGTAATCTTTAATAAAAATAAATAAATACCATCGTAATGATAAGTTAGTGCCGCCCTATGGTAAGTGTAAAAAGTAAAAACTTTTTTTTTCTAACCCATCTGAATTGGTTGAACTAAAACTTCAGATCTCTGTGTACAGAGGTTTATAAAAGTTTTTGTACTGTTTTTTGCGATACTTTTTAAAATAATTAACTGACTTTGATATTGTGATAATGGTTTGAAGGATAATGTAGACGTATAAATACAGGCTTCAGCACTATTATAACTCCCAATCAGAAACAACTATTATTGTAAAATGAAGCTATCATTTGGTGAGTATAACTATTATATACTAGCTGGCCTGGCGAACATCGTACCGCCTAACAGTCGATTCTTTATTTTTTTTAAATACTTATTCTGCTATTCGGGACACCGGTCTATCTAGTAAGATAAAAAAAAAGAAAACATTACGTCAAAAAATTGAAAATTACCTTCCCGGAACCCCTCCACTAACACTTGGAACTTTATGATATGGTATTAAAGTTCTAATTGACTTTTAAGTATTATTACGAATATTTTGTATTGGAATATAGAAAAGTGTTGTTTTTAGACTTTTTCACTCATTTTTTTTTAATTTTCTCTACGTAAAAACCATCCTCGTACTTCAAGGAATATTATAAAAAAAGAATCAGACAAATTGGTCAAGCCGTTTTCATGTTATTTAGTGACAACGGAAAACGGGTTTCATTATTATATATATATAATACAACAATTGTCAAACTAACATTTGCAAACGTTTATTTACTAACAATATATTGTCGTTTATTACATAACTCGTAATGGTGATTTAATGTTTCAGTATTTTGCATACTAATGCTCTTGGTGTGCGCAAAATTGACCAGTGGAACATGTAGAGAATACTGTATGCAGTTCGATAAGGAGCTGTTATGTGGTACAAAAGGAAATACTTATTACAATTATTGCGAGTAAGTGCTTAAAGGCCAATCAGTACTTTTCGGTCAGTTATCAAAGCAGCCCCCTTACCCCTTATAATATTAATTTTATTCGTTTATAAGAAGACGTCAAACTGATAGTTAACTATAAGAGTTAATAATTTAGCAATGCCATTGTATGCGATTATAGTAGCTGTCGATATTATCAGGCCATATTGCATTGCTATGGTGAACATTACTGATCCTATTTAGTGTGTTTTTTAACAAAGCTTTAAGAACCCACTGCTCTATTAGAATAGTCAAAAGACACAGTAATTTTAAAGTATTACATAATTAATTTCAGAATGAGAGAATTCTACAATGGTGAGTTTGATTATAAAGGACAATGTGCATGATAAATTATTATGATTTAAAGGAAAACGACATATTATTATCTATTTGTCACAGTAAAATTTAAAAAAAAACTGTTTTATTTTATTTCAAAAATAAATTCCTTTATCTGAAATTCAAACCTTTCACATATCGTTCATTGCAATAATGCCTAAAAGGTAAATGAATGAAAGGCCGGCAACGCACTCACTAAAAATGGGTGTCTATGGGCTGCTAGACTGCCCTTTTTGGTCGTCCCGCAAGCTCGTTTGCCCCCCTATTATATTAAAAATAAAAGGTGTGGAAATAATAAGCCAAGAAACCATATCACATTTAACAAAAAAAAAGGCGGCGCATTAGTGGCGCTACAACCTCTTTAGGTCTTGGCCTCAGATTTCTGAATCTGTTTCATGATCATTTTTAAATCTAATAGGCAAGTAGGTGATCAGCCTCCAGTGCCACACACGCCGTCGACTTTTTGGGTCTAAGAAATGTCAGTTTCCTCACGATGTTTTCCTTCACCGTTCGAGCAAGTGTTAAATGCGCACATAGAAAGAAATTCCATGGGTGCACAGCCGGGGATCGAACCTACGACCTCAGGTGTGAGAGTCACACGCTGAAGCCACTCGGCCAACACTGCGGAATAGTACAAGTAGTACTAAAAATACGAAGCCACGACACATATTATACGCACCTTAATAGGCCCTATAACTTTCGTTAGCATCAACTGTTCATCTTTTTACGACGCGAAAAAAAAATTACCTACATAACACAAGCTGTAAGGAACTTGTTTGCATTACCATTTCTTTCTCTTTGAGCCTTGTTGGATTTTTTTTTTCTCCTTCGATAAAAGATTTAGAACTATTTAGATTCAAACTAAGAAGAAAGGATGTCTAGAAATTAAAATTAAATCATTTGTGAATATTATCATTCCTTCTTTTACCAAAATATTTTAGGAACGTTTAATCAGTATGTAACTTTTGGGATAATAGTGTCTTTTTTACTAAACTGAGTTAAATCTAATATATAAAATTCTCGTGTCGCGGTGTTTGTAGTTAAACTCCTCCGAAATGGCTCTCGATTTTCGATTTTCGTGAAATTTTGTGGGCATATCGGTTAGGTCTGCGCATCGGATAACTTCTATTTTTCAACCCCCTATATGTTAAGGGAGGTCCCACCCCTATAAGAACACTTTCTGTTTTTATAAACATACAACCCTTAATTTTCAGCCCCTATTTTTTATTATAGTAGATAGTTATTTTTATTATATTCCAGAAATAATATACATGGCAAAACAACGTTTGCCGGGTCAACTAGTTAATTATAAAATAGTTAACAGATTTTATGTATTTTATAATCCTTTACTTTAAATAATATTTGATAATACCATACGTTTAACTAAAACTACACAAAAAATTAACTGATATTGATAAATCTATTCGAGATTTACTAGTTTTTATTTCATAACTATTCGAATATACGATTTTAGCCTGCTCTAACAAAAATTTACTACAGATATAAAAACGAATAATTCTTTTAATTATATGATGCCGTCTATGGTGTACTAAATGTGTCCACGAAGGGGTAAATTAAATTATATTTTTAATTATTTAAGTACATACATAATTATACTTTGCACACATTAAATGAAGAGCTACAAAATTTGACAACAACATTATCTCCCCACTGCATTTTCTCTTATGGCCGAGCTCAACTCCTTATCATTCAACATTTATAATTGTAACATAATAGCGGTCTTCCCGCTTCACAAGACAATATATTAATATTGCATTGATAAATATAACCTTCGTTACTGTGCGATAACGCAGATTCCTTAGGTATAACGGGTCACTTGGGTAGAATGCCTAGCGAACCCCGAGGCCCCTCTTAAGGGCGTGGGGCTGAGGTGTTTTTAGTGGGTAAGGTCTCGCTACCCTTCTGAATAGCAGAGGGATTTGAGTGTAGACCCAGCCCCACAGTCCTCTCGTCAAGCTCGACATCGTTGATGCGGGCCTGCGTTAGCGCATTTTCACCTCGTATAAAAAAAAAAAAAAAAAAAAAAAATTGTAAATTAGGTTGTGTTACAACAAAAAAGCTAGGGCGGCCGCAGAGCGGGCGGAAAATAATAAACAGCTCAACTATCTTTCCTTCAACTTAGATTTTGTTCCCTTTGGAGTAGAGACTCTTGGGCCATAAGGTTCAAGTGCACAGGTACTAATTAAATATTTTAGTTGGCGCCTGGTAAATAGTACCGGAGACCCCAGAGCTAGTACTTAGTATCGCAATACAGCGAGGGAATGCTACGAGAACACTGCCACGGGTACCAAAATTTTTAAATTTGTTTAATTTTACTTTTTTAAATATTTTAATAATTACTATGTAAATTAGATTGGGTTACATATTAAAAAATAAATAAGTTTCAAAATGTCATTATTATTTCAAGGTTTTTAGTATGAAATACTAAAGAAAAAAAACCATAGCGAAGCGACATACGTCATGTTCAACATGAAGTAGAAATAATTGTAAAATATGATCTCACTTTAATTACCTATAGAAAACCTACGTAACTATGTTAATTTACGTTATGTAAAGTTAAGCAAATAAATAACAAATTGTAACTTATTTGGAAATCTAAAATGATGTGTTTCAATGGTGTCTTTCAAGTCATATAATATATAGTCCAGTCTTCAGTATCCGTAAAAATTCAAAGTTAAAGTTCATTTATGACAATCAATATTTCTTTGTCTCATAATAGCTTATATAAGCTGTTTTAAATGTGTTTTGAGACTTTTAAGACTACTATTATGTTAAAAATAAGATACAGGAAAGAAACACGAACGCAATCTGCATTCTATGTCGTTCACACAACTACGGGTAACTTCTTTGTAAAATTAAAACAATAGTTTTAGTTTTATATTACACACGCGACCTCGGCAGCTTTGAATACAAATGTAGAAAGTAATCTTATATTTAATATTTCTACGTGTTCCTGTATCTTGCAAGTTTGAGGTAACCATTATTTTTTTTGCTTCGTTTGAAATTTTACATAAAAAAATCAAGTTATGTTTTTTTAAGTAAGTGGAGAAATCATAATATACTCGTTTGCAAACCTGTATGAATAGGCTAATTTCAACAAATTACATATAACGAATGGCTCAAATGAGAATTTGTGGTTTGAATCGTTTTACATGAAATTTTTACGTGTTTAAAATATCGGTTCGCTCACCAGAACCTCCGTTTTGGAAGGTCCTTAATAACTTAATATAGACAATATGAACGTAATTACACCAACAACTAATGTTGGGTTATATAAAACTTGAAAACTAAACTAAAGTTCTAAGTCCAGTACATGACAGTTGTTGCATTAAGAAAGAAAATGGTTAAATCATTAGGGTGATATGAAAAACCGTTATATTATTCTCCTATTATCACTTCGGAAGTGATGTCTGACGACCGTGATGTATGACCATTCATCAATCTTGGCGATAGATTAATTCGCGTTAGTTGTGCTAAGCGGCGTACTAGTTAAATATGATTGATTCTTCGTTGGCAAAAAGTATGATGAAGAGGTGATAAAACAATAATTATACTTATTAACTATATAGTATATATATTTCATTAGAAATATGATTGCTTCATTGATATATTTAATAATAATATCCCAAAAATATTATATTATTATATTTCCGAACCAATTCGACTTAGGGTCCTTCAAGAAAAGAGCGTTTTCTTAAAAATTCCTAAAAGGCCGGCAGCGCGCTTGCGAGCCTTCTGGCAGTGCGAGTGTCCATGGGTGGTGACATCACTTAACATCAGGTGAGCCTCCAGCCCGTATGCCTCCTGTAACATAAATAATAATAATAATAATATTCAAAAGTCAAAATCATTTATTCATATAGGTAACACAATGTACACTTATGAACGTCAAAAAAGAAATATAAGTACATTAAATGCTTCTAACTTTACATTTACTCCTTACAAACACAACGTTTGTAAGGAGCGGCCTGCAATCATTACACCATGTTCTTTTTTTTTCTTTTTTTTTTTGGAACATAAGATATTATTTATATAAGAGACTTATTCCACGTCATTAAATTAAATTTCCACATGACATATTAAGAAAAGAATAATAAAATATATTGGTAGTGACAACCTCCAACCAAATGTTCATTAAGACTAACTGTTATTGTTATTTTTATCATTCGATTAATTAAAAAAAGTACAAAATAGAACATACGCAGATTTTCAATAATCTCGCTTTACCATTATTCCTCTCTACGTGGTGTAACCCCTCTACGCGGCGTAGCAAGGCGTAGCACAGCGTATATAGTGCTAAACCCAGTGTACACACAAATATCGGTAAAATCTGGAATTTTATTAAATTCAAAAATATGTATATAATTAATAATGTGATATTGATTTCGTCTTTAAACGACATTTACTTTTATAAAGCAGCAGCGTTTCCTTAAAAATTCGGCAGCCTGGGTCAGTATGAGATGAACTGTCTTATGTTGAAGCGCATTCAGAATAAAATTACACGATTTTTATACCATAGACTTTATGGTACAATATTATATGGTATACATTTTACTATCTATCCTTTAATGTACCCAACGTTGTTTCTGTTAGAGATGTTTGAACAACAAGCTCGAAACCCGACGGGAGTTACAGCTTGCCTGCTATGTTGTGATTCGGGGAATTATTAGTAATTCTAGTTTTTCCACAAACTCAGTTTATTATAACAAACGGTGGAAAGGGGCAGAACGCATTTGTTGCACCAGGCCCCCTTAACAAAGGTGTTGCCATTGCTTAATACTGTCTCCGAAACTATCGATATTTTCATATGTTCTCAAAACGAATTCGCAAGAATCAATAACGTTGATACGGTAAGTATAAGTAAATAAAATAACAAAACCAAATGTATAATAATTTAACTAGGATTATAGTTTCAAAGTTAAGTATGAAATGACAATTTGAAATATAACTGTTCTTTGTGGAAACGCATTAAATGAATTCCAGCTTACTTGTTTTGGGTGTAAACACATTTTTGTGCAGTTGAATATTGTTCTACAAAATCTGGCTAGAACATGGCATCATAAATTACACTGCACGTTTTGCAATTTTGCTGCACAGTCTAAAGCTGATTTTTGTTAGTTGTTATTTACAGTTGTTTTATGGTGTTTTTAAAGAATTAAGTTTAGTTCGAATACGAATTTCCGCCTTCCTTTGTGATCAAACTGCCCAAGCTCTCAAGGCCCTTCAGGCCAACAGCGAGGTTCTATTAAAAAAAAAATACGGTTCTCAGTTTGATTGAGGTGTCGAACCAAGCAGAAGCTTTTATGGCCATATAAACTTCCCATAATCTTCCTGCACATATAGATAATAAGGTAGGAGAACAAAGGAACCTATAATTTTATATTAATTTTTATTCCCCTTATAAAAATTACTTATTACTGTTGACCACGAAAATGTGCTATTTCAAAGTCAGCATTAAACCCACATTGGGTGTAACAAATGGGGTGACACGTGCGACTAACTTTTGGTAATGCTAGTCACTGTTTTACCCGCTTAACCGTTTAACACAGCTGATAAATGTTACTTGTGGTATAACTAAATGCACGCTAGAATTTATAGGTTCCATAAAGGGTTAAAAGTGATTTTATTTGAATGTGTGGGAGTTGTAAAACACCATTCATTTGGATTTTAATATTATATTATTAAATTTAATAAAATATAACTAATCCAAAGTTACAGTAGGAAACACTACCATATGTCTCCGCAATAAAATACCATTGCTGAACTTAATGCCGAGTCAAAGTACATTTGATTCGGATCACGATGCCCTGGAGAGCTTTCACTATAACTTTATGAGATAAATGTAAATTGTATTACTCTTACAATATTATAATGATAATTTTATACCATTTTATGGCGGATTCTCAAATTGATAATAATTATTTTAACATCCAAAACTTAACTTAACGAAAAATCCCGTAAGGTATGTATGATTTAACCTAGTCATAGTATAGCTTGTGACTCGCAAGTACCCTGGCATCAGATAAATTATTTGTACAAGTACAATTGGATTATGAAATTCTCTCGACATTTTTGGGA